>CM076948.1:9052500-9652500 GCA_039566865.1 Aurelia coerulea | reverse complement strand
GAAAATTAGAGGGGGCCTTTTTTGCTACATTGTGGCAATAAAAGTTGCGTTCTCTGGAAGGAAAATGTTTCATTGAGACTAAATTTTGCCTCCGGAAAGGCAGTTTTTTATTTACGAAGCCTTTTTCTCCCCGCCAGGCATCATAAAACGCTTAGGAATGTACCATTATTTGAAAATTGGGACATGGGCATAATCCTTTATTCAAATATTTTCTATTCAATGTTTCGTAATTTATGGTCTAATACCAAGCGTGTATTCTTCCGAGTTAAATTGCTAAATTAAGTTTGTTTTTAGAACAGTAGCGTGGTAAATTTATGATGAGTGACTTTTGATATTTTTGTACTTGATCAATCATTTATGAAGGATCTCTTTAACAGTCTTAAGGCGAATTTCCAGTCAGCAGAATTTTCCGAGCGGGCGGAATTTTAGACAATAAAAGGTCGCTCAGCCGTAACTTTCTATTCAATTCCAGGGCGACATTTTCTCACGCAGACAAAGGAAATTCCACCCGCTCGGAAAATTCCACTGACTGGAAATCAGCCTTTAGGCTGTTTTCCACAGTTCGATGAACAATCGTCGCTTTCCGCATTGCAAACTCTTCAAATGCCAACACTTCAAATGGAAGTTCTCTTGCACTGGTAACGACATCTGACAGTTAGGTTTGATTGTACGCCTGGTATGAATCAGGCCTAACAGTCAAAGGTTGATCCAAGTGCAAGATGAACTTTAAGCGCATTTTGAAAAATGGGCGGCGGTGAGCGGTGATAGTTCTTCGCGCAGTGGGAACCAGCCCATAATGAGTTCACTACTTTTTTCATGTTATTGATATTTATACACGAAGCTCCTTTCAGGCCTATTAACAAATCATTTCAGAGAAGTAAAAAAGACTAATCAGTAAACACCTAAAATATGCTGCTCTACCAAGGGATCGTGTTTGGGTCTTTGTAGGTTCAAACGATACTTTCTAAAACCTGATTTAAAACGAGCGATTGATTCTTGTTCTCGAATGCTGTCAGGGATATCATTCCAGTTTTTGACACCAGATAAGTAGAAACTTCAGGAAACGTCGCTTTGCATATTCTAACGTAACTTTGGGAATTTGCAGATCTCCATGATTTCTGGTTCTGGTTCTGGTTCTGGTTCCTTTACGCTGCAGGAGGGTTTCAGAAAAGTTTTGCCCCTGGTTGACGAAGGATTTCAAATGTTTGTCTGCTACAAGAGACAGGTTAAAATTGGCAGCTGTACGCTCAAAGTCAAAAATTTTGATGGATGCTTATAAACAAACGAGAAATAGGGTCAATAGATTAAACAAAGATTTAAAGCGCGACTATTTTACAAATAAGATTGCCCTTTCCCAAGGTGATCTTAAAAACACTTGGAAAACCATTAACATGGTTCTCAATAAGAAATCAAAAACGACTCAAATTCAGTCGCTTGATGTTGATGGTAAGCATGTTACCGATAATAATGCTGTTGCTCAGACAATGAATGATTTCTTTTGTGATATTGGCAAATCTCTTAGTGACAAAATTCCACAGAAAGCTAACCCCCTTGTTGAAGATAAGCTGGAAGTGAACCCTGAAAATTTACAGTTTAAATTACAAGCCTTTGATGTTCATCAGATAAAAAAGGTTTTTGGTAAATTCAAAACGTCCAAGGGTTTCGGTCCTGATGGCATTGCTAATCATTTCCTAAAGATCGCATTCTCTGTCATTGCAGAATCTCTCTGTGACATTTTCAACCTCTCAATTGCCACTGGAGTTTTTCCTGAAAATTGGAAAACTGCAAGGGTTGCCCCAATCTTTAAAAGTGGAGAAAAAAACAATTGTTCCAATTATAGACCAATTTCTGTGCTCCCATTTCTGGCAAGACTCTTTGAGAAATTGATTTACAACCAACTATATGATTATCTAGACAAAAATAAACTTCTGTATTCTGGCCAATCAGGTTTTAGAGCTCTGCATTCCACTGTAACTTGCTTGCTTTCTGGCACTAATGACTGGCACATTAATATTGAGCGTGGAAAATTTACAGGAAATATTTTCATTGATTTGAAAAAGGCTTTTGATACTGTTGATCATGCCATACTTATTCAAAAGCTATCTAAGTACGGAATTCAGGGTCTTGAGCTTCAATGGTTCAAATCATATCTCAGCAGTAGGCAGCAATTCACTAAGGTTAATGGAGTGGAATCTGACATCGGAAGCATCAGCTGTGGTGTTCCACAAGGCTCTTGTTTAGGTCCGCTACTCTTCCTAATCTATATAAATGATTTGCCATTCGCCTTGAAAAACTGCAAAGTTACGATGTACGCCGACGATACTAGCATATCCTATTCCTCTAAGAGCATTGAGGATCTAACTGAAACGCTCAACAACGAATTGAAATGTTTGAAAGAATGGCTTCAGGGCAATAAATTGTCTTTGAATGTAATCAAGACTCAGGCAATGGTAATCGGATCTAGACCAAATCTTAAAAAGATTGGTGAAAACACTGTGGATTCTCCTGCATTTGTTATCGATGATTCCCCTGTAGAACTCGTCGACAGTATTAAGTATCTTGGTGTCCAAGTTGACCAGTACCTCGTGTGGGACGAGCAAATTAAATCTGTTCAAGCCAAAGTCTCCCGCTCGTTAGGTTTTTTAAAATATGCAAAGAAATTTTTGCCAAAAACTGTACTTTGCAAATTATATAGAGGTATTGTAGAGCCACATTTTCGGTACTGCTGTTCTGTGTGGGGGAACTGTGCTGAGTTCCGACTGGTTAAGCTTCAGAAATTGCAGAATCGTGCCGCTAGAATTATTACAAATAGCAGCTACGATGCTCCTGCCGAAGCTTTGATTACAGAGTTAAAATGGCCAACTGTGAGGGATATGATCAGAAGTGAGACTGCAACAACTGTATATAAATCTGTTAATAGTCTCGCGCCTGATTATCTCTCGCATTTATTTGTTAGAAATTCTGATCGCAATATTATCAACCTTAGAAATGCCGAAACTGACTTGCTAGTGCCATTCATGAAAACTAGTAATGGACAGAAAGCGTTCGCATTTCGTGGAGCAAAAATCTGGAATGATCTCAGCCGCGAGGCCAAGCAAGCTCCCTCTTTATCTTCTTTTAAGAACAAGATTAAGGGTCGGTTGTAAATTTATTGTAAATAGTTGTAGATAAATTATTTATGATTGTAATTAGTTTCCTTTTCCCATTATTAATTTTAGTAGATTTTTTAATTTGTAAAGTTTTTGGCACGGCCCCCTGAAAATCAGTCATACTGACTGACGGGGCTACCGTGCATAAATAATTTTAAAATGAAAAATGAAAAAATGAAAAAAATGTTCTATACTCTGAAATCATAGATCTTTCAGTGAACTTAGAGCGAAGATTTTCAGGACAAAGGTCATGCAGAATTTTATATGTCATGACTCCTGTGTCAAAGGAGAGAAAGGACTTTACATTGAGCCAGTTACTACACACATAAAGCTCCAAAAGCTTAGTGGAATTACTACAAGTATGGTCTCCACTCATTCGTATTATGTCGTTGGAATCGTTTGGAACGAACGACCCAAAAGACCTAAAGCACTGAATGTGAACCACATAAATAAGATAACAGTGGGTCGTTGAGTCATTGGTTTCTCCCACTACGGCCGCGGTTTGCTGCATGCGTCAGGGGGTTCCCTTGCGCGGTGTATCTGCCGCCTCTCTGGAGGATGTATGTCGCTCCAGAGCTCTATGCAAGGGCGATATGAAATGATATGGATCCAAAGTTGTACCGGTACAGTGTAAACGGGGTCTCAGTCATCAAAGTCGTCAGGGTCGTCAGGGTACGTTTGTCATTTTCTAATTTATTTCATTCAACCGAAAATAACTACATCTATTTAGTATCTAATTACAGTTCTTGTAAGAGTCTTTCATGACAGTAGTACTAGTCAGTTTAGCAAGTTTGTGAAAAGACGAGTGCATGACAAACAAGTAATACGATAAATAAGGAAAGCAAAAAATTCTACAAGATGCATTACCTAGCATGTTCCTAGCATTTTACATTTTACATTTTACCTAGCATTTTGCACTATATTGCTATGCCTATCCTTGTTTGATCATTATAGTAGCCTTTCAGGACTTATCATTATGGACTGGTAAATAGAGTGTCGAAGATCTATCAAAACAGAATCAACATCCACAACTTGATATTGCCACTGCTCTGAAATCTGGAGGGAGGGGTTGGAAAGGGTTTCTGATCAGCAAACGAGCTATCGACGTGTGACCTTTAGACTCCTGTACAGACTATTTATACTGTCACTAATTCACGTGCCAGAATACAACTTAAAATCACTGGCACGCTTGTATGCACGACTCTATTGTAACCTACTTAAGACTCTATTCTTTTTCCCTCTCTTGGGACTAAATAAATTCAGTTATTGCTGTTCACATTCAGGCATTTGGGTCTTTTAATTCGTTGCGGTCGTTTGTAGCAAAGGTTCCAATTCTTTGAAGAGGTTGGTGTAAGATTCTATGATCTATTTCTTTTCACTGAATGGCTTCAAAGAAACTGCAGCTTCTTTGCCGTAAGTTAAACTGTACAGAAATTTTCAATATTTTCAGAATCAGAGTGTTTTTCTTCTTTTTCAAGAATTCAAGAAAAGTTTGGAAAAGCTTAAATCCATCGTATTTCAAATCGTTTTGAAGAAAGTCAGAATAATTTTGAATAAAACCATAGTTTATGAATGCCTACTATATGGTACCAAGTAAAAGTCTTTCACTCTTCTGGTTTACGATTTAAAAATTGATGACGTCACATTCTGAAATGAGTTGTAATGAGCTACGCTGCAATTTCGCAAAATATTGAAGATTTCTGAGAGATCCAATGGTAGGATTATAGGAAAAGAAATAGGTCATAGAATGGACACCCCACCTTTTTACACCAATTTTTAAAGATTTGGAACATATGCTGTTGTTTGTTCCAGCGACTACAACGATAGGAACCAAATGAGAACTGGCTGCAAAGACCATGTGGTCCCCATAACCCTTTGCAGTCTCGCAATGACTTTCATACTGCATGACAATTAGTTTTTTGGCATAGCAATCGCGAGGCTGTATCATCTGTTTAATCTTCAAATGAACGTTGTTGTGCCATCACTGTTGATTTCAAACAACAAAAATTGCAAAAAATGGAAAGAGATTAGCAAAGCTTTTGTTTCCTGTCACTATTTGTGTTCCCATCATTTCTATTCAAAAGCTTTCGTGTGTTGCATCAAAATATGTTGTTTGCCGCCAACATGATGTTTTAATGGCTCATGCGCGAGCAAGAGACCAAGGAAGAATACGATCTTTAACGACTAGACCAAACGACTCAAACGGCCAAGAGAAACTGCGCTTGAGTTTGGGTATTCTCTACTAGAATTTGTAAAAAATCAAGTATTTGCTCCAATACCGTGTCTCCATCATAAAAAGTGGGCAAAGCGAGCGCTTTATCTTCCTAGTACTGTTCGGAAGGCGTGCGTTGCAGTTCCTCGTATGATACTAAATGATTCAATTGTTCATTGAGGGTGGGAGGCTTCCAGGCAATTGTAAGTTAATTACCTCGAACCAGAGCCTACAAAAATGAAATACAATAAAAAAGAAAATATAAAGAAGAGGCTCTGGTACCCAGGGTATAACAGGGGTCAACCCTTTGAACGTAGTATGTCTGCCCACAAAGAATAGTACACCTTGTGTCTGAGAGAATGAAGGCTAAATCAGTCATCGTCGAGTTGTTGGTGTGTCCCATCATCTTGCGTTGCTTTGATCCAGCGAATTTCCATGCCTTGTGCTGCTTCATTTGTCCCTGTGCTACTGCATCGGAGTAGCTTACAAGTTTCAGACCGTTGGTTACAGGTGTGTTGAGAAATAGGAATGATCTCTATTCCTGTGTTCAGATTGGTAAGTATCTGGGAGATAAGGGATGCTGTAAAACAAACTGGTTCTATTTGTCTTAAGAAGCCTAAATGACTTGGACAGTACCGGGTGTAACAAAAAAGTAGTCCTGTTTGAAAAATCACTAAAATTGTACAGTTCGTTGGAAAGCGCAGTTTGATGATAAAGCGGAGAATGAGGCAAGCGACGACCATCATTGTGAACTTCATTTTATTTTATCGACATTCCATGTTGTTATATTTTGACAATTCCAGGAGACTTAAACATAGTGGACATAAATGGTTGACATAAACGGTTATTAATTTGACTTGAATTTAATTTGAACCAAGCTTGGTTCATCTTCAGCAAATCTAATTAATAAACATGGCAATTTATACCAAGGAACAAACAAGATAGAACGCGGTAAACAAGCGCGAGTTACATTTCCTACGCGTAAGGGGACCCGAGACCTAAGTCTCCAGTGGATAAAGTGGGAACAGATCAGGAACAGAACAAGGACACTAACATTTTATTATGAGGCCAATCTTAAAAAAATTTTCTTTCACGTACATGAATGACCAAATTATTTTCCCAGGCATAGCTAATCTTATGATTGGTTTTGAAACTAGTAAATTTTGCTCTTTTTAGGGCTGCCTGATTTTGAAGCATGCTGCAAAATGCATTGATGATAACCAGATTAACTTCTTTTTTTGCATATCAAGTATCTAATTTTGTCGTAAATGTATGTGGCAATCTCTGATGTAGAGGGGTGCTTACTTCAAGTTTAGCTTAAAATAGAGGGGCTTATTAGAGAATAGGGCTTAATAGAGGGGCCGAATAAAGCTTTCACGGTCAATACGAATCAGGCATATTGTGTCCTGGACCTGTTCACAAAACGTTGTAAACAAACATCAAGGCTCTGAACAAATATTTAGCTTGACAATATTAGATTCCACAAACTTTGCCTGTAATTGTTCACAGTAAATCACTTACCTGTGAAGTCAAACATTTATCAACTAACAAAACGACAAATGAAGCGAATAGTAGAATTGATACGATCAGACGATGGATGCTAATTCAAAACATATGGATGGTAGTACATCGTCCAACGGACGAGGAAAGTTAGCAAGCCAGGGTGCGGAACTAGAAAATCAAGAGAGTTTCCTTTCTAGTGAATTTTTCGATGACGCCTCTGCTACCTTCTCTATGATGAGCGAAATTGGCTCGCAGCGCAAGAGAAATGTCAATGGAAAGGAAATAAGTGAAGGTGACTTGGAAGAACTAACTCAAATATTTGGAATATTTGATCAAGACAACGATGGACAGATAGCTGCAAGTGAGCTTAGAAATATCATAGGATCCCTTGGACAGTCAACTACAGAAGCTGAGATCATGGATATGGTCGATTCTATCGGTAAGTTAAAATTGTTCTCGAAAGGGGTATCCAAACAAATTCTTCCTAAATGTAGATTGACATAAATTTTCATTGTTAATTTGGTACGGATCCCGGGGGGGGTACTTCCATTATGGCCTAACAGGGGGGTCCAGTCGGTTTGAGAGTCTTACGAAATGGCTATCAAATGGCCCTATTTGTCAAACATATACTACCAATTGGGGGTATTCCAAGATTCCTGGTCAGTTATCAGTAAGCTCCTCCGCACGGCAATATGGTCGTTGCAGCAGTAATTATCATTGAATTTCGAAGATTGTTTGCTTTGTTCAATCAGTTTTTACAATAGAAAATTTTGAAATACTGCAGACAATTTCTGCTACCACACACTACCAAATGGCCCAATTTTAGGTCCACAAACTACCATTTGGGGGTTTCTATAAAAAGATACTACCGGGTGCGCCAAAATAAACTATGCACGTTTGGCAGGCCACAATAAATCGTACACTGGACCGATTTTAAAGATTTATGACTTAATCTTTAGTAGAAAGCCTGAATTAGATCCTAGGAATTTTGGAAATATTTTCTGCTGTCTGTTTTTAAAGCCAGAAGGGAGTTTCTTAAAATGTTTGTTTTCGAAAACATTGAAAACGATCAAAAACTTTCGATCAAATTTTAAAAGATTCAACATGAATAAGCAAAGAGGATTCGTTTTCAAGAGGATTTGGGAGTTTAGTACGAACTATCGTACAGCAGAATACAATTGGTCGATTTCTAAATCGCAAATCACCACGAACAAGTTCTCTCTTTGTCAATTCATGTCGATTCTTTAGAAAACTTGATCGATGTTTTTTTTATCGTTTTCAGTGTTTTCGAAAATTAAAATTTTAGGAAACTCGCTTCTTGCTCTAAAAACTGAAAATGAAAAAATTTGCAAAAAATCCATATAGCTAATTCAGGCTTTCTGCCAACGATTAAGCCATAAAGCTTCGAAATATGTCTAGTGTACGATATATTGTGGCCTGCCAAACGTGCATAGTTTATTTTGGCGCACCCGGTACCATTTGAGGGTATTTTTCAAAATTTTTGCTTTGGTCCTCTTTAACCCTGACTGGACCCCCCTGTCGGGCCACAATTGGAGTACCCCCCCCCCGGGTACGGATGACCGAAAACAACTTCACAAGCTATTGGGTGAGTCAATAATAGCAATCCCCGTTTGAAAGGCCACTGCTCCCTGGATATGAACGTAATATTCGCAAATATTGATTGATAGTGAACATGTCGGTGAACATGTCCAAACAGATTTAAAATTTATCTGAATGAAATCGATCACTCTGTTCTGAAATCATGCGGATTTTTCTCAAGATAGCCCCTTCAAGAAATCTTTAAACAGGCTTAAAATCACGACCACATTTTTGGCCTTACAGCAATGACTTTTTATAAGCTTCAGCACATGTTATTTCTTTGGGAGGATGAAAGTTTCATCCCTGGAAGCATAGCAGCATTATTCTGAGTGATTTTATCCCGCAAAAGGATAAAACGTGCACGTGTTTAGGCATGTTTTGAATGTGTCAGGCCTTCCCGTGAAAATCCAACATGATTTCAGAATGGCGCGGCCGATTTTAGTCATGTAACTTCTGAAACGGAATTGAACATATTTATAATTAAATGATCTCTTTGCCAATATCCTCGTCTTTATATCAAAGAAGTAGTGGCCTTTTAAACGGGGATTGTCTTCATTGACTCACCCGGTAGACAATAGCTAACTTCCTGAAACAAAAGGTCATTGATAAATGCGTCAAAGCTATGGCTACCTTTTGGAGATTTGCTTGGTTAGGTAATTATGGCTACCATCCGAAAGACTGGATTAAAAAGGTACGGTGTCATATTTTTCAATCTGTGTAACATAATCGACACTCCTTTCCAGTCCTCCTTGTTGGAAGGCCTAATATTTAACCCAGCGAAAAGATATCTAACCCACGATACATTTCCCCATCCATGTCGTCTGGGGAAATGTATCGTTTGCAGAAAGAAAGATCCCTGTTCGTTTTCCAAATTTCCTGCTCCCAAAGCCTATTGGACTTCAGCTTTGCGTTACACTTTCCAAGCCACTACCTGGACATGGTGGTGATATGGCTCTACGTTGAAAGAGAGAAACCATATTTCTAAATCAATTTTTTCTAGACTGTATTTATAGCTTGAACTGACCAAACAACTTCTTAGAAGATAGCCAAGCAATTCGACTACATTTTGATAGTATAGGGCTCGAATTTTGCAAAAATTTAGAATAATTCGTGCAAGAAGTTATCGCCCCGTTCTTTCAACTGAATTGATCAAAGGGAGCTTCATGTAATCTACCATAATCCCAGAGACAGCAATTTTGATACTATCATCATTTTCAGAATTACAGCATTTATAGAATTCCTGATAGTTGGAGCTGTGACGTCATTAAAGGTAATGTGTCCATGTAAGGACCTGTTCATATGGAGGCGAGCCAGCCCGCTTACCGGGCTGGCCCGCTAAGTGAGCTGATTTCGCATTCTGTTCATATGGCACATACATCCCGCCTACCGGGATGGAATTGGTCACGTGCCATCGTTGGTGGTATTGTTTTGCATGCCCATGCGTGCGTAGTAGAGGCGTTTTCGTCTCGGCAGGCGGGCTGGAGTGTTCATATGGGAAAGTTTGACCTCGCCAAGCGGGATCTTGGCAGTACTTGAGTGAGATCTCGCCTACCGAGCCAGCCCGCCTGCTCATATGAACAGACAACAAACTTTGAATGGGAAACAGGGATAAGGTGAGGTCTCGGCAAAAACCTCCAGCCCGGTAGGCGGGCTGGCTCGCCTCCATATGAACAGGTCCTAAGTACAGCAGCGTATACACTCTTGTCAAAATGTGCTGACACGATGCTGACGAAAAGCCCGAGAAGCGCACTGTGATTGGTAGAATTTAACTGAACACATGCAAAATTATAATTTAAATTTCACAACGAGGCTGCCTACTGTGATACTTCGGGTTCAGCTCTGGAATCGCAGCCGCAAGTAAGTCATCAGTCTGCTTATACTACAGCTGGCTATCTATCCAAATCTATGGTTAAATGGACACATAACCTTTAAATTGCTAAATCGTAGACGATGAAAGCTACAGATTTTTGCTTGCTAGTATCTTGTTGACCTTCGAAAACTGACCATTTCTTATGTTGGTCACATTTATTTGCCTTAGTCAGTTTAGAATTTATGGTGCTTTTGATGTCTGTCGAAGCTTCAGATACCTTAGATCAGATCAAATTCGCCCTTTCATAAAACTTAAAGACGCTGCAACTCTGAAAATAATCGTGATATAAAAAATACTCTCTCTTGGATTGTGGCAAATTACTAGACTGATTACGATGAGTCCCAGTAATCGCTGTTCAAAATGAGACCATTACAGCAGACCGGGACCGCTCATAGTTAGGAGCGTCCGGCAGTATTTCAATAGCGATAACTACGACCATATCATCAGTCTAGCAAATTACATCAAGTTCCCTTCTATCAATTCAGTTGAAAGCATGGGATGATAACATTTTACACATTTTATTAAAATTGTGAAATTCATTTCAGATCTACCTTACTGACATTGGCCTCTCCTTTCTCAAATTGTCAAGGATTTTCTCGAGAAAGCCCCTTGAAGAATCCTTCAAAACACTCAAAAATCACGACCAAATTTCCAACTATTTCGGCTCCACAGCAATGACTTCTTCAAGCAAGCCTCTAGGCTACTATAACATAAAACAGCCTCTTATACAGTAACTTCCATTTTGCAGACTCTGATGGAAACGGGATGATAGAATTCCCGGAATTTCTCGCAATGGTTAATGGGAAGCTTTCAAAATCAAGGCAAAGAGAGCAGTTGCAGAAAATCTTCAAAATCTTTGACACAGATGAATCAAATGAAATAAATGCTGAAAACCTGAAAAGAATGTTCAGCATATTTGGACAAGACTTCAAGGAGAAGGAAATCGCAAATATGCTTGCAGAAGCTGACTATGACCAGGATGGAAAAGTTGGGCTTGAAGATTTCTTGAAAATGATGAACGAGTAAAAACAACTAGCTTTCATTCCATTATTGCTTTGCTTGATTTCGTCTTCAGCTGTTGTTCTAGAGCATCAAAACTACATTTGGTGCAAAAGGCTATGACATTAGAGGACGAATTTTAGTACGATACCATGTAAACGCACTAATTTTCATCCTTACAGCATAGGTTCCAAATCTTTAAAAAGGCTGGTGTAAAATTCAGTGACCTATTTCTTTGAACTGAATGATTTCAAAGAAACTTGAGCTATTTCTCTATAATACTACCGTTGGACTTTTCTGAAATCTCCAATATTTTCAGAATTAGAATGTTTTTCTTCTTTTTCGAGAATCCAAGAAAATTTTTCAAAAAAACTTGAAATCATCGTAATATCTAAACTGTTTGACGCAACATGAAATAATTTCGAAGAGAACCATAGTTCATGAATGCCTTCAGTGTGGTATAAAGCAAAAGTCTGTCACTCATCTGGTTTATGATTTAGAAATTTGATGACGCCACATCCTCAAATGAGTTGAAATGTAAGATACGCTGTAATTTCGAGAAATATTCAAATTTCTGTAAAATCCAACGGTAGAATTATAGATAGGTATCTAAAGTTTCCTTCAAGTCATTCAATCAGAAGAACTAGTTCACTGAATTTTACGCCCACCTTTTTACGCGGAGTTAAAGATTTGGAACCTATGCTCATCCTTACGAATATTAATCCGCTAACGTGTATTACGAATATAAATCTGCTACTGCTACCGTAGGGTCTTTAAGACTGGACGCTCATCTTACGTTTGTCAACATATCAACGCTGCAAATAACAGTAACAGATAGCAGCCTGATTATAACCGAGACAGTGAAATAAAATTTCTTGATCGAAAAATTCATCAAACAATACGATATATAAGGTAATGTTAGCAGATACCATACATGCTTCCAACAGTCCACCAAAAGTAATGTTTGAGTATTATGGCGAGGTAGAATAGCGATATGAGTTTTACAAAGATCTTTCCAGGTGAGCGAAGAGAAACTTGCCCCTTATTAAAAATCACCAAAATTTGATCATGGTACTGATCTTTGTATTTGTATTGTGTATCTGTGTTAAAGGTGATCTGAAGCGAAAATTTTTATTGATGCAAATGAATAGCGCCATTGAAAGATAAAACATAAGATCCTTTTGGATGATTACAAAGTCCGTCCTGAGCTAAACAAGCATAAGAATATCTGATAATTGATTTCTTCATAACCCCAAATGATCGTTGATTCTGTTTTTTGCTACATTCAGAGAGATGAGTGTTGCTGCTAAAGTCGCCTTCAATGGAAAATCGAGCGCCTTGTATAAGGACAAGAATCGCCTCAAAGTCAAAGGCAATATTTTGGTCTTTATGTCAAACGAGAATGATACGCAAAAATCAAAAGTCATTACCCCTAGTTTGCTTATAGTTCGTGCACGAAAGTATTGGTGCATCTGTGTCAAATGAGATGTCATGTGAGATTTACGATAACGCAAAATTACTTATGCAGAACCCTACAGAACGTTTCAATTGTTGCTATTCGTGGGCATCTAATTTGAGACAAGCAGTCACGAAGATAACCTCTGTGCAGAATGATATGCATGAAGATGTTTTGGTTCAGTGTGATCTCGTGTCTTCCCCCAGTCAATGGCGCCATAGACCTTTTAGCTATTCAGGAAAGAATCAGAATCGAACAAACTTTTGCTACACTTTGTAGAATTTTCGAATGTGCACAATAGTGATAGAAGCTCTAACGCCACTCGATCGAACGTAACGTATAAAAATGTATAAAACTAACGTTCGATCCAGGCTCCTTTTAGAATAGCTAAAAGGTCTATTGTTTGCTGGGATTCTGCACCTTTCTGTAGCTGTGTAGGAAGGGGATCCTTCTATCTTCGGTGATGCTGCGAGTGCTAGCCTCTGTGCAGGCCACCAGTTACATCATCCTCTAAAGTTGACTTATTTGCATAATGAGTACTATCAATAAGTGGCTAATGATTCGTTCGTTCTAGAAAACGATTGTTTTGACATAATTAAGCTGCTAATGAAGTCAAGAACGTGCCAATTCTGGGTAAATTTGTTGTTGTGCCAGGGTAAACATCATGGTAATTTATCCATCTTATGGTGTCAAATCTGTCTAACATGAAATAAGCCGACGTCAAATGTTGCTATAGGATCGCGGGAAACTTCTGTCTTGTATGCGCTTTATGTGCGCTTTCTTTATTTCAGTGCCAATTAGCAGAGATAAAACGTTAATCAATCGCTTTAACGAGCGTGACGGAAGTGGGTTACTTACTTTCTTTCTTTCTTTCTTTCTGACAGCCTGACATCGAAGCCCCTTCTTAGATTACAAAGTTGGACTTTGTAATCAAAAACGCCGTTTAAGATTTGTTCATACCTTGTCTCATTTTCAAGTTAACCACTGTTTTGTACCATTGGCTGATGACGTCATTTTGTTTGCAAAAAGTAAAGAAAGTATACAAGGTTGACCATGTTTCCAAAGTGAAATCTAATTAAAAACTTTGCACAATTAATATGCCTTTCTAAACATCATATTAAGTCATGAGGCAATTTATATTAAATCTATTTAGCTCAGCTGAAATGTTTCCTACAACTGTAATATTTGAAAGATCAGATACAGCTACAATTACATATGTTATCCTAGTCATTTGCAAACAAAATGAAGTCATCAGCTGAAACATAAAATCATTGGATAATTCGAAAATGAAATGAGATATCCAATAAATTTAAACAGGATTTCTTATTGTTCGACAGTGTTGTTCATTTGAATTAATAAAAAATTTCGCTTCAGGTCACCTTTAAGGACTAATTGCTTTTAACAGATGGTCATTATTCTATAATATGAAATTACGACTTGAAAAACATTACTTTGAGCAATGGTATTCTCAAAAAACCTGCAGTCTATAATCTATAGTTTGTGATTTCATATGAAAATTCAAGTCCTTTTATCAAGAACATAAGAAACCAAATTAAGTGGTAATGATCTGTAATATATTCGGATTTTGAGGATCTTTGAAAAGGTGCAAATTTTTTCACTCATTAGAAAGCTGATTACCAACAATAAATATCGCATTATTACCAACATAAATGTTGCATTACTTCTTTATGACGGTTCTTTTCGTCGTGCAACAAATTTCACATCTACATTGTGTTCAAATAGGTTTTATAGCCTTATTCCACCAACGATGTATTCCACTCTCTACGAAAAAGACAAAAAAAGATATTTGCATGAGTTAATCTTTTTTAATGAAGATACTTGTGATAAGCCAGGTAAGCAAAAAGACAATCCCTGTTTGAACAGCCATTGCTCGCTAGATATCAAAGCGATAATTTTGCTCAAAATTTTTTGCAAATACATTATTTAATAGTGCACATGTTAACCCTATAGTGGTTGGGCAATCTGACACGTCCTATTTTGGTTGGGGGGGGGGGGCAAAAAGCCTCCCCTACCTAACTCTTGACTGGAAATAGATAGAGCAACCAGATTTGGTTTACTAATAGCCCCAGGCATGTACTTCACGAGAATATAAAAATCAACCTAAAATTAGCCGTCATTATTGCTTGCGTCAGCATTTTTCTTTGTGTGGTCAAGAAAAGTGGCAAAATCGGTCAAAATCAGGAAAAATGCGATAAAATTTAATTTGGAGCACAATTTCCATCCAAACATGACAATTATGATAGAATACATCGAATAGTACTACCCTGCAAAACATCTTTGCAAAATTTTGCAATTTTGCTACTTTTTTTGCGAAAATTAACATTTGAGAAATGGCGATTTTCACAGAGTCAGTCCCGGAAAATTGTCTCCCTCCCCCTCATTTGTCAAAATATTTTTATGAAACTTCTTCAGTCATTGCACAATAAGTATTAGCAAAAAGTCAGACAGTTTCAGGGTCATAATTGTTATCCTGACAGATTTATAACAAAAAGTCTACTAGGGGGGGGGGGCAAATTTGCCCCCCCCCAACCAAAATAGGGTTAAAACATATTCTAAAATTTACCAGCCTGAACTCGGCCATTCCGTTCTAAAGTTGTGAGGAACTTTCTCCAGAAAACCGCTCAAGAAAGCCTCAAAATGGCTCAGAATCACGATCAAATTTCCCTCATGTTTCAGCCTTACAGTAATTACTTGTACATTAATTACTGATTTCAGTCTGGTAAATTTCAAAATCTATTTGAACAATACTTTTGTTTATAAAATCGTTTTTAATATTATTGTTTGTTATGATATACAGGGAGAAATGGCCTTTCGCGGGGATTGGTTTATCTTTTACTCACCCAGTTGGTTTCTTGTAAAGCATTTTCTTATCTAAGAAACCAGCAATTTTTAGATAACAAGCATTCTAAACATTGTGCATTTGAGTACATGAAATGCAGGCAATTTGCTTTTTTCTAAACTTATGTTTTTGGCACAAACTTTGCTTTTTTAATTTTCTGCTGGGCCTAGAACCTCTGAGACTGGAAATATTGCTACGCCCCGTTTTCACAACAATCAAACGTTTGAGATTGCATGCACCATTTTCGAAACGCTGTACTCCCGTTGTAGGACACAGGTGCAAAATTACTCTGCTTTCCTAGCATATGGCGGCAAAACTCTCAGTTCTTGCAAGATGTGGTGGCCTCAATTTGGCACAGGTGCAAAATCGCATCATTTTCATTCGTTCACAAGACACCTTTTCCACTCTCTTTTTAAACCACCCCAGTTAAATTTACACCGTTTCCACAATATTTACACATGTGCCATGTAAACGAAAGCATAAAACGGCGCAATTTTGCACTGGTTCATTTCGTGCTGGTGTCTGAAAAAAGCAATATCTTTAAAGGGGAACAGCTGCAGCCAGATATTCTCATAACCAATACACTTATAATAAACATGTAAATATTCCTTTCACGAAAAGCTACAAGCATGTCTTATTAGGTTCATGGTGAAGTTAATCCTTCCAAACCTGAAAACTAAATACGATTCTATGGCAATTTCTAGACCATTTCAGACTTTATAGATGAAGTTTCAAAAACAGAAAAATTCCGACTATTTCAAAAATTTAGACCATTTCAGACTTCAAAATGTCAAATTACTTGAGAGTGGTGTGACGAATGTCAATGGAGATATCTTAAGCGGCATCCAAACTTGTATACCCAAACATCTGGAGAGTAGATTTCTTAAAAAAAATCAGGAAATTTCCAGCAGTTTTTGTCCTGGTTGCATTTTATGAAGGTAAGTAAAAGCGAGGGGTGTATCACTCTTCCGAAAAGGCGTACGAGATTTTTTTAAACAATAGGATTTTTAGGGACATTTTACGGATTTTCCTTGAAAACAAAAGGATTTTCGCCAAAGATGTACGAGATTTTACAGAGTGATTCGCCCCTCGAGTAAAAGTTAGAAAAATCTTCAAAGGTTTCTCTTGTCCACTTCGCTTATTTGCAAACTGATTGGTCCGTGAAAATATTTGATTCCTATGCTAATGAAAGCAGCGCAGCATAACACTATTGAAAGAAGAAATGAATGAAGTGTCGATGAACGGTTCTCCCTGGGCTACGACCTTTAAATAGGAATAGTACTTCAAGGGAAGAACTTCCGCGTTTTTCGCATTTTTGACCGAAATTCGTGAAAGTTTATTCTGCGAAAGTTTTTAAAAACAACGACCCTTTCGAACTATGCTACTAACGAGGATATGTATGGAAAATTTGGAGAATTCATTGACGAGTTGAGGAACATCTGGAGCGTTACAAAATTTGATAAGAAACCTAATTCACGAAAGTCTATTCCCGCGAAATTTCCCATTTTGGCCGATTCGTGAAAGTTAATTCCAAAAATTTCGCGTTTTTTCCAAATCGCGAAAATTTCTTCCCGCTAAATTTTTTCTTCCCTTAAAGTAATAACAGCAGCAGCAGCAGCAGCAGTGACAATAATCAATTCTGATTGGCACATCTTGAAAACATCCAACATTATTTCAGGATACCCTGTACTGGTGAAAAACAACTAAAAATGTTGGTCATAAGGTGATGAAAACAGGATACCTGACGATGTTCTTTGAAAGCAAGCCAATCTGAAGGCGCAGTAGGAAGTATACCCATTGTATGACATTTGTATACAGCCAGCATAAGGCATGACACATTTCCAAGCAGATATGTAAGTTTCAATAAAATGCTTTGGTCACCATCTAGCATTTTGAACGCTGTTGAAAAGAATTGAGGGATCATTAAGACTTAACGTAAATATTCAAATATATCTTACTCCGGATGAATCAGGAAGTTTGCGACGTTTTAGTTGGAAGCTGTTTAAAGTTTATCCAAGAAGGACAAACAGTTTGATCAAAGTTGGAAGCTTCAAAGGGACGAAAGCAAGTACATTCATCTTCTAGGGGAAAGTAAACGGAAACTATTAGCTCCTTGTAACTGAAAATGTATGTATCGTCTTGTGACGCAGCTACCATCATTGTACAAGGGAATCAACATAAGTATATTGAGTGGCAACTTTAAATAGGCTGAAGAGGACACCTACACACTAATTGTTTCTTTAACTACAAAATGAAACGGCACGTCCCAATAGTATCATGTAAAAGAGGCTGTTTTAACCGCCTAGCCCCCGGCCAGCTTTAAGTAGTTTCTTATCTTTGATTTAAGCAGTTTGTGTTTGTTTTTCATTCAGCGCGCATGGCCAGTAGCTCTTTACCTAAGTTTGAAATTCTTTCATTTCTAGGTTCACATATTTCATACTCAAAGCTTGCACAAGTAAATTGTTGCACAAGTAAATTGTTGCACAAGTAAATTGTTGCACAAGTAAATTGTTGCACAAGTAAATTGTTGCACAAGTAAATTGTTGCACAAGTAAATTGTTGCACAAGTAAATTGTTGCACAAGTAAATTGTTGCACAAGTAAATTTTTGTACAAATAAATTGTTGCTCAACTAAATTTTTGCACAAGTAAATCGTTGCACAAGTAAATTGTTGCACAAGCGTTCTTACGAGAACCTGCAAATGATCCACATATACCAAAACTACTTGGGAGTTGTAAATTTATAATGATTCACTGACTAACATAAAATAAACGATCCCTAGTGACTTTTCATTGAATTAATGTCGGTTAAAGTCAAAGTAGACTGAAGAGATGAAAATTACCAGATTTCCCAAAAGAGAACACAGATTTGGTTTGATCCAGCGATGTAAATTCAGCTTTAATTAACTTGGCTAATCTCTTTCAAAATATTCCTTGATAGTTAACTTGAACATAGACACCTCGTTTGTTGGTATTCATACTTTAAGAGCAGAAATATTAATCTTATATTATTGCTAATTTGCTACCATTTGATAATTAATCTAACATTAATACTCAAATTTGCATCCATCCCCCAAACCAGAGCTTTCGCGTTCTTGAATAAATTCTTGAAGCAGAGCGATAAATCAACGACAGCCTTGATAGGATTTGAACAATTATAGATCATATATCATATTCACATTGATCATAGAACAATGAAGGGATACTCTGTTGCTAGAGGTCATCCATTGCGTAGTTTCTTATTTCTCTTTAATTTCAGTTTTTGAATTCGAAGTGATTCAAAAATTTGCTAAGGCCAAAAGGCCAACGCTCTGGTTTGGAGGTGCATGCAGATTGGAGCATTCACGATTGATATTTCTACTCTCAAAGCCCCATATAAAAAGGTACCTATGCGTAAGTTAACTATCAAGGGAAAGTTTGAGAGTGATTAGCCATTGATTAAACCTAGATTCACATCACAGGACGCAACCAAATCTGTATACTTTTTTGGGACACTCGGTATAATACTGCACTTACTAGCTTTCAAAGTTAGCATAGCCTTGATAGGTTTAAAAATCATCATTCCAACTATCATTATTGGGAAAATTGAGATTGAGTTTCCACCCATGTACATAATGAATAGATTCATCGGCAGCTGTTTCAGTGGTGCAAGAGCAATGTTCCATGATTTCTGCAATAATAGAAATGGTGCCATTTAATTACGAGATTACCAAAAAATACCAACCATGTCAACATTAAAAATAACAACTTTGCCCAGCTTTGAAAATTTAGCAATTGGGACAATAGTGAGAAGCAAATTCATAATTTTTGTTCATACGGGGTGAGTCAATAAAATAATCCCTATTTGCAAGGTAGATTTGGATATCAAAACAATAATATTGACAAATGTGTCATTTAATAATGATCGTGTTCAAATAAAGGTTTAAATTCACCAGACTGATATCGTGGCCATTCCATTGTGAAATTATAAGCTGTTTCCTAGATAAAGCCATTTCATGAAACATTCAAAAACAGCATACGCTCACAGCATAGGGCTCAAATCTTTCAAATCTTTAAAAAGGTCGGTGTACAATTCTATTGCATTTTTCTTTGAATTGGATGGCTTGAAAGGAACTTATGTTACTTTGCTGCAAATCTGCCGTGGAAATTTTTTGATATCTTGATTTTTTCAAAATGGTGGCAATTTAATTATTTTGGAAAAAATTCATGGAAAATTTTGAAAAAATTTAAATCATCGCAAATCCTAAACTAATAGAGGAAACATCATATAACCTTCAAGAAAATCATAGTTCATGAAGGTTTACAATATGGTGGCAAGCAGAAATCTGTAGCTTTTCTAGTTAAGGATTTAGAAATTTGATGACGTCATAGCCTCAAATTGGATAAATGCTGCCATATTGAAACTAATCAAATCAAGATATCAATAAATTGCCATGGCAGATTTACAGCAAAAAAAACCTAAGTTCCTTCCTAGCCATTTATTTAAAAGAAAACTGCAATAGAGATTCTCACCGACCTTTTTAAAGATTTGAGCCCTATGTTTACGATTACGATCACAATCAGATTTTCCTAACACTTCTGCTTTGCAGCAATGACTTGTGCATAATTTAGCATTTGTTCTTCATTTTTTGGAAGATGAAAATGCTATCCCTAGGAGATTGCTGTTGGGCAGACAAATTTTGAAAATGTGATTGTGATGTAAGTTGCCTTTGAAATTTTACGAGGAAGCTCTCTCTGGAGAGAATCCCTCATAATTTCTGAATGGAGTAGCTGGTTTCAGTGCAGTAAATTGAATATATATTTGCACACATCCTCTATTGAATACCGTACTTGCAAATATTATTTCCTTGATACCCAGGGAGCAAAACAGGCATTGTTTCATTGACTCAACCGGTACAACTAAGTTAAGAATTTGACCAAGAGCCAAGACAGTGCATAATTTGTTCATGATATTTCAGGTATTCTTCAAAAGTGTCTTGATCAAACAGTACTTTATACATTTTGTAGACATCTGACAAATTTTAAAATCTGCACAGCATTAATAAAGTCTCCAATGATGTCTAATCTTCAAATAAAATTGTAAAAACTATTACTACCTCATAACTCTTTGTGCATTATTCAAAAAGTATATTGAAAATATATTGATAATGTAAGGGGACTCAAGAGCAATCCTCATTCATCTGTTCTTTGGGGCAGTTATGAATACAGTACAAGGTATGAATACAGTACATTTGAAACAAATGTTCAGAGTTAATGTGGAACTCTTCCTCAAGACATGCTCTTTGAAAAGAAATGAAATGATATGTAGGTCTTAATGGTTTACATCATATATTACATGGTTTCACAATCTATTGAAGTTTCTGCATCCATTTAACAACTCTGGGGTGCAAAGAAGAAAGGCCTTGTCTGACATCTACACTTCAACTTACTGTACCTTTGCAACAAGTTTTGACAAGTCTGCATCATGTTGTTCCTGCAGAAAGTAAGGGGAAGACATTTTAAACATTAATACTTGATGAAGTGTTGACCATGCTAGACTGTAGTTCTTAACAAGCACAGATTATGTGACAGCATCTGTTGCTTTTGAGTGACACACCAGAATAAAGCAACATGGTCAATTGATCAATCTGTAAATTTAAAGAAAGCTCCGTCAAAAGACAGCCTTGAGTAAGCCATGAACCAGCCTTGAACCAGCCTGCTGCCCACAAATTAGGCTATTGAAGAGAATCAAAGCCAATGGGCTTTGGTACGTGCCAAACCATATTTGGGTAATTGATCTATGTGAACAGGACACAATTATATCAGGTGGACTAGAATTTAAATGCAGGCAGCTTGAGCCATTTATACATTTTGCCACCCACAACTTTTTCATCGTTGTTACTTACAGTAATTGAGAATCATTTTTCTATGGATTTGTTTTCGTAATAATTATTGTTGTGGTATTTTATTGTAATACATCTAAGAATGAAAATTGATAAAAAAATTACAGCAACATAACTTGAATATCCAAAAAAAAGAGAGAAGACTGTAAGACCAACTACATTGTGAAAACTTTGATAACATACAAACAAGAATCCTCTCTTTCATTTAAGTTACTGGTCGGAGGAAATTGTCAAAACAGCTATGTACACCAAGCAATGATTATTGGTAGCTCATACGGTGACATCTAATTTGAGAGCCATGAAAAATCTTACATGGGCCAATTTTGATGATAAACGCCGCTTCGCACAATGAATGGAGGAATGAATGATAATTTACCGTGACATTTCAAGTACCTCGGAAAAGTGCTTCTCAGCAAAAAGATAAATTACGACGGACAAGCTACTACAAATAGAAAGAGGAATATTGAGTCAGCAATCCATTCTTGCACTTCATTTTTGATTATTACAAAGTACTTTGTAATCTAAGAGGGGTCTCCAGGTCAGTAAGAAAGAAAGAAAGAAAGAAAGTCCGTCACGCTCGTTAAAGCAATTGATTAACGTTTTATCTCTGCTAATTGGCACTGAAATAAAGAAAGCGCACAGAAAGCGCATACAAGACAGAAGTTTCCCGCGATCCTATAGCAACATTTGACGTCGGCTTATTATTTGATAGTCCCAGACTTGAATATTTTTTAAAAGTCTAAAAACAGGTCTAGAATGTTGGGTGGCCGCTTCAGGGTGATGGTACTTTGGTTTGCCAAACATACTCAACTTACAGCAGAGGGGAATGTTCTGTGATCTGTGAAGCCAACTGGCGAGGGAATGTCCAACTTTTGCCTGTCTGGCATACACTTTGGCCTGAGGAAATAAAGGGCAAAATGTTAAATTCAGCATTTGATAATTGATTGTAATAAGTATATAATTCAGGAAGAAGAAACTCCTAGGGGTGCGTATTTTATTGGAAAGTGACATTGGACATGTTGCTCATATGGGTACTGGGTTTTTTCATCTGAAATTCCCTACATACAGCATATAGATCTGTTGTTATCCTCAATTCTGGTAGCTGGGTAGTATTTTTAGAATTTTCTTATTAAGGGGCGTATCACTCTTAAAAAATCTGGTATATTTAGTACAAAACTTTTTCCACTGATAAAATTTCGGACAATAAACTCTGGCAAAAACATTTTTGGACACATTATTGGTACTTTGGAAAAATAAATTTTTCGGACAAAATTTTTGACTGGTCTTTGCATCATTTATGCAAAATCACATTAGGTTTTAGATTTATTGAAACAAAACACCTTCATTAAGTTTGGAATAGAGCCCTTTCATGTCCCAAAATCACTTCTAACAACAAATTTTCCAAAATAGAACAGCAAGAAATTCCCTAATTTTCTTGTTTCTATTTGTAGTCGTCACTTTTTTGTGTATGTGATTACATAGACCCTGGAATTGTAGTTGGTGTCATAGGCACTTTAAATCTGCAAATGGGTCTTCTTGTTTTATGTTGTTTCTGATGGCATCACCGATTCTGGCCATTTTGATACAAATCCTTTGCAAATTACTGTGTACAACATACATCAGCAATACTGAGAGCATGTAAATTGTGATAGAGGATGAAGAGCACAGTGGGGCATTTCTATGGGGCACCATGACATTCGGCATTTGACAAAAATTTACCATTTACTTTGGACTTTGCTTTGATAGAATTTTACTGTGATCACATTGCAACATATTTAAAGCTTATTTGATGGCTATTTAATGCGCAAACGAGGTTTTTCCATCTTAACACAATATACCCTTTATACATCAGATACTGTAAGATATGTGTTATATGTATAGTGTTTGAATTACCTCATCGAAGTAACTGCTTTATCAGAAGTTCCTCCTTTGTCATTTCTGTAGCACAAGAAAGCACTACTTTATTTGGACAGGGCACAGTATGATGCTGCTTGCTTTCACAATGAGAACAAGGTCGCCTGCAGTACGCATGCCTAATGACTGGATCAGATTTCAGCCAAAGTCTGTTAGAGCAATCACAAATTTGTTGTTTGAGAGCATTTCCTTGAAAGTGCTCTTCTGTAGAAACGCAGGAACTTATTGTTATGCTCCAAACCTTCTTCAGGCAAGTAGATCCACTGTTTTCCACTTGGACCATTTAATTCAGTTAAAATCAAAAGCATAGTGTGTAAACAAACAGCTCTATATTCTTCCACATTCACTTCGTGATCTGATAGATAGACTTGCAGGATGACCCACAGTCGTAGCAATATTTCTTTGAACTGCTCTTGGAAGATCTCTGGGACGAAACTGCTCAGAAGCTCTCGGTGTTTGCTTAAAAGTGACCGGCAGACATTGCCATTAGTGGTGGTACCTCCATGCCCTGACGAGTGAGCAGCTCCAACAACGATTCCTGTAGCTGACTTAATACGGGAGTAAATGTCCGCCTTTGCATTTACTAGGAAAACATAACTCCGACCAAGTTCTATCCTTGACTCAGTCCACTTGAAAATCCCTGCTTTCAAAAATTGCGTAATCTTACAGCAAAAATCAAAAGTTCTGAGTAACGCATGCAGGGGACTTATAATTGCTATATTCTCTTTTACTATTGGCTCTTGTGTAAGTCCTTTGCGAGTGCCATAATCTCCCTTTCTCTTCTTGACAATTGTCTCTCCTTCAATTTCTGTCATTAAATGGTTCCAAATTTTCATTGTATTGTCGATTGACCTATTTATTTCAATACCTTCCTTCAAACGCTCAACCCCACTTTCTGACATTCCAGATGCTTCCTCTCTCGTAACTGTACAAAGAGTACAGAATGCCCCACCCAACCCTGAAAGGAGTGACTTCATCTTTCCATCAATCATACTTAGTGAGCAGCTTACTTTGACGTCAAATTTTCGGTCATTGTGATCTATAGCAATTGGCTCAATGCTTAGCTTTGATCAGTCTCCAACTGCTTCCCCAACGCTTGATACATTTTCGCATGACTCCTTTCCTAGCAACAAAAATAGGGGCCTGTTTGCCGATGGTGAATTGGGCGTTTGCTCTTTCCAAAGTTCTTTGCCTGTATCATCCTCAAGGCTTAGGGGGCAGAACATATACATAATGATGTTATTTGTCTCTATGTTACCTTGTTGGTTGTAGATGGGGTGGCTACCACTGCCATCAACACCATCTTTGAACTTAGCTGTAAGCTGACTAGAGGTTGTAGGTAACGCATCTTCTGGTAGGGTTTCTAAAATTCTGTTCACAGTCATTCTTATTGCTAATCTACTTTGACGCCAAATGTTGGGTCTTGGACAGTATAGAGTGGTGGGGTTATCTCAGTTTGATATTTTCGAATTTCTTTCCAACCCGGCAAAATCGAGTAACTGTTGTCTCGCAAAATGGAAGACAGACTTTGATATTTTGACCGCCCCATATCATTATACAGTTCAATATGAGATGCTACATTTAAGGGTATCATTTTGGAAGGAAGATCAAGTTTGAACCAGTTTCTGCTACCTTTTTATCGGCATGGTAATTCATCCGTTTTAATATGTAGCCAAGTAGACAATTGACAGTTACGTCGTTTTCTGCTGCTGCTGTTTCTATGAGACTTATGATCTCGTCTGTTCTCCGATACTTCTGTCTATCCCCTAGCTCTGTAAAACTTTTGCGAAACTTTTGTTTTGGAGTATCAGTATCGGCTAAATGAGGTTCACTTGAAATTTCTGACAACTGTAGCCAAACAGCGGTGCCATCGTATGTTTTTTTATTTCGTCTTACTTTTTCTAGCAGATAAGCACAACGGCTGAAAAGTTGTTTTGTCCGAGTTTCCCAACAGGCCTCATCTATTTTCACTCGTTCATGTTTCGTAGTAATCAACGCTCTAAGTTTAGCTCTAAACTCGTCAGTGGTCGACTTACTTCCTTCAGCTGCCTTTGCGTCTCTGTAAGTCTGCACAATGTCTTCACAAAGGAGTGATTCCATCTCTAAACGGCAAGCCTGCGACCTTATTTCATCCTACCCATATCATACATATCTAGCTAAATGTGGGCTTTACTCGAGTCATTTGTTGTTTTTGTTTGTGATAGTCAAAATAAAAACTTTTCACAGTGCTTAGGCCCCACGGGATAGATTATTCAAGAGAACATCGAGATGCAGTCTTTCCGATGTCTAAAGGGTCGTTGGTAGTTATCACCTTTTTAAGTTTTAACAAAATATTTAACTTTTTTTTACTGTTGTTTTGAAAATTCTTTCAAACGAAATAGGTAAAGATAGGATAGGCTGCGACCAAATTTAGGCCCCCTTTTTTGAGCCCCTTCCCCCTTGGTGTTTGACTTAGGTAACATTTGAAATGATCTAAATATCAATTACCATAACATTAACTGTCGTTGGAAGATTTCGAACACATTATTCATTCATATTTAAAATTTCCTTTCTTTCTTAGATTTTCCTATTACTTCATATATCTTTTCAGAACTAAATCATACAAAGTCCACATTAATTTTCACAAATTTCCGCAAATTTCCGCAAAGAATCCTTTTCACCACATATTTAGTGGTACTTTAGGTACAATCTAAGAGTAGTGTGGTTTGTCTGCTCCTGTCTGCACACTTTCTATGCAACTCAAAACTAAGCATTTAGCAACGCAAGGCCTATGAAGTCTCATGAAAAAGTACACAGATAGAAATATTTTTGAAAAATTACAAAACTAGAAACTATTTTACCTCCGTGCTTAGAATATCATCTAATAATGCCTAAGAAACAAAATGACACACAGCTTTAACCTGTTGCAGTGACTGAAAGAATTGTGGGGGGCCAATAAGATAGCTTAATTTCGTTGATCATATGCATCGCAATTTAACTGTTTTTAATAACAAAAAAAGCCTGACACTAAAATAGTCATAAAATCTGACAGAAAAGAGATAAATGGAAAATTCAAACGGTTTTGAGATAGCCAAGGACTAAGCTTTCGAAATAACTGCTTTGGAAGATGATTTAAGGAAGTCGAATTTTTGGTCTATGTCATGATGATGCCCCACTATGTGAAGAGGACGTTTGTTGTTATTTGTTCTGACCATATGTTCTGACAAATGACAGTAATATTGGATTTGGAAATAATTTTTTCAAAAACTTTGCATGTTTACAATAATTTTTTGTGATGTGAAGATTTGACTTCAGATTTCTTGTCTTTGGTCCTCTTGTTGGCATTCAATTCCGCTGCGCATGTGCATATGTATGCAAAAATTTCCAGTGTGATAAATTTTTGGACAAAGATTTTTGCATGTAATGTACACCCTTGGCAACAATCCTTTTGTTTTCAAGAAAATTCAGAAAAATCCCTAAACATCCTAAAATTGTTTTAAGAAAGCTTGTACTGTACAATTTTTCGGAAGACTGATACAACCCTCGCTGAAAATTTCCTTGTCTTTTTCAAGATAAATGTTAAATCAGGAAAAGAAAATGTTTTGCGCAGCAAAATTTGACAGCAACAGCCTCTAGCCAGTCAAAGCTGAAGAAATTTGGGAGCCATTTTGCAGGGTGCATCCATTAAATGATTGGGAAAATTCACTTTTCCTTTAAATGAATGGCAAATATCAGTGGAACCTGGATTCTATAATCAGGCAGAAATTTGAATCTAGACCTTATAGTACATCTTTAAATCAATATCATGCAAATGGGTTCAGAATTCTTGATCTTGAAAATTCTGTCATATTAATGGGTCCTTTTGACAAAGTCCAGATGCAGGTCTAATCACGGTTACAATGAAGTAACCCCCCCCCCCTGGGAAGAAATTGTCCTAGAATTACGCCAGCTAATGTACATTACTTGGCTATTTTGCATTTGGGTATCAGCAGTATTTTTCAGATGATTAAGGTTCATAATGATGTCCTGAAACCATCCATCCAAAATGAAAAACAAGGTTAACTTGCATAAGTTGTGTTCTCTTTCATGACTGTTCATGATTTTTGCTCATCCCTGTGATTTCCACTCCTCTTCTTCTCCGTACCTAGGGTTGTTTTGCCTAACTAAATTGTCATCTGGTGCTTCAGGTTGGAAAAAATGCGTGATTTGACCTACACATAGTAGCGAGTGAAAATAATTTGAAGGTATGAGCTGCGAGTAGACTTTAAAAAGCTGTGAGAGAGGTAAAATTAACAATAGATCTTTTGTTCTTGCATGCGAGAACCAGTTCTTGTAGCTGCGAGGAGCGAGTTTGACAGAAGAGTTTCATAGTTGTGATTGAATGCAAGCTTTCCAACCTGGCTGGTGGAGCCAGTCTGCAGTATGGCACTTTTCGACGAGATCTCCCTTTGGCTTTGCGTGCGATCAATGGATTTAGTTTAACTGGTTCTATAAATAGATTGTTCGGAAATTACAGCCGATACTCTACACGCCTAAAAGAAGTGTGGTTGGTCAAACAGTCAAACTTTCGTCAACTCAATTCAAAGTCAATTCAAGGCATTGCAAATTTGGATTTGTTGGATGATCTTTCTTTGATTTTGCACCCCTTCTGATGAGAGAAATTCCTCGCTGGTAAAACAATGTCTTCAAATACCGCCTATTCATCAGAATCGATGCATATTGCTACTTATAACGCCACTTACCTGGTAGTAAAGTCCAAAGCCCATTTATTCTTCAGAGACTTTTGCACAACTTTGGACGCCATTTTCTTATGATCAATAAAATACTTCGTCCTCGTTCACACGATTCCTGCGCAGCGCAGTACAAGTTCACCAGAGCGCAGCACAGCAACAAATCTTTGCAACAACCAGGGCCGATTTGCAACAGTAGCATTACATTAACTGCCTTTTATAGACGTAAAGCGTCAGGCTCGTAGTAAGGGGGCAGGGGGCTGAAGTCCCCAAATAATTTTGAAAATAGTGGTGATACGCCACAAGCATTTATTAGATGTATTGTTCTCTATTGTTTTAAGAACGATTGCCCCCAAATCAGAAGCAGAGCAGCTTCCTACGGCCCTGAAAGTGTTATAAAAATGGGATTATACGGCTAATTAGCCATGCTGCAAATGCAAACAAAGATAGCGGCAAAGTTGTTCCGTTCCGAGGCCTGATTCTGAAAATAATAAACTTAAAACAATTCCATCGGGACAGAGCAGGACCGTCGAGAGTGGGGGTAGCCAGGGTAGTTACCAAGGGGACCCGGGGCCTCTGCAGAGGGCCCACAGAGGGCCTCCCCCGGGGCCCACAAAAAATAAGGTAATTGTTTTTGTAGTTTTCTTTCAGGAACGTTTTCAGGCCTGGGAGCCCACTAAGATTCTGAATAAAATCTAAAAGAAGCGTTTTACATAGGATGGCGTGGCCCGAAAATTTCTGGTCAATCATTACAGCTTTGAAGAAAGACCACTACCTTACCTGCGAGCGTAGCGAGCTACCACAGCTCGCAGTTAATCGGATGAAAATTAAGATAATAGCATCGAATAAACATTTCTTTCAAAATAAAGGTGTCTGCAATGCTGCATGGTATATGCTGTAGCAAAACGGCGCAAATTTACAATACACACAAGACAGGTATTTTAAAAGGTGCAATGGTACCTGAAACCACTCGCAACGCCATTGCATCTGGGTACTTTCATGTGAAAAATTTGTCATTTAACAGTGCATTAAGACAGAAGAAACTCACATCAAACAGAAAACAATTTTGAAGTAGACTTGATAAATGAATTAGTTAATAGAACTCAGTTTAACGATTTCAAATGGATAATTCAGATGTTGTATATTGGGTAAAATTAAACATTAACGTAGCTAGAATGCATAGAAAATAAACTATTTGCAGCTTTAAAAAGGGCAATGCAAAGCTGATAATTTTTTCTCTATTTTCTATAACCTGTCTCATGCTGGCTCAACTAGTTAGTAGATTTTCGACGATCCATATTCTACAATGATTTGAGGGTTTTGCCGCAAAAAATCAATGTACAATATTTTCTGCTAATAGTTTTCTCCTTACAACATGAATTTTCCAATAAGATATCCAATAATTAATGCTAAGATGGCAGCCAGAATGGGTGATATCTGCGAGGCATTTAACCCTTGGCTCATGTGAAGACCAGGTGGATCTGTCATTTTGGCTTGTTTTTGTCGCTCCTCCTGAAACAGAACGGGAATACAAAATATCATACATGAGATAATAAAAAAATGGGTATGAAACTTTGCAAAAAGAAAAGCCAAAAGAAATATTTCGTACCGGGTGATTAAAGACAAAAACGCACGCAGATGAAAGGCTACTGCTCCCTAAATATGAAAGCAACAATGTTTTGCAATGTCTGATTAAATAACCAATAACATGCTAAAATACTTTTAGGATATTTCCTGGCCGAAATCGGTCACTCCGCTCAGATTTTACAAGGGTTTTTTCGAGAAAGTCGCCTCGAGAAATCTTCAAACATGACCTAAAATCACGAATAAATTTCCCTGATATTTCTACCTTACAGCAATGACATGAACAAGCTTTCGCACGATCTGTTCTCTTGGGAGGATGATAAAGTCGTCCCTCCAAGGGTGAAAAACTTATATCCTCCCAAGAGGACAAATCTACGCTGTTGCATGTAAGTGTCATTTCTGTCAGGAAGGAAGACCGACGAGATTTTGATCGTCATTTTCACTTGTTTTTGCAGGTTTTCTAAGGGGCTTTCTGCAGAAAATCTCCCACGTCCACAGGAAGATACAACCTATTTACGTACCTTCAATTTAGTGAGTTCTTTCTTCAATTTCGCATTTTCAGCATTTGTGACTTCTAATTTATCTTCTAGCTGTAATGAAAAGTCATGTAAATGTTTTATGGGTCACTGTCGACAGAGCCACTGTAATTTCCGAGAATTTCTATAGATTTCATTATGACGTCACAGCAAAATGGCGCCGAAAATCAAGAAACAACATCAACATTTGGAATCTACATGGAAAGTTGATCTAAATGAACTCTAAGAGAGTAAAATAGGCAGAGTGGCGGGGTTCCATATCGTTAGGCCAAGAACCGTTGTTGACAAAAATGTGGTCGATCATTTCTTTGACTGTTAGCCACCCTAGTTGTGTGTTTGTAACGACACGCGCTCATTTGCAATTGTGGTATCACCTGCAAAGAGCTCTACTATGCTAAAATACATTTTGGATGGTTTCCAACGAGAGATATTTCTTGGAATACTTCAGCATTCCTATTCCTCGCCAAGATATTTAATTTTTCAACATTTATTTGTAAGATAAGCACATTGCTCAGGTCGGAGATATGTACATTGTGACCTTCCATCACAGCCCAAGATCAAGCTAACATTTTCCATTTTAGCACTTGAATTTCTAAAAAATAAATGATTCAACAATTTGCAATTGTTTCTTATATCGGAGATGTAAAAAAATCAGGTATCAATCAACTATCAATCAGTAGGTGTCAGGACTTTAATCAATTTTGACAAAAATCATTCTTCGATGGCTGAATAAAATACTTTGTGTTTTGACTAATACGATATGAACTTAGTTCATCGGTTCTCGTACATTAAGAAAGACATTTGCGCACCTTTTTGAAAGAAGGCAGGCATATAGTAACAATGTTGAAAACAGAGTCATCTTTGCCCACTCTTAACTCAATCAATTCCCTTTCAGGAAGACCTCAGCAACCCCAAAAAATTGTATCGGGTTTTTGTTCAACTGTCAACTTATTTTTTATCGATCATTAAAATCTAGCTTCCTGTATGAAAAAAATATACAGAACACAAATCAAAATCTGGTGTTTAAGCTGCACTTACCTGCTTTTGTGCAGTAACTGTGCTTTGCGCCTGTGCAGTTGCAGAAGAGGCTTCTCGCGATGCGTCCGTAGTTTGACCACCAGACCCAGATGATTTCTTTGCAGAATCAGAAGCAGAAGGGACAGTGGTATTTGGCGAGGGTGACTTGAAAGCAGGAGTACCGTGTGAAGTGGATGATGCGGCTACATTTGGTGTTTGGCTACCAGCAGCTTGTTCTCGGGACTTTGGTGTCGTAGTAGTTTCTGCTTCCTAGTAAACAACAATCAAAAACAGTCAAAGCCCAGTGAAGGCAACAAATCTCGAAGATTCAAAAATATAATGCTTTGCACACGGGTCAATATTTTGCTTGCAACATGTATTCTGACATGGTACCCCACAAATGTTTGATCGCATCCATAGTTGTATGCAATACCCAAAATGTCGACAATATGTTGAACAAGGATGAAAATGATCAGCTTGGCAACATTGCTCGCGATATGAAATGGAATCTACTTCAAGTCATGTGATCTCTTAAGATATCAATATGAATACGCGATGAAAAACGTTGAATAACTGTCTGCCTTTTTTATATATTCATATAAAATGTTACATGATAAGTTACATTCTACCATACTTTCTAATTACTAAACAACTATGCGATACTACAGGGACGAATACCATAGGGAGCAAAATACAATGACTATCCCATGGCAATTAACATAAAGACATGTATGATATTGGGAGAAAGTTGTACGAATAAACTGTCTAAAAGCAGTTCGGATGCAAAAAAGACAAGATGTTTAGCACACCGAGGCCTTGCTGACTTGTTTCTTCATCAGAGTGTGACTTGTAGTCACACTCTGACGAAGACACAAGTCAGAAAGGCCTCAGTGTACTAAATATCTTGTCTTTTTGCATCCAAACTTCTTTTATACAGTTTAAAGACATGTAAATAGATAAATAAAAACTGAATAAAAACTACAAAATGCCACACGTACGATTAAATACTGACAAATGCTGGAATCTGTTTCACATTGGATGACAGGCCAGCAAAGGGCATGATGCCGAACAATAGGAACCCCCAACGGGAGAACAACAATGAAAATAATTACTATCGTCATTGATCCCCTTGCAGAGTCCCTACCGCTCAACACACTGTGCATAATCTGTTAGGTCAGGGTTCCTGATTCGCAATATCAATATCAACTTTGCCTGCTCTTCAATCAATGTAGTGAACATTTTTGCCCACAAATGTTTCAAAGGTGGCCTTGTGAAATTTCCCCATGTGTAATTTAATTGATATTTTAATTTCGAATTGCCTGCTTGCAAAAAAATTGAGGTATTTTCTATTCGTACTGTTCGAAGAGCTTTTTCGATATCTTGAGGATTTTACATCACTTTTTCAAACCTATTCCTATTGCACTTCAATTTGAGGTGCTGATCAATTGCTAGTCCACTTAAGTTCGCCTAGACGGCCCCTGCGACGCCTCCCCTGTCAAACGACTTTTTACAGGTTTCAACTAAAAGTAGAATTGCATGCTGTGTACCATAACCCTCTCGAAATCCACGGAGGAGTGGAGAGAAGAAACATTGGATAAAGGGCAGCATTTGATCTTGCATCAACCTTTCGTATATTTTCGAAACCGATGGCAAGACTTGTAATAGGTCGATAGTGTTTCTTTGAAAAGGTATCCTCCTTTTTTAAAGAGCGAACTTATATCTCCAGCTTTCAGTTCAATAAGCAATGATTTGCCTATGTTTTAGCAAATTTTTCCTCTTGGGAGGAAAAAATCGTCTCCATTAGTAAAAGAAAATTAGTTGGGGGGGATTCCATCCTGCCATAGGAATTGAAAACAATGAAATTTATGTGTTAGCATCGGCAAATTGGTGTAAGACATATAATTTTCGTCCAAGTCATCGCTACTACTACCTAGAATCTCCCCCTCCCTCATTACTCAAACTCTGATTCATACTTTTACCATACATGAGAATTGGACTGGTTTCCCAAGATGTTTGATCATTAATAGAGAATACTACGAATCTGTAATCAGTCTGGCATAAATTTGCAATTGTTTGGTTCCAAGCTACCTCAACTTATACCGGCTGTCCCAAAATGATGTATTATCGTTTGATTGCTTACGTGTCCATAACCAATGAACCGATGTTCAAAAACTTTGTTTTATTTGATTGCCGAAAGGCTAAATTGTATTCGAAGATGTTGGTTGTGGTTTTACGAGGATTTTTTCATGTCGAAATGAAGATCGATAAACCTGCTCAAATTCAAGCCTTAGATGGCACGAAAAAGAAATGGCCTACCTTTTCAGTCAATATTTTAGATGTGATGCAAAAGGCTGAACTCGTATTCATATTCTCTGAATTCAGTATTAACTGAATTCCTCTTCTCTAACCGACATATAAGTTCAGCCTTATGTATCACATCTAAAATGTTGACTGGAGAAGTAGGCCGTTTCTTTTTCATGCCGTTTCTTTTCGTGCCTTTTTAAGGCCTGAATTTGAGCAGGTTTATCGATCTTCTTGTCGACATGAAAAAATCGGCGTGAAACCACAACCAACATCCTCGAATACAATTTAGCCTTTCGGCAATCGGACAAATAAAATTTTGGAAAATCGGTTCATTAGTTATGGACATATAAGCAATCAAACGATAATACATCATTTTGGGACAGCCGGTAGTTTAACTTTTTGTTTGTATGTTGTATTTTTATGTTTTTGTCCCCTCGTTGTTTCCTTTGGATATTGTTATGTTATTGCCACATACAAGAAGCTGCGGATTAAGAACCTCCAGGCTGATTTTTGGCCAATTAAGCATCTTATATAAGAAACACGATATAAATGAATGGGAGCCACTTCAGCCTGTCAAAGAAAATAACAGGTTCTGTATGCAAGTTTTAACTGTAGTCGTGTCATCTCGCTTCTCGTGGTATCGCCCCTGCAGTGTCGTATAGTTGTAATTAGAAAGTATAGTAGAATGAAGCATGTATTCTAGATCTTTATCTGAATAAAAAAGGTTAGCTTGGAGCCAAAGAAATTGAGAACAGCGAAAATTGTGAGCTTGCATCGGCAAGTTGATGTGGACTGTTTGTGTGACGTGGCGTACAGCTGTTTGGATAGCAGCTTCGCGGAACAGCGACTGCCAGCAGATAAATCGTAAACGATGAAAGGCTTATTGGTTATTATTCTGAGTTTTATCACAAAAGACGACATGCATTCTATTCAATTCTGGATTTACCAGGATGAAGTGTCTTTTATATTAAAAAATCCCTTCGGAGATCAAAAGTTGCGAAAGTTTCAGATTCTCTTTAGGCAGACACATGTGGTTTAAAACTTCGGATTTTGTGTCGCCTAGAATGTTAAACGAAGGAATTAATCTATTTTCAGTTTCAACAATTGTTGCGAATTGAGCATTTTTGCGTTAATTCTGGTACTAATGATGTAATTTCTGTTGCCGCACAGCAGCATCTGATTGTTTTCAATCGAAGCACTGAGATATCTGTCACTAGGTAATTGTATTGGTGCAGTGGTCTAATGCGAAGCAACTGCGGTGCGAAAGCAATGTAATCACATAATCACAAAGCATCACTGGCAGCAGGATCAGAGCCCTCTTAGTCCATTCTTTGTTTTATACCGAGTGAGTTAACCGAGTCCGGTGTGTGAAGAAATACTGCTCTCTAAATATCAAAGCAATAATATTGAAAACTGTCTTCTTTCATCCCTGATATGTTCAATTAGATTAAAAATCATGCCTTAGATTCAAAGTTATGCCTTAGATTCAAAATCATGCCTTAGATTCAAAGTCATGCCTTAGATTCAATGTCATGCCTTAGATTCAAAATCGTGCCTTAGATTCAAAGTTATGCCTTAGATTCAAAGTCATGCCTTAGATTCAAAGTCATGCCTTAGATTCAAAGTCATGCCTTAGATTCAAAGTCATGCCTTAGATTAAAAATCATGCCTTAGATTCAAAGTCATGCCTTAGATTCAAAGTTATGCCTTAGATTCAAAGTCATGCCTTAGATTCAAAGATTATGCCTTAGATTCAAAGTTATGCCTTAGATTCAAAGTTATACCCTAGATTCAAAATCATGCCTTAGATTCAAAGTCATGCCTTAGATTCAAAGTCATGCCTTAGATTCAAAGTCATGCCTTAGATTCAGAGTCATGCCTTAGATTCAGAGTCATTCCTTCCCGCAGATATGGGAGATTTTCTCCAAAAAGCCCGGTTAAAAAACCTGCAAAAAAGAGTGAAAATGACGAGCAGAATTTCCTTTGTTTTCCTTCCTAACAAAATTGACCTTTACACAAATTCGTGTATTTTGCCCCCCTTGGGAGAATGGAATCTCCCTGATTAAGTTGTTCATTCTAGAGGGAAGATTTTTCATCCTCCAAAGAGGTTAGCATGCGCTCTAAAACCTGTTCAAGTCACTGCTGTAAGGTAAACATATTAGGCAAATTTGTTCACGATTTTACCACATTTTTAAAGGTCTCCCGAAGGGTATTTCCTGAGAAAATCCCTTGTAAAATCTGAACGGAATGACCGATTTCAGCAAGGAAAAGTTCTAAAAATAATGGAACATGTTGGCTATATTTGTCGTTTAAAGATTTCTCCCAGTCGTTTAAAGATTTCTCTATTTTGGACAGAGCCAACAACGAGTTTGACCTTCTTATTCACGAGAGCCTCCTTATTTTACGGGATTGACCTGAACTTAATTCCCAACAGTCGTCTATTCCCTTAGTCCTCCTCTCATCTGTTTTCACTTTATCCACTTGAGACTTAGGTCTCGGGTCCCCTTACGCATAGGAAATGTAACTCACGCTTGTTTACCGCATTTTATCTTGTTTGTTCCTTGGTATAAATTGCCATGTTTATCTGATTTGATTGGCTGAAGATGAACCAAGCCTGATTCGAAACGTTCTAAAACATGTTTGTGTCAAATTAATTTACAGTTCTTTTTTAACCGATTATGTCTCTTATATACCGTCTAAGTCTCCTGGAAATGTCAACTGTTAACATGAAATGAAAGTCGATAAAAATGAAGTGTAAAATGATTGTCGTCGCTTGTCTCATCCTCCATGTTGGCTATTCAATTACACATTGCAAAATATCATTGCGTATATATTTAGGGAGAAGCAGCCTTTCAAACGGCTGGCGTTTTTCTGACTCATCTGGGTAGAATTTGTAATATGACTGTTAGCAAGCATGTTTTCGATTCAAAATGACCAATGAAAAAATAGAAAAATAATGAGACAGGCAGTCAGTTATTGCACATTGCAACATAGAACTGACTGGAAGAACAAGTGGTTGCCAGACAAGCGCCGATCTTACCAATCCATTCGCTAAATCAAGGGGCGCGAGATTCATATAACTTAAATTCCTACAGTGATAAATTCCAATGAAGAGGTCATCTGGTCCCTGATATAACTGACAATCAAAACCAACAGTCAACTATCGGGTATCCCAAACAAATGTATACAGATTTGGTTGACTCCAGCGATATGAATTTAGCTTTAAGCAATGGCTAATCACTCTCAAAATGTTCCTCGATTGTTAACTTGAACATGGATACCTCGTTTGTTGGTATTGGTGCTTTGAGAGCAGAAATATCAATCTTGAAAGCTTTGGCCTTTTGGCCTAAGCAAGTTCCTGAAGCACATCGGAATTAAGAACTGAAATCAATGAAAAATTAAGAAATTGCCCAATGGTTGACTGGGGGGTGACTTCTGGAAAATAGAATAACACAAGATCTAATAGTTTTCTAATTTAATCAAGGCTATTGTTGATTTATATGCTGTGCCTTAAGAATTTGCTAAAGCCAAAAGGCCAAAACAAAAAGGCCAAAAGTTTGCGGGAAGAAGCAAATTTGAGCTTTCAAGATTAATATGTCTGCTCTCAAAGCACCAATATCAACAAACGAGGTACCTATGTTCAAGTTAACTATAGAGGAACATTTTCAGGGTGATTAGACATTGATTGAAGCTAAATTCACATCGCTGGAGTCAAAAAAGTCTGTATACATTTTTGGGGACACCCGGTACTGTTTTTAAGATTTGTAGATTCTTAGGACACAAAGTGTGCACCTGGCAAATATTTTAAGGAGCATACCTGGCGGACATTCTACAAAAAACTTGTACTATAAATGAACATTACGCAGCTCTGAATCTTGCTAATGCATAACATAACTGCTAATGAAGACAATTTTTTCAACTTACAGTTGATTGTAATTCTGCTGGCATTTCAAATACGCACTTCAGCTTTGAATCCATCATCATGATAGGGTCCCCTGACTTCCACTGGAATGAAATTGCATTGACAATGAATTTACTACTTTTTGTGCATTTCATAAAAAAAACAATGACAAAATACAAATACAACACAGCACAGGGCATGGTTGCACATAGCAACCCTACAATCATTACATACAAATACAAGTAAATAGTAACCAAACCAACTGAAACAATTAAAAATGGAAATTTGACAGGAAAATGAGGTGTTAAATGTATGGGAGTGTGCAGTGATAAAACATGTGAAAGTTTTTGATTATTCAACGACGCTCTCTACTGCAGCTATTAACGTATTTTTCTCCTTTCAGCATTTCATGTCACTTTTCGCCGTTTCTCTTGCAGAATTTAACATTTTTATCCTGTGAATGACCTGAGATATATGGCGAGGTTCTATAAATAGGACACACAAAACCCAGACATGTAATTGTGTCTTTAGGCTTTGCTTTCTTTGGGCAAGCATCGGATTATCCAATGCAAAATGCTATTGCCATCTAGACCTATAAGATCTCATCCTTTAACTCACGTTGTTCGCAATAAGGGTTGCCTCGAGCAGTTTCTAATTGACGCTAATGGTTAATTACAGTAGAAACCCGCTCAAAAGAACCTGGTTTTATAAGAACCTTGAGGCTAAAATTCCGTGATTACAACTTTTTAAACAAGAACCCACAAGAGGCTGAAATTTGTAAAGGTTCTTATATAATAGTTTAACACATGGTACTTTACTTGAAAACTGCAAAATTGTTGATGATGTAAACTTTATCAAAAAGAAATATATTGAAAAACTATTCATTCATAGAAGGAATGCACTGGCATATATTAAAACACATTTGCATTGTACCAACTATAAGCACCTTTTTAAGAACCTTACAGGCTGGACTGGAGTATGGTATTAGTTAATCAAGAACCTCATTGGGCTGCCTCCAGAAAACATAGGTTCTTTTATGCGGGTTTCTACCGTATTCATTGCCCTGTAAATAAGCTGAAGTGAAAATTCATTTGATAAGGAGGAAAAACCACGAGGTAGCAATATGGCATCCAAAGAATGGAGAATAATAGATCTAGGCCCGTTATAAGAAACGTAAAGCAGCATTTAATGTTTTGCAAACACAGGACAATATAAATTTCCAATAGTTCCAAAGTCACTGTATTATGCAGTAGGGTTGTTTTGTTTGTCAATTATCGTTTTATTTTCTTTATCATTATTATCGCCTGCTGGAAGAGATGATATTGGGTTACTACCAAATTGGAACAAAGCAGGCATTACCAGTACCCTATTCTAAGGAAACCTTATGCAATTCTTCAAGGAGAGCAACAACTCATAGAATGAGTGGCGATGCTTCCAGAGGTGGAGCAAATAAAATACTTTGAGCACAAAAAGAGCACACTGAAAGAAAATACGTTTTACCTGCCATTCGTAGAATGTGTGATGGCACACAGCAACTCACACAGAGCACAGAGTCATTCATAAAAAATCTCATACGGGTCAATGCGATATCACATTGGGTTGAATGCAGAGTTGAAATACTTACCCTAGGTTCACACATTTGCTTAGATTTTGCTATCTATAATTATTATTTTGACCCCGCTCTTTTCAAAGGGCAAAAATTCTCATTAGAAATTTGCTCTCACAGAGCACCAGGAACCCTGATTAAAAGATATGGAATTCATCTGCTGAGAGTATGAAGTCTTGAGATTAAAATGGCCTCGTGAAAACATCTCCTACTCCAGTCATCAGCTTCTACTTCATCGGTCAAAGCAAAGATGGTATTTTCTACTTGGAGGGGGGGGGGGGGGGGCTTAACCCAAAAATGTACTCGTGCTTGCCGCTAGGGTAAAGAGATTGACACCATGTATGGGAACAATTTCTTCAAATTAAGTACTCAATTAGAGAGCAAATGGAATAAAAAGTAGCAAATTTGAAATTTCCTTTTCAAAATCCTGTACAAGAGGAATTATAGCAAAACAATATACCATCTTGAGAGCAATTATGGTGAAAAACGATACCCTATTCAGCAGCAAATTTGCACAAAAAATTACCAAAGAGCTCCTCCCTCTGGGGCTATTTATTCAACTCGTTCAGGATTCTTAGTCAGGTTTAATTCTTTATCAAGGCTTCAGGAAGATTAAGCTATTTTTTAACTGTTTACACCTTGATGGTAGGAGATAAAATATGAGTAAAAATAAGTAATTTCAATTCAACTCAAAATTAATCATTGTACAAAGAGTTTGCCAATAGATTCCCAAATTTGGTACTTTAAATATATTATATATACCAGTTAGATCAGTACCTGCTGATTAAAAGCCAAATGTTTTCGTTGTCTGATCTATTAGCAATAAGAGGCACCTGCATATTTGTATATTGCAGTTTCCTATGAGCAGGTTCCCATGGCGTGCAATTAGCAGTCTCTCAATGATAAAATACACTGAATTTGCAGACCTCGTTGACCATCACTACTTCCTGTAGTAGTTTTAAGTCTCTTTCTGTTTTAAAGGGCTATATATACACATTGCAACTTCTTGGGTCTTCTTTCTTTGATTTTAACTATGGGATAATGGACTATACTCTAGCTAAATTTTAATAAAGGTTGACCAATTAAAATTTCTCAAAAACCAACAAATTCATATTTAACAGTTATGTATGCTTTTGACAAAATTGGTTGCTGGGGATTTCTAACTGCACGCAAGGAAATGTTTTGCTTTGATAATTTCTTCAAAAAATGGTGCAGCTAAGATTAGTGCAAAGAGATCCCACTGTTGAAACCTTTTGAAGAATATTCATTGCAAAGTAGGTTTTGTCAACAACCACTTTACGCACGCATTGTATTTGTCAAAAATAATTGCATGATAATGTTACTGTGAAACTTTCATGCATAAATTACAGAATGAGAGCAACTCAAATGTGTGATATAAGATGGTATTTTCCTTCTTCCTACAAATGGTAAAATTTAGAACAATACCTAAAAAAGAGCTGCCTCATTTTGATCAATGCTTACTTTGTTCTTACTCACTGGGTAATGTCAGGAGGACCTAGTATATGTTTAGCAAAAAGTATACAACATATGAAAGTACAAATGTCAAGCTTTTAGAAAATCATTGTCTCAATTATTTTTGGAGCAATAATTTCTGAGAAATTTAATTATGTAAGCAGTAGGCGTTTAGATATCCAGTATACGTTACGTACACAATTATGGAATTTTGAAAAAATGTCAACAACATTCCAGATACTAGATTTCTGTTTTCAGGACATTGAAGCACGTTATCTCCAGTCCTTTGTCAAAATGTGTACATCCTCCCGGAAATCAATGGAGAGCAGGTTTTTGCATAGTAAGGACACTCAATGGGTAGGATTCCTTCAAAAAAGTTGTTGATGCAGTAAAAACCCGTGTATAAGAACCTAGTGCATTAAGAACCTACAGGCTGAAATTTTGCAATTAAACCCCAATTATATAAGAACCCATTCAGCCTGGAATTTGAAATAGGTTCTTGTATTTAGAGAAGGATGGGGTCTTATTCACAATAGAAGTTTGTGGAAGAATGAAAAATGTTTATATTACCCGATAAGAAGATTTTGAAAGATTTTCTCTGGATTATATAAACATTTCTGATTCTTCCACAAATTTCTGTTGGGGAATATATCTCATAAACTCAACTGATGAGAAATGACAGTAAATAATAGGCCTGAAGTTTGAATCTGAAGAAAAGAAATTCCTGAAAGCCATGAATAAAATAAGAACCAATTTAAGAACCGGAACAGCCTCATTTCCCACTAAATACCCAAAACATAAGAACCTAGTTAGGCTGACTTGCAAAATTTTAGGTTCTTATACGCGGGTTTTTACTGTACATGCCTATAATTAGTATAAATAATCATTTTAACTTTCTGTTAGGAGTTGGAAAAAATGTCTTCCTCAATTTGAACTGGCATTGTCAAAACAAAAAATCAGATCTTGTATTTGGCATGTTACTTATCAATAAAACAAAGAAATTTTCCGTAAATAATTTACTTACCATGTGTTCAATATCCTGTGTATCATTACTAACAACCATTGTCTGAACCATAAATTTATGTCGTTTATTTTCAGCTGCATCATATTCAAAAGGCTGGAGCATAACTGCAAAATAATGGGAATTTAAAAATACTGTTCCACTTTGAGCAGGAAAATCTTGATCAAGAACAAAGATGAGAGTCGTAAAAATGATATAAATTGTTTTCTCTTGGCTGCGTTTTATTGTAAACAACAATGTTTCATTAGTAAATACTATACAGGATTTGATGTCGCATATACATACAGTATTTTGTGTAATAAGCTACCCTTGGTTTTATAAACTCCTACAACACAACATAGAAATACCAGGTGCCTCAAAAAGGTACCCCCTTTTGACAGCATAAAGGAACAAAATGATAACACATCAGGATTTTCCAAGAACAAATCTACATTTTTTAAAGTTCAACTAAAATGCATGTACTTGCACTTTAAAATGATCCACCAAACACCCGAAATACAACCTAGCAAAGTCAACATTTAGAGTCCTATGCCCATACACCTAAAAACCAGAGGTTCTCAAAAAGGGCCCTGCCATGATTTGACATCACAGGAAATTGCAAACAGGAATTTTCAACATTAATGTTGTGTCTTTACTTTGAAAAGAATCATATACTTGAGATCTTAATTTATTCTAGAAATTACCTTTTCTTTTACAGGAACCTTTACCTTGAAAAGTTACTGTATTACAGTACATACCAAAGAAGAAGAAAGAGGAGCACATGCATGCATATTATTGTGCTTTGGAGATGTGGCAGGACTGTATCATTCTCAACAAATTTTTTTCCATTCATTTTATATAAGGGTTGTGGCTAGGCATCTACTGTATAATTTGTGTTACAAAGCAAAAAATTTAAACTCAAAGCTTAACATTCCTTTGAACAGTTCCTATGAGATCAAATCATGTCTAGCTAGACTTAATTGAATAATCAATATAAAATAAGACAAAAAAGACCCTTCTTGAAAACTCTCAGGTGCAATATAAATTTTGGCTTTGCAAGCTAATATTTCTGGTGTTTGGTGGACAACTTTCATGTAAATACAATGTACAGTGTGCACATTTAAATTGAAGATTAACAAATTTAGTTTCACGCTCAGAAAGTCATGAGATCTTTCAAATTTGTTGTTTTTCCAGTCAAAAGTGAGTACTTTTCTTTGGACATCCACTACTGTACATACAGTAATGTAACAGAGCAGGTTGAAAAATGATTTCTGCAGTTATTTAATAACCTTGCCCTGTTTAAATAAATAAAAATGTAGTGATTGAACATATTCAGTAATTCCAATTGGGTAATAATTTGGAAGAATACTATACAGTAGCTTGTTCACAACTTTATAGACTATAAATAATTGTCCCCTCTCAATAACCAATTACCGTAAAAACAAAGCTTTTGTCCATAAAAGGTGATTTGCAGCGCACGTCAGAGCATATGAAAAATTGTCTAATGTTGATAAAGTATTGAAAATTAATGATAAATTAACAAGCTTTTGATAAAAACCCTATTTCTAAGACCTTAAATCAATCCCAGACAGGAAAATCTTGCAAATCCGTTGACAGCTCAAGAGCTTTTAAAGATCACATTTGTGTCACAGCTGAAACTAGGGCCCCTAAATAACTTGACAAGCAAAGCTCTAAAATGAGATAAAAGTAGTTTCTCCAACATGATACCCCTTGTTGACGTCAAAAAGTACTTTGAAAGAAATAATTCAATTCCTGCAACCATTATCAAAATGTTTTTGAAGGATGTACAGTAAGTGTCCAAACACACTAAATCAAAACTTAATCAATGATGAGAAACTGAGTAATTTCAAACTTTGAATGACAGAATGTCAAAAGCTTTTAAGCAAAGATCAAATTTTAGAAAAAGTCAATTAATTGACAATTTGTTTCCAATTCCTATATATTGCTTTGATCTGAAATATGCAATAAACAAAGCTAAAGGCTAGCCCCATGCTACTATCACTATATGAAGCCTCTGGTTTAAGCTTTTCCACAACATTGAGCTTCAAAGAAAGATGCGCAATGATCAGTCAGAGGATTTGCAAGATAATAGTGTCTAGAAATAATCAAAAGCAAACATTTTTCTTGAAATCCTGATTATATTCAAGAAAAAATCTCCTTTTGAAAAAGATCAGGATATCTAACTTACCATCAACATTGACTGTGTCATTTGGATTAACTACTCCACTATTTGGTTTCACACAGTAATGTCTTGGAGCAGTTGTTTTCACTTTGAATGCAACCCTTCTGTCTGTTGGATTTCCAAGCTTCAATGTGGTAGCGACCACATCTTTGAAAGGCCCTAGCATTAAAGATATGATGATAAAATTAAAGGTGGGCTTTCAACTAGTGGGTGTACCATGAAAAAGTATCCCTAGGTTAGAAAAATCACCAAAATTTGATCGTCAAACTTTGTAACAACAACCTTTCTTTTCTATCTTTGTTGGCAACGTTCCAAATACTGTATGATACATTTAAAGATGATAAAAATGCTGTTTTCATTCTTTAAAGGGGATGAAATAATGCAACAAAAAACCTCGTTGTAAGCTATACTCTTACAGCAACATCATTTTAATCTTACCTAAGAGCCATAAGATCAAGATTTTGTATGATCTGTCAAGTCTAAAACAATAAATTGCATATTTTTTGACATTTATGACCAAACTAGAATCTCAATAAATATATACAAGAAGAAATTAATCTGGTAATCACAAATGCTTTTTGCAGTATGCTTCAAAACCAGGCAGCCCTAAATAGAGCCCATGAAGTCACTAATTTTAAAACCAATCACAAGATCAGCTATGCCTGGAAAAACAATTTGGTCTTTGATCTACTTGCAAAAAATAGATTTGAGCATTGGTCCTATGTATAATAATAAATTTTGCAATTTCTCAAACAATATCCTTTAATTGGGACACCCAATATTTCTCAGATAGATGCTGTAGCATGAAGTAAGCTTCCCATTCCCCTTCAATTCTCACATTCCAGAGCGTAAATTGTTTGCTTGCTTTGGGCAATGTGTTAGGTTGGAACAATGACATGGAACAAGGGAATTCCAAAAACTTTCACAAAAAAATGATACACATTTACAGTTAGCAGCCAGGAAGGGACTGGAATTATAAAGTACCAATTGCTCCAAAACATTCCACCTTTCTCACTTGCAAAAGATTCTATGCTCAACCTAAAGTGCTTTTATAATTTGCAATGCCAAATAGACAAATTCAGCTACATTGTTTACACCAAAATGATATCTTGTTTACACCCATTTCCAATCATGTGATTGTCTACAATTGAGATTGTCTACTTGAGTACCACACTGAAGATGATGTGATTCTCAAATAGCTGTTGGTTGCTGCAAAATCTTGTACAGTTCTTATGCCACTAAAACTTGCATGCATAAAAGCATTGTGTGGGGAATGTTCTTCAATGTGCCAGACAAACATGGTGAAACTGTGCATTCCCATGCACCATTGTGTGAAAATAAGAGGGCTTTGAATGATAGAGATATTTCTCACTGCCAACTATCTTCCAAAAACATGCAGCCAACTTCACCCTAGCTAGCAAAGAAAGTTTTTGCAATTGTTGCAATAACATTGAGCAACAGTGCAATATGCCACAAAAATAATATCCCTTTGCACCATGTTTTCAATAAAAACTACCGAGAATAGACCCTATTCTCGATGACATCAATTCTTTTGAAATGTCTTATTCGCAATGATATAATGTGCTGCTAAATCCAAAAAGCGTGCATTGCTCTTGTCAACATACAAAGTAGTTTTGCATGTGTAGTTGCATCAAAATAAGCATGCTGTAGATTTCTTGCTGTGCGGGGATTTGCATCATTCACCTCAAACTGATATTACTTGTGAATGAGGTCTATATGGCATATCAACAATGAAGCCCTGATAGGGTGGCTTTGAAGGGGTCATTGCTCCCTTTCTTCACAATAAGAACCAGCATGCTCCCCTCAAAATTGGACTGCATTTCCCAGCTTTTTGCTTTGCTTCTGGATTTCCCTGTGATTTGTGTCAGTGCTTCTTGCTCCCAAATTCCTTTATGGTCATGCTCCCTCAATGGCAGGAACGTTCCTATCAATCAGCTTCAATCTTTGATGATGTCGCCGAAATTTCAACTGTCGAATGAACTGGCGTTTGCTGCGTCTGTTGGTTGGCATTGCTCAGCAAGACGAGAAAGGAATAAATTATCTATCTGGTGAAACTCTGCTCAAGTTAAGAATATAAGAATACTTACCACGAAAAACCAATTCAACTGGTGGATCGAGCTTCAAAATTTGTTCTGCTTTTTTGCGTCCCTCGGACATCGTCCTGATAAGGCAGAAATAATAAATATCAGTCAACGACAAAGAAAATCCTCTTGGACACAAGCTACGCTCAAAACGATCTCGATACTCTCTCGTCGGTCTTCTGGTATTTTTAGGCCGGAATCCGTCCGGAAACTAAGTATTATATTTTGCACTCTAGATAGCAAAGTACTTGTTTCTATTAACTAAAGTCCTCATAAAGCACGCGAAACATGCAGCAGCTCTAACAGTATGAAAGTGGCTTGAAGTTACCTGGTGAGCTCTTCGTTTCCTGAAGCTGTGGTTGGACGACTTTGCCGTAAGAAATGTTAGGCCCACATCACATCACTAAAATTGTGAGTTGTATAACGCATGCGCACATCGTTTTGAACAGGTCACTTTGGCAAGTGTCCCTTTTCATTATATATGGGATTTGGGGTTCAGGGGTTTTTAACTTTTGTTGAGGCTTTGGGGGTTCTTACATTTTTTCTAATTATTGTTTTAGGAGAGTAATTTTTACTCGTTTGTTCAGTTTTCATTTTGCGAACGCAATGCAGATCTGCGTTCCTCTTTTCTTAATTGTCTCGTTACTAAGTCAGTCTTTCTTCAAAGTTTGGGTTTTCAATGCGGCAGCTGCATGGCATTTGTTGGGTAGGTTTGCATTATTGGTATCATCGTCAATCTAGGCAGATATTTACTTGAATTTGCATGCATAATTTGTTCCAGACGTAAGTGTAAGGGCCAGGAAGCTGGGCTGGGAATGTGGCATCCTCATCTCAGCGATGCAAAAAATTACAAATTAGGCGTTTTTTCGCGCAAATATCTACTTTCTACTTGATATAAAAATCTCTTTCGCTTATTCGCTATTTCATATGTTCACCCCCCCCCCCCTTCGTCTCCCTCCCCTTCTCGTTATCTCGTTTCAATTCTGTCTGAGGAACATCCAAAGGAGGCACAGCGAGAGGAAGGAAATGGCAGAAAATGTCCAAGTAATCAAGAAGCAAGAGCTACCTACGGTAGTTGTGCTTCCAACTGCAAGTATGGATCTGCTTAGGAGAGCGAGCCAGAAGGTCCTTCCATCCTTCATCATCAATAAACATTCGATATCATTCCTTTTCATAGCTACCAGACATGCTTCAACAAGAACGGGCGGAGGGAGCGCTGCAAAGGTTAGGCCGGTTGATAGGCCCATCCGTAGAAAAGGGCCCAGGCTTGGGCCTAATCAAAGGGCTGTCGAGATTCATGGAATGAAAGGAATGCTTTCAAATGCAACTCGGGAAAGCAATGATTTCAACGAAACTAGAACAGTTGTAGACAGCATTGCCAATGGTCCAAAGGAATTTGAGATCAAAGCCAGTGGAAATAATCCAGCCTTTGAATATGCAAAAAGTCAAACTAAAATTAAAGATAATTTATCTGAGTCCAATCTAGAATCTTTTGTGCCAACATTCTCAAAGTTTAACTTGAGAAATGATGTAATTCAAGGTCTTGAAAGCCTGCAAATCAGCCAGCCTACAGTGATACAAATGAAAGCAATTCCAGCTATTCTCAAAGGTAAAGATGTACTCTGTGCAGCACAAACAGGAACTGGAAAGACATTGGCATACTTAATCCCCATCATAAACAAATTCAAGTCAGATGAAGAAAATGGTGTGCTAACCAGGTTCCGCCGGCCACAGATCTGCATAGTGTCACCATACCGAGAACTGGCAGTGCAAATTTTGCATGTTGTCAAATCAATGTCATACCATGCTCCAATGCGATCTTTAGGTTGCATTGGTGGAGAAAAAGATAGGATCATGCATAGAGGTTTGAAGGAGAATCCTATTGATGTAATTGTTGGAACCCCAGGAACTATCTTAGATATGGTCCAAAGAGGGAAGATTCTCTTCACTGACTTGAGATACTTAGTTTTTGATGAGGCTGATACCATGTTTGATTCAAGTTTCAAAGCGATGACAAAAACATTCTTCAGTATAATGAAGAACAAAGAAACTCATAGTGAAAATAAAGTCACTGCACGTTATGTATTAGCTGCAGCTACACTGCCACAACAAGGTGTTCTAAATGCAATAAAAGCTCAAATTCCTAAGATTGATATAGTTACTGCTACCCTTCACCATGTTCTTCCACATGTAACCCACAAATTCATAAAGACATCACAGCCTGAAAAGCCAAACTTGCTAGTTGAACTGCTAAATTCTAGAATTGCAACTGACAAGAAAGTAATAGTATTTGCTAATTCATCATCAACTTGCAACTGGCTGTCAAATTATCTTGAAGAGAATAACATCAGCACTCTCAAACTTTCTGGCAAAGTTGCTCCTGATGCGCGGCACAGGATCTTCAAAGAACTTGTTAAAAGTGAGGCTTGCATTCTTATATGCACTGACATAGCATCCAGGGGTCTAGATTTCCCTGATCTGTTTTACGTCATCAATTATGATTGTCCGCTGAACACTACTGACTATATCCATAGAGTTGGAAGAACTGGTAGAGCAAGGGCTGAGTATATGGGTATCCCAGAAGTGTACACATTGTTATCAAGGAACTGGGAAGTGACTCTTGCCAGAAAGATCAAGTATGCTGCAGAGAAAAAAAGAGCTATTGAAGATGTCAATGTTATCAAAAGAGACTCTAATAATGTAGATATTTTGTCAAAAGAGTGCTAAATTTATAAAGATCCTGTCAAGTTATTTTCAGTGGTATTGATAGACAATTGCCTTTTATTACACTCGGAATTAGAAGATTGAAGAAAATCACCCCTGAGAGTAAGCTCTGTTTCTAAAAAAGAGATTCGCTGTTTGCCATTATTGAGGTATGCCTTATAGGATTTTTTTAATTGGATCAAATTAACAAAATGCAGAAAACTGAGAGGTCAGCGTATCAGCCAACATTGCCTGCCCAAAATCGCTTCTTTGAGGCTGATGATTGCCAATGAAATACCAAATTACCAGGCCAATATACTGTACCGCTCCACCAATATTGTGGAAAAACAGAGGGATATTCGGAAGAAGAAGTAGAAAAGCAAGGAGAAAAACAGAGGTAGTAACAATGAGGAGCGTGTTTCATTTCAGCCTGAGAATATCTTTTAGCTACCTTTGGACTATAAAACTTGCTCTGAAAACTTCCGACTGAGTTGCCTATTCCCAGGCTGAAATGAAACACATTCCTTTCTGCTTTGAAGATCTGAAATGGCTGCAAATCGATCCCTTTTTTTGACGACTTTTTGAGAAATTCAGGCATGCCCTTTTCCTCAAAATTCTTAATTCGGGAAATTTACCGTGCCCAAAAACATTGCGAAAAATATTCATAATGTAGGCTAGTCTTTTAGCAACAGAACAACGCTTGAAGCATTTTAATCGGCAACTTACTTAATTTTCTGTAGCAGATGCTTTGGGTCACTTTTTTCTGGGTCACTCAGTAGAAGTTTTGCTTCACAAGCAAATCTCAAATTTTTGGTTTGGCCAGTTTTGGGGCAAAGGTGAAGTTTGAATATTAACCTTCCTTTTCCAACGGTTTGTCACAAAAATCAAGTCTTCTAACCTCCTATCTAATCAAAATCCTAAAGTTTACCTGTAAGCTGGTTCTCCCTTTGTCCGCCTACTTTAAGCACAAGACCAGTATTTCAAATTTTCGCATAAGCGGTTCTACCTTTGTCCGCCAAATTTACTAAAAAAGGCCAGAAATTCTAATTTTTCACCGAAGCGGTTCTACCTTTGTCCGGCTAAATTCTGAAAGAAAGGCCAGGATCTCAAATTTTCCGCTAAAGCGGTTCTACCTTTGTCCGACAGCCGGTATTGGGACACTTGTACACTCATGGCTACAATAGACCTTTTAGCTATTCTACAAAAGAGCCTGGATCGAGCGTTATTTCTATACGTGAGGCTCGATAGAGTGGTGTCAAATTTTCGAATATGCACAATAGTGATAGAAGCTCTTGACACCACTCTATCGAGCCTCACGTATAAAAATAACGCTCGATCCAGCCTCTTTTGTAGAATAGCTAAAAGGTCTATTACCACTTGCTTTCGAATACAGAAGTTGGTCGAAACTACCCTGTTTTGGACAAACATTGCCAGTGATTCATCATGTTAAAATTGTCCTCCAAATTGAAGAGAAATAACAGCAGAAATGTGCCATCAAAACCACCTGTTTTGGGACAAAGTTGCAAAATTTTTTCGTGAACTACCGATTTTCGGAATTAGGTAGAATCATCATTCCCAGTATGACATGCCCGCCATTGTGTGGGGTAAATGGATCAGCGAATTTATAGATTTAATTGTTTGAAGAAATTTAGTTTCTACTTGGTGTGTTAAAACACCCGATGATGTGAAATGTCATTGCTACCTGGATACCAATGCGATGTTATAGGCAAATATATTAGTTAATGCTGGACAAATTGAAATCCATTTTTCAGTTGACCTGACTGAAATGGGCCTATCCGTTCTGAGACTATGAAGGATTTTCTCAAGAAAGCCCCTTCAAGAAACCGCAAGAAATCTTCAAAACAGGCCTCAAAATCACGATCAAACTTTACTAATATTTCTGCCTTACAGCCATGATTTCAACACGTTTTAGCATGTGTTATACTCTAGGGAGGATGAAATCGCTAGGAATAATATCGTTATGCTCCAAGAGATTACACTTGCATCCTCCCAAAAGGATAACACGTGCTAAAGCATATAAAGTCATTGCTGTAAGGCAGAACATTTGGTCGTGATGAGGCCTGTTTTTAAGGTTTCTCGAAGGGCCATTCTTGGGGAAATTCCTCATAATTTCAGAACGGAGTAGATGATTTGATTCTGGTAAATTTCAAAATTTTATTTGAATATGTCCAGTAATCTGTTTGGTATTTTTTTCAAAGTGGGCTGGGAGTATTTCTTTAAAGATAATTTAAGCCCACTCTGTATGCCACATCTAGGCATGGGTCCCCTAGTTTAACGTCCCTTCCGAAGGACGACGAGGTGAATGGCGATGTCAGCGAGTCCAAGCAATCTCAACTTATTCATGTGCTGATATGTGCAAAAATGTATAAAGATAATATCGTGTTTTGTAAGTGCAAGCAAGTTGAAATTGTATTAGATTAATATTTTTACGAATAAACCAACTTTTGTGCTCTGTATACTTAAATTTCTTAAAATAAGTTAAAGTTATTTATGATGAGCAGTTCATTATTCAGACTTCTTTGCTGCTAGCATTGTAGAGTCATTAGTTCTTGAGCGTCGTGAGGACAATGCTGTGTTTATCCCAGCATCTCGGCTTTCCGCCACACGTTTCGTACATGAATGACTTGCGCTTGGGTTGCCAGTAGATCTTTAGATCATGCTCATGACCGTTTGCATGTGAAGTCGTTTTGATGAGTCTTTCCTTCTTGTCTGATTGCAGAAATATTGCTTCTTCTGTTGTCAAGGTGATAGTATGGTAATGCAAAGTTGTGGACGACACTCTTGAACCGCCGGTCTTGATTGTGATGCTTTGGTTGTTGGCGGCGCCAGATTCGCCATCTTTGCTGTTGGATTTGATGAAAAGATGGGACGACGGATCCATGACGTAATCTATCAAAGCTGAGAGCTCCTTCCAGACAGGTGAGCCTTCTCCGTAAACCGGGTAAATAGGATACCGGGTTCGCATTGTTCCAACGTCCTTGATTTCAGGTAAAAACACTCTTGTTCCAGAGGCAACCACTTTACGGACAGTTCCACTTGGGTCTAGCACGCAAGAAGTTCCTGCGAAAATTTTCAAATGATGAGTTAGACCAAACCCAAAAGAAAGATAGGACGATATGAGCTTACCTACCTGCTCATTTCTAAGAGCAACTGTCTAGCCTGCGTGCAGACTCTACTGATTCCCTGAAGAGAAGTAGGAGGAACCTCACTTCTCTTCAGGGAATCAGTAGAGTCTGCACGCAGGCTAGCAACTGTCATGTTCTGTCATGGGTTGTAGGATAAATTTAGGTTCCCATGAATGAACTAAATTGGTATTAAGTAAGGAATATAATCACCTTGTATTTTTCTTGCATTTATCTTTCTCTTTACCATCTGGGGCAGTAAATAATCTTCTTTTAGGTCTAATACTGCGACATTCACCTTCGCTAGGCCCACCTCGTTGTTGAAGATAACCGCGAAAGTATCAAATTTCCCTGCGTGGCATTGTAGTTAGAAAGGAGATTTTAAAATTCTTTACTTTCGCAGTTATTTTCAACAACGAGATGGGCCTAGCCAAGGTGAATGTCGCAGTATTAGACCTGAAAGAAGCTTATTTGCTGCCCCAGAAGGTAAAGAGAAAGATAAACGCAAGAAAGATACAAGGTGATTTATATTCTTTACTTAATACCAATTTAGTTCATTCATGGGAACCTAAATTTATCCCACAACCCATGGTTATCTGATACATTTCTAATTATATGAAAATCATCTTCCTGAGACGGCTGATTGATTTGCAGAATACTTTCCTAATCGTTTGAACGTTTTGGTGTACCTCTGTTAGGTCAGTGTAACTTGGTTGGCAAAGTGTTTTAATTTTACTCTCGGCGGTGAAAATTTTGAGAAACAACATGAAACGCGTAAGTATGTTTGAATTAATGGTTATTGATCGGTAAATATGAAATGACCGAAGTATATTTTAGCGTACAACACACTGGATCAATTAAGATCGCTGGCGATAATCGCTGGTGAAAGAAAACATGATATTTTGATTTTATCGATTTATATCTCAGCATTCAGGATACATATGTTCAAAGCAATGTATGTATGACCAAAAACTATGTGTGGTAAAGATCTTTTTCGATGCCATTTTGGCTCTATTTGCTTTCAAGTAACGGTACATGTCAGTGAACAGACCAGTTTTTGCTACTTTTGGGAACATCAAGAAATAGAACTTCTGGCTGATTCCTAGAAGATACTGCACCTAGAACTAGGAGAACAATTTCAAAAACAATTTAAAGCCTGGCCTCGGTATGCTGATGAAAGTAAATTTTTACATATTGGTTGGGATTGGTTGCAAGACTTTTGCTGTACATTTTTTTAAATAGTGGACACATTTCTGACTCACACTCATTCGGTATCTAAGAACAATTTAAGCAATCGTTCATGACTGGATTCATGCAAATCTCTAACAGTCTGTTCATTCAACTCATCAACAAGTCTCAGTTCATAAACGAGACTGCTACACCAAACCGAGACCGCTCACACTGTTATTAGGAGCGTCCGGCAGTTTGGCAGCCTTTCAATAGCGATAAGATAACTACGGCCATGTAATAAGTCTAGCTAAATAGTTCTGTAAATCATCATTTAGTTTGCAAAAATGGTACTATAGTATGCACTTTCATTTAATCATTATACCGTGTGAGAAATAATAATCTCCATTTGAAAGGCCACAGCTCCCTGGATATCAAAATAAAGATATTGGCAAATGCATAATTATAAAGACAAATGACGGAGATATAAGGCGATTTATAACAGGGGCCTGGGCAATCTAAATATAGCCTATTGTATTCCAATGAATTTGACAATCTCGAGAGATTAGCATATCAATTGGACAAATGAAAGTACTCATCCATCTTTTGTTCTATTTTTAAATCAGACGCTATATCTCCGTCATTTGTCTTTAACAGTGAACATGTCAAATAGATTTTAGAATTTAGGTGACTGAAATATGCTTCTCCGGTCTGAAATTATGAGAGATTGTTTCAAGAAAGATCCTTCAAGAAACCTAACATGACGACCAATTTTCTCGCATATTGCTGCCTTACAGCAATGACTTGCACCTGCTTTAGCATGATTTATCCCTTTAGGGGAATGAAAATGTCATCCCTCCTGGGAGCACAACAACATTACTACCGGTGATTTAAAGTCACTGCAGGAAAGTTTCGTGGTTCTTTAGGCCTGTTTTGAAGGCTTCTCAAGTGGCCGATTTCAGTGACGTTACGTTAATACAATAGCAACAGTTGCGTTTGATTGACACCTGAATTCAAAGCGATTAGCGACTGCAGACAAAGGAAATTCTCTCAACCAATAATTCAAAACAAACCAAGCCGCAAAGGTTTCTCCGAAACTAGTACGGCAAAGTCTCGCCTTGTGCAAGCGACGGGTGGTTTTTAAGAGAAGTTATGTGCTTATAATGAAAGTAGAAGGGTAAATCTAAAGTTCTGTCTGGCGGATTTTTTTTTATTTGATTCAGGAGCCGAGTAGAGGGCATTGTTAATTCTGGCGTATTGAGGGCTTAAATGAAACGATTACAAAACAGCTCCTGTATCAAGTAAACAAAATCCGCCAGACAGAACTTTAGATTTATCCTTCTTCTTTCGTTATAAGCGCGTAACTTCTCATAAAAACCACCTTTCGCTTGCACAAGGCGAGAGTTTTCCCTACTAGTTTCGGGGAAACATTTGCGGCTTGGTTTGTTTTGAATTACTGGTTGAGAAAATTTCCTTTGTCTACAATCGCTAATCGCTTTGAATTGAGGTGTCAATCAAACACACATGTTGCTATTGTATTACAAAATCTGCCCTTGTTAGTCACGTTAGTTTCACGGTATATTTGAACTTATCCGCTGTTAAATAACAAAATATCTCCCAATATCACCTTGTCGATATTCAGGGAGCAGTCGCACTACAAAAAAGGATTGTTTTTATTGACTCACCCGATATAGGCAGCTTTCAGGAAAGTTATGTAACTCAAACTCTAAAAGACAGCTGAGTAGGATGACTACAAGAACTTCCCTCACTGGAACCCCTCAGACGTGAAAAATGTGGAAAATATTAGTGATGTGGTTACTGAATCATCTAAGAATTTGTCTCATTTAAGATATCATGTGAAATTTGCAAAAACCAATACAGATGCAAAATTATTTGACTGTTATGTTTGCAGATCTTTTCGCTTGGGATCCCATCCGAGACAGACTTCAATTTGATCAACAATTTAAATGAACAGATTGTAATTTCATTTTAGGACAGCTGATACCTTCTTGCAAATTACAAAGTGCCTTGAAACAAACCTTTTGTAGTGTCTGCTGCATCCGTTGCATGTTCCTTACCACTGAAAAACTCTGCTGGTGTCTTATAATATATCTTGCTGTTCAAACCATTCCAATATCTCTTAGGATCGCTGCAGTCTCCATTTCTACCACCGTTGACCACCTTCCTGCCTTCTTTCGAGTTGAACTTACCTCTGTATACAAGGTTGTAAGGGTTCCAACTGGTTAATGGGGTGAGGTAAATGATCTCGAGAGGAATAGCATATGTCCATCGATGCATCTGTTTGTCACATTTCTTATTCTTGCCTGTACCTGTGCAGGAGGCTCTGTCAATCATCTCAAGGCCAGCAACCTGAAAATGAAGGTTTAGGCAAAAAGGCTCAACATGTACTACAGTAAAAACCATTACAGAAGAACCTATTCGTCCTGAAATTCAACGAAGGTTCTTATCTTAAAAAGTTAAATGTAAACTACTGGTTGGTAATATGTGATAAAATGTTTTAAGAAATTTAGCGAAATACTTAAGTAGATACAAAGCATATGTAAAAAATTCTCGTATGAATGGATGTGATACAGATAGGGCTAGATATGTTTGTTCTTTTTAAAATAGTGTCATGATAGTGACTATGCAAAAAAAAAACCTTGTTTTCTTATATTTGGCCTAAACTCCAGAAGATCTGTGATTAATTCTTTTGATAAGAACCAATTTAAGAACATTGCATCCTGTTTTCAAGTATAGTATCATATGCATAAGAACCTAAACAGGGTGATTTCAAAATGTAAGGTTCTTATACCGGGTGCGCCAAAATAAACTATGCACGTTTGGCAGGCCACAATAAATCATACACTGGACCGATTTTGAAGATTTATGACTTAATCGTTAGCAGAATGCCTGACTTAGGTCCTGGGATTTTTTGCAAATTTTTTCATTTTCAGTTTTTGGAGCGAGAAGCGAGTTTCCTAAAATTTTAGTTTTCGAAAACACTGAAAATGATCAAAAAACATCGATCAAGTTTTCTAAAGAATCCACATGAATGGACAAAGAGAGAACTTGTTCGCGGTAATTTGCGATTTAGAAATCGACCAATCAAAATCTGCTGTACGAGAGTTCGTACTAAACCCCCAAATCCCCCTGAAAACGTTTTCTCTTTGTTCATTCCTGTTGAATCTTTTAAAGTTTGATCGATATCCTTTGATCGTTTTCAATGTTTTCGAAAAAGAACATTTTAAGAAACTCGCTTTTAGCTCTAAAAGCCGAAAGCGGAAAAATTTGGAAAAAGTCCAAGAATCTAATTCAGGCTTTTTGCTAAAGACTATGCCATGGATCTTTAAGATCGGTCCAGTGTACGATTTATTGTGGCCTGCCAAACGTGCATAGTTTATTTTGGCGCGCCCGGTATGCGGGGTTTTACTGTACAACAGAAACTTAGTCTCAGCCATGAACAATTATTGAAAGAAGACTAAGCAAATAAGTACCATGCAACTGTGAGCAACTTTCTTATGAGAAGATGGCATTCTTTGTTTCGCCATTGCAAACCATTGCATGAATTTTCATCAATTTAGCAAGCATCGAATTTACCTAATATGTTCAGAGCTCAAAGAATTAGATTGATTACAATTTCGCTCCTTACGTACATATATTTGATCAAAATTCTTCACTCACTCAATTCTGTTTGAGCAAGCAATTCATTTCAATAGGTCAGTAGGTAAAAAGAGTTTAACGTCATTATGAACGAAAACTGGGACGAATTTTGATAAATCGAAGTTGAGACAAGAACCATACCGTAACTACCAGTTACCTTGGGCTGCGTTGTTTTTGCTGCAAACAAGTCATTATCAGAGAAGCCTCTTGCGTATCTTCCTTGTCCCATAGCATCTTTTCCGTCAACTTTGAAACGTCTGTGGTACCGTGATACATCTCTTGGTTTGTCATCGGAACCCATTATGATGTCGCCATCAATGGTCTTATCATAAAAATGGCCAGCATAGTTGTTCTTACCAGGGATTTCAGCCATCAGCTTATCCAGGAAAATGTCATCTTTACCTCTACGCCTTTCACCAGGTGTGTCTTCCTTTAGAACGAAGCGACCAGCTCTCGAGTTTGCAAAAGCATGGCGAGTCTTTGATTGGGACATTCTTACTCTTAAGTTTTCAACAAGATTGAACTGAGACAATGGCACATGCCGTGAGATTGGATGACACATGATGCGGTAGTTCCATTGGGCAAACAATGGTATCGTTTCGTTTATGAAATTCATTACAGTTGTTGGCAGATAGGCAAGGTTTTCAAGACGGCTTTTCGTACCTAGAATTTAAAAATGCGTTTACGATTAAATGAAATACAATAAAAGCCTGCAACTTAGAACCAGCATTTCTCAGTTCAGGCTAGAATACACTCTAAACTCTAGAGTACATTTTTTCTAAATACCAAACAAATGTTAGGCTAGTGTGCACTTTAGCGGACACATTTTAAACATTTCCCCGTGTTTTAATTTTCTACCGATTTTGGATGAAAAGCGTGTCATTATTTAAGCCCTGTTCACACGGCACAAACTAACCCGGGGCGAACCTGGGTTAAACTAACCCTGGTTCAACCCGCGTCTGTTCACTCGAAAAGATCTTCAAAATGTGTGTGAACACAAAACTGGGGCGAACCTGGGTTAGTTTTATTCCCACATTCGCAGTTGGTAAGATAACAAAGCAAGAATTTGAGAAAATGGCGGACAAAAATACCAAGATGACAATACTTTGTGCATGCTTATGTTTTGCCGGCAAATTTTTGTTTTAAAATGTATGGTTTGGTTTTGGCATCGCATGTGTTTATGAAGAGGCGAGCACTAGCACAAAAAAGGCGGCTAGAAAAGAATCGAGTTTCTGCTCGAAATCATATGACTTCGTATCTCAAGCGTATCATAAAAAGCTTCTTCGTCCTCCCAAATGAATATGTATAACAGTCAAGGGCGCCGGAGCCACGGGGGCAGCGGGGGCAGCTGCCCCCGTTGCCCTAGTGGTACGGGGGCAGCGCGGGGGCAGCAAAGTGCCCTTTCCAAAAAATTCATTTCAGAAAACTATTGATTAATCGCGCCTGTTAGTTGGAAGCGAGTTGTTTCTCGTCCGCAGTCACAATAATAGAACGATTCCTTCTGCTCTCAAGATTACAGTACGTTCGAAGGACAGTAGCGTCTCCACGGGGTGGTCTGGGGTGGACATGTCAACCACAGTTTTCACAGAGTCGATGTTATAATTTCTCGAAATCAGTCAAAAAGATTGGGAAGGGTAGATTTTTATTGACTTGAAACTTTTGTGATAACTGGCCTTCCTCCTGAATTCTCAATTCCTTTATTGAAGATTTCGATAAAGGCCTTAAATTTAAATTTCTAACCAGTGGCGTGGCCACGGTGGGGGGTATGGGGGGGGGGTATGTCAAATCTTCCATTTTACCACTAGCAAGCATGACATTGGGAGATGCCTTCTAAGCCAAAGTAAAGGATACTTCTTCAAAAATTTTCTTCGTGCTCTGTCTGATTTATAGCATAACTGTAACAAAAAGATCAAGGTTTCCTTGTCACTAGAGGCAAGCATAATATTGGGAGATGCATTCTAAGCCAAAGTAAAGGATATTTCTTCAAAAATTTTCCTCGTGCTCTGATTCATAGGATAACTGTTACAAAACGATCAAGGTTTCCTCGTCGCTAAAGGCAAGCATGATATTGGAAGATGCATTCTAAGCCAAAGTAAGGGGCGTGGCCCCAAAAAATTTCCTGGGGCTTCGCCCCCAGACCCCCTAATTTTGCATTCCCCTCCCACTTAATTTGCCCTGGCCACGCCGCTGGTTTCTAACCATATTTTTTCCTTCCTCGTAAGTAAATATACGATGTTCTTCTCTGTTTCGATTTTTGTTGCACCAAAATGCCCGCTGTTGTAAAAAGTACTGCTTGAGATGGTTGCTTTTCCAGAAATATCTAAATAGATCAAAATAATAAAAAGAGCATTCCCATCATGTTCTCCGAGGGTCTAAAGGGCGTGGCCAGGAGAATTTTTTCTGGGGGCTTTGCCCTCAGACCCCCTTATACCTTTCCGCCCCAGCTTTTTGGGCTGGCGACACCCGTGTCGAAATAGATGTTGAGCACAATATCCTAAATGAAGATTCCCGATTATTTTCAACAGCAAATTTTGACACCCTAAGGTGCCCTTTCTGCGATTCCTGCCCCCGCCGCATCATGGAGCCTCCGGCGCCTCTGATAACAGTTTAGAATGAATAAACATCTGTGAAGATAACACAACTTCAGTGCATGAGATCGAAACTAACCTAGGTTCGCCCCAGGTTTGCGTTCACACGACATTTTCCAAAACTAACCCAGGTTCGACCCAGGGCGAACCCACCTCCTGAGGTGGGTTAGTTTAACCCGGGGCGAACCCAGGTTAGTCGCGTTGACACTACAAAAATCTAACCTAGGTTAGTTTAACCCAGGTTCGCCCCGGGTTAGTTTGTGTCGTGTGAACAGGGCTTTATACTGAAAGATACTTATTGAACCAGCGGGTGTTTGGGGGCGGCAGCCGCCAATAATAATCAGCTGAAAGGGTATATCGATTACCGGTCCCTACTCAGGCCCGTAGGAAGCGGGGGGGGGGATAGGGGGGACTTAGCCCCCCCAATAATTTCTTAAAACAATGGTGCTACGTCACATGAATTAATTAGATGTATTGTTCTCTATTGTTCTAAGAACAATTGCCCCCCCCCAATCCGAAGCTTCTTCCTACGGCCCTGTCCCTGCTGCAGATTTTTGCCTTGTTTAAAACATTTGACGTCCTCTCGCAAGTGCGAATCAGTCGAATCACAATCGAATTTTGTATTATCTAATCAGATGAAAGGATATTTATAGCTATTGTTAAGCCAATCAGCGATCAATTCTAATGATACCATTCAATTCAACCTCTGTTTTCCTTGGAAGCTGTGTCCGCTAAACTGCATTTGACCCCATACAATTTTATTTACATCTCTTTTGTCAATGATCTACGGAAGCCCATAGCGGCCAGACAAAGTTAATTAAAAAGTTCCGGACAAATATTATTTTACGATACAAACTTTGCTTTTAGGGACAAACAACATCCACTGCCACAAAGGCAAACTTTATTGGGAGGTACAAACTTTATTTCAAATAGAACAAACTTTATTTTGCAGAGAACAAACTTTATTTCGCAGAGGACAAACTTTATTTCGAGGGACAAACTTTATTTGGAGAGACAAAATTTATTTCAGAGGACAAACTTTATTTTGAGAGACAGAGTTTATTTCGCAGAGGGCAAACTTTATTTCGAGGGACAAACTTTATTTTGAGGGACAAACTTTATTTGGCTTCTAAAATGGAAACGAGGCCATTCAGTGTCTTTTCGCTTCAAAATGGAGGACAAAATGGAACCTCTCAGATTCAAAAAAACACAAAACTATCAATTTTCAACAAACAAACAAAGCTCTTAACGCAAAATGAATGAATTTTAACACGAAAACTTTATAATACATTGCGATTCTTCGGAATGGACCTAAGTTGGAGAAGGGCACAAAAATGTCGTTTTTGCAGAAAATCCCTTCATGCGATTGACAAGATGTTTTTGGATTTAGATATGTATGATAAAGTTCTCGTCTTGAAATTCATTCATTTTGCGTTAAGAGCTTTGTTTGTTTGTTGAAAATTGTTCGTTGTGTTTTTTTAAATCTGAGTCTGGAAAATGAAACTGCGTCTGGACGAATATTCGTCTAACTCGTATGTGGTTCCATTTTGTCCTCCATTTTGAAGCGAAAAGACAATGAAGGGCCTCGTTTCCATTTTAGAAGCCAGGGGGGGGGGGTACTTAGTATATTTGTCCGACGGGGATGTGCCGTTTTTAAGGGTATCGTTTTCACCAATTTTTTCTAGCACAGGGTATCAAAATGAGGCAATTTTTCTAGAGCAGGTTGTCAAAACATGTCAAAGGGGAATATTCTGCTAGATCGGGTCGTTTTTTGGTCAAATTTCATGTTTTTGAGTATGCTTTTCACCAATTTTTTCTAGAACAGGTTATCATTTTGAGCGAAAAATTCTAGAGCAGGGTAAAAAAAAATTTTTTCGTGGGCACACCCCCGTACAAATTTAAGTCAAGTACCCCCCCCCCCGGGTTTGACCCTCGAAATAAAGTTTGTCCCTTGAAATAAAGTTTGCCCTCTGCGAAATAAACTTTGTCTCGCAAAGTAAAGTTTGTCCTCTGAAATAAAGTTTGTCCCTCAAAATAAAGTTTGTCCATCGAAATAAAGTTTGTCGTCTGCGAAATAAAGTTTGTTCTTTGCGAAATAAAGTTTGTTCTCTGCAAAATAAAATTTGTTCTATCTAAAATAAAGTTGTAAAGTTTGTACCTCCCAATAAAGTTTGCCTTTGTGGCAGTGGATGTTGTTTGTCCCTAAAAGCAAAGTTTGTATCGTAAAATAAGATTTGTCCGGAACTTTTTAATTAACTTTGTCTGGCCGCTATGGGCTTCCGTAATCATAGGCGTAGGAGATAGGGGGCTAGGGGGGCTGCAGCCCCCCCAACGTCAGAAAAATTTGCAAAAATCAGCCATAATCGGGCAGAAATCCGCCTCAAGTCGGGCAAAATTTTCTCAAACAATGGATTTTTTGTCGGGCAGCCCCCCCCCCAAATTTTATCTTCCCCTACGCCGATGTCCGTAATGATCCAAATATATTCAAATATGATGAAATATTTTTCATTAATTAAAATGTATGAAAAAGACAGTTTGAAAGTTTATTTTGATCTAGTCGTTTTCAAGACATATTATTATTCTTGCCTTGCCTAACAATTTGAGACCTTTCATTCCGTCTACTTTTTGGCAATTATGACCAAACTGGAAGCTTAATATATAGACAGGGATTGATGTGGTACTACAAATGAGGAGGTTTTAAAACGTGTCAATGAAAAAAGTTTGTCACACATTTCCTTCCTGCAATTAGTGTTCACTTTTATTTAATTTAAGTACCGAGTGACCTAAAATAGTACTCCTGGAAGACGTTAGGAAATTCATTCATAGCAATTTTGTTTTGTGGAATAATAAGTTCATTTCTCAACGACTTTCAAACTGTAACAAAACATTTCGAAAACTGTAGCCAACCAAAACTGAGCATAAAGTAAATGATGGAAGATATGGCGATCAATTTTATGCAAAAAGCGAAAGAATGACAGGCACCACTTATTTTCCTGTTGTTTTCATCAACTGAGAACATCAAATTCAATAGTCTATATTTAGACTGGCCAGTCCCCTAACTAAGGTATTTTTGACTCTGCTCATTTAGTTTAGCAAAATATGCTGCAGAATACCAAAAAACAAGTGAAACTGTCATTGAAATTTTGTCGAATCATGATTCTAGTGATTGATCAAACAGATAGAGATTTGCGATTCCACTTGACCTTAATTTCCTATAATCAGGTAATCAGTCATAATCATTCAGTGATAAAACGTAGCCCGTATAAGGAGAGCGGCCGGAAAACAGCTAAAAGTTTCGATTCAGCTTTACCTGTGTATGAGGTGTACTTGACTCTCTCTTGCAAATCAAACCAACTATCAGCATCGATGAAATGCCTGTCACTTTCAAATGGCTCATCAATATTCTTTCCGGTCGATGTCCAACCCCCTTCCAAGTAGCAAAGCACTGGCTTGAAGTACTTCGTGTAATTATACTTTGACGTGTCACTATCTCTCCACGCTTTGAACCACTTATGCAACTCTTCAATCTGCCCGTCAAGTGTTGGTTGACTCTTAACTGAAGGTGGCACTTCTGGGAAAGGAATTGGCTCATAGGCATGGTATTCTTTGCTGGTTCGATGTGGCATGTACAGTCGATAATCATTGTGACGTGTTCTGAATTCAACTCCATTCAAGACCGCAACAAACTCTCCCATTCCGACGGTCCTGACATTATTGGCATGGTCGTGTATTGCGGCAGCTGCTCTGGAAGTGTGTGAAGGAGTTTCGTAGTTCTTCACAGCGTGGTTATAGTAACGCACTTGCTTTATGCCCGAAGAACCATCTGCACGTCTTGTTTCTTCCGCGAAGAATTGCTGCAGCATCATTTGCCGTGTAGAACGCATCAATTTGCTTTCGAGGTATTCGATTTTCTTCTTGAAGTCGCTTGCTGTGTCGCCGCTGGCAATCATTGCCAGTGATATGGCAAACGCAACAATTAGTAGGACCTGAAAATGGAAAGCCTCAAACTACAGGGTGTTTCAGAAAAAACGTAGCCCAACTTCATTCAAGATTCTTGAGGAAATGATAAAATTTTAATAGATTTGACGCATGCCATCTGAAAGCACAATCTATCTTCTTTCCAATGAGATCCAGGCTGGGCTAGGCTAGGCTGGGCGGATTAATTAAATCATTCACTACTTAATTGACATTTTTGTAAGTATGGCCAATTTCAGATGCCAGAAAATGATAGGAAATTTACATAGACGAATACCCACCTATGTGTGAGCTTATTTATCATTCTTAATGAATGCATCTTATAGGAATGAATTTGTCTTTTTCCTACCATAGATAGGGCATTATATCAAGTGCTTCCAGGCATGGAAGGTTTTGAACAAATCTATTTTGTCATATCTTACGGTAAAAAGGCTTTGATTTTGCTCTTACAGCATGCTGCATTTGAAATCGGCCATGTGTACTCAAATATCAATTCAATGATGAAGAATTCGATTGGTGTATCCAAAAACATTCCTCTCGCTGTGAAACTGGCTGACCATCCGCAAGTGCATGCCTGGAGAATGAATACACCTGGCTAACCACAATGGAGAGCACTGCACTAGCAGGTTGGGATTATCCTTATATTCTACCGGGTGAGCCAGAAAAAAGAATCCCCGTTTGAAAGGTCACGGCTCCCTGGATATCAAGACAATGATATCGGCAAATATATAGTTTCATGGTGAAATGTTCAAATCTACTATAAAATTTACCTGACTGAAATCGGCCACTCCATTCTGAAATTGTGAGGGATTTTCTCGGGAAAGCCTCTTCAAAAACCTTCAAAACGTGCCCAAAATCATGAACAAATTTCCCTTACATTTCTGCCTTACAATGGCCTTACGGCAATGACTTGTGGATGCTTTAGCACGTTTTATCCTCTTGGGAGGATGAGCAAGTCCTCCCCCTGGTATCGATGACCTATTCAAGGGGATTCCATTCCCCCAAGAGACAAAATACATGAATTTATGTGAGTGTCATCAGTTTTAGGAAGGACAATTTGCTCATTGTTTTCATTCATTTTTGCTGGTTTTTGGAAAGGGCTTTTTGCAGAAACTCACCCATATCGACGGGAAGGAATGGCCGATAAGGGCAGGTAAATTACTGAACCTAATTGAACATATTGGCAATAAAACAAGACAGTTTTCAATATTGCTTTGATATTCGTGGAGCAGTGGCCTTCCAACCAGACCGAGACCGCTTTTACTGGGACTCATAATATTGCGGCAATATTTTTGGACTGACTTTTTTCACTTTTGAACGCCCTTGGGAACGAGGCTGCTATACACAGTCATGTACTAAGTATACAACCAAATACAACGCCATTAGAACCTCTGCAAATTCGATTGATTGATGTTGACCAACGGAAACTCGAAGCTCAAAGCAGAGTTTCAAGGAGCTTGGCCGGACAGAATAAAGTCTTATGAACAAGAATACCATGAAAACAGTTTGCGACAATATCAAATTTTGTACGTAGGTACTATTTTGCTGCTTTCGCTAAGCATTAACTGATTTATTGTGAAGTCTTCAAATCAATGTGTTTCATTTGAAAACTACAAATGTTTATGCTTTTCTGCCTAGGCCCTTATCGAAACGAGGCAGTCATAGTCATTTCAAAATAATGGCGTTTGATTATGAGTCGTAGTTAGGAGCGTCCGGCAGTATTTCAATAGCGATAACTACTACGCCTTCCAAGCAGGGATTCTTTTTTCTGATTCACCCGGTATTTGTTCATGTTTAGTATTGTATACATTTGTTAACTTTTCTACTGCTAACAAAACTTTCAGATGGTATACATTACATCTATTCAAATCTTATAATATTTTCAAGATTTTGAATTATACCAGGAAGTTTTGGATTCCTCGATGTCGTTTTGTCCTATTTTGCCACCTTTCGCCAATTGTTGACGAAATAAACTTGTCTTTTTCTCGTCTTGAACTTCGGCTTGCAGTTTCAAGAAAATGAACTTTTGTTGGCCTAAATTTAACCGAAATTTTTTCAAACTCCAATATTTTCTAAACTAAGAAAGGAATTCTCCTTTTGGAGATATAACGCAATAGCTGTAAGCATCTAGTTTCTAGGAATGTTGCCTGTTTTGCTGTAGCCTTTGCCGGTTTCCCACAATTTTCAAAGGCAATTTTTCCTCGAGAGCCATGACTATTTAATCTGCGTTAACTTTACGTGCTTCCTTTTACAAACTTGTCTGCTTTTTAGTCAGAAAACAAACGTTGACCTTGGTTGAATGTATCACTTTCGAACTTAATCTGATGTTTTCAGAAATGAAAGTATTTTAGAGTACTTGCTACCTGTTTTGGCCACCAGGGCAATAAGAATAATAACAAAACTTTGACTTCGCTCTCAGATAACTTTTCGTCGGGTTTGGCCTAAATGTAAACAAACATAAAGTTGCATTGTTGCTTATTTTCTTCAAGACTAATGGGGAAGCTCTGACCTAGAAATAGGAGATTTGCTTACTAAAACAATGTTATCAAGGCTACCTTGTACAAAAAATTATCAGCTTTGATTATTTTGCCTATAAATACGATAGTTTACTGCAATTATTTGCCCTTAAATCTGTTTTCTTTTTCTTGAGCAGGGTATTGCTGCTCTGATTTAAGTTTGCAAAGACATCTCCTATTTTGGTTTGCTGCTCTTTTTTGTACATGCAATACTCTATGAGACAAAGTGAAATTTGCTATGCAGCAAACGTTTCTAGTACTTAGTAGGAGGAAATAATATTGTCTCTGTTTTATTTTAGGACCCAAACAGAACAGGATTATCCTTTACCAATCAAGCCCAACCTTGAAGCAACATTTGACAACAACCACAAAAGACTGCAATTCTTGCTTTTCAATGCCTGAAGACTGATGCAAAACTGATGGAACATGACTGTTTCAAACAAAGCATTCAATGAAAAACAATATTATGATATATCAAAAAATTTGAGTAATCCAATAATTGATACTCTGATGATTTTACTCTGATGATAGGAAGATGGTAAGATAATAGCAATTGAATCATCACAAAATTGAAATGTTAATGCTTCCAATTCTGAAACAGTCTGAAACTTATTCTGAATTTGATCTGCAAAGACAATTGTTTGCAAAGACAAAGACAAAGCTCGCCCGTTTCACCCTGTAGCCCCTACTGCCATGCTTATTCATGAGTTTCTGAAAATTACCAAAAAGCAGTTATTGCCGTTGTCCATTCAGAAATAGTCATTGCAATTTCGATAGACAGCATCCTTCCCTATCTTCTTTGTTTGTGAGTTTTTAGAGCCAACAAGAGAAGATTTCCAGACTGCATTGAGTTGCTCCATCATTGAGAGGAACTTGCCTAGTACAAATAACATATTTTCTATAATTTGCTATCCATTTGTCCATCAAAGACATCTGCCATCATAAACAAAACGATTTTAGTTCTTGATCCATAAATATCCGAGTTCTTTCGTTGGAAGCTGCTTCTTCTTGTCTCATTCTTTCTGGCGGGTTGGAGACTTATTTGAAAACATGAAAGCATCTCTTGTCCTTCACTGGCAGTAAAAGGATCGCTAGTGCTCTGCATATTGGTTTATTGCTTCGTTTCGTTCAGAATTAAAAAGTTTTCTTGAAAGCAAGCAGCAAGCAGGCCACGCCGCTTCAAAACAATTTCTACGATCTACGGCATTTTCTAAATGTCATGGCTTTCAAGGCGCTATTTACTTCACCAAAAACAATGAATTCGAAAAATTTGCCCAAATACGGATGAAAATCTCTTAAAATAAGACCATCACTCCTGTCAAATTGCGTGGAGTTTACCAGGAAGTTTAAATCAAAACGATTTTAGTTTTAAACATTTCTTAGATAAATTCACTACCTTTTAAGATTAAATTAACGCGGAAAAATCACACCGCATCACTGCAAGAAACGTTCAAAGTCGACGAAAATATTCACTTCCGGTCATTTTCCTATACATTTGTATAGGGGCATCAAAGCGAGGCTGAACTCCTCGAGAAAGGTGTTGTCGGGCGTGCAGGCGTGCCAAAATAAATTCTGCAATTTTGACAGGCCACGAGGAATCGTATACTGGACCGATTTTGAAGATTTATGAGCCAATCCTTAGCTAAGATCCTCAATTAGATGCCAGTATTTTTTTACATTTTTTAATCCTCTATTTATGGAGCTATAAGCGAGTTTCTTAAAATTTTCAATTTCGAATTTTCAAAATCGGTCCAATGTACGATTTATCGTCGCCTGCCAAAAGTGCATAGTTTATTTTGGCACACTCGGTAGTTGGGTTGCATTTTTTCTTAAACACCCTTTATAAGTCATAAATTGAATTTAACAACCCTGTTATCTCACGTTTGATAATTACAATGTGTCTGGATAGGATCTCTCTCAGAAAAAATTTTCAAACACCAGTAGAATCTGAGGAATCGTCTCTGCCACTCTTGTACGATTTGCTTTATAAAGGTAGAAAGTTCAGCACACAACTGTTTGCTGCACATTAATAACATGGCAGCTTGTCTAAGCAAACTCTATTTGAAATAGTCTTAAATAACGGACTCATCGTACTAAACCCATAAACGCAACAAAAACACCGTAATCTTTATTGCAGTTACTGGTGAGTTTCTAACTTATTTCTTACCTTTCAGGTTTTGAGATTAATTCGGTTTTCTCTTACAGGATTTAACAATTTTTCTCTTGTTTCAGGTTTATTCTGGCTGTTGTTCTTCTGCAGGATTCAACAGTCTTCTTTCTACAAATTTCGGTGATTTATGGGTTTAGTACGATGAGTCCGTTATTTAAGGCTATTTTCAAATTGTCTACCACAAATCGTTTGTTTACAAACTCTAATTCCAGCATACAGAATCCAGAATACAGATTACAGAATACAGATTACAGAATACAGAATACAGAATCCAGATTACAGAATACAGATTACAGAAAACAGAATACAGAGCACAGAATACAGATTACAGAATACAGAATACAGAGCTTTCTTTCTTTTTATTCTCTTTAGAATAATCTATGGCTGTTTTAAACATAAGAATTACTTGTGAATTTTAGCAATAGTAGCTATTTAAAGGGAATTAGCACGGTTAACCAGGGCTGAAGTCATGTCTATATTTATCGGCCCAATGAAATAGTGTTTTAATATGAAAGTCCAATTTGATGGCGAATGGTCAATTCTTCGACTCTGTTTTAAATACTGTGTTTTATTAGTGTCGATTTCCTTTAAGATCTGAATGATATGGTATTAATAACACAAAACATTATGAAATAAAGTAACTAAAGGTAGTCATACCTTCATGTTCCCTGCCTCAGAAAACGTCCTGGATTCTCTCTTAGAAATGGCGGTCGTCAGGTAGACACACTGGTCTAGCATGAACTAAACTTACCCACCTCGATGACAACATTTATCAATTTTTGTTTTGACAAATAATGATCTAGCTGTTCGTACAAACTGCAATGGATATGGCATTTATTTGTGCATGTTATTAGATGGATGATCTACTTTCATCTTCAGCTGTTTTCTTATGAGGGTCTTTATTTGAAAGATTGTTTTCCCAGTTGTTAGCCTGCAAACAAGCGGTCCTAAAGTACAAATTTTAGACTTCGCTCTTTTTTCATGTGAGAGCCAAGTTTAAACAGTTGCTGGAACTTCTTGAAGAACTTAAGGTCTTTCAAACGACAATCTATTGCGGGATACTCTGTTTTTATGAAGACATTCAATAGTTATCTTGTGAAGGACACTAATGAAAATTGGCTTATTAAAGATGGTTTCATAATCAGATCGTATTTAAGGAAATCTGAGGTCTCCCTAGACATATTACCTATGTCACTTGTGTCCATAAAGTAAATCAGTTGACGAATTTCCTTGTATCCCTGCAGTGAACTTGCTCAATAGGGACGAATGGCCTATGCGCGTTGTTCCGTGCGAGGAGATTCTTGACGATTTGATGGATGATTCAGGCTCTTTATCACACATCTACCAATAAAAGGAATTTTGTAAAATTAAATTTACCTATATTTTCATTGCTCAAAAATGCAAAAAACGTTCGGATGATTAAAGCAAAAACCATTTGAACATGTCAGATGTTCTACTCAGGACTTTGAAAAATCCTCTACCGATATATAGTTAGTTATAGCTTATAACATAGCAGGGGGGGGCGGGATATTACTCATTATCATCAATTTAGAGTGACTCCCATTTCATACGAGCTTTCGATTGTTAATTTTCCGTGAAACATTCAAAGAGGCAGCTAGGGAGTTGGTGGTGGTAATCGGACGGCGGTGGTAATCGGACACTCCCGAAAACTGACAGAAAAGTATGTTACAAATGAAATCTATCAAAGTTAGAATTTCTTAGTATTATAGATACTAAACAACTATAAGAAAAGCCTTCACGAATGTAAAACAAGCTAAAGAAGTTGATTTCGTTGTGCTTGGCTGTGTAGTTGTCGTTGCGAATATCACATCCCTGAATCAAAGCTCTTAATCCATTCCAGAAAGAAGCAAAAATCTTAAACAATCATTTGAATTGCATGTCTAGCATATAAATAACGCATAGCATTGTGCCAAAGACTTAAAACAGTTTCACTGAAGGGGAAACAGCAGATTTCATATCGAATAGTTTTAAAAGTTCATGGCGGTGGTTTTCGGACACCAAATAAATCAGTTGTTTTTGGAGCATGAGCAAAGGTCGGATTTGAATATTTTTTTGGATTTTGACACTTCACTAATAAATATCTATACATACAACAATCGAAAATAGTAATGAGATCAAAACAACATTTTTCAAACGTATCTTCTAACTTTTAGATTGTTTTGTTTGTATCGAGAGCTCTCCAGAATGTCATTACAAGAACCATTGTTTTCGCTTTCAAGAATAGAAAAAACGACAAGAAATATGAAGCAAAAGAGTTTGCAGATGGAATACTTGCCAAGTATAAACAGAACAAATTTTTAACTTGGCGCATTCTGCATTGTGAACTCACTGTCCGAGAACCACCACCACTGTCCGAAAACCACCGCCAAGATCAGTTTTAAAAACATCGTTGTCAAAGAAAAGTAGACAAAGTAAAAACCAAAACATTTCGGGAAAATATGTCTAAATGCCTGTCCATTTACCTGGTACTTTTGTTTTGTCTTTGATTAAAGTTTCTTTTGAAAATATCTAGTTTTCCTTAAGTGTCCGATTACCACCGCTGGCACCCTAGATCTCAAAGGGTGTTAAGATGAGGGTGTGTCAGAAAGCGTATCCACTGATTGAAACATCGTAATTCGAAAACTATAACACCGATTTGTAATTTACAACTCAGTTACTAGTTTGAGGGTTTTACTTAATTTTTAGAATTCTCTTAGCAATGCTCTTTCTTAAATGAATTACATGTATTTTTCATAAGAGACGGCTTATAAGAAACGAAAGGCTCAAATTTTTGAAAATCAAGAAACAATCCTACTTGAATTTTAAAAGCTAAAACACTTTGGTAATTTGCAGTTTTAATTTTCCCAGCGCACTCAAAAATGTTTTGACACTGTACAGTTATAGCAACTGTTTGGGCATTATTTTTAGTGCAAATTATGTCATTTACTCGTTATCAGATCTTACTAAGTAATTTGGGAGCCCTCTTGACATAGCCTACGTGTAGACCCATTATCCTAAAGGATTATTCCTCCTTTGGGCTAATGGGTCTACGTGTAGACTATCTTGGCAAAGCTAGATTAACTCTACATCCCGACATTAAAAATATAGGAACCACGTCAGAAACTTTTGGTAGCAAACTGGCCCAAAAATTTAAGAAACTGCTTATTTTCTCATAAAAAAATACGTGTATTCGCAAAAACCAGGTTGGCTTTGACTAAAACTATAAATATTGGCGCAATTTGATCCATTTTTCAATGATTAAATGGCAATCAAGGATTTTGTCAGGCATTGCCTTCTAATGACACAACAACTTTTGAAATGTAATTATGTGTTGCCATCAATGCTGGGCACCAAAAAGTCAAAATCTCCACGACAGCTGGTCTTGGGCAGGGCATATCAAGAAATAGAACTTTGGTTAATGCCCAATTTCAATAATATACCTAAAATTATGAGTTATTGGTAAAAATTTGTATTTGCATTACACCAAGGCCTTTCAGTCTTATGTTGTCATCAGAATGTGTGACTTACAGAGTGTGAATTATTTAAAAGGTTCTTGAAAATTAAGTTGAAGTCGTGGTAAGATGTTTGAATTTATATTTTACAAATTGGACAGGGTAGTGGTACCATGGTACCAGAGGGGGTGGTACCTGGTACCAAATTCTAGAAAGATGGTGGAACCTAGGGTTAGGGTTAGGGTTGGGATTGGATGAAGCTGTAGGCCATCACAACCACGAGAAGGATTCGAACAAGAAACAATGTCATCATCAAATTTGTTCAGCTCCTCAAACACATTGCAATTTATACGTATTAACATTGCATTCTGAACGGTTGTTTTTGGGGCAGGAAAAGAAAAGCTCACAATCCTCCTTACTCTCTCCTTTCTTGTTTGAAATATTTGCTCATTCAAGTTGTCTATGGTGCCTTCGGTACGTTGTTAGAGGAGCTATTTTCACGACCTCTTTCGAGAACTCCTCGTAGATGGTAAACTATGTCTACATTATCAGCTATTATCTCCTTCGATCAAAATTGAGATTACGTGGTACCATTGCTTTCAATTTGGGTGGAACCTGGTGCCGTCAGGGGTGGAACCTGGTACCAAACCATGTGGTACCGGTACCAAAGACCCCCCTGTCACCCCCCTCAAATTGGTTGCATAGCTTCTCGTGTAGGATTTTTTAAAGAATGGATACAGTTTATGACTCACCCTGCACATCTGATGCAACATTTCTGACATCAATCTGTCACGTCCTGTGTCATCCAGGAAGATATTGTCTTAGCATCATTGCATGTTAGAAATACTGTTGATCCACAGAAAATTCAAAATCATTATTTCTGCATCTCTGAAGTATAAATGCAAATATTGAAACTATCTGTGCTCTTGGAAGAAAATTATCTGTTTTTTTTATTCACAATCCACATCAAATTATATTTAAAATGAAATAGACAAAAATTTTAGACTTAAAAGAGTCAAAACGCTTTTATTTATCCAATCAGTCAGTTTGACAGTGTTTAAAATGGGCGTGTGATTGGCCAATCAATTGTCCAGTAGATTTGTCAGTCAGACAGTCAGTTTGTAATTTGGTGAGTCTGCAAGTATGCAGCTCAGTTTGCTAGCTATTAGTAGGAGACACAGCCAGCTGTTCGGTTAGTTGCTTGTAGTGAGCACGTTGTCAAAAAGTGTAGTCAAGTCAATGTAAACGAAAACGTTACAGCTCTTAACATGCCGTTTCCCACTGACATTGATTCTAGCGAGGGGTGCACCACTCTTCCGAAATCGCGTACGAGATTTTTTAAACAATAGGAATGATAGGAATTTTTGCTAATTTTTCTTTAAAACAAAGGCATTTTTGCCAAAGGTGTACGGGATTTTTACAGAGTGATACGCCCCTCGGATTCTAGCACTATTGTGAGGTAACAAAGAGCCATCAGCAGTTTGTCAGCAAAAATTCAGGACAGCGTTAACACTGATGTATCCATATGGACTCAATGCCCTTGAGAGTACAATCACAATTTAGTTGAATTTGGATTTCCTAGCCACAGAGGGACTTTCAGGTTGCCCAGGCTATATCTTTCAAAAGATCATGGCCACAGCCACAGGAAATACGAACCTCGTTGCGTTAATACATTTGTGTTATGTTTCACAACATAGGGCTCAAATCTTTAAAAAGGTCGGTGTAAAATTCTATTACGGTTTCATTCGAATTAAATGGCTTGGAAGGAACTTAGCGTTTTTTACTGTAAATCTGCCGTGGCAATTTATTGATATCTTGATTAGTTTCAAAATGGCGGCATTTATTAAATTTGAGGCTATGACGTCATCAAATTTCTAAATCCTAAACCAGAAATGATACTGATTTCTGCTTTTCACCATATTGTAGGCCTTCATAAACTATGGTTTTCTTGGAAGTTATATGATTTTTCCTCCTTTGGTTTAGAATTTACGATGATTTGACACGGCAGATTTACAGCAAAGTACTACAAGTTCCTTTCAAGCCATTCAATTCAAAGAAAAATGGAATAGAATTTTACACCCACCTTTTTAAAGATTTGAAAGATTTGAGCCCTATGCTATGTTTCACCAGCTAAAACATTGAATACTGATTTGCTTCCTCTTGCCAAATAATCTATAATTGGCTAGCGACTGACGTCAAGCTTTTTTGCCACAATTAAGTTTCGTTTCCCTGATTAATCATTTCATAAACACCGCCTGTAAAATGCTTACTTTGAACAATGGTTTGATTGCCGCATTTTTTCCTTCTTCTTTCCGCTTGCCACATGAATGGGGATAACATCTTCAACCTCTTTTGGGGTGAGAGAACATTAGGTAACCGATGTTAAGCTGAAGTTAAGCGACTTTCTAGAAGCCTGACCAAACAACTCATTGCCTAGTTATTCCAAAGCGGAGTTAAACCACGGGGGGGGGGGGGGGGTTCTTGGCCAAATTTTGGGTAGGAGTCTGCCGCGAGCATCTTCAAAAGGGTACCGTTGGCTGGACTAATTTTTACGAAAATGGTACCCTTGGCTAGATCAATTTTACCATTGTCTGAACCAATTTTTACGAAATGGTACCCTTGGCTAGACCAATTTTGACCATTTTCTCGACCAATATTGTCAAATTTGTGCCAAATATGATATCATGACCGTTCGCTAGACCAATATTGTCAAAATGATACCCCTGGCTAGACCGTTGCTGGCCAAAATTGCAAAAAAGTATACCCTTGCTCGCGGCACATCCCCAGGTACCTTTACTATGGAAGAACCCCCCCTCCCATGAGTTAAACTAGGGGTCACCTGCATGGATGTTGCTTGCACTGTTCATATGTACAAACAATCTTCTTGAATGCGTGTTGCACAATATTTCATCACAAGCAAATACAGTACAAATAATGGCATAACGAACAGATTTATGATGTTTCGAGCTTGAAACTCATCATCACAAAGTCATGCAATATTCATAGTAGGCATAAATTAGCTGTAATGTATTGCTAGCTATCCTTTCAGACAACTTGCAGTTAAGTTGTGATGATGACGATGACGACGATGATGATGTCGCAAAACATCATCCTCAGAAATCGGTTGATTTCTTGAATACTATTCGGCCTATCGAAAGGGTGTGCCAAGGGCGTTGCTCTGTATGGTCTTGGTAATCGAACAATATATAAGTTGGAATATTTCCATCAGCACTCGCTTCCCAAATTCTCTTCCAAATGTTACAGTGATTTCAATAAAGTGGGTCTATCTCGAAAATTTCTTGAATTCTTTGTTTTCTTTGCTCTATATGGTGGTAAAGGGTACTCCGAAAGTCATACTAACTGCTTTGTCGAAAAGAATTATATCATTAAAAAAATGAGCAAAAAGGCAAAAAGGTGGTAAAATCCGATGTGCCACCCACTTCGGGGTTCATGTGCCTAAAATTCTCCAAACAGGAATACTTTTTCGGCAGTCCCCCCTTACACAGGGGTCTGTTTGGTGGAATTCTGCAAAAAAGTTTTTGGAGTGGTAGTTTTCCACTGAAAGTCATCATAAAAAGTGGCTACTAATATAAATTTTGACGATCAGAATTGGGTACCTTCTGAAAAACTGAATAGCAGGCCTTCATCCAGCCACAAGTCGTGTAACCCCCGGAAGTCCGGGCAGTAGTGTTGACTGTTGAAGTTGTTCAGTATTATGGAGTGATATCCTACAATCATGGCAAGACGTTTAAGACCACATTTCTGTCTGTAACCTTTGTTGGCACAACAAGGTGCAATACTACTGCTCAGCCTATTTTACACCCTTTGATTTGTTCAGATCGACTTTCCAGGTAGATTCTGAATTTAGACGTTGTTTCTTGGAACTTTGTGTCATTTTGCAATAACGTCACAAATTAGTTTATAGAAATTCTCAGAAATAGTAGTAGTCCTGCCGACAAAAGTGCTAGCAGCGCAAAAAAGGTGTTACTCGGCTTGGTTTTATGTCAATCCATGCGAACTTCATTTCTCTGACTTGTTTGCAAAGTATCCAAACTTCACGAAAAATACTGCTTAAGGGAAGAAGTTAGAAGAGGGCTTTCACTCTACAGCTGTGGCAATGAGTTTGAGACCAACCCAAGACCAACCCTTGACTTTTAGTTTGAATCAATAAATTGCATAGCTGTTCGGAATGAATTTTGAAGAATTTATTTTGATGCTCGAATTATCAAATATCAAAGGCTATTATAAGAAAATCATAAGCACCTAATTTTCTTTACGTTTTCGCAAAGGTGGTCTTGAACTTATGACCATAGCTGTGAACGGAAAGCTCTCTAAATTCCCCTGAAGCTGTATATTTCGTAGGGTGTTGAATGTTGAAGTTACGTGTGCTTACATACGTTAACATTATTACTTTCAATCTTCAAACATATGTCAAACAATCTGAAGATGCTCTGCACTAGTGGACGAAGCTAGTCAGCACTGAAAGAAATAAAAACGCTGAAAAGACCAAATCGATGCCTGTTTTCTTCGCGTTAGCCAGGCCCGTCCCGTAGAGTGATTTTGGATATTGAGGGGAGGGCACGGTTCGCGCCGAAGGCGCAAAGGACGACTCAGGTCTGCGAGTGAAGCCCCCAGAAAATTGTTTAGGGCCACGCCCATTTTTCTGTTAGAAGCGAGATATTCTTCTCTACATATGTCTGTCTTCATTTTTCGAATAGAAGCTTTTTGTACGAAGGAGTTACCCACGGTATATGCGAAAAGATCCAAAGCAACTAACTTGCTACGGCGTGTTTTTCAACGATAGCATAAGAATCACGCTAAAACATTGATAAAACAGCAAAATAGTAATTTTCGAAAAGCATAGTGATGATATGGAAATCAATAACTTAAAGTGTTGCTTACGCAGTTAGTTTGTTTGCGTCTCCTTGTGCTGTTTTGATATTCATAGTTCTGTAGATGTTGTCACAAATTTGATTTATTTGCTTCACCCCCCTTACTAGTGGACGAGGATGGAGAAATTAATTTACTCCAAACATCAGATACGGCGCAAATTGCAGCAAGGATTATCTTGTACACTGGCTATCTTGATTATCGCTGATAAACGGAAACCAAACTGAGAATCCTTGTTTTCCTTTATCCCATTTCCGAAAAGAATAATCTCTTTTAATTATTGGGGGGGGGGCACAAGCCCCCTGCCCCTCCGCTTCCTACGGGCCTGCAGTTAGGCCCTATTCAACGGTATATTACATTACCTCGCGTAAATATTGTATTGCTACATGTTACTACTAAGCTTTAGAGAGCTACTTTGAAGACGCACTAGTGCGGGCGAAGCTAGTCAGCACTGAAAAAAGCGCAAAAGACCAACTTGATGCCTGTTTTGTTTTCTGTACGTAGTTAGGTTTTCTTCAATGGTACACTACATTGGTCAAACAAGCATATTTCTTAGTACCAAACAGTTTGTCTCTATACACAAACGGAAACCGTAATTAAATCGAATTAGAAAGTGTTGCACTGTCTGTGGCTGAGATTTTAAGTTGACTTGATCTTACATCACAATGATACTTTTTGAACAGAGGTCGCGTTTTTGTAAACTAAAATGACATTATTTTCAGTTCCTATGATTATGAACCAGTTTATACAAGTCTAAAGTCACGAAAAGTCATCACTATACCTTGTCATGTTATCTACTGTTCAGATACAGGCACAATTTGAAAATGATGGGCACTTAGCTTGTCACGAAAACGGCAACTTTGTACCGGAATGATTTGACAACGGCAAGAGTCAAAAACGAAACTCTGACAGGCACAATTTGAAGACGGTATCTTGTGCATGATTGAAAACAAAACTTTCTTCAACGCTTCCGAAATGAGGCTCAATGATTCCTGATTCCTTAGGTAGGCCCAGATAAATCTCTTTTTCATCAAAAAGTAACCTCAGTCTCAAGGAGATTGCAAAGAGCTTGGCATTGTGGGGTTCTCGATCATTTTAATTTGTGCTGGTATCGCGTACATTTCGGTACCGTTGCTTTTTTGCCGCTTTCAAATTGCGCCGGCTTCGTATGAACGTTGTCTCAATGCCGTGAGCTAAATTTTGATTAAAATATCAACTGTAGTGTACGGACAAATATGTCTATGGGGCCTCTATGCAGTTGATCAAAACCGTTCTTTAACATTTTGATTCATTTAACTTTGATGGTCTCAAAAGGATATTTACACAGCATATTCGATAAGATTATTAATTTTCATATTTTCATAGATCAAGAATTCAGCAGACCAAACAACCTAGATGCGTCATATTAGACCTCAAACCTAAATCTATAATTTAATTCTCTTATGGTTAATTATTATATTTCTGTTAGGTGATAAGGGATCACAACTTCATAAAATGATATTAGTAACTGTAGACAAAGAGCCATTTCATCCTGATTTCCACTAACTGTGAATTTCTTGTTGTGCATTTAGATTTACTACGCTGCATTTAGACTCGCGAAATAGACCCAGTTATCGCAACAACAACAGCAATGACAACAACAACAACAGCAACAATATATCTTTTTGCGTCCATCAGCCTATCAATAGCAATAACTACGAACTTGCAATCAGTCTACGTTGCATTCATGGTTGGTGCCTAGACTTATGACTATGAGTCCGTTGTATCCCTGTGCTTTTGACTTCAAGATGGCGCTTCGGTCAACAGAGCAAGGATTATCGCAGGGATACAAGGGACTCATCATCATAAGTCTAGTTGGTCACTTGAAGAACCATTGTCATCCGGGATTCTTTGCACGTTGCGGCGCATATATCATAACACAGCTTCATAGGAGGAAAGGGAAAGAAGCGATGGTGACCAAGACTGATTACATATTTGTAGTTATCGCTATCAATAGACAGTTGGACGTGCAAATAGTGACTCATGGACTTTCACATTAGAAATTAGAACGAAATTGTTTCCCTCGATTTCCGAATACGAAAACCACAGCAACACTACCAAAAGCTGGATGCTCCAGGCGATGATGGATGGGCCTACGTTGCTGGCTCAAATATCCAATGCTAATTTCATTGATTAGCCTGATCAATTTTGATTAGCATTGAATGCCATAAACGAAAGCCACAAGTATTCAGATGAATGTTCTTCAATCCAATAATCTTGCAATAATCAACAAACCTTTGACTGTGGACCAGGAGTTCCTCACTTTGAAGGCCATATAGATTCCACGATCTTTAACGCAGCAATGAGATTTTCCAACTGTCTAAGCAAGGGCCCTAGGACGAACTTAGCGTAAATAAAAGATCATGCTTGATACCAGAATTGTCCTTGGTTGTTTCTTTGTTGATTATTCGCTTGGCTTTGTTTTCCAAACGACTGAAATTCCTTTTTATGCACGAAGTAAAACGAGTACATATAGGAGTGGAGTTGTGTAACGCCTTCAGTCACTAACTAACTCACGAACCAAGAACGCATTCCGCGAACCAGCTAAGAATGCCAAGAATGCAATCAGTTGCCAACTGCTGAATTGTTGCTGCGCCTCCGCACCATCAGATCACTGCAATTGCTGAGACTTTTTTTTCAAGTTGAAGTTCAACCGTTTAGGCTCGCTTCGCACGCTTTGGTCGCCATTTGCAATTTCGAAGACGAAATGAAAATGAGGTTGGGGCCAAGGACTGCACACTACGTAAAGAAGAGATGGGCTAGTCATGCACTGCTTCTTATCCAAGCAGGAAGCTATACGCGTATCATGTGACGGTACGAGGCTTGTTACCTTGATAAATTTTGAAAAGCGCGAGCAACGTACAACAACCAATCAAAGTCGTGAGGTGTCCGGACACCCTTATATCTAGTGATGGTAAAGTGCGAGTTGCGAGTTGCAGTTGCAGTTGCAAGTTACGAGTTGCAAGTTGCACTTATTATGCGAGTTACGAGTTGCGAGTTGCACTTAATTTGCGAGTTGCGAGTTGCGAGTTGAACGAAAGTTGCGAGTTGGAAACTCAAAAGTGCGAGTTGGAAACTCAAAAGTGCGAGTTGAAACTAAAATTACGAGTTGCCTGTTTTCTTTTGACTGAATGCATTTTTTGCCAAATAAAAGGGTTTTTTGAAGATTGCAATTGAATTTAGAACTGTTTTATGGATTTAGCATTTTTAGGCAGTTGTAATTTTCTTTATAATAAATCAATTATAAGAAGCTGCAGGCTTATTACAATTTGTGGCTTTCATTCCCCCAAGTCGTTCACTAATATTACTTATTACTGTAATGCAGTAAACTGGGGACTTGACTTAGTTGTCTTCAAAGAAAATTAAAGGAAAATCATTAATTCGTTGTCTTTGCCTTTCAAGATGACTTGTGCAAGTCCATGTTAATTGCTGAGCTCAGAAAAGAAATTGAAGTAAATTGAGCTCTGCTCAGGGTGTTTTTCGATTTGCAAAAGCATCGTCAACAAAGGCAAATTCAAGAGGCATCTCACTCCAGTAAAATCTGGTGCTATTTAGCAAAAACCCCTTGCTTTTCAAGGAATTGGTAACAGTTCCCTATACACCCTCTTGCTTTTCAAATTTCGTAGGTTTTTTCGACGGAGTGATATATCACTCATGTTCGAAGTAGCTTCAGCATGATTTCTTGCGTATCCTTCAGTCAGGCCTGCTCTGATACTCGCTTTTTTTTTCGTAAGAAACTGGGAAAGCCCACAGATTTGAATCTTTTTATATTTTCAAGTGAAAATTTCAGCTTTTTAGTTCTAAAATTTTCTTACTGTGTTTCTTATTTTTTTAGATGCATGTAGTTTCTTCCACGGCCACGTATTCGTTTCTTGACAGACAGCACACTTTTTATCACGAAAGAGAGTTCACTTTGCAAAACACAAATTTATCATGAATATTACTAAAAAATAAAGGCTTAACGATAATTTCCCAAGACATCCTTGCATTTGGCTGTAAATGTTTCTTAGCAATTCTCAGGCATAGTACTAGAGTTTCTTAAATTTTTCGCAATCCTAGTACCCTTTTCTTACGAACCAGTTTCTTATGTAAAAAACGTGTATGTAAATTCGAAGTTAAAAAACTTTTCAGTCTTTAGTTATGAGTTGAAAAGTGTTTTGGACATAAAGCCTATTTGTATTACCAACTCAAGAAATACCAAAGAGAAGAATTTTTCTTCTCTGTAGGCCTAATTGTCCGAGCTCAAAGCAAAACCTTTATTAGCGGCTCTCTGCGAATTAAAAAATTGTTCTTTAACTCCCCTGATCTTGACAAAGGCTCTCCAAAAAATTACAGTGTTTTTGCTGCAAAAGATGGAAAATCTGAAGTTTTTTTACCGAACTCGCAACTCGCATTTTAAATGTACCAACTCGCACTTTTCACTATTAACTCGCAACTCGCAACTCGCAGAAAGCACCAACTCGCAACTCGTAACTCGTAACTCGTAACTCGCAACTCGCAACTCGCAACTCGCAACTCGCACTTTACTAATCCACTATATCTATGGTAGTGGCTGGATTACAGGCCTTGGTATACGAGGAAACAATAAGAAACAGCGCATATAAAATTGTGAGAAATTCAATCAAATACTTCTTGAAAGGGAGGAGACACATAGCTCTATTTCTTGCATTTTAGGCTCGTTGATAATGCACCACTTGCAAAAAACGATCATTGAGCCTTGTTTTGAGATGGAGTTGCATGAGGAGGAGGGGGGGGGGGGGTAAAGGGTGTGTTCCGAGCATGAGGCTGAGTTTCTAAGGCCAAGAATCCCTAAATATCGGTCTTAAAAATTCTAAGTGATCAACCAGAAGTAGATAGCTTTTAAATAAATATCGAATGCTTTGTTTTTAACGTTGGATTTAGTTGGTGGTAACTTTATTTTCATAACTGTATCTTTAAACTGAAATCAAACTTGGTTTATGGCAAGTTCAATAGGCTTTTCTCCTATACATCCGTAGAAATGTGCATGAAAGTATACCGAAAATCCCTAAGGATGGGTCTTTCCTTACAAGTTGGGCTATAAGTACCCGTCGTCCTCATATTCAAGCTACCCCTTCCCTACGCACTATATGCAGTTAAAATAGCAATGCATCTGCTGATTGTCACCTCATAATATGGCTTCAATAACAAAATAAAATAAGTTCAAATATCGTTGCTGTCTGGGGTTATACTGTTTTGGGTTTAGGTTCGCCTTAGCTATTTCTAAACTAATTCGAATGATGGAACAACCGTTTCTTATCTCTCATCGTGCAGAGCTCTGTCAACTTGTGTGAGATCTCTCGGAGAACCTAATGATGAAAATCAGCATCTGTGACAGTGTGTGGCCGCAGTAAAAAAGTGCCATGCATGTCGATTGAAGCGTCATATGTTTAAGATTTTGAGGTAATATCAAATCATGCCATAGATTTTTGTGTGAAGCATTCAGTTCCATATGCGGTTGCTGATTTTAACTGCAGATTGACACCTACTTCATTTGGAGGACTTGATATTTGGGCATTTTAAAGAATTACGAGGCAGATGAAAAATCGACTTAATCTTGGAAAATTAATTTATCAGTTTTATGAATATTATCTGCTTAGGAAACATGATTAGGATAGGATGTTTGAAGCTGTTCCATGCTTGTTTCTGACAATTTCAAGAAGCTTTCTTTTCAATCCTAAGATATGCTGTATTTAGAAGGTCACAAGAGTTGCATGCTGCACCTCAAGTGAAAACTGCACCACTATGCGCATATTGCCATTAAAGTTATCACAATCGTCGTTTTTTTGCTCCTTAATGGACATATACACGTATTTTTTTTACAAGAAACTAAGAATTTTGGCCAGTACTGAAAGTTTCTTAAAGGGGCTTCGTCGTCAAAATGTAAACAAAACGATGATTATTGCAGTTTTTTGAAAGGCAATATAACACAGGATTTTCATATTTTTTTCAAACTGAAAGTTGCTGTTTAGGCATTTATCATTGTACTTCACTTAGGAACAAACCAAACATTCATATCTTCTACGATCGCTCGGATATAAGTGGATTTTTAACGGTCAGTCTTTGGTGGCTTGGGTGAAGCCACCAAACAAACTGCAGAGAACAATGGATGAAAAATGGATAATCGGTGACACGTGCGAGTTTTCGAATTTGTGTACTGTTTGACGACGGAGCCCCTTTAAAATCATCAGATTTTGAGTACTCAGAGTTTCTTATGAGTTTCTTAGAGGTTCCATAACAATCATCATGTTTACTACCTGTGCCCTCGTGAACATTTCAAATTCAAAACAAGATTTGTTAAGCCTTTGCAATGTTTAGACATTACTCTAGTACCTTACGAGTAATATATGATACAGGAAACAAGTGAAAATAAAGTAAAGAAATGTAGAGGATTTCCTTTATCAAAGTAAATAGTTTCTTAAATCATATTCTCCCAGTACTGGAGTTACTTAATTTTTTGGCGATCTGAGAGTTGAGTTTCTTATAGGCAGCTTCTTAGAAAAAATATACGTGTAATCACTGCAACTGCGACTAATGATCAAACTATTCGAAAAATCGGCCAGAAATTGACGAAACTCATTTTAATGCTGGGCACAAAGAGCTAAGACCAGCTCTACATGAAAATGCGATTCCAACTCAATGATTATAAAACGCCTCAAATTCATCATAGTCACTGGAATGAATTCATGTTTCATTAATCTTTGATGTTAGTGCCATTGCTTCTTTTAAGTATTGCATGAAGATTCCTTCATTTTGACCCTGAAGACCTGCTTTTAATGGTATATTGGGTGCGTCAAAATAAACAAGGCACGTTTGGCAGGCCACAATAAATCGTACACTGGATCGATTTTGAAGATTATGTCTTAGTCTTTAGAAGAAAGCCTGAATTAGATATTGAAAATTTTTGCAAATTTTCCATTCTCAAATTTTAGAGCCAGAAGCGAGTTTCTTAAAATTTTCATTTTCGAAAACATTGAAAACGATCAAAAATTTCAATCAAATTTTAAAAGACTCAACATGAATGAACAAAGAGAAAACGTTTTCAGGGTGATTTGGGGGTTTAGTACGAACTCTCGTACAGCAGATTACAATTAGTCAATTTTTAAATCCCGAATCCCCACGAACAAGTTCTCTCTTTGTCCATTCATGTCGATTCTTTAGAAAACTTGATCGATGTTTTTTAATCGTTTTCAGTGTTTTCGAAAACTAAAATTTTAAGAAATTCGCTTCTAGCTCTAAAAACTGAAAACGAAAAAATTTGCAACAAATCTCAGTATTTAATTCAGGCTTTCTGCTAACGATTAAGTCATAAATCTTCAAAATCGGTCGAGTGTACGATTTGTTGTGGCCTGCCAAACGTGCCTTGTTTATTTTGGCGCACCAGGTACCAAATTATTCTTCGGATTTCACAACAGCGATCGACAAGAATCGAAGCATTTCTCTTCGCTTTTGATGACGAGAGGCTAATTCTGGGAGCGATGATGAAATTTTGATAGTCAGTTTAAACAAAGTCAACAATGGCTTGGAAGATTGCAATCTGATGGGTGGGTTGCGCCAGCTTCACGGCGAATTAGGTCCGATTTTCACATAGTTTGATTATTTTTTTTTTTATTTTTTATATTCTCATAAAATTTACAATAACAAACAATTACAACATTACAAAACAACGGCGAAGGGAGCATGGAAATACATAACAACCCTAAAACCTACACTTAACATAGTGACAAATATTACAATACTACAAAAATGACTACAGTGGTGTCGCCCATTATGTCCATGTCGTCGCAAATTTGAATTTGTTCTCAAAAAGTATAATCAGAAAGCCATCTAGCTAGTATACTTGCTAATCGGCCGTAATGGGCGACCGGGCATAACAGACGACGCCACACTAAACATAAAGGAGGAAAGGTTTACACGAGAGAGTTAGAGCATAAGCATCAGATCCCCAAAAAGACCACACGAAATTGCGAAATTACGAGTTTGATTATTAGTCCAAGCAATAGCGGAATACCATCATCCAATTCAATAAACGAGCTTGAAATGAGGTAGTCAGCCTATATTGCCATCCAAATACTTGGTGACCATCACCTTCGACTTGTCACATGGAGCGCTTATCAGAAACTCTAAATGAAAGATTAACAGAGTTTCATAGTTGACAAAGGGTCTCTTTCATTTTATCGATCAAAAGACTTGAAACTGTCCTGCGATAAAAATTTCATATAGCAAATCTAATTTGCTGAGTCGTCCATTTGTCTTTATTACTTACGTTAGTTGTGTTAATTGCGGTGGGATGTAGCGAAATTTCTTAAGCAACCAACACAGCCACGCTGTCTAGCCAACTGCTACAGTGACCTGATTCATAAAAACAAATCTTTGCCAAAAACAGTAATTAGATTTAGATATTTCTTAGGGGCTCTTTTGACATTGCTGTTGCATTATTAATCTCTGATTAAATCAAAGCGTGATTTTTACCAGGAAAAGACTTAACCATCTTTCTTGTATTGTTTGATCAAAAGTTCACAGTGACCTACTCCAAGAGGCAAATGTTTGCCAAACTGGACAGTCTTTAAAATTTATTTCTTAGATGCCCACATCAACATACATTTCATTATACCTGCTTAAAACTATAAAATTAAGAAAGAAGAAGAAATTAACGCCTAAAGTATGGTGTGCTGTAGACATTTTATCGTTAAGATTAGTTTCCAAAACATGAATTGCTTCGCAGAAAGTAAATGCTTTGGTTTCAGATTCATATCTGTTCACTGTCAATTTGCATGTGCATTTGTAAGGTCTTCACGTTGCGTTGGTTGGATTTTTTCGGAAGCATTGTGCACCCAAAATTTCCACAACGTAATTATTGCGGAAGTCATTTGGTTTACATCAGTTCAAAATTGCGTAGCTATCATGGGAAAACTATATTCCCTTTATTCAAAAGTTGCGTAATTGACAAGGAACCATTACAGTTTCGCAAGTAACAGGGACGCCGGAGCGATGGTAGGGCAAGGGGGGCGACTAGGAACGTAAGACCGAAGGCGAGCGAAGCGAACCTAAAAACTAGGGGGTCCTGGGGTACTCCCCCGGGAAAATTTTTGTGACCACGCCCTTTAGATTGGCTTAGAATGCTATCAAAAACGTTTTAACGAACATTAATAATGTTCTTTCGCAAAATTTTTCGGCTATTCCTCCACATGTCCTCATTCCGAATCGCATAAAATCGCATATTGCTTATTTTGAAGTTGCAATTACCAGTCATTTTTCGTTACTGGTGTGTTTCTGAAAAGGGAATAGAGCTATGGCGGCTTTTCTATCAAGTTTCAAAGTAAAGTATTGTTTTTCATTGAAAGGGCACTTTTGCCCCCCTTGCCCCCGTTAGGAAAGGGCAGGAGGGGCGCTCGCGCCCCCTCTCCGGCGTTCCTGTAAGTTGCGATGAACTCATGTTGCAAAGTTTTAAAAAGTTAAAAAGCTTTGACACATTAAATTTACCTTTATCCTTTATCTCTGAGTAACAAGGGCAGACTTTTTAGCCCAAAAGCTTTGCCTGCTTTTGATTGACACTGGAAGTCAAAGCGATTACTTATTGCAGACAAAGAGAAATGTTTCAACCATAGAAATTCAAAGCAAATAAAGCCACTAAAGTTGCTCTGAAACCAGTAAGGCAAACTGTCGCCTTGTGCACTCGAAGGTAATTTTTAAGAGAAAAAATGGACTAATAATGAAAGAAGAAGGATAGATCTAAAGATCTGCGTGGTGAATTTCGTTTATTTTACTCAGCAGCGGAGTAGTGATTGTTTCATCTCAGCCCGAATTATGCGAGAATCGCAGTGCCATATTCTCAGCTCCTGAATCAAGTAAACAAAATCCGCCAGGCAAATCTTTGGAGGTGAAATGAAGTGACCGTTACTCTTCATTTCACTATTTCGACGAAGAAAATGAGAGGCAATGCTTACTTGCAACTTGGAAAATAGGATTCTTCGCGGAGGAGCGCTGAGTCACCCTCAGGCTATTTGGTATCTTCAAAGTGTCATAAAATTTGTCCTTGTCCAAATCTGCACGATTTCTTTGACTATGTTTAAAAGAAATGTCTCCAAGACATCTAGTTAAATCGTAAAGATTTTTTTTAAGGAGTTAGATGAAGTTAGATTTTCAATTTCCCCCCGACGGACAACCTTCGATGATTTACATTGACTTCGTTATCAAAACGTCCTACTCCTTTTTGAAATGATACGCACATTTCATTAAATTAAATTGCTGTTGTAAATAGCTTTAGCATGTACTTTCTGAAGGAAATCAAGCTTGAAAAATCTGTATGAGATATAAGAAGTTGAAATTCTACTTTTTCGTCGCTATTATAAAGAAGAGGTCGGAAACAGAAATGTAAGCAAAAGTCTGCGATTCTATGGAAGTTCAACATAACATATCTCTGAAAAAAAAATTCTGAGTTGAAAAGTGCTTCTCTTGGTGAATAGTCCTACATCTTCTTTTCAAGTCGAAGTCATAAAATATCAAATTTTCCATATTCATTTTTGGTCATTCCACGCTATCGAGTTGGATCACAGTGTGTTCATAAGTGCCAGTTCACGAAACAACTTCAACTGAAACGCAAAGTTGCTTTTGATTCAGAACTTGTTCAGCCCCAACAGAGTCAATATTTTTCATGTGAATTTACTGTCCTTGGGATACTACAAAGCTGTCAAAACTTGGAAGTTCCATTTCTCCAGTTCTGTACTTCAGCTGTACGGTTCAAACGTGAAAACCGCCCATTTTAGCTGTTCGTTTGAGAAACAATAGGGGATTGTCCTTCGCAGCTTTTGAATGATGTGCTTGCAGGATACAAGTGGAAACTCTATATAGCATGCAATCTTGTCCAAGCTTTGCGACTTCTGTAATTTACATGAAAAAATGCACATCGTTGGAAAGGCTCCTATTTCATGGATGCCAACGCAATAACAAATTTAGTATTTTCATTTAGTATTCGACATCTTCAACTATTTTCAAATTTTCCTGGCTGGAATCGGAGACCCATTTTCGATTTTATGGGGGAAGATCTCGAGAAAATCTCTTCAAAAATCATAGAAAACCACAGGAAGCCCCCATAGAAAGTAGTAAGAAAGCAAACGAGATGCGGCTTCTGCGATTGAGATACGGCAAAAGCGGCACCTGCAGAGAAGCAATGTGCGCTTGGCGGCTTTGCGGAGAAGAGAGCAAAGAGCGGATGCCGCTTTTGCCGTATCTCACTCGCAGAAGCCGCATTTCGTTTGCTCTCTTACTACTTTTTATGGGGGCTCCCTGTGAGAAAACTGCCTAAAATCACCATCAAAATCATCAAAAGATTTCTGCTTTACAGTGACGACTTTAACACCTTATAGCAAGTGTGATCCCTTTGGGAGAAGGCAAACTCATCCCACTGAACCACATATCTATTCAAGGGGGTTACATCCTTCCAAGTGGATGACGTTGTGCTAAATCGTGCTCATCTAATTGCTGTGATCCCGGAGCGGAGGGGGTACATAACATATCGAGGGTACAGGTATATGGGTGGATTTTTGTAACCAAATTTCTCTAAAAAAGGGTTTTCAGCAAATTGGCAGAAATTAGGATAAAACAGTAATAGATGTGTTCCAACGAAATTCATCATAAAAGTATGTACGACCACAACTTTTGATAATCAGGCGATAGTAAATTGCTTGGTTAATAAGCAAATACATAGAATATGGAGCATCGGACAGCGTTTCACCCTAAATTTTAAAAGGGGGCGGGGAGAATTTGAATTCATACGAAACAACAAATATTCGAAGAAAGCAGCATTTGAGATGTAAACTGCAAGCACATGTTAACTTAAGTTTACACGTGATCATCCTCCTACGCAATACAGACCCTTATTCTCCTCCATGTGGAACGTTAACAAAACATACAGTAACGTTTTTGACGAGCAAAACCTCAAATTGACCAATCTGTTCAAATCTGCAATTAAATGAGCTTACGCCCTTTGCGATAACCGTTAGCTTAACAAATCCTAAATATCTTTAATGTTTACCATAGGTTTTAGTATTAATAACAGCTATGTTCACTTAGATGTAGCCGATTGCATAAAATGCCGTCCGTCTTTTAATCTAACTTAAGGAAGATTTTTTTCTGAGTTACATAACAAATTACAAATATGTTATAAGAAGGTCTAAAGAAGTCTTTGAAGAACAAGTGCCCGTTTATTCAGTGAATTTTGTTTTCTTTTTGAAAGAGATCTTTTTTCTTTCGCATAGATGAAAGAAATGTGTGTCTCCAGTTACATTTGCAGTAACCAATCAAAATTACGTGTTTAAAATGAGGATGAAACGTCCGATAATAGAGCACTGCGCTGTGGCTTTCCTTGCACATGATCAACTCATTCTCAATGTGATGTAATTTAGTTAACCAATAAAACCGTTTAGCTGAAAGATTCCTTGTCTGCCTTATTGGATCTCGAAAGCGGTTTTTAGCACAATCAGCTTATGGTAGCTGCCAAACGGCTGACGCTTGTGGACACGGAGCAACTACACTTCAAACTTGACGTTACAGAACTCAAGCAAAGAGAACATAGAGCACTGACAACAGGCAAGCGAATACTTTGTAACTAAGGTAATTGAGATTATTTTTTAGCATTTATTACTGAAAGTTATTAAAGATTATCTCGGAAAAGGTTGGAGAACTCAGACAAGGAGAGCACAGATTCTTGACAACGAGGAACGGTGACTCTAGAACTGAGGTAAGAGTTACAACTTTTTGAAGACAATGAACATTATTAAAAACTACATTGGAAAATATTAGGTTAGAGAACTCACGTAAAGGAGGGAGAATACATTTTTCTGACAATAAGGAAACCACTACTTTATAACTGAGGTAAGGGATTCAAAATATTATTTCAATAGCCATACACCTGCATACACCTATCACAGAGCTAACCTAATGGGCAAATAACATTGCCATATTGATAAAACGTTTAAAAAATGTTGACTGACGTTGCATGTGCGACAATGAAATATTGACAATGATTTTGTTGTTTAACGGTTGAAATGCAAACGTTGTATCAATGTCAGATCAACTGTATACTTCTAGAAATGAAATCCTTATTGCGCGTATGTATTTCTTGCTGATATGGAATATATGATGGAAACGTCGTGTTTAGTGCATCTACGCTATTTTTTGGTACTTTAACCAGTTGCTTATTTATATATTTACATATTTATTTACTTATTTATTAAATCATGGCAACATTCTAACACTGAAATTGCGCAGAAAATTTACGTTGACGGAACGTAGATATATCAATGTTGAAACCTTATATTAACCAGAATTCAACAGAGAATTAACCTGACTGTGCTCAATGGGAAAAGACTGATTAAATCATGTTTCAAATTAAGTATAAAGCTCTGTCTATTATATATTTATGGAAAATTCACGTCATAGGATTGGAGGATATCCAGTAGTCTTAATAAAAGCTAAGCTTCAGGGTCAATGCAAGTGTATCTGGATGAAAAAATGCAGATTTTTACAACAGCATAAACGTGAATGGAAAGTAGTCGGAGGACAATGGAGATGTAGTATTGATGGGGCTGCTTTGGCAATTGATTGAGTTGAGGCAGAGGGACACGGGGCAATTTACTCGTCTGTAAGTTTTCTATAAAATCTGATGATAACAAACATGATCTAACCAAAGTCTCACAACAGCTTTAACCTGAGCAGTGAGGAATTATATTTTTAAAGACATGTCAGTCAGGACATTATCGGTCACAGAGGTTCGTGACCTGGTTGCGCCCGTCTACGCTATGACGTTCTTTGATGGTGTAGGACACAGGAACAGAACCTTCATATGAGGGGCACTTTTACATTGAGAGTTGATAAGATTCATTCATATGAAGTTCACTGCTCGTGCACAAAGTGTCTTAGTGTTCAACGTGACGTAAAGGAGATAGACATAGCTACCAGGTTAGCCAGAAAAAAGTTCTCACTTTCGACAGGCCACGATAAATCATACACTGGACGAATTTCAAATATTCTTGATTTCATCCTTTGTCAATATCCAATATTATTCTTGGTCATTCTCTGTTGATTTTTCGGATGCCTTCTTATCGATATATTTACAACCTCTTGAAATTTTTTGCTTGCGGACTGCCCAAAAAGATAGAATAACAGTGATCAAATTTTCTAAATACTGAACTTAGCAGAATGGAGGAAGTGCTCCTCGAAATGACTAGGGAATTGAAATGGAATATGTCGCACAAGCGGTCGTTTAATGATTGCACAACGTTAGTATCACTTCTATCAATACCCGGTGGGTGCAATTCAATAGTGAAAGGTACACCACGCTCGTCCATACAATTACATAGGATACCCTTTTCTCTGACTTTCTAGTTGGTGAAATGACCCCTTATCACTGAAAATTTTGAAGATAACCCCCCCCCCTCCTTAAAGGAGCTTCACTGAGCCCTAAAGGAATCTGTTTGGTACAAAAACTGGTTCTGACAGAAAGGTTTGGAATTTTTACACTTTTTTACCATTCACTTTACTGATATCTCTTTGTTGTAAAACAGTAGCATCCCATCAAACTTGGGGTATAAAACTTGGGCCTGGTGAAAGTGACTTTTATTCTAGGGTCCCGAGTTCACCAGCATTTAACTGTTTTTGGGTTGGGATGTTTTCGGAAAAAAAATACCCGTTTCTTCTGAGATTCTAGGTCCTAGAATTCTGCTTCAAATATACCCCTTTCTCAGTGAAATCGCGGATGAGCGTGGTGTCATGTTTTCATCAACATTGCACCCACCGGGTATCAATACAAAGACTTAGATTGATGTGAAAGAATACTATGATCTCTTATTGACGATCTTCAACTTCTGTAAATAGTAATAGTATAACGTTCTTTGTGGCTCAGTACAAGTTACATGTATCAAATTGAAGTTGTAATACCTCTGAAATATTCCCAATTGTATGTAAAAAATACGTAAATGACTCGTCTGGAATAAACGCGCGGTGCGTTCCTCAATTTTATTTAAAAATGAATTCACACTTTGAAGGAGTGTGTTTAGTGCCGTTCTCAACACTACAATGTTAATGTACCAGTCAAAAGCTAACATAGAGGTGACAATTTTGATTGGTAATATCACTCATCATTTAGACCCAGGATAGCATAGGTTCCAAATCTTTAAAAAGGCTGATGTAAAATTCAGTTTCTTATTTCTTTGAATTGAATGATTTCGAAGAAACTTAAGCTACTTCTCTATAATTCTACCGTTGGACTTTTCTGAAATCTTCAATATTTTCAGAATAAGAGCAAGAAAAATTTTCAAAAGAACTTGGAACCGTCGTAATTTCTAAACTATTTGAAGCAACATGAAATAATTTCTAAGAAAACCATTGTTTATGGATGTCTACAATATCGTATCAAGCAAAAGTCTGTCACTTTTTTGGTTTATGACTTAGAAATTTGATGACGTCACACCCTCAAATGAGTTAAAATGTAACATGCGCTGAAATTTCAAAGATATTAAAAATTTCTGAAAAGTCCAATAGTAGAACAAAAGATAAGTAACTAAAGTTGTTTTCAAGCCACTCAGTCAGAAGAAATAGATCACAGAATTTTACACCCACCTTTTTATGCTGAGTTAATGATTTGGAAGCTATGCTACCCAGGATAAGAAAAAGCTGGTACGGGACTTGTATGGGAACGCGAATTCCACTTTCGATTCTGTTCCATGATTTACCTGCTATTGAAATTTTGATTCTATTTCTGAAACTGACAATTGTATCATCGAATTTAAATCTCAATGGCAAGAAATACATGGACAAGAATCGAATATCGAACTCTATTTTCGAGAATTTTCCTAATTTCTAGGTCTGAATGTTGAGTAATTGTATCCAAAAGGATTTCACATCTAAGTTAGCCTTTGACTGATAGATTGACATTTTATTTTTGAATATCGACCTCATGCTTTTTATTTCACGGCCCGCCAAACGTCTTAACTTCTTTTTTGTTACTTTCCCGGTATACTACATACAAACCACTTAATATACAATACGATACATCAATACATTGATACAAATTAACTAAAAAGAAAAATGAAGAATGATTACCAAGTTATAGGCGAAAACCACAGTCTAGAACAAAGAAAAGCTTCATTCACAGTTTCTGTGCCCATTTTGTATGAGACTGCATCAGTTGCCCGGGGGGTCTACTTGACTTTCAATTGTACAGGGGTGTGCACTCCAAGAAAAAAAATTTTCACCCGGCTTTAGAAATTTTCCCTCGAAATGATAGCCGGTTTTAGAAAAAATCAGCGAAAAGCATACCCTAAAACGTAAAAATTCGTCTAAAAACAATAAAATGAAACTTTGGACAACCGGCTTTAGAAAAATTGCCTTCTTTTGACAGCCGGCGTTAGAAAAAAGAGGCGAAAACGATACCCAGAAAGGAGTGCACATCGCGTCAGCAAAATATACTAAGTAGCCCCCCCGGGATCAGCTGTAAAGTCTTTTAATAGTGCTGTGAGCGTTTACCACCAGAACGTTGAGCTGTACTCAGATACAAACTCTCACCAAGGTATGACAAACTCAGGTTTTCCAGATTATGGTCGTCACCCATGTTTTTGTGCGTACAAAATACAGCTAAGGACAATTTCAAGGAAAGGAACAAAATGAAAGACGTGGTAGTTTAATTGACAGATAGCGAAACGAAATATATGTGCAAGTAAGACGACCAGAGAGAGAATGGAACCTGCATCCATGGACTATTTACGTCAATACCAGCCTGCGGAATGTATGTGCAGTACAGTGGGGGATGTGCAGTACAGTGGGGGATGCTCAGTACAGTGGGGCTAGTTTGAATCTCCATGGTCGATTTAGTTCATGTCAGGCATAAAATCAAAGGTTAGGCAGATCATTTGATCGCTTGAGAAAATTCCCTGCCAGGGGTATGGATCAATTGCTTTAAAGTGTTAGAAGAATCCATCTTATCTATCAAGAACTTCCCTTGACAAATATTACTAACTCATTTTGGTCTTCATTGGAGATCAGATGTGATTATTGGCTGGAAAACTTGATTACTATCTGATTAACCCTCCCGTTAACGAAAAATGGGCGGATTTTCTTATCCGTATCAATAGAACTATGGATCGATCGCTTTAACGTGGTAGAAGATATCATTTAATCCATCAACAACCTCCCTAGTTGGATATTACTAAATAATGTTGGTTTGCTATGAAGATCAGATGTGATTATTGGCTGGAAGACATGATTGCCATCTGATTAGCCCTCACTTTAATGAAAAACGCAACGGACGCATTTTCTTATCTGTATCAGTAAAAGTATGGATCAATCACTTTAACGTGGTAGAGGATATCATTTAATCCATCAACAGCGGCAAGCACACTAGCTGTTTGGACCACCAATCCGAGAACATCATTTACCGAGTAGCTGACTGTGATGGGAAATTGAGATAATAGAACGATAGATAGCTCAGTTGCCATTTAGATATCTACCAATAACTGATCAACTTTGTCTAAAATTTGACTTTCAACCCGATTTTATTTTATACCGGATGTTCAAAGAAGTATACGGATTTAGTTGGCTCCCGCTATGTGAATTTAGCTTGATGTCTAATCACCCTCAAACTGTTCCACGATCGTTAACTTGGACATAGGGACCTCAGTTGTTAGTATTGGTGCTTTGATAGCAGATATGTTAATTACGAATACGAATACGAAGATACGAATTTGCATCTACTTGCAAACCAAAGCATTGGCCTTTTGGACTGAACAAATTCTTAAGGCACAGCGAATGAATCAGCGATAGCCTTGATTTAACTTTGAATAATGTTATCATATTCTGTTTGCCAGAAGTCACCACCAAGTCACTCATTGGGCAGTTTCCTAATTTTTCTTTAATTTCAGTTTTTAATTTTGATGTGCTTCAAGAATTTGCTAAGGCCAAAAGACCAAAGCTATGGCTTGCAGGTGGGTACAAATTTGAGCTTTCAAGATTAATATTTTTGCTCTCAAAGCATCAATACCAACAAACGAGGCATCTAGGTTCAAGTTAACGATCGAGAACATTTTGAGAGTGATTAGCCATTGATTGAAGCTAACTTCACATCGCTGGACCCCATAAAATCTGTATACTTTCTTCAGGACACCTGGTAGAAGATGTTACTAAAAAACAACCCATTTTTACCGAAGCTCACAACCTCAGTTAAAAAAATGCTTTTATTCAAAAGTAATCGACATAGCTGTATCTCTTAGCCGCTATGAATAGGGCCCATCTATGAATATGCTAAGAAAGCGTCCATCGTTTCTATTACACACAGTGAAATTTTACGTTTCATATCATGGGTAGTTAGACACTGCTGGTGTGCTTCTATGGAGGAGCGCTGGATAATATGTATCAGCGGATGAAATATTGTTTAGTACTGCGGAGGAGATATCGAAAGAACGAAAAATCTCCTCCGCAGTACTAAAAATATTTCCTCCGCAGATACATATTATCCAGCGCTCCTCCATAGAAGCACACCAGCAGTGTCTAACTACCCATGGTCATACCAAAGTTATCAAATGCATTAAATTATTTTTTTGACTTGGCCTGGGCCAGCTTCTAACTATGTTCCTTCTCTTAAACATCATGGAGAACGTCTGTGCAGTAGTGCAGGGTTGTCCATTGCGATAAAGGGATCGCATGATGTCGTTGGAGGGATAACATGCAGTCAAATTCCAGTTGCTTACAGGGATAACATACGGTAAATTAGAGGGAAGCACCGTAAGACGAGGCTAAACCCTCTCTCAGGGATCATTCGTACACACACTTGAGCATCAGAAAATGTTTGTTAAGTACCATGGAGGAAGGACGAAGGTGTTCGGCACTACTAACAGTGCTTATACATCCAGTTATACGCTTACCCAGGGTATGATACACTGAGTACTGATCAGGATCCCTCCTAATCGCTAAACAGGCTCTGCTGTGCTGTTGGTATTCAAAGGGGCGGGCAAGTACTGTAAAATATTTGACCCCATGTTTGTCCAAAGAAATTGGAAAAAATAACCGGTTATTTTATCACACAGTACGACTTTCCTGCCCAAAACAACAAGTTTTCGGGACAAAGGTGAAATTTGAATATCAATTATCCAATTAATGAGTTTGTCACAAAAATCAAGTTTCCTAACCTCCTATCTCATCAAAATAATAAACTTTACCCGAAAGCTGGTTCTACCTTTGTCCGTCAAATTTAAGCACAAACGACCAGTATCTCACATTTTGCATAAGCGGTTCTACTTTTGTCCGTCAAATTGGCGGAAAAAAGACCATAAATTCCGATTTTTCACCAAAACGGTTCTACCTTTGTCCGGCTAAATTCCGAAAGAAAGGCCATAATTTCAAATTTTTCACCAAAACAATCCTACCTTTATCCGGAAACCGGTTTTGGGACACTTGTACTTTCATGGCTACAATTACAACTTGCTTTCGAAAACAGTAGTTGATCGAAACTACCGGCTTTTGGGACAAACATCGTCAGTGATACATCATGTTAAAATTGTCCGTCAAATTGAAGAAGCATAACAGCGGAAATTCGCCATAAAAAACAACCAGTTTTTGGGACAAAGGTGGTACAATTTTTTTCCGTGAACTACCGGTTTTCGGACAAAGGTAGGACCATGTTCCCAGTGTGACATGCCCGCCCTTGTATACATTGTATTCGCCTGTCCACCAACAGTACTCATCGTGCTCAACACTGAACACCCTCTACGATATTGCAAAGGCCCGGGGGGGGTACTTCATTGTTAAGTTGTACTGGACGTGCGAATCATGTTGACAATGAAGTACCCCCCCCGGGTGCAAAGGATGAGAGCGATGTTCTCTTGTTGACCTTGCATATTTTATTCTGATCTAAAATTAAATCTCTCAAGTATAGTAGATCATTAGCTTCCACTTGACATTTGTTCAGTGAAAATTCAACTCCTACGTTAGCTGGCTGAAGTTAAAGAGCTCTTTTAAAGACACTACCAAAGATAATATGACTGCGATTAAACCTTTGGACTAAAACCAATCAACAAATCGAAAACCAGGTTGCCTCATTTAATCTTTGGGTGTGTCTTATAGCCACAGAACTGATAATGGAGTGAAGCGAAATTGGACCCTGAGAACTGCTCATTTCTCTTGGCAAATCTGTTATTTGGTAAATGATACGACCATATTTCTTTTTGGAATTACAAAAAAAGCAGTATACGACAATGAAATGAATTTTCAACTTCCAAGTTAGTTTAGCATAAAACATTAGCTGAACATGCTAAATAAATCATCAAAAATCTATCCACAAAAAAAACTGCAAAAAGAGGAAAATTTCAATTTTCAATTTCCGTTTCATGGGATCTGCCGCAAGCATATTCAAAATTGTACCGTTGGCTTGACTAATTTTTACGAAAAAGGTACCCTTGGCTAGAACAATTTTGACCATTTCCTGGACCAATATTATCACATTTGTACCAATATTGTCAAAAATGATACCCTTGGCTAGACCGCTGCTAGGCCAAAATTGCAAAAAAGTATACCCTTGGCTAGACTAGAAGTCCGAAAAAGTATACCCTTCGTCGCGGCACATCCCCAGGTACCTTTACTATGGAAGAACCCCCCCCCCCCCCACCGTGCTCGAAGGTATCGACGTTTGCGGCATTAAGTCATTAAAGTTGAAGTTATTCACTGCTTTTCGAATTTGCCAGCAGTCTTTACCGAGAAATAATGCCCTGCTTCTACTTTAGTTTCAAATACTCTCGATCAATTAGATTTATTACATGTTTGGCGGCCCTGACAATAACAATCATTATTACCTGACTGACATTTCAAAAACGAGGCAATACCCGCCAATCCCATTGGTTAATCCCACATTTCCCGCAGTTTTCCCGTAGCCTTGTATAATATGATACAAGGACGCGCTTTTGTCAACACAGCAACTAATTTCGGCCTATAAGATTTGCGATTAACTAAAGCGACATAATAGCAGCAAAATGCGTTTGACTAAGTGATATAAGTCAAAATGAGAAGCTATTAAGTAGTAAAACTCAACCTCGGGCTTTATATTTTCCTCTACAACATAAAACTGGTTAGTATTCGCATGGAGCATTGCGGACACCTTTATTTTGTAGGAAATTTTGTAGGAAATTTTTATTCGATACTACTACCTTAAGTTCCCTGCGGAGGAGCATTGCTCGCGAAGCGAGCTACCTCTCCGAAGAAGCGAGCTAGCGTAGCGCTTGACTCGCTCGCTCCTTCGCAGAGGTAGCTCGCTTCGCGAGCAATGCTCCTCCGCAGGAGACTTAAGGTAGTAGTATCGAATAAAAATTTCCTACAAAATAAAGGTGTCCGCAGTGCTCCATGGTATTCGCATAATCTTTACTGAATGACGCATGTCAACTTTTGCGGACAACATTTGCGGGCAACATTTGCAGGCAAAAAATGCTACCCATATTTGGTGATCGTGCTTAACATACACGAGTATGGCAGGTGTGGCAGAAATTATGTGTTTGAACTGTTCCTTCTTTAGAGGCCTCATCTTCAATTACTTATTTGAACTTTATGATGTAGATGCGATCTTTATGTCTCGTTCAATTCCTACCCTGACCATCCCCCTCCCGGGCAGCCCGGGGGTTAACAAATATTCCTTGGTCAAATGCCCGGGCCGGGGAAAAATCGGTGGTCAAATGCCCGGGGGCCGGGCAATAAGAAAATGCCATATTCCCAGTTACTGTATGTGCAAAAGCTCCTGTTCTAGTCAAATGCTACTCAAATGCCCGGGGGCCGGGGAAAAATGTACGGTCAAATGCCCGGGGGCCGGGAATATTTTTCGTGCAAATGCCCGAGGGTGTCCCGGGGGGGGGATCATCAGGGTAGGAATTGAGCGAGACATTACGATCAACTTGCGATATCCTATGTCAAAATCTGCTGTTTATTAGCCGAATAAGTCATTTGAACACCCAACGTTTTGAAAGGAAGTCTCAAGTAGATGACCAAATATTGTGAATTGAAACGATTTCGAGTATGAACTGAACGAGAAAAACTACCCACTGTCAAGAGCATTCAAGATTAATATTTCTGCTCTCAAAGAACCAATACCAACCAACGACGTTTCTATGTTCAAGTTAACTATCGAAGAAAAAATTTTGAAAAAGAGATTAAACAGTGATTGAAAGCTAAATTCACATCGCTGGAAATCAAATTTAATTTTTATACTTTTTTGGGACACCCGGTACCTGTAATTAAAATACTGTTGATATCATCCAATAAGTTAAAAGGAAAATATCTAATCTTTCTGTAGAGAGGCAAAGTAGCTCAACTTAACTATCTGAGAGGAGTGAGCTTTTGCAGCTTGATCTGAAACCTTTTTGTCTCAATCAACCAATCAGAGAACGTGGGTCTGCTCTCTATTGTAAATGCTTTGCTATCTCAGTTGTGAGGCAAACCTGGTTCCGAGGGGCCAATTTAGGGGGACGAGGTTGTTGCGAGGCAAACATTTGGAGCCAAAAATAACAGTTTCAATTGCATTTAACTCGCTGTGATTTTTAATTAGGCTGAGGAGCAGAGCCATGATAATTATTTCGTAACATGGTTGTCGTAACATGGGTATCACACATGTTTGAAATTCGTTTCATTGTTCTTTAAATCAATGTGTTCTTTCAGCAATCCAACCTAGCCTTTCTCCACAAGGGCCCTCAGCTTACGCTCATCTCGTTGAATTGGTCGCTTCAGTGAGGGCCTTGTTTTCTTAATCCGTTGCTGCAAGCAGTGGCGGACTGGCTCCGATTTTTGTACCGGCCATGGATAAGTTAAGGGGGCCCTAAGTGGGCGTGGTCTAAATGGTGCGGGTGCGGTCATCTGAGCAAATTTCGTCGCAATTCCTTAGTCACTTTCTTTGAAAATGCGTGGCCATGTTAAATTAAGTGGGGGTGGGCAGTACAATGAGGGGGTCTGAGGGCGAATTCCCAAGGAAAATTTTTGTGGCTACGACCTTTACTTTGGCTTAGAATGCATTTCCCAATAGCATGCTTGCCTTTAGCGACAAGGAAACCTGGATCGTTTTTCGACAGTGATCCTATGAATCAGAGCACGAGGAAAATTTTTGAAGAAAGGTCCTTTACTTTGGCTTAGAATGCATCTCCTAATATAATGCTTGCCTTTAGCGATAAGGAAACCTTGATCGTTTTGTGACAGTTATCCTATGAATCAGAGCACGAGGAAAATTTTTGAAGAAAGGTCCTTTACTTTGGCTTAGAATGCATCTCCTAATATCATGCTTGCCTTTGGCGACAAGGAAACCTTGATCGTTTTGTGACAGTTATCCTATGAATCAGAGCACGAGGAAAATTTTAGAAGAAAGGTCCTTGACTTTGGCTTAGAATGCATCTCCCAATATGATGCTTGCCAGTGCCAAGGTTTGACATTTCTTGGAAAATTCTTTCCCAACCTATACCCAGCTATTTTTTCTTCGGTTTTAGAGGAATCTCGAGGACCACCTTTCGAAAAAAGTGGGGGGGGGTGGCAATTGCCCCCTCCCCCGTGGCCACGCCACTGATCTCGAGAACCATTTTTTTACAGGAGTGGAGGGGACCTTTACTTTTTCTGCAACGGTGCTCCTTTTTTCGCCATCCGTATCTTCACTCTCTGACTATATTCATTTCTTTGAACAAGTACACTAACACGGAAGGATTCAAATGTGAAATGAGATGTCCATTATTCAAAATGTAAAACTACTAAAGAAGTCCCTTATTTTGCCAAAGGGGCCCTTTTCCAGTAAAAAGGGGGCCCTTTTTACAAGATTTTGAGGGAGGCCCACCGGCCACGGGCCGGTGGGCCGGTGGGCCAGTCTGCCACTGGCTGCAAGTGTCGAGAAATGAATCATAGTTATACACACAGTGATCTAGTTTTAAAATAGAACAAAAGAAGGCAATATGTCTCTGTTTGTCTTATTGTTTTGATCATCTATTGTGATCTTCAAATACAATGGAATACAATTGGTTATATTTAGATTTCCAGGCCCCTAACTAAGTTGCCTTATATCTCCGTCATTTGCCTTTTAGTCAAAGAGTGAAACTACAAGATATATTGAGTCTAAATCTAACCTTGGATCGTGAGAACGTGTTAAGCTGTGAAATCATATTTCTGCAAGTAAGATTTGCAAGATTTCCAAACTACCACTAACACTGCAACAGCTGCCTTCCATTGCATTTCACTCATTTTCACTTTCTTTTCACCTGTAAGGAGTCGGTTTCTCTCCCAGAATGCACAACTGTGAAATGCCACAACAAACAATAACCGCCTCATGGCATTCTGCACTTGAATAGTTTTAGATTTGAGAACTGCATCAGGCAGCAATTCTTGGTAAAAAAATTTTCCAACCCGTGTATACATGGTTTAATGATGGTGCTTTTTAACATGTGTGTCAACATCCTACAAGCTTGAAATTTGCAAGGGGGAGGGCTACTTCCACAGCAAAGGTTCCTGGGAATGTGCACTCCTCGAGGATACACTTTGAATATGCCATTATGCAGTCTTTATCAGGGAAATGCCAAATGTTGGTAATTTGTGTTCGAAGAGCACCAAGGTTCGACAATTTTTGCCTGTAAATAAGTCTAACCGATTTCCTGAAAAGTGGTCTTGCCAAAGGCACCATTTTGAAAGTGCTGGCCACACACTCTTGCCTTAAAATTTGGGAGGGAATCTCCCGTAGAATCTTGGTATTAAATCTTGGTAGCTACCGTTGGAATTCCAAATTTCAGTCATTTCTTTTAAAATTTATTCAGTTACTCGGTTATCTAAGTCTTGTCAGTTAGTGAAGTAGTCATCCATTAGTTAGTCATTTATCTATTCATTCATTAACTTATTCATTAGATTTCCATACATTCATTCATTTATTCATTCATTCATTTACTCATTCATTCATTCATTCATTCATTCATTCACGCATTCATTCGCTTATGCTTTCGTTTATTCATTATTTCACTCCTTCAATTCATTCATTCATTCATTCATTCATTCATGCATTCATTATTTCATTTATTTATTCATTCATTCATGAAATTTAATATTCTACTCTATTTTACAAGTCCAAATTCTATTGCTCTCCTTTCTATCTAATATCTTATTCCCTTGGTCGATGAAGATGTTAACATTCCAAGAAAAGTTGTTCTTCCAACATTGAACATATATCGATGGTCCTTTCATGAATGGAAAGGATACTTTGAAGTGAATAACCTGACATATATAGCGCTTGTCTATAAATAGGACAATGAAACACCTAATCCCTTCATTGTTTTCTTTAGCCTTGCTTTCTTTAACCATGCGCTGGATTATCAAATACAAAAGGCTATTTATAAACCTATGAGATCTCATCTTTTAACTCAGATTATTCACTTTAAAGGTACTGACCCCGCCCGTTTCGGCAAGGCACGAGGATCTGTGCCGAAGGTGTATCAACGTACTATATGAGAATTAACGTCTATGAATAAGCTTGCACAGGCAGACAATGGAATTCTATGAGGAAGACACCTTATTTGATTGCTTTTGATTGCGGAAAAAGAGAGCTAGTCCAAGCCTGATTAGAGGATGGTGCGACAGGGGGCATTGATGGTACTGGGTACTGACCCCTACGGCAACTGGTACTGATACCTTTGTTACTATGTACTGGTAGGAATTACTGTCGTACTGAGGACATTTTTGAGGACTTGGAACACGGAAATTATCAATGTTTTCATTCCGACTTTTTCCCAGTATTTTCCGCAATTTTCTGGACAAAGTGGTACTGTTTTCCTGCTCCGATGGTCCCTTTTACTGTTATTGGGTACGCAATGGTACTGGGTACCGGACGTTTCGTTACCTGGTACTGCCCCTGTGGTACTGTGGTACATTTTACCTTTGACCACTCTCTGATTAATATGCATGATACATCTACTTCCTTTAGCAAAAGTAAATTTGACAATGACAGTAACGCTACCCGTGTTTTTTGGAAGAAGCTGTTTATAGTAAACTCTATTCTCACATCACTAAAGAGGTAAAAGACTTCCTGGGACAAAAATGTTCAAAGAAATATTTCCTATATTTTTGAACTTTATTTCATCACTTGCAAGATACAAGAAAACTATTTTGGCAAACATACAGGATGTGAAGATCAAGAATATTGTGGAACTTCTAAGAAATTTTGAATGCTCAAATAATGAGAAACTTCAGTACTGAGCAAAATTCTTAATTTCTTATCAAAAGAAGAGCAAGAAATGCGAGTATTTGATTTTCAGATTGCGAGAATATTTGGAACAGCTTGAAATTTAGGTGGTGAAATCATAAAATGAATATTGCTTTCAGACTTTGAGTTAAGACAGCTGTTATCAGTTGCTGCAAGAAGAGATGTGCCATCTGAAAAAGGATATTACATGACTAATTTAACTTTCAAAAACTTGGCACTAGTTTGGTGTCCTTTTCTCAAGTTGTAAATAGTGGAAGGCGTTGGTGGTCATAGCTCTCATGACGTAATAATGGTTTTTACAGATTCTCCTTTTCCAATGTCCCAAGATAAAAGTTGTTTGGGTGTCACATCTTGACCTACGTTTCTAAATACTAGTAGAGAGGGAAGTCTATGTTAACTGTGTAATGCTATTCAAAACAGTGGCAGAAAAGCGCCTTTTCTTTTTCGTTGAACACGTTTGTTATTTACATGTTTGTTTGTTTGTTGTCATTTACGAGTTTTTTATAACACGATTTAAACACGTTTATTCCAAATCTGTCTTAGCTCCCTGGCTAAATCTTGATATTTTTCTATTTGTTACATTTCCTTTAGAACCACCATACTATCATAAGGCACAGCAAAGTCAATTATCTGGCAATTGTGAGAAATTTTCTGACAAAGAGCTGCCTTACTTTACTGCTTGCTTTCCAACTCTCCGATAACATAACCAATGTAAAACGAAAGAAGATAGGTCCTACTTACATCATACAGGCCCGTAGGAAGCGGGGGGCAGGGGGGGCTCAAGCCCCCCCAATAATGTTTCAAAACAATGGTGCTACGTCACATGACTTAATTAGATGTATTGTTCTCTATTGTTTCAAGAACAATTGCCCCCCCCCAATCCGAAGCTTCTTCCTACGGCCCTGCATCATAAGATACAATCTGAACGATTTCGAATAGAAGCGCTACCTCCTTTGACATATGGAACTGTTTTCTTGCTTACCGTTTCTCGAGCTACCTATTGTGCAAAACAATACATCAAATTAAACCCTGATATCTGGAGACAGATGAAAGAAAGAAATCCCAAGACATAATCGAAAAAGAAAAGAAGAAGACATAAGTGTAATTGATTCAAGTGAGGAGCGTTTTGTTGCTACAGGAAGAAACATCATGCCTGGGATTTATTTCGCGACGAGGAGCCAGACCGAATTGCAAACAAACTCGTAGATCTAGCATTGACTGTAAACGAAAGAGTTGAAAAAGTTGCAGTATCGAGCATAGTCCATAGAGCCGACTCACAAAACCTTGAAGTTAAAAGAAAGGAAGTCAATCGCCTGGTAAGAGAATCTCTCGAAAATTATGGAATAGATTTTATAACACACGACAACATTAAAGCGCAACATTTGAATAAATGGGGTCTTCACCCAAACTACAATGGAAACAACTTATTAGCAGGTAACTTCATCGATTTCATAAATTCGACGGGTTGACTAAAAAGTAGAGAGATACATAGTGTAGATAAATTAGATTCGTCCATCCATAATCTTAAACCTTCTTATGAAAGCAAATCACAATCGCCAACGTTAAATGAAGAAGTAGACCAGATCGTAGTCCAATCGCCTACTTATACAGATATTTCTTCGGAATCAAATGATCCATGCGATATCGACAAACTTTTTAGCCTCAGAACAGGGTATCATAACCACCCTCTCATAGGTTTCTTGAATATCAATAGTCTTAGGAATAAGATTATTGATTTGAGGATACTTATGGAGAGATGCTTACCTGATGTTTTGGTCATAGAGGAAACCAAAATAAATTCTGATTTCAAAACTGAAACATTTCTTGTGAATAACTACCAAAAACCTGTACGTCGTGATAGGAACGAATTTGGTGGGGGTATTATGCTGTATGCTAGGAAGGGTGTCGTCTGCAATCGAGTTCCAGTTTTAGAGTCTCCTTCTCTTGAACTCTTGTGCTCTGAACTGATAGTGAGCAAAAAGAAATGGATTGTCTACAGTATCTATCGGCCCCCAGAATCCAGCAACATTGATTCATTCTTTCGCGATCTTTCAACTACTTTAAACTCTGCTTTAGATAAATACGACAACGTAATTGTAATGGGAGATATCAATATTGATACCCTAAACAGACAGGATGCTGGGCACAGTAAGTTAGCTTCCTTTTGTGATGTCTTTGGGCTATCAAATTTAGTGACAGCCAAAACTTGTTTTACAAAAAGCAATAGTTCTTCCATTGATGTCATCCTTACAAATCGGCCGAGATGCTTTCAAAAAACTTCCGTCTTTGAGACTGGCATAAGTGACTATCACGGTCTTGTCGTGACGGTTATGAAGTCGCATCTCCCAAGACTTAAGCCTAAGGTAATCAAGTATCGCAGCTACAAAAAATTTAGTGCCGACAATTTCCTGTCAGATGTAAAACTGGCAAATTTTGGTACTTCTAAGGATCCAGAACAAGCTTATGATAATATTGTCTGCACTTTTCGAAAACTAGTCGACAAACATGCCCCTCTAAAAACGAAAATGCTACGAGGAAATAGTGCTCCTTTCATGACTCGTGAACTAAAAAAGGGAATTTATACCAGAACGAGACTAAAGAAGAAACGTAACCAAAATCCTACAGAAGAAAATGAACTTAAATTTAAAAGACAAAGAAATAAATGTGTTTCCTTGAGAAAAAAGGCAATTAAGCAGCACTTCAAACAAGCAACAGAAAATGGACTGGTATCGAATCGTGCTTTCTGGAACCTTGTCAAGCCTTTCCTCTCTAACAAAGGAGGCTTGGCGGGTAGTGATATCTCCTTAGTTAAAAATAATGCAATCATTACTGAAGACAGAGATCTAACGGAGATATTTAACGATCACTACATCAACATTGTAGAAAAATCTAGCGGTGTAAAACCTTGCAACATTGCAGATACGGTTGCAACTGATGATGATCGGCAAATCATTAAGTTGATTCTTGAAGAATACAAAAACCATCCAAGTATTTTAGCTATCATTCAAAATCCTGAAATAAATTTCAATTCATTTTCCTTTCACGAAGTAGAAGATTGTCAAGTCAGGGAACAACTAAAGTCTTTAGACCGTAGGAAATCAACGGGTGAAGATCAAATACCACCAAAACTGGTTTTGTTAGCTGCAGACGAGCTTGCACTCCCGTTAACAGATGCAATTAATTGCAGTATACGAAACTATAGGTTTCCAAATAATGGAAAACGTGCCGCTGTCTGTCCTTTAGATAAAGGAGAGGCAAATCGTACAGTTGAACGAAACTTTCGTCCTGTCAGTATTCTCAATATTTTCTCCAAAATCTATGAAAAAATTTTGAAAAATCAACTTATCCCATACCTAGATGAAACACTTTCCCTTTTCATTGCTGCTTACAGAAAATCATATGGCACACAACATGTCCTAATAAGAATGCTTGAAGAATGGAGATTTAAGCTCGATAACGATAATATTGTAGGGGCTGTCCTTATGGATTTGTCAAAAGCATTTGATTGTATTCCACACGATTTACTCATAGCCAAACTACATGCCTATGGCTTAGATGAAAATGCTCTCGTCCTTATTTACTCTTACCTAAAACGGCGGAAACAGTCTGTGAGAATCAATAATACGTATAGTTCTTTTCAAACTATTTTATCAGGTGTTCCTCAAGGCTCTGTTTTGGGCCCCATTTTATTCAATTTTTATATAAACGATCTTTTTCTGTTTATCAAACGAGCGACGTTACATAATTATGCTGATGATAACACTCTAGCTTATTTTTCCAAGACTCTACCAAATTTGATTGAGGTGCTGGAAGAAGAAGCTGGAGTTGCTTTGACTTGGCTAAAACAAAATCAAATGATAGCTAATGCAGACAAATTCCATGCACTTGTTATTAGAAAGGATCGAACGAATACAAGTGGAGAAAATTTCAACATCCAAGGAAAAATAATCAAATCGGAAGAAACGGTTAAATTGCTAGGTATTCAACTAGATCATAAACTGAACTTTGAACAGCATATCTCTGAAATTTGCAGAAAAGCCGCATCACAACTCAATGTTTTAAAAAGACTGAAACAATATATTGGCTTTAATGAAAAGAAGATTCTTGTCCAGAGCTTTGTATATTCAAATTTTGATTATTGCCCTCTGGTATGGTACTTCTCATCAGCTAAATCTGTACAAAAAATTGAGAAGATTCAAGAACGTGCCCTTAGATTTTTACACAATGATCACCTTAGTTCATATAGCGACTTACTTTCCAAATCAGATAGGTGTACTATGCATGTTTCCCGTCTAAGAGTTCTCTGCATAGAAGTTTTTAAGACTTTAAACAATTTAAATCCCTCTTTCATGCACGATATTTTCAAAATAAAATCTTCCAAGTACTCATTACGTAACTCCAATGACTTACAGCATTATAGACCAAATCAAGTCACCTTTGGGTCCAACAGCCTTCGATCATTGGGACCTCAGATCTGGAATACACTGCCAAATGAAATGAAATCGGCCGAAAACCTAAATAGTTTTAAAAATATGATAAAGAAGTGGGACGGCCCAGACTGTAAATGTAGTGCCTGTCAATACGTATCAATGAACTAGTTTTCTTTAGTTTTCTATATTTAGTTAGATTATCAAAATACTGTAAAAATATTTATTTATGTAATTATATATATCCATCGATTTAGATTAGTTTACTTTGTACATTTGTATATAGTAAGCTAGAGTATGTACATAATCGATGTAAAATAATTTGACAAACAAACAAACAAATTGTTCGTATGCTGTTTGTTCTGTTCTTTGTCCCCTTGTTTGCTTTCTTTACACACTGTTCTAGTATTGTCCTCGTCTTTTGTTTCATGTTATGGCCCTGGGGTAGTCGTGCCACTTCGCTCCTCTTGGTATCGTGCCTGTAGTGTCGTATAGTTGTAATTAGAGAGTATAGTAGGAGGTAACGTTGTATTGTAAATTATTATCTGCTTCATAAAAATAATTAAAAGCACACGATCTTGACTTTCCGAATATTACTATCTAATTTATGTCAGACGTTGCGTTCCGGGTGCGTTCCGGACAAATTGCCAGTAACCTTTTCCTACAGCCTGTAATAGCTTTATTTCTTGAAATAACTAATAGGCCGATATTCCTTTCACTTCCAAAACATCATTGAAAATACAATGCCCAGTTAGATTCAGACCTGCACAAACACACGTTCAAAACTCTCAGCTCGTTTTAATGACAAGCCCTTTGGCCCACTATATTGTGCCCCAGAACTGTTCCAAGAAATGAAAGAACTTTCTTCAACCCTCATTAATGAGAGCCTAGTGTTAAATGAATTTTAAACCTTTAAGACTTAATCACATATTTGACAACATATTTTTCCATGTTAGATATCTTAGATATAAAGCTGTATAGCAATGAAGATCTCGTAGTATGTGACACTTTGACAACGGGTACTATTTTCAGCGGAATTTGATAAGTCAATGGCGCCTTCTACAACTTGATATCAATGACCATGTAGTATTGCCAACCAGTTTCACAAAAAATAGCAGAACTAATAAAGTCAAAAGCACGATCTTCTGGTCACATCTCTATACGCCTGTTGCCGATTTGATACACGATTGGTTTCTTTTACTGTTGTAAGTATTTCTGAAAAAACTTCCTATAAAGTCAATTGTAATTTGCGTCCATCCTTCAAAAATATTCAAAAATTAGGATACACATCAATAAATTTTGTCCTTCGAAAATACTTCTGAGCACGGTTTTAACATCTTTGAAAGCCTCGGAATTAGAGCATGGGTTCCAAATCTTTAAAGCGACATAAAAAGGTGGGTGTAAAATTATATGACCTATTTCTTCTAACCGAATGGCTTGAAAGAAACTTTAGCTACCTATCAATAATTCTACCGTTGGACTTTTCAGAAATCTTTTTTAAATTACAGCATATGTTACATACAGTTCAGCTCATTCGAGGATGTGACGTCATCAAATTTCTAAATCATAAACCAGAAGAGTGACAGACTCTTGCTTGATACCATATTGTAGGCATCCATAAAATATGGTTTTCTTGGAAATTATTTCATGTTGCGTCAATTATTTCATGTTGCGTCAAAAATTTTTCTTGAATTCTAGAAAAAGAAGAAAAACACTGTTATTCTGAAAATATTGAAGCTTTCAAAAAAGTCCAACGGCAGAGTCATAGCAAAATAGCTTAAGTTTCTTTGAAGCCATTCAGTTCAAATAAATAGGCCATTTCATTTTACACCAGCCTTTTAAAAGACTTAGAACCTATGTTTTGAATTAGATATGAGATGACATAAGAGCTTTTTTGACCAACCAAGGCATCTTTTAAGGAAATTTGACTAGTGGGCTACACCAACCACGAAGCAGTGGCGGAAAACAGGCATTGCAGAGCTCTGTAGAGATATCAATTTCCTGATAATCTTGGTATAGGAAATCTTCTGAGGATAGCAGACTTTCATGTAAAATATCCCAAAACTGAGATTTTAAAACTGCCCATTTTGTCATTTAGAATTACTAATGACTGAGTTAGAAGGTGAAGGTGAAGTTGTGGTTTATAGCGCCAAGCTCTGGAGGAGGTTGCAGAAGTAGGGAAGACCTAATCGAATCCGCGACCCCTTGTCATGACGCTCCAGTGGTGGGGCTCTACCCAAGATTGAACACTGTCGACCTGATTGCTCTGGCTGCAAAATCAGAGGACTATACCACTGCCCCACAACACTGTTTGCCCATATTGCAAAATTGAAGGCCCAATGATGACCCTTGCATAAATTGTAACAGTTAGGTCTATTTAATATGTCTAGAATGTTCAAACAGAGAGGTCCATCTCTAACGCTCAGCGTCTGTCTCTCAATTTCACTGGAAGAACTTTTAAAGCTTGACGATAAAGGGTAGAACGATAAAATAAAATGAACGAAAAGGGCCCAAACTAGTCGGCCAAAAACCGGGTTTTTACTTCACTGCTGGGCCAGGAAGAGGGCCTACTGGGCCAATGACCCACAAGGGTAGTTACAATGTTAAAAGATGCCTGTGACCACCTAGGGGTGTACTCTAGTTTATTCAGGATAGGGGTGCTCAGGTTACTTTTTTGGGTCTAAAATTTGGGCAAGGATTATTTTTTTGGATCAATCATTTGTACAGTTATTTTTGGGTTTCTGAAATTTTGGCTTAGAAGACAACCCGTGTCCACCCGTGATTTAAGACCACCGCTAATCTTCCCTTTCACTTTGCTGAATTGTTCATCCCAGTTTAGCCCTTCATCCACAATAACCCCCAGTGATTTGGTCTTCGCGACACGCCTAATTTCTGACTAGTTAAGATTCAGTGGTTCTGAGATTTCAACCTTATTTGTCCTCCGTGGATGGCCAATGATCATGTATTCAGTTTTTTTTCAGGTTTGCACTTAACTAGCATAGGTTCCGAATCTTTAAAAAGGCCGGTGTAAAATTGAGTGACCTATTTCTTTGAACTGAATGACTTCAAAGAAACTTTAGCTAATTCTCTATAATTCTACCGTTGGAATTTTCTGAAATCTTCAACATTTTCAGAATTAGAGTGTTTTTCTTCTTTTTCAAGAATGCAAGAAACATTTTCAAAAAAACTTAAAACCATCGTAATTTCTAAACTGTTTGACGTAACATGAAATAACTTCGCAGAGAACCATAGTTTATGAATGCCTACGATATGGTATCAAGCAAAAGTCTGTCCCTCATCTGGTTTATGATTTAGAAAATTGATGACGTCACATCCTCAAATGAGTTGAAATGAAAGATACGCTGTAATTTCCAAAATATTCAATTCTTCTAAAAAGTCCAACGGTAGAATTATGGATAAGTATCTAAAGTTTCTTTCAAGCCATTCAATCATAAGAAATAGGTCATTGAATTTTACACCCACCTTTTTACACCGAGATAAAGATTTGGAACCTATGCTCACTTAACTTGTTTATCCGCATCCATTCCGAAATGTTTCTTAATTCTTTGTGGGCATTTGTAATTAGATCATCGACGTTACTAGATGTTAATATAACGTGTGTGTCATCTGCATACATACTAGCCCTAGAGAATTCTAAGCATTTTCAAAGTCATTTAGGTAGATTATAAATAGGAGCGGTCCCAAGCAAGACCCTTGAGGTACACCACATGTTAACAATCTAGCCCCCGCCCGTTGTCCACTAACTGAGCAGAATTGTTTTCTACCACTTCTACTAAGTTTCAATAACTTGTCTTAAGATGCTCAGCTGGAGTAAACGTAAATATTCTTTACTTTCAAGAAACTCGTAAGAAACTCTGAGTAATCAAAATCTGATACTTTAGAATGTTCAGCAGTATTGGCTCAAAATCTTAGTTTCTTACAAAAATACGTGTACTACAGTAAATCCTCGCATACAACAACCTACAAAAATAAGAACCTATAGAGGCTGTTTTTTTTAATTATGCACTTTGTAATTAAGAACTGTTTCAGTTGGATGGAAAATATGTTCTTATTGCAGGGGTACCCTTGGTGCCAGAGCCTTAATATAAAATGAAAGACACTACGAGGCTCTGGCACCCAGGGTATTGCAGGGGTAGCAAAGTAGATTTTGGATTGTCGTTATTGAGTTTATTTTTGTCCAAGTTAGCTGCTAAAGTTTGAATCTCATCCCCTCCTGTTTGTATGCTTAGAATCAGTTATTAGGTACATGATAACAAAAATCGGATTATATTGGAAAGAAATCGAAGCTTCACCAAAAAACGGAGTACAAGAATTGCGACGATAATGCAACAATGAATATGAATATGATTGTCGTCGCAATTCTTGTACTCTTTGTCCAAGTTAGCTGCTAAAGTTTGAATCTCATCCCCTCCTGTTTGTATGCTTAGAATCAGTTATTAGGTACATGATAACAAAAATCGGATTATTGGCAGGAAATCGAAGCTTCACCAAAAAACGGAGCACAAGAATTGCGACGATAATGCAACAATGAATATGAATATGATAGTCGTCGCAATTCTTGTACTCCGTACATGATAACTTTGGCCAAAGATTATCTTTGCTTTGGCAAAACTAATAACAGAGCTGAACATTTTTGGTGAAGATTGTACACGAGGCACCCTTTGAATAAGAACCTTTATACCTTGAAATTAGTGTTAGTACCTGTAAAATAAGAACCTATTCCAGCTTTGCTCTAAAAAAGTAGGTTCTTATATGCGAGGATTTATTGTATTGAAAAGAGAGATCTCTGAATGCTTGACTTGATTCTAAGTTTAAGCTTGAGAGTCTGTTAAACTCATGACCTGTTAATATTCAAAATAGAACTGAATCACCAAATATCGCCCACGATGATTTTGTGGTGACGACCCAATTCCTATCTTCTATACAACGAGGATAGCTTCTGGAAAAAGTTCAACGGAAGCAGGCTTGAAGGTAATCGGCATAGTTAAAAGGTGTGCTCAAGAAAAGGTGTGGCACGCAAAGAGGCGTTCCAAGTCAATCTCCACTTGATTAAGGCAGAGTTGTTTGCCAATCATAAACCATGAGCCTTTTCGGATAAGGAAGTAGCAATGTTGCACTTGTTTATGTAGCCCTAAGATAGGACATACTCATATTAGTCGTCTATAGTGCAGTTTGAACATCAGCGGAGTAGGTACTGTAATGCTCAGAAAAATGTCTCCAGCCGCATATCGAGCCACGAGATCCCAAAATTCTTGAGATCGCAAAATTTCTCGGGATTGATCTGATACATACAAGGGGTTGGGTACAAATAAAAAATCTATTGAAATAAGTGAAAATACAGAAATTATATATCCTTAGGGAAACAGTACTTAGAAACGAAAATAGCTCCAAAGTGTCCTCTTATTGAAAATGTAGCCAGACAGCCAAGAAAGTGATTTTGATGCAATATATTTTGTGCCGTTTCACGGAAAGAACAAATCATGTGGTTGTTTGCCACAATTGTCTACGTATTCCAGCCAAGCGACTATTTGGCAGGCAAAGAGGCGTTCCAAGGCAAATCTGCACTTGATTAAGGCAGAGTTGTTTGCTAGTCATAAACCATGAGCCTTTTTGGATAAGGAAGTGGCAATGTTGCACTTGTTTATGTTGCCCAAAGATAGGACATGATCGTATTAGTCGTCTACAGTTCAGTAAGTTCAGTTTGAAGATCAGACGGAGCAGGTACTATAAAGTTGGCAAAAAATGTCTCCCGCCACATTTCGAGCCACTAGATCCCAAAATTCTTGAGATCGCAAAATTTCTCGGGACTGATCTGCTACACAACGCAGTTGCAATGGAAAAATCCGAGAATGACGTATATCAGGGTCTTGCTTTCAACACGTAAAGGCGCCACTTTATTTCGCTGATGTATACTTAATATATTCATGCAATACCTTTACTTAATAGCCAAGGGAATAACTCCTGGTCGGAGCAAAGAAAGAACATTTTAATTACCAGTATACCCTAAAGATACATAGACATAGAAGACATTGCGCATTTAGTTGGGATTGTGAGTTGGGTTTGCGAACAGCTCCAAGGCTTTTGTTGCACCATTGAGCCGAAAAAAGCTTTGTTATGTGATCATTTGACTTTGCAAGGCAACCTATCTCGTTTAAGGGCCTGTTTATATGAGGCGGGCCAGCCCGCCTAACCGGGCTGGCTCGCCTAGGTGAGATCTGAGTGAACAAAGACATCCTTTGTTAAATAAAGTTGTGTTTATATGAGCAGCGGGCCAGCCCGGTCAGCCGAGATCTGTGAGTTGGGTAGGCGGGATCCCGGTGAAGCGAGCTCATATAAACAGCGTCAGGCGGGCTGGCCCGGTATAATTGATTGATTGATTTGCGTAACTGATTTGCGTAGGCGAGATTGCATTGTTTAATTTGAAAGTGGTTGTCTGACCATTGTCTTTCAAAATCCCTTGATGCGTCATAACATGCAGCATTACGAGGCCAGCCCGTCTGGCCGGGATAGTTTTCACTCATATAAACACAAACTAAAATCATCCCGCCTGGACAAGCCAGCCCGGTCAGGCGGGCTGGCTCGCCTCATATAAACAGGCCCTAAATCAGTTTTGATCCAAATTTCCTTGACATGAATAAACTCTGTCTCAAATTAGATGTCACCTGAGATTTGCAATAACGCAAAATTGTTTATGCAGAAGTGGCCAGTTGCCTTTACTCACGTGCATTGTCACGTGACATCCACTGTGACACCAACCTCAAGTATGTTACTCATTTGGTTAATTCTATGAGTTCACATCCATATTCATGTTAATGTCAGTCGATTAACCCTATCCAGACTGGGGGGGGGGCTCATTCAGCCCCCCCACCTACTTAACTGAGCACTGCTCCAAATTGGTTCAACGAACCAGGAAATGATTTTTTGACTTTTAGTTTCTATCCTTTTGAAGTGTGAATTTGTGTGAAATTTTGAAAAAAAAATTTAGGGGGCCGGGGGGTGGCTGTTTTTTTCAGAGTGGTCGGGGCCAACTTTTAGGTAAGCTGCTTATGGATGTAATTCCAGATCACCTCATAGACCTTTGATAATATCCTTTTTCATTTGTGAACTTATAATCTGTAAGGTATCTTTAATTTTTTCCAAGAACAATAGAACAATTATGTGTCACGTGACCTCATCAATGACGTCATCTTTAAGAAAATGGCAAAAATTAGTTTGCGAACTTTCTGCAAGGATATTTCGACCCCAAATGTTTTACAGCGGCAATAAATAGATTAAAACTGATCAACAGGGTTGTTTCCACCTAAGCTGTGTAATTTTGTTTGAATTTTGTGCATCATTGGCCGCAAACGGTATAAGATTCCCCGGGGGTATCCTCACATAGTACTACAAACGGTCAGTTTTCATGCATATCTTGAGAATCTGTTTTACAGTGAGACCTTTTTGACTTGAAAGTGTTTAGTTTGTCAAGATATTATCAAAATTTCACCAAATAACTATCCTCAGCCCCCTTTTTCCCCCTTCCTTCTTCCTTCCAACTCATTTGCTTACTACTAGGAAAAAATGCTGATGTCAGCATTTTTTGCAATAATCAAAACAAAAGTTTCAAAAGGAAAAACGAAGTATGCAACGATCACTTATCATCGAAGTAGTTTTCATTGTAAACTATGGAGAAATTCTCTAATATGGCTGCATTTGTCATTTTTCAGAAAAACAAGATTTTGAATCTCTTTGTCCGCCATCTTGAATTTGCGAAAATCAAATTTTTCACTTTATAAGTATATTTTCACCTTCTAACAATGCTTTGATAGGCATAATTTGGTTTCATGAATCATTCTTAGAAAATTATAAAGATTTAAAAAAAAGTTGTTTTTTCATTTTTTTCGTGGACACGTGCCAGTTGGTCTTGAATAATTATGACGTCATATCTATTTTTAGAATTTTTTTTATTAGAAATGATAGATCATAAGTACGGCTACCTGCATGGTGAGTTTCGTCTTCGTAAGTGAAGGAATGGCGATTTTAGAGAGGGGGGGCTGAATGAGCCCCCCCCCAGTCTTCTAGTAGCTCAAAAAGCCCAGTCTGGATAGGGTTAAACGTATTCTTTTTGCGCTCTTGTTGATTGTATCTGGAGTCATTGATGCAATACATACGTTTTTGTGACAAGATTAGAACAATGATGAAAGGCAGCGCTACCCTATTTTGATCAATACTTGCCTTTTTTTTGGCTACTAATTCCTTAGCGTCCTGTTTTTCAAGAGTAGTATTAATTGAATAAAAACAAGAGATTCGAGCTTACAGAAATCATTACATTTACATAAGAGGCTAGATTTTTACATTTTTCATTTTTGAGAAATTTGTGTTTTTAGCCAGTGATTCTGTAACCTGTTTAGTCACCTTTTCAGTGAACTTTTTTATACACAAGCAATCTTCTGGTATGCACGTTGCACAATATTTCACTACAACAAACAAATACAGTATAAATGAAATCGTACTGCGAACAGAGTTTGTTTTGTACGACGTTTCGGGCTTAAACCCAGTATCAACCATATAATACATCCGGTATAACTGAAACCAAGGATATAACAATTTGCCTCAATATTTGGAGAAAACATGAATCAAAAACTGTCCTAAATCTTACGATAACGTGTACAACAAGTGCGATTGTACAGTGTGCTGTATAAAAAATTTGTTGGAAAAGAACTGGAAATCTACACTCCCTACTGTAGAAGAAGATTTTCAAATACCATCGCCTGGGTTTCAAGAGTGGTAAATTTCCTTCCAGTTCGGTTACAAGAGCACCACGCTTTGATTACAATCTACTACCCTTAAGGCCTGCAGTTCGTCTCAGATTGACAATTTTCATGTAAAGGCTTCGAGCGTATTTGCTATGTTGAGTATCTCACATGAAGTCCTTTGAGACAAGGTAGGTGGTCTTGTTTAAATCGGTATTTAATGATTGGCATCATCTTGCAAAATTGCTGACCTCAAAATCGATATACACAAATATTTAGGTAACTAAAGATTCCTTGCTAAACTAGTTTGTCCATCTAAAGTTTCGATCAATGGAAAATTAATTTTTTGTTTTCGATTTAACGTTGTCGATCGATAAGAAGTAAGATTGTTAATGCTGTGATCCTTCCTTGGTCTGTTCTTATCAGTTGGCTTGATAATCCTAAACGTTAACTTGGTTAATCGCGGACGAGCTGGGACACGAGAATGATTTGTTGGCCACTCCTTCAACCAAGGGCGACACGATCTCTCCTTATCTACCCAGTGGTAGCCAATTTAAATTAGATCTATGTCTGACTATTTTATCTCTTGACATAAACTACCTATTTTAAAAGCAACAATAAGAAAGAGTTAATTTGATAAAAATTCACTGTCGTTTAAATAATATGAAAGCATCCGAAATAAAATGGGGTGGAAACTTGATTGTTGATCCTTCGAACCAAAGATGAGCTAGAAGAAATGAAAACAAGCGCAATTGATTTCATAAGACAGAGAAGAAGTTAGCTGTGGTGAAAATGTTTATTGCTCTTTCTTTAGATTTTCTAGCGTGAAAGGAACTTCATATGCTTGAGGAAGCCTACGAATCGATCTGTTAACTTCCGGCCCAGTGAAATGGCAGCAAGATGCGGAAAACAGCCGATAGGGCCACTGAGATAACTGCGTTGAAAATTTAAGTGCCGAAATTTCCGAAAGTGCCGAAAGTGCCGAAAGTTCAGTTGCCGGAAGTTTCGATTAAATAACTGCAAAATCAGATATTTTCATTCGATATTTTGCTGTTCCTAGCTGAATAGCCAAATTTACTGCCTAAATAACTGATCCAAAGGTGCAATATCCGAATATGAAGGCTGTACATAAAATTTACTTCCAGTTGAATTCGGCAAAAATCAACCAATCAATTCAACGATCTTTTACTATGATTCTACGGCAGTAATTTTCAAGGCAATCCAATAATTAATTTGGTATGAGTTCAAGCAAATTGATTTTTGAATTAATTGGGAGAAATGATTGAATTAATGAAAATACCTTAGTTAACAGTGGTTTACACAATGGCTGTAAGCAAACCGATTTTATTCTGGCGTACAAATGAACAATTTGATTACGTCACAACCATAGCACTTGCAATATATGTAAGTTTGGAAAGAATAAAGATATTGAAAAATCTAGCAGCCATTTAAACAACCTTTTAAAAGATCTGATGTTTATGTTCTGCAAAACTACAATTTTTTGTTCCTGATACTGTTAGGTGAAAAGGCTATTCATGACTTACCACCTTAGATAAACAGTCTCCCATTTGAATTTCGAAGTTAACTATGGTTGTGCCAAATCATTACCTAGATGAGTAACCTCCTGGAAATACCTGGTATATTTAGGTACAACACCTCACCAAAGTGTAAAATTTATACCATGGTGACGAAGGCCCTAAACATCTTCGAACGCCGACTCTTTGACCTCACGAATCAACAATAAATTCCCAAGGGAATACAGGAAAAAATTCAGCGAGGAATAGTACCTGAGATAATGAGGGTAATGGAATTGAGAAGCTCTCCTGAATATATAGACTTATAGAAAAGTGCACGATATAAAACTAAATGAGTTCTCTGTTTTTTACTTTAATTAGAACACAATGCAATATGCAATGAAAATATGAATGAATCTTCTCATTTTTCTTCAAATATTCAATTTCTGATCTAATTCACTGATGATTTGATATCACAAGAATGTGTGATAGCCAAGCTAACGCCACGCGGAAAGGTGTTAATGGAATTTCTACAAATTCAATCAAACGGTTCTCCGGGAAACTGCCTCAAAGAAGATTATGGTTAAACCAAACTTTTGTTGCCTACAGCAATGCCCCCCAAATGGAATTTTGCACGATTTAAACTATACGTAGTGCAAATACAGATCACTTACTCTTGTCTCAGCATAGATAAATATATTTGATTTTTCAATCTTTCATCAGCTCCTTCCCAATATGCAACAAAATAGATATCTAAACGCAGGAAAAACACATTCTAAAGGCTTTTCGGTGTAAGCCTTCATCAGTATGACTTTCATTCTTTATTTTATACATATTTTATATGAAGGCCTACAGTTCAGTTAGGTAAGAATAGAAAATCTTTTTCCCTAAAATTTCTGTTCATAGATATGATTTGCAACGCTCGTTAAATGATCTATATGAATACTAAACGAAAAAGGAGAAGATCATAATAGGCATGATTAGATAGCTTTCATTGAATGTATGTTCAGTTCAAAAGTGTAAGTTTCGTTTGAATGGTTAGATCAATGGGCCTAACTTTCTTTCTGCGTTTAGTTACGTTATGTTTATGCTCCATGAAATGCAAATGACATCAGCTATCGCTATTTCACCGCTATTTCTACACCAAACAGAAAAAGCAGAAACTGCCTAAAATGATGTCATCGAGCAATGTTGTATGAGAAAATATTTGGCTATATAAGCTTTTTGAAACGATAGATCAAGAGTTTAAGGCCCAATGAAGAATATATTAAGTGTTGCCTCATTTTGGGATCTGTTTTAGAGAGCTAAGGAGTCTTAAAGTTACAAATTTTGCATATGCGTTTGCAGTTTCTGCTCTGTCCGTCAACTACTATCTTTCTTCCAATCCAAAGTGTAAAGCACCCGAAACGCTTTTGGAAGTATTTCGGCTGACGAGCATTGTATCTCTGGCATGTCAATGGGCTAAATTTGTATGCTTAAACATTCAAACCTTGTCCCTGGATGCACTTACACACGACTAAATGTGAAGAGAAACAAGTTTCCTGAGTCTTGCTGGCAGGGACGTAGGAAGCATCTCAAACTTGGAGGGGCACGACACTTCAAGGGCACTTTTTACATTAAGCTAAAGGGGCATTTCCTGAAAATAAAAAGGGCACTTCTTTGTTTATTGCAAATCTTGGGGAAGGCACGTGCCCCCAAGGCCCTCCCCCGGTTCCTACGTCTCTGCTTGCTGGAAACTTATTGCACAACTTGAATGAACTTTTGACAAAGAATTGCTGCGCTATCTTTGAAATTTCATTGCTCTTTTTTGCCATTGCTCAAATTTGATATTGCAGCTTTAGTCTGCTACAAGACTATATCATAAAGTGATACTCTATGGCACTGTCAAGCAAACTCTATCAAACGCTTTAATGCCTTTATATTTTTTCAAATCCTTTGAAAGCTATTGTAAATCATTTTCTCAATTTGCTTTGGATTGGATGCTTTGGGTACATGATCAAGATTTTCAATTTAAAAAAGTGGTTGATTAAATAGAAATCTTCTCCTGCTAATCTCGAACAAATTACTGGCTTTTTGTTAACCGAGGACAACATTTATCTGACTATCCTTGATCAGGCGGTGCTTGCGGTACTTGCAGTAACTGGTGCTTGTAGAGGCATCAGCAGGCAAATACTTTACGAGGAATAGGGTTGGAAAAACCTTTATGACAGAAGGTGGTATAGACGTTTGTATCATTCTACACTCTCAGAATGACGTCGTCTCCCACCTATCTATTTGAGGAAATTCCTCCTGAGCGCGATATCTCATACAATCATTCATAGACATGCACGGATCCAAAAATTCTAAAAACTGTTCGCTTCTCCAATACCTACTTCCATAACAACCTTTATGAATGGAATATGCTCGATAATGAGATCAAAAACACGGCTTCCCTTGGTGAATTTAAAAGCAAAGTTCAAGGAAAAATTCAGATAATCGAGGAATCCGACATTTCATGTCCAAGATATTATTGGCATTCGACGACTGACAAAACTTCGTGTTAACTTTTGTGATTTAAACGAGCACCAATTACTAATTTTGACTGTTTGTGATTGCGGCGAGGCGAATGAAGATAATGAACATTTCTCTTGCCCTGCCCTATGTAAAACAAATTACGGCAAGGTCTTTTTGGTCATCTCGAAAACATTCCTGATGTAAATGTTTCTGGTATTGGCTTCAAATCATTTTGTAGTCTACTCCTTTTTGGAAGTTCTGATTTAGACGTAAATTTTTTTTTTTTTTTTTTTATTCAATTTATTTAACGTTGGCTATTTACAATATACAATAGCACAAAGGTGCTAATTTAGGCCAACTACAATTAAAAACAAAAAATACAAAAAGAAATTAAATATACCCTAAGTTTTCTACATAACGCTTGCATAGTCTGCAGTCAATGCGACTAAGATGATTCACATCTACGCCCCATCTACGCTCATAAAAATTTTCCACTCTCTCTTGTTCTTTCAAGGTACTATGGCGTTCATGGTGTTAATGGCAACATTCTCTTTCATGATGATAGCGGCGTCATCGGCAGCGAGAATGCCTTATGGCATCAGGATACCGTATCCATATGGAGCAGCAGGTATTTCTGATATTAATGAAATTACGCAAAGCGGATAGCAGTCAATAAGGTCTATTTTAATTGTGACCGAAGATGCTTGTGCAATCTTTGAGGTAATGCTAAATCCTGAATGAATCAAATAAACGATAGATTTGCATCATATCGGGTGTCCCAAAAAATGTATACGGATTTGGTTGATTCCAGCGGTGTGAATTTAGCTTCAATCAATGTCTAATCACTCTAAAAATGTTCCTCGATAGTTAACTTGGGACATAGCAAGGGCGGGCATGTCACACTGGGAAGGATGGTCCTACCTTTGTCCGAAAACCGGTAGTTCATGAAAAAATTTTGAACCACCTTTGTCCCAAAAACTGGTCGTTTTTTATTGCAAATTTCCGCTGTTATTTTTATTCAATTTGAAGGACAATTTTTAACATTATGTATCACTGACGATGTTTGTCCCCAAACCCGGTAGTTTCGGCCTACTACTATTTTCCAAAGCAAGTAGTAGTTACAGATATGAAAGTTCAAGTGTCCCAAAACCGGTTGCCGGACAATGGTAGGACCGCTTCGGTGGAAAAGTTATAATTCTGGCCTTGTTTCGGACATTTGCCGGACAAAGGTAGAACGGCTTTGGTGAAAAATTGTAATTTCTGGTAATTTCTGATACAATATTCATTACGTCAAAGCAAGGAAACAGAAAAATCTTTATTCACATCATCAATCCTTTGTCTTGCAAAATCAAAACAGCTTTCGAATGAATACCATGATCGTAATGTCATCCCTTACCTACAGTATTAGAGGAATTTTGTTTTTGATAGAATAGTTTGGCAAAAAAAAAAAATGGCTAAACGTTCACACCACTCTAGCGTTCTGGAAATGCAGACCAAATACCCATCACAACACCAGGGTCTCTTTGGCCAGCTATTTTCGCCAGTAGATCAAAATATGCCTTAGCTGACACAGGCAGACTCACTTTCTACCACTGATGCGCAGACTCTACCTGAAGGAAAACCTCTCTGAAAGGTAATCAGTTGAGTCTGCACGCAGGCTATCAACAATTTGCTTTATCCAGCTATTCGTACCCAGAGTCCTTTGCGGGCACGCTACAGTTTTAGATTGTCTGAAAATCAAATTCAGCCCAAACGGACAAAAAATTGAAAAAAGAAAAAGAAAAAAGCGCAATGAGTGAAAATAATGGCAAATAGAACCGATCTAAATTTTATAAATAGCCTTGGGTTCCACCATGGTTCCACACTCGGGATCAGATGCGAATTCTTTCGAATTCAATATAAACTAGACGAGGAAAAAATTGATCCATAGTGCAATAGTTGAACTGATGAATTGAACTGAATTGAATTGAATGATGAGTTGAATTGAACTGAATTGAATGATGAGTTGAATTGAACTGAATTGAATTGAATGATGAGTTGAATTGAACTGAATTGAATTGAATGATGAGTTGAATTGAACTGAATTGAATGATGAGTTGAATTGAACTGAATTGAATTGAATGATGAGTTGAATTGAACTGAATACTACAATTGATGTAAACATTTTCTGTCAGTTCAACTACTGCAGTGTGAATCGATTGCTTCCCCTTAGGCCTGATTTTATTTTCAGATGGTTTGAAATTTCAGCGTGCCTGCAAAGTAACGGTCCCTGGCTGACAATGACTCTTTTAGGAAATGACTTACCTTTATTGTTGTCATTGATATCTTTAATTAGAGTTTGTGGGAATTTTTTAGATCCATTGGAAAGTCCACCAAGCACTCGTGATTTGGCAATGGGTGATACTTTGTTGACTCTAGACCAGAAAAAAGCTTGGGCAGAAGGGATTGATATGAGTGGTTATCGGTCAGAAGGGAAGAGAAAAGTCTTTCATTGGCCAGGAGCAGTTATTCCGTATGAGATCGATTGCAGTTTACGTATGTATGCCTGAAGTTATCAAATATCAATATGCATCTAGATTCACGAAATAGTCCCAGTTATCGCAACAACAACAACAACAATGTCAACAACAACAGCAACAACAACAGCAACAACAACATATGTTTTTGCTCAAACTGGGACTTATGGACTTTCACATCAAAAAGTGGGACAAAAAGAAACACAGGGGGCACCGATTTTTCTATTCACGTCGAAACGAGGTTAATTCGTAGTCAAGGCAACCCTCGGGAGTTGGAAATTTCCATGCAGCTGTGGTGAGCTAACAGGAGCTAAGTGGCCTTCAAAATGAGGAAATTCTGATTGAAACTGAAACGTTTGTTGATTCCTGGATTGAGGAAACATTCATCTGGATACTTGTGGCTTTTTTCATTGCTAACGTCACTCAAAACTTGACTTTTGAGACGATTTATTTTCTGAGGATTGAGCTAACAAGTTAGGCCCATCCGCCATTGCCTGAAGCACTCGGCTTTTCGTACAGTGTTGTTATGGTTTCCATATCGGACGTGACGTCAAGGGAAACAATTTCGTCCCAATTTTCAATGTGAAAGTCCATGAGTCGTAGTTATAGCGTCCATCAGCCTATCAATAGCAATAGCTACGAATTTGTAATTAGTCTAACATTCATCCAGTGGGCTTGACTACCAGATCCCCATGGGAGACAGTCAGCACATACACATATAAGGGATCAGTCCAAGAAATTTGTAGACAACTCAAAAATTTCATCTCAGTTTATACTTGACACCGCCTGTGAACAAACGTAAAATATTCTGAAACGATGCAAAAGTGAGATCAGGATTGCCTTCAAAGAACCGAAAAATATCAGTATCACAACAATGATTTTAAATATTTTCATGACATCGTTTTCAGTTTATTTTGACCCAAAAATATCGCTTTTGACAAACCACACCTTGGTAAACCAACATCTGAGCAATAGTAAAGGGCGAGCAAAAAATATATACAGATTTATTCTTTGAAAGCTAATATTGCAAACATCGTGAAATTTTAAATCTCAGTATGGGCTAAACTTGATTGTTATATTTCTTCATAGTTCTTGATCATTTACTTTTCTCTAGTTGGTAGTATAACTCACTTTCCACAAAAATGCACAAAAACAGTCAAACTGTACCATTTAATCTTTTTTGTTCCAATTTGCGGCTCCTGGGCTATGAAGGATTTTCGGCTTCAGGTTCGTGAGCTCTATCAGCATTCCCGTTTTATCAGTTTCTCCGTTTCATAAAGCAAAAGATAGCCTATGCAGAAGCAATTTTTGCGTACTTGAAAAGCCAATTAATTAGAACAATCCCGGGGGGGGGGGGGTACTTCACTATCGTGTGCGCCAGTTTTGGGTAGTTTTTGGCCTGAAAATTCTGGGAATGGGGTATACTTTTACTGGAAATTTTCTGTGATTGGGGTATACTTTCACTTGGAACTTTCTGGGATTGGGGTTAACTGTTGTACTAAAAATTCTGGTAATGGGTGTTGAATGTCCCCCATTGATTCAGAACAAATTTGTTCTGCTTGTGACCATAACTGAGAGGAAATCCGTTGAAATTGAATGAAATTGAATTGAAATTGAATGCTATTTAACGTTGAATTGTTCTTTGCTACTGCTTCAAAATTCTGGGATTGGGTATCAATATCTGACCAAAATTCTGGGATTGGGTATCAATATCTGACCAAAATTCTGGGATTGGGTCATAACAGAAATCCTGGCGGCGCACACCCCTGTATAAATTTATAGTGAAGTGCCCCCCCCCGGGGGGAACCACCATGTCCATTTAAAATGTCAAGTCTCAAATCATAAAAGAGCTTTACGACGGAACAGACGTGGAGAGCCATTTCAATGAATCGGAATGGACAAAAAATTCCTTTGAAAATCATCTCTGGAGATTAAAAGACTCAAAACCAGCTAGGTCGCAAAAAGCAATTCCTTGCAAATATATTTTTCCACCAAGCAGTTGCACAGCAGTTGCACAACAGTTGCACAACAGTTGCACAACAGTTGCACAACAGTTGCACAAAATGGATGAATCCCCTGCGGATGAAGACGATTGAAAATTGTAGAGTCTTCTACGAAATTGCTACAAATGTCTTTTTCTCTTGTGAAACAAAATACATTTTAGCCTAACTTTGCTTCTCAGGTAAAATACCCAAAGCACAATCAGCAATCACTGCCGCTATACAGGAATGGAAAATGATGACTTGTATAAAATTTGTGAAAAGGACAACTGAAAAGGATTACCTTGTCTTTTTGAAGGACAGCAGGCAAGTTTTCTCTTACATGATACTTCATCTAGTGAACTGGAAGTCCCATAGAAAGTTAACTGATTGTGTCTGGAGAAATAGAAACAAAACGGCCCTCATTATGCAAACATCCCCAAGTTTTACCATATAGATTTGCATTCAGCATTCAAAATATAGGCATTAGCTTCAAATGCAGAGAGTTATCAAGTACTATTAAGACGTTTTTATCCATTTTATCTTAACATTTCACTGGATGTCATACCTCAACATTGTGTTTAATTTTGCAGTTGCTGGGCAACCCAAGGAAAAATTGATGGGCCAAGTCGTATTTCAGTTGGGGAAGGCTGTGAATACCGCCATGTGATATCTCATGCTATAGGTCACGTGGTTGGTCTTTGGCATCCACAAAACAGAATGGATCGTAATGACTACATCAGAATATTTTGGCAAAACATTGATGCTCGTAAGTTTTTTTCAGTTTTTTCAGTTTTTTTACCATTGCTGAAAAATTTGTAGCCATTTGGCAAAATATTGTTTACAGAAGAACTTGTTTGAAGGCAGGCCCGTAGGAAGTGGGGAGAGGGGCAAGGGGACTCAAGCCTCCCAATAATTTTGAAAACAATGGTACTACGTCACAATCATTAATCAGATGTATTGTTCTCTATTGTTTTAAGGCCCTGTTGAAGGGCTTTTTGAATTAAGATTACTGTAATAGTTGGTTGAAACAAGGCATTCAAAATATTGAATTTGGTAAGGTAAGCATCTTCTTTTACTTCACAACACGCTGAAAGATCCTTGCAAGCCATTTGCATGACAATATTTCGATGACTTGAATAAATATTTATGAAAACGAAGGCTTCGGAATCAATTTTTGGAAAACTGAATTTCTGTAGGATTGGTGATAATTGCCGATTGCCGATTGCCGATTGCCGATTGCCGATTGACAAACAAAGATTTCTACTTACATAACACTACTTTGCCTGCTAAAAGTTATAAACATTAGTGCATTTCAATGCTGCAACTCCAGTTGAGCTTCTATATCACATCATATATCGAGTCCTCTAAATAATAGGGTTAATTTTGCATGTATTGAATGACTGGAGGTCCATACCTACAGTTGAGCCCAAAATTATTCATACTCATGCCACATTTTTATTATTTTGAATCAGTTAATTAGAATGGGTTAATTGCGGCTAAACTAGCAATGTTATTGTATCCTTTGTAATGTCTCTCGCTTTGCTTCTTTCAGCGTTCATCACATTCATTGTGAAACTTCGTCACCATCAGCTACACTAAAAGTGGTCAACAAATAAAAAGATTCAAAATGCTCCGAATTTGTCATGCATATGAATAACTTCGGTTTTAACTCTATTCATTTCATTTGGTAGGAGTTAGTTGTGCGTTTCGATGCCTGATGGTTCATGCCTATTCATTTGCCAGAAGACCGAAACAAACAAAAAAGTTATAACAAGAAACGTCTTAGCAGCCATTTAATGTTTATAAATGCAATTGATTTGAAGTATCTTTAATACTTTATGAAACATTTCAAGATTTTAAGTGGTTGACAAATAATTTTCAGTTTCTTATACTCAGAGCATTGATCAGCTGTATAATGTATACATCAAATGAAAGTATTTCGCAAGGGCAATCGTTCGGAACCAAGCAAGACTTAATCAAAGTTAAAATAGAGAAGTTACGATTGCTTTTGTGATTTTGTGATGACCACTTTCAATTAAGAAATACGAAAATTCATTGATGTTTCAGCTCTCTATTCTCTTTACATCGATTTTATAATCACAACTTTGGGTGGGAGGGCATTTTTGCCCCCCCCCCGACTCGGTAGAATAGGGTTAAGTAAGACCTACTTTTCAAATAAATATATATGTATGCATTTCATTTCAAAGATGTTCGTGGTGCATACACAAGAGTGGATGACACCGATGGTGGAGCTGGACCTTATGATTATGGATCAATCATGCATTTCCCTTGGGATGCATTTACAAATACAGGACTTCGCACGATGTTAGCATTACAAAGTGTTGAACAAGAACCATACAAATCAGTCAGTGCTTTAGATGCTTTGCAAGTTAGCATTTTGTACGAATGTGAACCACCCAGTATGTCTTTATTTCTAATTCTTTTGTCTTTGCTATCATTCTGTAGATCAAATCATACCGTGGGAGCATAGGAAAAGAATTCCGGATTATTGGCTTCCGTAAGCTTTGGTCAAAATTTATGGTGTGTTCCTCAATTAAATCAAGGGTGTTAGGACACGGATATTTTAATTACGTATTTATTTACCTTGTTTTGATCTTCGTCTTGTTTTCTTGTCTTGTTTTCTTCTCTGTTCTGTTTCCTCTTGCTGATGTAAATGCCTCGTGTTATTTGAAAATATCTTCCTTGTATTCCTGTGTCTTAGCGCGCCTTTATAAGATATTGTTTTTCTTGGACCTGGCATTGCTTTCTAATGATATCGAAACTACCTAATTATGCTATCTGGTCAATACCGAGTATGGAAAAGTTAAAATTTGCACGATAGTAAGCAGCCAATTTATTGAGGTATTTTGCAAATGTAGAAGTAGGACTTTTGGATAAACTCTGATGTCAGAAGGACATAATGCAACTAAAATTATGCAAAAAATCTCAAAAATTAAGTTGAAGCCGCAGTAAGATGGAAAATTAGAAATTTACAAATTCATTGAGTAGATTTTCTTATAAGATATTCAAATAGTGGATGTATTTTTTGCTGGCTCACCCGGTACTACCCTGAGTACCAGCCTCTCTCTAACATATGTTAGAGAGGCTGGTACACAGGGTAACCCGGTATGTACTTTGAGAGTTTAAGAGAAACATTGGTTATTACTTTCTTTCAATATAGGGTACTATCTTGCATTTTTAGAATCCTTGTTTTCTTATTTTTTAGTGTTTGCAAAGGCGATGATAAAGAAAGCAAATTTAACAACGATTACTGTTGAGCTGAAAAAGCTTAAAAGAAGAGCACGATCCATTCGCAATTCAAGGGGTTGGAATGGTAAGTTCTTTAAACTGTGGTTTATCCTGCTTTAACCCGGCAATGTTTTATCAATCTTCTATCGATAGGAGGCATTTTTCGCCCCTAATTATCTCCTTGAGCATAAAGCTATGAGGGTAGAGCTTGCACTGTGTTATGATTGAACGAAGGTAATAAAGGAAAGGCATCAATTAATCTTGGTCACGTAATTAGTTGCCTGGCAACTAAAAAATCAAAATTTTGACAAAATCGAGCTATTTGTTTTCGAAAACGACAATTTTAAGAAACTCCCATAATCGAGCTATTAGTTTTCGAAAACGACAATTTTAAGAAACTCTCATATGGCTCTAAAAACAGAAACGACAATTTTTTAAAAGTCTTAGAATCTAATTCACGCTTTTTGCTGAAGACGAAGCGATAAATCTTCAAAATAAGTACAGTGTACGATCTATCATGGCCTGCTAAAATTTGGTAGTAATTTTTGGCACATCCAGTACTAGTATATCATTATCTTTCTTCAGCATGCTTGGACAGGAATGGACGTTGTTCTGCTTGGGCATCGGCCGGATTTTGCGAGAAAGACAGATATGTGAGGCAAAATTGCAAGAAATCATGTAATATTCCATGTGGAACTAGGATGGATGGTATGTCTTTTATTGAAAATAGGTTTAATTAGCAAAGTCATCAACAAGGACAGACAATAGCATGAGTTGCTTTTGTCGACACCTGAGTTCAAAGCGATTAGCGATAGCAGACAAAGGAAATTCTCTCAACCAGTAATTGAAAACAAACAAAGCCGCAAAAGTATCTCTGAAACCCAGGAAGGTAGCTGGCTCGTTGTGCATTCTAGGAATTCTTTTTAAGAGCAAACATGAGCATATATCGAAACAAGAAGGATATATTTACACATATATCGGGGATTTGATTTATTTGGTTCAGAAGCTGAGCAGTAAGTGTTTAATTTCACCCAAACAATAAGAGAATTGAATCGCCTCCCAATCGGCTTTTGAACAAAACAAATAAAATGCCCGAGGTAGATGTGTTGATATATCCTTCTTCTTTTCATCTATGCTCATATTTGCTCTTAAAGACAATTTCTGGAATGCACAACGAGTGAGCTAGCTACCTTGGTTTCAGAGAAAGCTCTGCGGCTTTGCCTGTTTCGAATTACTGGTTGAGAGAATTTCTTTTGTCTGCGAGTGCTAATCGCTTTGAATTGCGGTGTCAATCAAAAGCAACTCATGCCATTGTCTTACATAATCTGTCCTTGTTGGCAAAGTTCCAATTACTTTCTGAAAGCTATTCGGGGCCGTTGGAAATGATTGGCTAACTTTTGGTGCAGTAAGATCGCTTAGATAGCTGCATGCTGTGGAAAAACATACGAATGCGTATGTCTTTTATTCAAAACAGTTTTAATTAAAAAGTTCCAATTACCTTTTGAAAGCTAATAGATCGAGCTGACGGTTAACTTTCGGCACAGCAAAATTGCTTAGATGGCTGCAAGCTGTGGAAAAACAAACGAATACGTACACTCATATGATCAAATATTTCATTGACTTTATACCGAAAACATAGAGTGCAGAATGTTTCAATCAAATATCCAAAAAAACCGGATCTATCTAGCCGAAATTCGGCTCGCTGAATAGCCGACTTCAGTTGCTAAAAACTGTATCCAAAATTGCAATATCAGAATATTGATGAAATGCTGAAAAATGAAATTAAACACTTGAAAACAGCTTAGAGTAATGAATCGTTCAGCAAGCAGGTCTTCAGCTTTTCATTGATTCCTACATTTATTTAGCCATTTTCCATTATGTCTTTTTGCCATTAGCCATTTGTCATTTTGTTGCAATAATTTCCTTTCAGGCAACTGCAAAGACAAATATCAAAGTTGTCCCATTTGGGCTCGAGCTGGTTATTGTATGAGAGGCAGATTGGCAAAGAATTGCAAACGAAGTTGTAATCGCTGTACAAGGAAACCTAAGCCAGGTTTGTTGCTCATACAATTATGCCCTGTTTGTTTAACTCCTGTGGAGGAGCTGTATCTTTAATCGTCTCCGCTTTTACACAATTGCATAGGTCTTGCTTCACATTCTAGTTTGAAACCTTGTTTGGGTCAATTTTGCAAGTGGCTGCTGCTGATTATGGCAGAGGAAATGCACAATAAGTGGTTGCTCCAAAAACAGCACTTCTATTGTTCTCCAGCAATGTCAAAATTAAATGAATTTTCAACGAAAGGGTAGTAGCTTCGTGTTTAGCTTTTTTCCACGTTTCAAAGGTTGTAAGTGCCACAACCACGATTCGTATCAAACTATTCAAAGAGTTGGCCAGAAAGTGATGAACCTTGCTTTGATTCCGAGCGCCAAGAGCTCAGGCCAATTCTACACGATTCCAGCTGACCCATTCAAAACGCCTCGAACTCGTGCTTCATTGAGGTTCCAAATTGCTCGAGGATTCCATCTCTGTGAAAAGGAAATCCCTGCTTTTAAAAGCAAAAATATTCTTCGTATTTCTGCCAGGTAGCTTCTGAAAACAAAAATTCTCACAAATTCAAAGACATTCTAAAATTTTGAACTGTGTCTAAAAGTGATTTAGTCAGAAACTTTGCTGGCACAGATTCCTCAGTGTAGAAATTTTAAAGAATTGAACTTCTCTTGTTATAAGATTGCTTTCACCTTCAGATAAATGCAGAGATGCTGGTGTGTATTGCAAGAAAAAAGCTCGAATGGGACAGTGCAGGTTTGCTTGGATAAAGAAAAATTGTCAACTAAGTTGCAATTTGGATTGTCGAAGATTAAGAAGTAAGTATTTTTACTGGAATTTGCATTTATTACTTACACCAACCACAGGCAATAACGCATTGTTGATGTGGTCTATATAATGATACATTAATGTGTTGTTTCTCTTCCATGGGATTGCTAGAATTAAAAGCCTGGTTGTTGCGTTTCCTTCGTTCTTCTCCTCACACACAACTTGGATCGAATGACTCCATTATTCAAATTGTACCGGGTGCGCCAAAATAAACTATGCACGTTTGGCAGGCCACAATAAATCGTACACTAGACCGAGTTTGAATATTTATGACTGAATTTTTAGCAGAAAGCCTGACTTAAATTCTAGGACTTTTTGCAAATTTTTTTTTTTTCAGTTTTTAGAGCTAGAAGCGAGTTTCTTAAAATGTTATTTTTCGAAAACACTGAAAACGATCAAAAAACGTTGATCAAATTTTAAAAGACTCAACATGAATGAACAAAGAGAAAATGTTTTCAGGGTGATTTGGGGGTTTAGTACGAACTCTCATACAGCAGATTACAATTAGTCGATTTCTAAATCTCAAATCACCACGAACAAGTTCTCTCTTTGTCCATTTATGTCGATTCTTTAGAAAACTTGATCGATGTTTTTTTGATCGTTTTCAGTGTTTTCGAAAACTAAAATTTTAAAAAACTCTCTTCAAACTCTAAAAACTGAAAATGAAAAAAATTGCAAAAAATCCCAGTATCTAAGTCAGGCTTTCTGCTAACGATTAAGTCATAAATCATCAAAATCGGTCTAGTGTACGATTTATCGTGGCCTGCCAAACGTGCATAGTTTATTTTGGCGCACCCGGTATTTCACACCTGAGCTCCTACGCAGCGATTCGTCTCATTTCAAACTCTATTAGCTAGCTGCAGTAGGACTGGTAGTGTATATATTTTACTGCATAGCTTTCTGACTTCAGAGTAATCTTATTATACTTCGTTTTAATACTTGTACTTTTTACCAATTGAGAATAGTGCTATTGATTTGATTCATTAAATTCAAATTTCATTGATTCTCTTTTTTCTCCTTTCAGAGAAATCTCCAGGAAAAATTACCAAACGACAAACAGGTACTCTACACTTTGCGTATAGTTTATTCTCTTGTTATTTGAGGGTTCATGATATGCTCATGATACTCCAAAAGCCGACTATAAATCATTGGCCGTTTCTAGAAGCATTTGCTCTTTTTAAAAACAAAGAAATACAGTACAAATAAGTGTGCTTCGAACAGAATTCTGTTTTGTACAAAACGTTTTCTTTTGGCTGAATTCATAAACATTTGAAAACGTGCAGTTCTCCAGCAAAGTTTCCCCTAAAGATGAATTTTGATGGAATTTGATTTTAGGTCTAAACAGGTTTTCCAAAAGCAAATTTATAATGATGTTTTGATCTACCACATTTGCTCGCGTTTCATGGAAGATGCTTTTCGGGCGTTTCATGAATCTTCCATCCAGAGATCATTGTTAATGTTTTTTATCGAGAGTTTCCTTTAGCTGATTTTTTTTCTTATTTCTTTCTACTGTGTGTCCAGAAAAACATCATGCAGATTTAGTTAGGTCCAGCGATATGAAGTTAGCTCTCAAAAATTTTCCACAATAGTTAACAAAGGTCCTTCGCTTATTGGTATTTGTGCTTCTTGGGCCAGAAATAATAATCTTGAAAGTTCAAATTTGAATCCACCTCCAAACCAGAGCCTTGGCTTTTTGGCTTGAACAAATTCTTGAAGAACATCGAAATTATTAACTGAAATTTAAGGAAAAGTAACAAAACTGCACAATGTGTGGCTTCTACCAAGCAGAATCTAATCTGATCTAATATTGTTAAAATTTTATCAAGCTTAACGTTGATTTATTCAATGAAGTTCCAGAATTTGTTTAAGCCAAAAGGCCAAAGCTCTGGTTTGGATTTAGATGCAAATTTTTAGCTTTCAAGATTGATATTTCTGCTCTCAAAGGGGCTCAGAGCACCAAACGCCGTGTCTGTTTTCAAGTTAACGATTGAGGAACATATTGAAATTGATTAGCCATGAATTAAAGCCAAATTCACATCGCTGGATCAAACCAAATCTTTATACTATTTCTGGGACACCCGGTCGATTGCGTGGACAAATATCAATCCAGTACTACGGTATATGTATTCAGGGTAGTTTCATCCGCACTTAATTTCCTTGCACGTCTTGCAGACAGCTTTCCAACCCCGTCATGTATTTCTGACCCAGAGTGCAGGATATCAAGACCATTTGAATTAACTGTACTAAAAGTTCTCGTCAGATGAGCTTCTGTTCTTGTATCTATTTAGATTGCGTGGATAAATACCCCTTCTGTAAGAGATGGAGCCAACGAGGATTTTGCAAGAAATATCGAAGACTTGACAAGATATGCAAAGCGAGCTGTTTGGCCGACTGCAAGATCGTTTCAAGTATGAAATACAAATTCTATTCTGCTTTTGATGATGTTTTGCAGATAATTCATAACAAATTCTTCAACAACTATTTTACATACATTGAGGAATCGAGCAGGAAAACATGCAAATTTATTCAAATTAATTCGGCTTAATTGTTCTACGATGCAAAGTTTGCTTGGCGACACTTTTGAGGTAGGTTCTTATCTCATACCAATGGTTCTTGTGTAGCAACTGCTTATAAACTGGAAAGTAACATCGCTCGTTTTGCTCACGCTTCAAAACTCCTATTTGGTGTGTCAGAAAAAGTAACAATATTTTGCAATATCTGCCTGAATAGCTGACATGTTCAATCATCTTAAATTTTTTTCCTGGCTGAAATTTGTCAATCCGTTCACATTTTGCATGGGATCTTCCTGAGTGAATCTCTTCGAGAAACCTTAAAGGGGCTCCATCTCCAAATTTCGATAGAACCGGTGATTTTGCAGTTTTTTGATGAGCAATATCACATGGACGTTCACCAATGTTTTCAAAACTGAAAGCATCACTTTAAAAATAAGTCTTTGTACTTCACAGAGGGAAAAACCAAACATTCATATCTTTTACGATTGCTTGGATATAGGTGGATTTCTAACGAGCACTTTTTGGTGGCTTGGGTGAAGCCACCAAACAAACTGCAGAAAACAATGGAGAACAATGGACACTTGCGGTATTATCAGATTTGTTGACAGTTTGGCGACGGAACCCCTTTAAAAAAGGTCCTGTATCACGAGCAAATTTCCCCTAGATCTTTACCTCACAGTAATGACTTGAAAACGATTTAGCACGTGCTAACCTCTTAGAAAAATCTCCCTCCTGGTGGGAATAACTTATTCAGAGGGATTGCATTCTCTCAAGAAGATAATATCTATGCTGGTAAATTTAAGTGTCATTATTGTCAGGAAAGAAAACCAAGGAAAGTTTGCTCCTCGTTTTTGCAGGTTTTTGAAAGGTCTTTCTGCAGAAAATCTCACATATCCACGGAAAAGAATGACTGATTAGAGCTGGGTAGATTACTGAACATATCGGCAATGAAACTAGCCTACAGGATAGTGGGTCTACTCGTAGGCTACAATGAAACAAGACAGTTTTCAATATTATTACTCTGATATTCAGTTAGAAATATTTTTCAAACGCTGGCCGCATTTTTTTTTTACCCAACCGGTATCTCTGAGGAGGGAAAACTGATGAAAATTTGCTATAATCATAAATTGCAAGAGAAGGAAAGGCACCTCCTCCATGCACTATTCATCAAATAACTTATGTTTGCTGATGTTGACTTGAATTAGCTTTGTACCATGGATTTGTCTCCTTGTGAAGGAGTGATTACAATAGGTAAAGGTGCACAAAAAATGAATAAAGAGGACAGTAAGTTTATCTCAGAAAATGATATTATTGCCCGTTTGAAAATATGACAAAAAGCTCCTTCACTCAGTTTTCAGCTTATTTATTCATTACATTTCAGCTACACCAAAACCGAAACCAACCACGCAACCAGCTGTCGAGCACTTGGAATCATGTAAGTAGGAAACCCGACTGACGACGTAATTCCTTGTATTCGTTCAATGTTTCCAATCTGATTTTTTTTACTGTCGCTCTATGACGATGAGTCCCTTGTATCCCTGTGGTAGACCTTCCTCAACGGGGACTCGTAATGAAACAGTTAAACAGTTGACCCTATCTGCTGCATTTGATCGATCAAATTTGGATCGAACGACTGCTTCGGCTCTTCTCAACGGTCACTCCTCAGAAAGAAAATGCGATAGAAACCACGGTAAGCAGACACTTAATCAACGAAACCTGGTATACATCTGAAGAAGAAAGTTCATTTTACCTGGTGAGTGCGAAATAAGTCTTTTAGTGCTGCAATTTCCATGTTTTTAAGACCAAAACATACCAGAGAAATCTTCAGGTACCTGCCGCAAAAACTTCTTTCAAATCTAATCAATTGCATCAATCGATCTAGTGTTCAAAAGTCATTGTCCTTTTCCAAATCTCGCAATCTGATTGGTACTCAGGTTGTTTCAGAGTAACATTATGAGTCTCTGTTGACCGAAGCGTCATCTTGAAGTCAAAAAGCACAGGGAAACAAGGGACTCTATTTCATAAGTCGGCTGTCGCTCGTACATAGACACACAACCGAACAGATTCTTAACACGCTAAAACCTTGCGAAAAAACTGAAGAAAAATTGATCGTCCTCTATCCTTCAAACATCGAACAAAAAATCGAACCTCCCTTCGAACGTTGCTTCACGCTGAAAAGTGGAACTTTTGTCTTTTTTTTTTTTTTTTTTTTCTATTCATAATAAATTAAAACTAAACTAAATACATTACTACTGTACCGATCTTGGTGTAAGAAGACACAAGGTCATCTGGCCTACACCAAGAACGGTACTTACAATTTGCAAATAACTTCAAGATATAAAAAAAAATAATAATACAGCAATACGAGGGACAAAACAAAACAAGAAAACAACACACCAATAAGGAGACTGGCAGTTCCACACCAAACCATGCTATGGGTCTAACCTTTATCTAATTTAACTTTTATCTAATCAGCCAACCCAACGCTAAGGATAGGCACATGGTCTAACCTTATCAAGAAAGTAGCGATCTGATTGGAAGCGCCCTAAACGCGGTGCCTTTGGCCAAACTAATGTGTCTTGCGGCTGAGTTGTGATGAGTCTCAGTTTGAAGCCACGGTCATCATCCAATTCTTTGCGAGAAACTGAGACCTATGTAATCAGTCTAGCAAGAAACTAGCTGCTACAATCGGTAAGGAAGTCCTACAACCGTTTTTTCTTCATAGAATAGTTCTCGAATTGGCTGCAGTATTCCTAGAGGTTGTTTCTTCCACGAGAGACTCGTTTCTAAGAAATGTCTCCACTGTAGGCCTAAAACTTTAAGATAACTATAGTACTTTGTCTTAGAAACAACAAAAAACGCTTTGAATTTAAAAGCAATTCTTGTCAGAAAAAAAATTTTTAAATTTTGAGAAACATCAAATCATTATGCGAGGAAATTTATTAGCTTATATGAATCAATAACTTGAATCAACAACCAACTTGTAGAAAAGACTCTACCGAGATATGAAGACCAAGCGCATTCGCGTCTTGACAACAATGATGAATTTTATGTATATTGGAACTCTGCTTTGGGGAAATATAAAATAAAAGTCACAAAAATTCGATTATAAATCCAATCTTAAAATTTAATTTTTCAACGAGTTGATCAAAGACCAGACTATTTTCCCAGATACAGCAAATCTTGTGATTGGTAAAACAAATAGCAAGTTTTGCTTTTTTAATCATATTGCAAAAAGCACAGAAGATTGCCAGTTCAATATTGTATGTAAATCAAGCTCCTAATTTGGTCATAAGTGACAGAAAGAAATGCATACTGTCGCTGCAGACTTCAAGGATAATAAAAAGTCGGACAATTTTAGCTCTGGACAATTGCAATTCTAACCATATTGCTTAAAAGTATAGCTCTCAGTAAGACATTTCACCGTGTGGTTTTTTTACCTTTAGATATGGATGACGATTATTCTATCATCTTTAAATTTCTTTGTTATTGACAAAAATATGCCTAAACACAGCTACAATACATTTCCTCCTTAGTACCTTTGGTATCGATGCGTGCTGCCTTCCCGACGAATCTTGGCCAAGGCTTTGAATTTGCAAAAGGTAATTATGTCTGTTATAACAAGCACAGAAATAAATACGATTACTTTTCATCATCAACAAGATGGATAAAGTGCTATTATTTGAATAAAGATAATCAACGGAATACTGCTTTGTAGCATAGACTCTCACTGTTGAAGCCGGTGTAATGGTGTGTGGATGGATTATACACTTACCAACTGTTTCATTTGAAAGATTTTTTCAGGTATCATTATCAAGAATTCTGATTGTATTATTGTAACAATAAATTGTTTCCAGGACTCTGTTATGTGGCAAACTCTCTACCGGGTGTCCCAAAATGATGTATTATTGTTTGATTGCTTACATGTCCATAACCAATGAACCGATTTTCAAAAACGTTGTTGTATTTGGTTGCCTAAAGACTAAATTGTATTTTAAGATGTTGGTTGTGGTTTTACCACAGCGTTTTCATGTCTAAAAGAAGATCGATGAACCTGCTCAAATTCAAGCCTTAGATAGCAGGAGAAAGAAACGGCCTATTTTTCCAGTCAACATTTTAGATGTGATACAAAAGGGTGAACTCCTATTCATATTCTCTGAACTCAGTATTAACTGAATTCGTATTCCCTGAATGACACATCTTCTCTGAACAATATACAAGTTCAGCCTTTTGCATCACATCTACAATATTGACTGGGAAAGTAGGCCGTTTCTTTTTCATGCCATATAAGGCTTGAATTTGGGCAGGTTTATCGATCTTCTTTTCAACATGAAGACATCGGCCTAAACCACAACCAACATCCTCATGTACAATTTAGTCTTTCGGCAATCGGATAAAATAATTTTTTTTTAAATTGGTTCATGGATTATGGACATATAAGCAATCAAACGATAATACATCATTTTGGGACACCCGGTATATCTTTTAAAGTGATTTGAATTGTATACAATTAGATTTTCGTATGTATATTAATGTACTGCTCAAACACTTAATTTTCAGCTTCTGAACCGTTTAGATACATTCCATTTTGGATTCATGGCTTTATCTTGTCTTTTCAAATCTTAATCTTATGCACAATGAGTGAGTAAGATTCGTAAATTTCAGTTATATCGTTAAAGGTCAATTGTTAACGTTTGATGCTTTACTTGTCGACTGTTGACGTTTGACCCTTTGTTTCCAATCATTAATTGCATTGAACAAATGTGTTGGCCAAGGCAATGGATCCTACAGAGTGAGGTAGAAAAATGCTCAGATGTTTGAAAAGCAATATCCTTCATGCATGCACTATGAGTGAATGAGCTCCCTAGGTTTCAGTCATCTCTTACGGTCTTATTTGTTGAATTGTATGGCTTGAATCGAAGTCCTGTTCTCTGTAATCGCTGATTGCTTTGAACAAGTGGGTCAGTTAAAGAGAATGGATGCTGCAGAGTGAGTTAAAAGGATGCTTAGACCTTGAAAAAACTGCAGCTTCACACATGAATAATGAGAAATTTAGCTCCCTGGGTTTCACCATTGCTGATTATCTTATTTGTTAAGATCATGTTTGTTAAAGTTCGCTGCTTCCATTGTCATCTGTAGAAATCCTTTGGTTTTTCACTCGCTTATCGCTTTGATCCATCGTGTTATCAAGGCAAAGGATGCTACTGAGGGACTCAGAAAAGTTTCTCAGACATTTGAAAAACTGTAGCTTTCATGCATGCACAATGGATGAGCTAGCTACCTTCGTTGACGTTTGGGGCTTCACTTGCCTGCTCAAGAAATCCTTTGATTAACAATTGCTAATCACTTTCAACTAGCATGTTATCAAAGGCAATTGATGCTATAATACCGAATTCTCTCTAATTGAAATTTATTATTGTCTTGCAGGCTTATTATGCATTGATCGTGACAAATATTGCTCAATGATGCCTATCAGCAGATGTGATACCGATAAGTGGATGCGAGATAACTGCGCAAAAACGTGCAAATCAAAAGAGTGTGACAAAGTCATACTGAAACCAGCAGGTAGCAAAAAATTCTTAAATCATTTCATCAGCGTGTTTTACATTTTATATAGCGGGTGTTCCTACAAAAATTATACAGATTTTATTCGGTCCAGCAATTACAATTCAGCTTTAATCAACGGCTAATTAGTTTTGAAAATGTTTCTCGATAGTTGAATTGAGCACGAACCTCATTTGTTGATATTGGTGCTTTGATAGCTGAAATATCAACATTGAAATCAAATTTGTCTCCAAATGTTTTGCCTTTTGGCCTGAGCAAATTCCAGAGGCACATCAAACCGCACAGTGGGTGACTAATGGCTTCAAGCAAACAGAAAATAATATGATGTAGGTTTCGTCAAAATTTTATCAAGATTGTTGTTGATTTTTTCACTGTGCTTCAAGAATTGTTTTATGCCAAAACACAAACGCTCTAGTTTGGAAGTGAAGGCAAATTTGAGCTTACAACCGTAGTATTTCAACACTCAAAGCCCCAGTATCAACAAACGATGTATCAATGTCCAAATTAACTATCAAGGAACATTTTGAAACCGATTAGCTATTGATTAAAGCTAAATTCTCTTCGCTGGACCCAACCATATCTTTCTACTTATTTCTGGGACGCCCGGTAGATTTACGGCAAAGGTGCTTTGCTTCGTTAAACTCTCAACTCTCAACAACTGCAAGAACGACACCCACCAACGCTTAACAAAGACTCGTGCAGAAACTGGTCAAAAACGAGGACAACCAACTTCGTATTTTAGGAAGCATTGATAAGTAAAAGGAAGCAAAGCGTTTTCAAGTACCAGTTGGGCACAAGCAAGACGGTCTTAAGACCATGAGACAAAAAAACTTTTCTGAGAATCTCTCAACTTTGAATCAGATAATCTTTGAGGGCATTGACGACACTCCCTCCTTCCATTTTGTTTAAATAACAAATTGCAAAAATTACGCAAATGCAAAGTATTTTTCTTCAGCATGGCTCCGAGACCGCTTCACAAAAAGCCACCGCTAAACACGGACTCTGCACAAATTGCACTATTCAAAAACCAGGACAACAGACTTTAGCATATGTTCCAAATCTTTATCTCTGCGTAAAAAGGTGGGTGTAAAATTCAATGACCTATTTCTTCTGATTGAATGGCTTGAAAGAAACTTTAGATACCTATTCATAATGCTACCGTTGGACTTTTCAGAAATTTTGAATGGTTTTGGAAACTACAGCGTATCTTACATTTCAACTCATTTGAGGATGTGACGTCATCAAAATTCTAAATAGTAAACCAGAGCAGTGACAGACTTTTGCTTGATACCATATTGCAGAAATCCATAAACTATGGTTTTCTTCGAAATTATTTCATGTTGCTTCAAACAGTTTAGAAATTACGATGGTTTTAAGTTTTTTGAAAATTTTTCTTGAATTCTTGAAAAAGTAGGAAAACACTCTAATTCTGAAAATACTGAAGACTTCAGAAAAGTCTAAAGGCTGCATTATAGCATTATAGAGAAATAGTTAAAGTTTCTTTGAAATCATTCAGTTCATAGAAATAAGTAACTAATTTTTACACCAGCTTTTTTAAAGATCAGACTTTGTGCCTCAGGAAAGCATTGCTAAGGATGCGAGGCAAAACATCTTTCAAGCACCAGTTGGGGCAAAAACGATGACGTCTCAATTTTTTCCTCCATATTGACTTGCAAAAAAATGGAGGATCAAAGCGAAAATGCGTGTGCAATGCACCATATCTTCTTGAACATGGCACTGAAATTGTTTCATAAATTACAAGAGAGAAACTTGTTGGTTATTTACAGCCTTTATCCAAAAATTACATTGAGAATTATCGTCATCTCAAATAGCTGGGGCCGTTTATCCAGGTTTATGGACAGTGAGGCCATGAACACTTGAACAATGAGTACAGTAAATCGGAAAATTAAACTTATTGGAAGAGTTGTGGATGATAACAACGAGTCAGGCCATATGTCTACATTTTATAAAAGAAGTGCGAACGATTAGTACATGATAGAATGGAGAGAAAAAAAATTCGCATGATAGTTAAATGTCAAGAATATTGAATTGCTTTTTCATGGCAAGGAAAATCAGAGAAAAGATTGGTATAATTCAAATATTCCATCTACGGGTCTTGCATAATGAATTGCCGTTCTTTTCATTTTTGTTTTGAGGAATAAGGCTTGATTTTGAATATGATTCTTTACAAGTGCAGGTAGTTTAGTTGTTTGTACCAATCTCATCACTAACTTGCAGAATATTGTGCGGACCCACTTGGAATCTCATTTGATGGCGGCAAACCCAAGCTTCCTGATTCAGCGTTCAACGCTTCATCACACTTCAAAGGTATACGAAATTTACTATCAATTATCTCAAACTTGGGGGGGGGACACGGCACTTCAAGGGCACTTTTTCATTAAACAAAAGGGGCCCTTCTTGAAAATAAAAAGGAAACTTCTTTGTTTATTGCAAAATATGGGGGGGGCACGTGCTCCCAGTGTCCCCCAGTTCCTACGTCTATGATTATGTGAATATTCATTCACATAGGAAGCGAGGAATAGCATAGGCTTCAATTCTGTGGATTTAGTTGTTGAATTTTCCTTTTGACGTAATGGCTCAAATGCAGGCCCGTAAGAAGCGGGGGGGGGGGGGCAGGGGGGCTCAAGCCCCCCCAATAATTTCTTAAAACAATGGTGCTACGTCACACGCATTAACTACATGTATTGTTCTCTATTGTTTTGAGAACAATTGCCCCCCCCCCCCCCAATCCGAAGCTGCTTCCTACGGCCCTGCTCAAATGTCGAACTTTCCTTACAAATTACAATTCGATCACATTCCAAACTGATATGGAAGAAATTTAGAAAATGTATCCAGATCAATTAGCGATGAATTTTATGATGTTTGAAAATGATATTTCGAACCATCTATGATTGGCACAATAACCCCTTCACTCAATCAAATATCAAATGCCAGTTTTGCTTCACTTTGCAGTCAAAGGATGGGAAGCTGGACCAGAAAATGCACGATTATATCTGATGGATGATTCGAAGAAAATGAAAATTGGTGCGTGGTGTGCGAAGGACAATGGGAATGATAGTTGGCTACAGGTTGACCTTGGTGGATTCAAAAGAATCACATTCATTGCGACACAAGGTCAGTACAATAAAAACTCACATATAAGAAACTCATTTCTTCGGATCAGACTGTACAGTTTCAATAGCGTGCATTTTTAAAACAAACACCCATCATTTTGTTCCTAAGGGAATTTCTTAAAAATCATTAAAGGACAAATACGACAGACGATGCAAAATAGAACCGAGTTTATGTCTATACTTAATAAAATATATTAGCAAAGACATTTTAAGGGTACAACGTACCTAATAGAGAACTATGATGATTATTACATACAAGTTTTTACCATTTTGAATTCACTGCAAGAAATGTCGGTACAATTCAATTTCCGTGAAATTAGCTATCAAATTTGAAATCATCACGCTTTTGGTCACCCAAGTGTCAAGCACCGAATGTTTTTAAACTTGCAAAGAGAGATGCATCCTGGGTGCCATCAAAAGATGAAAACATATGGAAAAAACTGGAAAAATCATCAATAAACTGGAAGATAGCGGAAAGAAAGAGACCTTTCTGTCTTTCTTTCTCTTTCATTGTTTTCTTATTTTTTTAATTTTCGGCTCTGGTACCCAGGATAAAAACGAAGGCACACATTTCCTTCTTTTCCCGCGATTTTTGTGAGCTGTAAGGAAGAACTATTTAACTGTAGTGAATCATGATACAAAAATGTACATGGCAAGAAAAGGCAAGGGTTGCTATATTTGGTGAGATGTGCTTAATCTATTACTGGGAGGATGATATTTCATGGATATGAATCTTTTTAGAAGCTAAAATATAGGTAAATTCAGCTTTACAAAAATTTCATTGTTGCAAAATGACTGAAAAGGGCCTAAAACACTTGATCAAATCGTAGGACTCTCCTCACACAGAACACTACGCACGGGCGTCTCATCTCTCTCAAGAGTTAAAAGACATAGATTCTCAAACAGATACTAAAAATCTTCAATCCCATGGCAATAAATGTGCATACGATAGCTCTCACCGATGCAAAATTGCATTTTCTCCGTTGTTTTAAGGGAGGAGTCCTTTATGATTTGATCAAGTATTTTAGGCCCTTTTCAGTCATTTTGCAACCACAAAGTTTTTGTAAACTTGAATTGATCAATTTTTCAAGTGCTCGTAAGAAGGCGAAAAAAATTACAAATATACTTAATTTCCCCTCTGTGTTGTTGCCTCAAGCCTTGCAGAAAGACACATAAAATGTTTTGTTTGCACGAAGCCTTATCTTAAATCAACAAACTACGATGTATACCACTACAAGTCAAATACCTACTTTTACCTACTAGTACGTGGGGTTTAGGAAATGCGACAGTGGCTGGAGTAAAGGCAAAATGTGGAGGGTGGCTGATACTTAAACCGATCGTGTTCTTTCATACTTAATGAAAGGCCATACTTAATGGCAAAAACACTCACACAGAACGAATTCTTCCATACTTAATGGAAGGCCATACTTAATGGCAAAAACACTCGCCCTGAACGAATTCTTCCATACTTAATGGAAGGCCATACTTAATGGCAAAAAACAAATGACAGCCTTACTCCATACTTAATGAAGCACCCCATACTTAATGGAGACCATACTTAGTGGTAGGCAAGGTCCTGGAATTAAGAGCTCTATTACGGCCTAAATATCTTTTAATATAATACATATACTAATCATAAGTAGTATCAGCCACCACTCCAAACTTGTGGGCATGTTTTAGAAGTTGAAAGTATCTTTGTCGAATGGGGTTGAGAGTGATGAAAACAATTCACTCGCTGCCAATACTGTCGCATTTCAGTTTGCAGCAAATGTTTTTGGTGACTCAATAACCAGTGATTTTACGAGGGATGGGAGGGTGGGTGTTTTCTGACTGATTGAAACATGGAAAAAGATGCTCATTTCGGTAAATTGAACAGTTTTATATATCACACTATCCAGTTCGTAGATCTACCCAAATTTGGTAAATCCTCTTATCACACACTGAGTTAGACTTGTAACGAGAACATTTCATTGGCTCACTTATTTCCAAGTCTGACAGGTTCTAGAGGTCTGACACGCGCAAAGGCTGTTGGTATGCTTGGACTCTGCGCATCAACATTGTTCGTGATAAATGCAGTCCCCAAAATTTATGAGGTGTCAATGTCCGGTCGGTATTATCTTCAGTCAACCTTTTTCGCACTTTTGACCTCACGCTAATCTTTATTTCTACCAACGCGAAGCTTAACTTATTCCTTTACTGTGACCTTTGAATGCTAACATGCAGCTCCGAAATGCCGTAAAATCAGAACTTCCTTGTGTTACTGAGTCTGACGAAAAGCTTATGACATGCATGTGACAATACTTTCAAGACTGAAGCACAACACTTTAGGGAAATTGCAGTACCGACTAGTATTAAATGGGGCCAACTAGTATTATCTCCTGTGTAGTGAACTGATTCAGAAAGTAGAAAAACGAGGGGTCAATTAACCTAATTCATATCTGTGCTATGAATCTGAATTCGATCTTTTGGCTGTTAAGCAAATATTGATTCATTCCAATCCATCTAGTACTCTTGATGCTATGAATTTTCAAAAGTGGGAACTTTTTTCTGGTTCACCCGGTATTGCATGAATATTTGCCTCAGTTGGTAGCTTATTTTCAATCACTGAAACAGGTACCCAAGGTACTCTTCTCGCAGCTGTTCTTTATACTCTTTCTTCTTTGTTGTATACAATGTCCTCTATTTTCTCGGAAGGTCGTGATAAGTACTTTGAGAGAGTCAAAGCTTACAAGGTTGCTTATAGTATGGATGGAAAAGATTTCAAGATGTACGGCGAGGGCGGAAAGGAGAGGGTAAGTGCTTTTACATTTTTCATATTCATATTCATTTAACAAGGACAGATTTGGTAAGACAATAGCACGAGTTGGTTTTGATTGACACCGCAATTCAAAGCGATTAATGATCGCAGACAAAGGAAATTCTTTCAACCAGAAATTCAAAACAAACAAAGCCGCAAAAATTTCTCTGAAACCCAAGTAGCTAGTGCGCTCGGCGTGCATTCCAGAAATTGTTTTTTAGAGCAAACATGAGCATAGATCGAGGGAAGAAGGATATATCTACACATCTGCCACGGGCATTTCATTTCTTTGGTTCAGAAGCTGAGCAGTAAGTGTTTCAATTACACCCAAAAAATAAGAGAATTGAATCGCCTCCCAATCGGCTTTTGAATAAAATAAATCAAATGCCTGTGGCAGATGTGTAGACATATCCTTCTTCTCTCGATCTATGCTCATGTTTGCTCTTAGAAACAATTTCTGGAGCGCGCTAGCTACCTGGGTTTCGGAGAAACTTTTGCGGCTTTGTTTGTTTTGAATTACTGGTTGAGAGAATTTCCTGCCTGCGATCGCTAATCGCTTTGAATTGCAGTGTCAATCAAAACCAACTCGTTCTATTGTCTTACCAAATCTGTCCTTGTTTATTCATTTGCATTGATACAATACATGTTACATCTACATTCTACTATACTTTCTAATTACTTTACAAACTATACAACACACATTTGTGTAGATGAATTTTCATTCGCCCATTTACATTTGGCGAGATATCACAATTAAGGAAGACACAATTCTGTAAATCCTCGAAGGAACCACCACCTTTAAAGAAGCTCTTTATCCGGACCTTTATCACCTGCCATGTCAAAAAGTAAATTATATCCACCCCACAGTTTGAAACATCAAACTATTCAACCAATTTGTAAAATTCAAATTCTAGTACAGGGTGTCCCAAAACATTGTTCGACGCTTGATTGAATATTAAAAAATACCGAAGTAATGAACAGCCTCCATGGTAAAATAACAATATTGCTGAGATTTCAAATTAATTTTAGAAACCTGAAGCTAGCAAATCGGCTACAAATTCACGGAGTTACGAGCTTTTGAAGTTCAAGTTTGTGCGAGTGCCGAAACCAGACGCCCATAAAATGCATATTTTGTAAAAGTAGTATCTCGTTTATTCAAAGCAAATCAAATGGAATTTAAAAAGCACTTTCTATAAAACTAACTGTCTCTAACATTGAATCAATGCTATGGATGCTTGGAGGATCCTGTTGAGCACCATTTGGAATGGCCCCATCTCTTATCGATTAGGTTTTCATTTCATGTTTTTGGATACTTGCATTCTTAGATAAATTTTGGCAACGGCTACAAGAATTGAACTATTTTGAAGTCCTATTTGGTTTACTCTTATATCAACGAGAGGTAAAGCATTGGACAGTCTTCTGTTACCTCGATTTTGGTACGTCTGTTTGAAAAACAAGTCAGTTAGGGGCATCTGGTTTCAGCTTTCGCACAAACTTGAATATCAAAAGCTTTTAATTCCGTGAATTCTTAGCGGATTCGCAAGATTCTGACATCAAAAATTAATTTAAAATCTTAGGAACAGTATTGTTTAACCAGGAGCTTGTATATTTCATCGTTATTTTTTCATATTTAATCAAACGTCCAACAATTTTTCTGGGACACCCTGTATCTTAGACCCCGTTCACATGGGATCGCATTTGTTCCGTTTCATGTTCGTTCCTGTTTATGGAACGCAAACTTTAGACTTTTCACACGAGAACAGTCGGACTTACATGGCATTTTTTCTTTGGTTCATTCCGTGATCACTTTGTCGCCTGTCTTCGTCTCTTGTGCCATAAATCAGCAACTACTTGTCCGATTGATTAAAAAAGGTCCTTCCAAACTCTAAGTTGACACCTGTTCTGTGTAAATTTACTAATAACAGAACAATAGAGCGTACACCTCCTCCACAGCAGCGACACAAATGGGCCTCAACTTTTGGGCACCCTGTGCCGGGTAAGAAAAAAAGTTGACACGTTTGTTGGGCTGTAGAATGAAATTTGCGGGGCTGATATTCAAAGCTGAAACGTTGATCTATCAGTTAAAAGCAATCTGTCCCCTATTGTTCTGACCTTGGTTACTGCTTTATTTACCTTATTTACGCTGCAGCTAAATTCATGCATCACTGAGTCTCTATGATTCTGATTTCTTTGGATAAAGCGAATTAACACCAACTTCTGGAATATACAATAGAGATCTTTATCGATTTTATTTTCATTCATCGAAGGGGACAGATTGCCTTTAAAGCGTAACTTAGATGTGACTATTCTTTTGGTAAATCACTCATCATTTAGATCCTGAAATTAGGAAAATTCTGGTGAGGAGGTTGTAAGGGAACGAGAACTCCACTTTCGCTTCATGACTTACTTGCCATTGAAATTCTATATCTGAAACTGACAATGGTATTAAATTTAAATTTCAATGGTAAGTAAATCATGAACCAGAAATAATTTATGAGTCTAAAAAGATGAGTGATCTTACTGAAAGAAATTGTCACCTTTAAGTTAGCGTTTGACTGATAGACCAACATTGTAGATTTGAATATCTGCCAGATCTCGTCCTCAAAAAGGAAGTTATCAAAAGAGTTGACAAGACAAAATATTTAGGAATCAACATCGATGAAAACCTTACTTGGAAAGAGCAGTACAAAATTATCAAAAACAAGCTGAAAGGGGGCTTGAGCTCCCTGAGAAAGCTGAAAGACATCCTTCCGCAAAGGAAACTTGACCAGGTCTACAAAGCTCTCTTTGAAAGCCACCTTCGCTATGGCGACATTGTTTGGAGTACTCTTTCCAACACCAAACTATCCCAACTGCAACGATTACAGACAAGGGCAAAGAAGCTAATACTGGACGCCAAGTATAAGGACGGTTGGAACTGTAAATGGCTCAATGTAAAGTCTTTGCTCTCATTTGACAAAGGAGTCATGACATATAAAATTCTGCATGACCTTTGTCCCGAAAATCTTCGCCATAAGTTCACTGAAAGATCCATGATTTCAGAGCATAGAACCAGAAATCATGGAGATCTGCAAATTCCCAAAGTTAGGTTAGAATATGCAAAGCGAAGTTTCTACTTCTCTGGTGTCAAAAATTGGAATGATATCCCGTACAACATTCGAGAACAAGAATCAATCGCTCGTTTTAAAACAGGTTTTAGAAAGTATCTTTTGAACCTACAAAACCCAAACACGACCCCTTGGTAGAGCAGCATATCTAAATTATTTACAAATTTTTCTTTAAATTTGTTCTTTGAAATAATTTGTAAAAACGCTGAAAGGTTTTTTTTCGTGTATAAATATTGATAAAATGAAAAATGAATATCGGCCACGTACATTTTGTTCCACAGCCCCCCAAATATGTTAACATTTGTTGTACGATGCAGTCAAATTGTTCTCTATTTCATATGCCAAAGCATGCACCATCTCGTTGTAGGTCTTCAATGGCAACTGCGACAACTTCACTCCTCTAATGAACATTTTTCATGATCCATTCATCGCAAAATTCGTCAGAGTCTATCCAATTGAATTCAATTTCGCTTGCTTGCGAATGGAACTGTATGGCTGTTAGAAAGTGCTGGTATAGAGCAACCGTATGCAAGTAAATTAAATTAACAGCAGCTGGTTTGTAGTGGGTAAATTATAAACCGGAAAACGGTATATTTGTAACAATATCATACCATGGTTCCAGAAAGAAATGCCAAGTAATAGAAAAGCGTATACAGATGATAGAAGGGAATGCAAATGCTGTCAGGTCAGATACGAAGTTCATTTCCTGGGAAAGCCTCGTTCGCCCTGATTTAAAATTTTGGAATAGAAGTAGAACACACCATGCGTATGGGTTTGGGATATCATCCGTTGTTGTGGAGAATAGCGAGTGTAGTTCTGTTTGGTATCAATGTATTTTGTTAATTATTTTCGCGGTTTCTGCATTTTTGATCGACCTTCTAGCTATGATACAAAAGAATCTAGATCGAGCGAGATTTTCGTGCGAAATGTTCCACTTAGAGGCCCTTTACGTGGAGACCCCAGGGGGGGGGGTTACTTGACTTAAATCTGTACGGGGGTGTGCCCACAAAAAATATTTTTTTTACCCTACTGCAGAATATTTCGCTCAAAATGATAACCTGTTCTAGGAAAAATTGGTGAAAAGTATACTCAAAAACATGAAATTTGACCGAAAAACGACCCGATCTAGCAGAATGACATGTTTTGACAACCTGCTCTAGAAAAATTGCCTCATTTTGAACTCATGTGAAAACGATACCCTTAAAAACGGCACATCCTCGTCGGACAAATATACTAAGTACCCCCCCCCCCCCCCGGGATGGAGACCCGATATGAAACTTCATGCCGGCATGAACTCATGTTGCCATGAGACCCGACAAGAAACTTTCCAAATATACGTTATACATTTGTCTGTACATTTAGTTTTCATATCGCCCCGATATGAAAAAAATTGTGTTTACAGCAGATTTTCATCCCATTTCCATGCCGGCATGACTTTTCATGCCGCATGAAAAAAACGACATGAAGTTTTCATGTCGCCCCGACATCATGTAAACACAACAGTATATCAGACCAGCACCCGAGATGCAAACTCTTGCAGGCATGAAACTCATGCCGACATGAGTTTCATGTCGGGTCTCATCATGTAAAGGGCCTGCGTGTAGACTCAACTGAGTCTGCACGCAGGCTAGTAAAGGGCCTCTTAGTTGCGTTATAGCTTCCATCATTACGGTGCACATTTGAAGTGGATCAAGACTCTTCTGTAGAATAGCTAAATGGTCTATGGGTAAATGTAAATATGCCTAATTAAAGGTAATGTGTCCATGTAAGTACAGCAACTCTGCAGGGGCCAAGCTAATTTCACTTGACACTTCCTGTGATCACTTCTGCAAAAGGAGATTCAGGAGTAGCATAGTGTAATGTGAGCAGATTGATGACTTACTCGCTGTTGCACTTCCAGAGCTGAACTCAAAGGATGGGCAGGAAACATTTGATTGTTGTTCAATTTGTGCCGGTTCGATCTTCAAACGACCAACGGCGAAAAAAATGTTGTGTACCTCGATATGTTGACGTTGCTGTGCAAAAATTAGCGAGGTTCGAGGATACGAAAGCAAACAGATATTACGGTTATATCTAAATCATCATGCACTCTGCAAACGTCTTTCTTCAAAGTCAGCAGCAATCAGCTGTCTCCGTCTTTTAATATTCCCAAGCTCAGGCCGCTCAGTACCATACGCTTTGAGACCTCAAAGCAGGCAGACATGTTGGTGAACTTTAATGTTAGTTTGTAAGTAACCAATTGAATTCTACCAATCACAATACGCTTCTCTAAGCTCTTCGTCAGCATATTTTGACAGAATGTACATGAAGACAAAGACATTGCCTTTGATGATAATAGAGTTGAATCAATTTCCCCGCTTTTCCAAAAAATGTGTCTACCGAGTGAGCATCTCGAATAAAGTTTAATCAGGACGATTGAATGCAAGCAACTAACAAGATGCTGTTTGCTACAATCAGTACAGGCCCCTATTATAGAGGTTTATGCGAGGCCTTGCATCCTCAATGGCTATTTCATATCAATTTGAGTTTGGAAAACATTTCAGTTATCACTTAGAATTTCAAGGTGGCTTGCTAAAAAGCAACTAACTTCCATACAGCAACTTTCAAAGTCTGTCTCGAATTAGATGTCAAGTGAAAATTCCCGCAAATAAAAACGATTGAAGAAGTAATTACGTTCTTGTAAATCTCGCCTTGTGGCGCAGTGGTGTAATCCTCTGACTTTGCAGCCAGAACAGTCAGGCGGAGTGGGTTGATACCCGGTAGGACCCCATCACTTGAGCGTCATGACAGGGGTCGCGGACTCGATTAGGTCTGCTCTATTTCTGCTATCCCAGGGCTTGGCGCTGAAAAACGCAACTTCACCTTCACCTTCGCCTCACATCTGATTTGAGAAGGACCTTATGTCGACCGGATTCGGTACTGTCACACTAAGCAGAATATTTTGCACTCTGCTTAAAGCTAGTGGATACAATTGTACTGATTTGAATATTTCTTGCGTATGACCAGAGGGGATGATCATGTAAGGCAGGACAGCCAGGTAGGACACGCATTTTCCCAAAGCCAATGTCTTATCGAATTCCTGATCAAAATTTTCGCCCGTAAAGTTCTTGCATGGGACAGCGCTGCACAGCACGCTTTACCGTGGTTCCTATAACAAAGTCTACTATTTTGAGAACCTCAACAATTTGCTGGGTCCACAAAGTAGGTCTGGCATCTTTAATCTAGGACACACAGCTTGCACTAAAACCAAAGCACCATCGCTGCCTAAAGCTGAATGCACACTTGAGCGACTTTCTTTGTGTGATAAGGCAAATGCAGCAAAAACTCAATTAATTCAACTTTGTCGCATTGCCGTGCTCCAATGTTATTTGGACTGCATGAAGGACGCCTTTGTAAGCGTGAGTTTAGCTTGATATACTCTCCTTGCCAGAGACGCAATGTTTTCCGTTTGGCCACGTCGCAATACATTAAAGCCTGCGTGAAGAGATTGTTGCGCAAAAGACTTTTGTGCATCTGCTTGAGAATAGCAATGTTTAACAGCCAATAAAATCCGTTTGGTCATGTCGCAATACATTAAAGTGTAGCCTGCGTGCAGACTCCCAAGGAAAAGGTATACCTTTTCCTTAGTTAGTTATTGTCTGCACGCAGGCTAATTAAAGTGCTCATCCAGCGCAGAAACTGTTGGCAATATTTTAAAGAAGTTCAAAAACATTTACAGCGTGTTACAAGCAAAATTTTTTCGCCGAGCAATGCTTTGCGACATGGCCAAAAAGACAAACATTTCGCTGGCAGCGAAATCTCAGATGCTTGGAAAATGAAGTTTCATTTTTGGCGATGGCTTCAGCGAAGGCCATTTTGGCGAGCCACCGGCTGGCTCATCTCATGATTATGCGCGAAACCAAATGATGATCCAGTCGGAACTAAACATGTTTTATGCGCATATTTAACAGGTTTTGTATCGTGCAGGAAATAAAAAGCCCTAGGTCCTAAAAGTACAGACCCAGCTTGCGAGGTCCCTGCATCAAAGGGAATCTAAGCATACATAAGCCTTTAATGAAATAGCCGTGCAAAGACAAACGGCTGTAACGCGTGCCGCACCATATTTGGGTAACTTATCGAAGTCAACAGGAAATACTGATATGTGATTGGCTAGACTGCGACTGCAAGTGTCTTACGCCACTCTTATATGCTTACATTCCCTTTAAGAGCGAGGGCTTTATATCTTCCTGCACAACGAAAAAACCGGTTAGTACGAGTTTTATTGCCTGATAGAGGGGTACTTCGGGTGGGGGGGGGTCCCAATACCGCACGAAAAAGACTCTAAATACCGCAATACCGCACCAAAAAATAGCAAAATACCGCAAACGCTAGAAAACTAAAAACAACCCTGATAATACAGTATGCCGGTCTGTAGCAGTATGATTCTGACCTAAATCCACCTTCCTTCATCAAAATGTGTAGTTTGGTCGACAAGATCATAGATAGATGTTTTACAGACAAAAGTTTGACGTGAGAACGACGGGAAAAGTTTCATTGATGTGCTGTCAGTAAAACTGCATTGACGGCAGAAATTATGAATATCTAGAAAATATCATTGTTTTGAATATCGATTCTGCTACATTAGGGCTGACTTTTTCGCGAATACGAGATAAAAAGTTTACTCTGGCTGACGCTTTTTTGTACACATTTGCCAAATGCCAGATGGTTATCCAAATCTACACCAAAGTACTAGTATGGTTTTGTCTCATGAATAACTTGTGATGTGATCAATATAGCACAAATTCAGTTTTACCCTTTTTTAAGTTAATGAACAAGTTAATTATTTTCATCAAGCAGTCTGCAACTTTTTGTATTTCACTGTTAAGTAAACGTTCTTTTCAATTTGAGTTCTTTCTTGCACAATATGAAACAGTATCGTTGGCATACAATATAATGCCAGAAGCATCAGTGAGCGGAATATGGGTGTCGTTGATTATCAACCCAAAGAGAAGGGGCCACAGGATGGATCCTTGTGGTATACTACATGTAACGTTTTCTTTGCACGAGATGGTGTCATCAAAAATTACTTTTGTTTCCTATTAAAGAGAAATTCACCTATCCATTGCAATTCCACATCATCTATGCCATAACTTGGCACTTTTTCCAGCAAGGTGCGTGACGTACTGTGTTGAAGGTTTTACGGATGTCAATATAGACAGCACCACTAAGTAGCCCTTTTTCAGCGTTGTCTAAACTTTGCTGGCAGTAAGGTAACTGCATGTTTCTCAGATCTCCCTTGTCTAGACCCAAACTGATGTAGGCACAACAGGCCATTCGATTCAAGGTACTAGGACAGGACAGTTGATTATAAATGATCTTCCAGATAACTTTTGATAGAGCAGGAATTACCGTGGTGATAGGCGTATAGTTGTCGAACATTGTCGGATTGCCTGATTTGAAAATAGGGGTGATTTTCCCACATCTAAAGTTTTGATTCGTGCAAATATTTTGTTTCTTTTTCTTCAGATAAAATTGTTGCGTGCTCTCCTCCGCAGGTACCTTTTCAAGGTTGAGCAGGTGGAGCAGACACAAGGAGAGAGAGATAAGAGACCTCCCTCTCCTTCGTTTTTCTTTCCTCTATTAGTTCGTCTCGAAGATGTATTGTTCTTCAACAGGAAAATGGCATTGCATGAAGTTTGGATGTTAATTTTCGTACAATACCGCATACCGCGCTGTAAAAGCTCGATACTGCAATACCGCAAATTTTTTCCGTCATTACCGCAATACCGCACAAAATTTACCCCCGATACCGCAATACCACAAACCCCGAAGTACCCCTCCTGATAGCTTCTAACTTCGACTGGTAGTGTTTAGTCAAACGCATTTTGTTACTGTCATGTCGCTTAAGTTCATTGTAAATCTCATACACGTATTTTTTCTTATTAGAAACTGCTTATAAGAAACTCAACTCTCAGATCGCCAAAAAATCAAGAAACTCCAGTACTGGGAAAATATAAGCTAAGAAACTATTTATTTTGATAAAGGAAATCTTCGACATGTTTTTACTTTACTTTCACTTGTTTCCTATATCATATTACTCGTTAAGTTACTTGAGTAATGTCTAAACATTGGAAAGGCTTAAAAAACCTTGTTTTGAAATGTTCACGAGGGCACAGGTAGGGAACATGAAAATTGTTATGGAACCTCTAAGAAACTCGTAAGAAACTCTGAGTATTCAAAATCTGATAATTTTAAGAAACTTCCAGTACTGGCTCAAATTCTTAGTTTCTTATAAAAAAAATACGTGTAGGCCTAAAGAAGTTGCTGTGGCGACAAAAATGCGTCCTTTTATCGTATTAAACAAGGCTAAGCGCGCAAATTGTGCGATTAGCCAATAGGATTGGCGGGATTCTTGTTTTTGAAACGTTAGTCAGGTAATAATAGATGTACACACCATATCGCCTTATATTTGTAAATGCTATACGTTTGTCAGCCTCTAGAGGATTCTATTTGTTGACCTACTTACAGATAAAATACAATAGATAATCATAGCGAAATTGCCGCCCTATCAATGTGTCACTTCTCTGTCAGATAGAAATAGAAGCAGCTTCGCAATGGGGCTTCTGGTGTTTTAGCTTAGAGAGGCTGGATCGAGAGATAATTTAAACAGTTCAAACGCTTTGACTGAGAGGCCATGCACAACAGTAAAATTTAGCTAACGTTGTTTATGCCCACTTCAAGTCAAGCGACCATACACTTAGGAAGACATCTCTTTATCTGTTGATATGGACTTGTTCAAGTCTCTCTTCCTTAGTCGAAAGAAAATTGACGAGCAATTAAATACCGACGTTGAAAATGTTGTCTCATAGATAACAATACACTATTTACCCTTTAACCCTTTTGAAAATTCAGGCAAAAGTTTTTAAAGGCAGTCGATCACGCATCTGATTGGGTGATAATGACAATACAAAGAATTGGAGAATTGAATGGATGCTGACTCAACTGACTTTCTACAACCGTAGAAAATGATAACGATCAGCTCTCCTTTATTCTAAATACACAAATTCACAAAGAGTTCCATTGTTGAGCTCTGACTTTATTGCAGCCAATCAGATACATGACTTTGAAATTTCACTAATAGACCTTTCCCCTGATTACGTCACACACCTGTTAGCGCATAGTGCATTCTGGGAGTTGTATTTAACACGCGATCAGGTGTTTATGTTTTTCTATGGTGATCGTACGGAGTTCTACTTTTATCTCAATATATACAGCGAACAATCGACGAAATTATTGAAAACCTTTCAACTTTAGCCGACCAGCACATCCCTAGTTTGTTTTAAAACTCTTGCACGGGAACTGGTGCTTCAGAACGAGGAGAAAATGAAGATTCGTCCCAGAATAGCGGTAAGAATCCGATGCGGCCTAAAGTGTCTGGAGTGGAAGGAGTAAACAGAAACCGGTGGCTGGAGAGATCACTTGCTGTGTGCTAGCGTGTTTCAGCAATAGTCAGAGAGACAAAAAACTATCATTTACACGATTCTGAATGGCAAAAATAAAGGAAAACAAGAACTCAGAAAGAGATGGCTGCATATGATTTCTCGGCAGAATTTCACTCCAGGTCCAGGACACAGGGTATGCTCAAAACATTTCACTGGGGGTCGAAAGACCTGCATGAACAACGTTCCAACAATTGTTCCAAAAAATAACGGGAAAAAGGAGACGAAAAGAATGCTTACTTCAAAGGCAAGGATCATGCAATATCGTTGCTTCAAAATATGAACCTGTCCAAAGAGTCACCAGCGCAGCACCTTCTGATCAACAGTTGGAGAAATCTGCCGAGAAATCATTAGCTATCTCTTTCTGAGTTCTTGCTTTTCCTTGCTTTTTGCCATTCAGAATCGTGTAAGTGATAGTTTTTTGTCTCTCTGACTATTGCTGAAACACGCTAGCACACAGCAAGTGATCCCTCCAACCACCGGCTTTGTTTACTCCTTCCATTCCAGACACTTTAGGCTGCATCGGATTCTCACCGCTATTCTGGGACGAATCTTCATTTCCTACTCGTTCTGAAGCACCAGTTCCCGTGCAAGAGTTTTAAAACAAACTAGGGATGTGCTGGTCGAATAAAGTTGAAAGATTTTCAATAATTTCGTTGAATATTCGCTGTAGATATTGAGATAAAAGTAGAACTCTGTACGATCACCATAGAAAATCACAAACAGCTGATCGCGTGTTAAATACAACTCCCAGAATGAACTGCGCGCTCACAGGTGTGACGTAATCAGGGGAAAGGTCTATTGCTGGAGAACAATAGATGAGCTGTTTTTCAAGCAACCACTTTTGCATTCCTCTGCCATAGATCAGCAACCACTTGTCCGTTTAAAGGGGCTCCGTCGTCAAAATGTAAACAAAACGATGATTTTTGCAGTTTTTTTAAAGGTGATATCACCCAGGATTTTCGTATTTTTTTCAAAATGAAAGTTGCCGTTTGGGCATTAATCATTGTACTTCACTAAGGAACAAACCAAACATTCATATCTTCTACGATTGCTCGGATATAAGTGGATTTTTAACGGTCGTTTTTTGGTGGCTTGGGTGAAGCCACAAAACAAACTGCAGAGAACAATGGATGAACAATCGATAATCGGCGACACGTGCGAGTTTTTTTATTTGTTTACTGTTTGACGACGGAGCCCCTTCGACTCAAACGAGGTCTGAAACCTCTCTGAAACTCTAAGTTGGAGCCAGACCTATGCAACTGTGTTAAGGTTAAAACTGTGAGAAGTAAAAGCAACAGCTCCTCTAATGCAGCCACACAAACGATTTTTGGGATACCCTGCAGAAGAACAAACAGTAAAAAAAGAAAAACACAAGATGCAAGGTAAATCAACTTTTTCCTCAAAGATCATACACAGAGTAGTTTCTCTTAAGATCGACCACATTGGTTAGTGATAACAATAGCAAGAACGAATTTTGCAAAAACAAAAGATTCAGCTCTGGGATATCCCAAATCGATTTAAACAGACTTCACACATTCAGGCCACCCAGGTATAAAGCCAAGCGGACACAGGCGCTATTAGTCGAGAGAGCGACAGCGATTCATGTCACTGGCGACGAAAATCACTGGTTTGAGGGGAGAAAGAACAGGACATTTTGCTGCAATTTAAAAACGAAAATCGCAAGTGTGTGGAGTGTATAAGGCCTTGCTCTCTCTCTCTTTCTTTGTTTGCTTTGATTTGATTGCCTCCACTCACAAGTGCAAAATCTATTCTTTAGAATCGCAAACACACCAGTTTACAGTTCTGGGAAAAATCTGCGCACATTTATCTTATGTTTGCGCGTGCATTTTTGGGGAGAAAAATGACGTAAGCTTTTGTTGCACTACAATAGTTCTCTTTCCAAAAAGTTGCAGGTGCAGATAATTTTTGAAACTGTGAACTGGTGTATTGCTTTGTCTTATATCAGCGAACTGAATCTTTTGTATTACAAAGCTCTGATCTTGCTCATAAAAACAAACATTGAACATCATAATAACGCAACGTCCTCCATTTCATCCTGCACTGCGTTGCTTGCAATTCCAAAGCAAACTCTCATGGAAAAATTCTTCTACGTTGCAATCCGTTGACAGCTTCCATTCTTTATCTCGATATTTACCAACGACTTTGCGGCATTTTGTCACTATTCTGTCATCTCTTCTTTCAAAGTTTCTTTTTCTTCTCGATGTTCTTTTTTCACTCTTTTTTGTTTTCTTTCAAAATCAAGCAGCTTGGTTTTTTCTTACTTCTTATTTTTTCATAAATTCTCTTCACACTCTCTTCACTCTTTTCCGCACAGGATTTTTTGTTTGTTATTTTCTATTTTTTGCGGTCTTACTATATTTTTTTAACTTCTTAGACTCTTTTTGTTTGCTTTTTTTCATTGTTTTGTCACGCTTTTTTCATTTTGGTTCAGTCTCGCCATTGTTGTTTTTTGGTTCGCACTGCATTCTCATTTCACTCAATCTCTGCAAGAACTTTCCACATTTCATTGGTGTTTTTCAAATTCAACAACTCAACAGCAAGAACGAAGAAATAAACCAGAACACAGCTCAAGGCTAGAGAACAACCATTAAGACCCCGTTTACACTATGCCGGCATAGTTTTCACTTGAATACGGCACGAAATGAATACGGCATGCAGCTTCGTCGCTCAATCGGCATAGTGTAAACGGCAAACACGGCATCATTTCATGTCAGTTTCACATCGAGGCGATAATCTGGCAAATGAGAGCATGCGCCTTGACAAATCCTCGCTCTGTGCATGGTCAAAACCTATCGTATTCATTTCGTGCCGGTATAGTGTAAACGGCGATCCCGTTTTGACAGAAAAAAAAATACGGCACAGTTTTAGGCCGTATTCATTTCGTACCGGCATAGTATAAATGGGGTCAAAATGTACAGATATGATGAAGCAAGAGCAAATTGCCAAATCCTGACAAAAAAATGACAACAAAGGCAAAAGGAAATAAGGATACAAAGAACAAATCCATGGCAGGAGACGGTGAGCCAGAAAAATGTATTAACTGTCAAGAAACGCAACATTTTCGCCATGTCAAAAACCTTTGAAATCGCAGAAAGAGTCCAATTCTACTACAGTATGCTCATTATGTTCAAGGGATAAGCATGTCAAGAGAAAACCTGAAAATCTTGCTGAAACAGTCGCACGTTACTCAAACTGGAATAGCCATTCCCACAATCTGCTCAAAGAAACAGTTCCTCAGACTCAACCACTGACAACCAACAACAAAAAGATCACCCAGAAAAGCCCACACGGTTTCATCCTGACTACACATTACCAAAACAACCCACATTTTCTCATAACATGCCCAGAAAAACTGTTCTCTGATCAAAAAATCTTAAGCCAGATATCCCCGAAAATACGCATGTGCAATTTGACACATGACAATTAAGTCTTCGTAGCTGTTAGTAACATTTGCCTTTACGTTAACAAACTTGGTGAGTTTTCAAGAAAATTGAAAAGGTTCACTTAATGAAAATGCCCTAGAAGTTATCAAAATCACGTTTTCTGAAAGTTCTCACAAAAGTAGTATAAGAAATGTCCGTTTTAAATAGACCGTTACTTTTTCGTTTGAAAACTATGTTGACTACCGTGCTAAAATAGACGATCTTAGAGTAAAAGTATGATTAGTACGGTGAAAACCAAGCTGCACGTCGTGACCTGCAATGAGAAACACATTTCAAATATTAACAAAAACACGCACAAAATGCATGACATGCGAATATTTTGAAGATTTTGTAACGGTGATACAAAAAAAAGTCAAGTTGTTGACAAATGTGTTATACTGTTTCAAATTATTTTCAGCACGGCGTTTTTTCTGAGTGCAAACAAAAGTTCTGAAAAGGCAAGACTCTCCTGAGAAAAAAGATCTTTTAGGGCCTGATTACATGGAACGGGCTGGCCCGGTTAAGCGGGCTGGCTCTCCTAAGAGGTTTGAGATGACCTGAACGATTACATGGAGAAATCCAGCCCGGGCTGTAAAATATTTGGCAGGATTTGGCGCCATGATAATATAATCTGTTCATAAAGCGCATGCGTTGCAGAGTTCTCAGCCGCTTTGCCGGGCCAGCCCGGTCTGAAATCGATTACATGAGACAAATGTTTAACTCTCAGCCCGTTTTGCCGGGCTAGCCCGGTAGGCAGCAGACGGGATCTCGGCTAACCGGGCCAGCCCGCTTGCCATATAATCGAAAATATACGAAACATAGTAAATTCTATTGACCCCGGGATCCCGGGTGAAAACCTTCATCTCGGTTAACCGGGCTAGCCCGCCTCATGTAATCGGCCCCTTAAGCAATGTGGACACCAATATGAAATGATTGAATAGACAATGCACTTTGGGATAGCGAGGGTAGACTAAGTCTTGCAATATACAATGCGCCATTTCATAGCATTGCATTGCCTATCATTTCATTTCATAATGGTGTTCACATTGCATAAAAAGTGTATTCTTTGGTACTAAGCACTTCCAAACTCCAAACTGCTTCCATAGTTTCTTAGCTCATTACCTCATTCTCCAAGCTTCATTCCGTTTGTGCAAATATTAGATACCATGCAACTTTAACGTCTACTTCTATTGACGTGTACGTTGGACGTTGCGTGTATCTCTCAAATTCAGCAAGGGTGATAAAGTTCTACACAACGTCTAAACAAATCATATTTCACCATCTCAAAGGCTCCTCAAATCATAATCACTTTTCATCTCCTCAAAGGTTCAAAGGTTTCTCTGAATTTTTGTCGTTGACCCAGAAAATCAAATGCTTTGAAAGATTGGGCCAAACCCGCTTTGTTGTACTCAGCTCATAACTATCACCTGTTAAGATTGCAAAGGGCTGCAAAGCCTAAAAGTTATTTCGATTTTCGGCATAAACTCTTTGCAAGATTTGAAAAATTTCGTCTTTCTTTGCTCAGACTCTCATCTCCCTACAACGCTACGAGTAGACTGCATGCAAAAAGGCATCACAAGGCATCCCATGGTATGCCAAGAGTATACCACGACGAGATATGTAAGCTACAACTCGACAGGGAGGTAGAGACAGAACCTAAACAACTACAAAAAGTTAAAAGAGAGGGGTAATAAAATTACTGCAAACTAACAAACAACAGGAACAGTGTGTACTTGTCAATATTTAAACAACGCACTTTCACCGATTTCCCTGTCTGTCCCTTGCAACCATAAAGAGCAATTGCAATACAAACTTTGAAACCTCGACATTGTCTCTAATATCGAAATTTCACGCCTACCAGACAACAATAAAGCCTAGGAACCGAATAACCTTGTTCCCAGGCGCATTGGGCAAGTTTAAGTAGTCCTTTTTGTTATTGCACAGGCACGTTTAAGCGTTCTTTCAGTTACTTACGTTTCCAGGCACGTAAACAAATTTTAGGAGCCTGATTCTTGCGGATAGACCTTTCAAGGAAGGCGTTTTGTCTCACCTTCGAACATACTGATACAATAAGAGCCTGGTTATTTGTTTGTTTAGATACCTCAGGTATTTTTTCGAAACCATTCCATTGAAGATTGAACACGTTTCTACAAACTGATGGCATCAAACTTCAAATGAACAAATCAAACTTTTCGACGGTATAGCTTATCGTTTGTTTTCTTTAGTCCATCGGATCACCAAAAGATTGAAACTATTAAGAAAATATTCAAAGTTTCGCTATACATTTCTTCAGGTGCATTTGTATCGAAGATCAAATTAATCTCGGACAAATTGCGGAGTCGTGAAAATGCACTGAATTTACAAGCTGCTTTTGTAACTACGTGATTTTAGAGCACCGAGATCACAAGAAATGATTATAAAATAATCTTCATCCCCAAGTACCACTTAAAGTAGTTGCTTATGGCCTTGAGGAAGCTCTTACACCATGGACGTTAGGGTAGCTCTTAAACCTCTTACACCATGGACGTTTGAAACTTCATATCAAATCGCAAAAAAATATCTTTTTGGCTAACAATTAAATATTTTTTAAAATATTATTGCTCAAAACACTCTTTTCATGCAGCAATTTCATTGTCCCACCCATAAAAGGATAAGATAAAAATCAACCACTAAAAATTGTTTTATCTCTGATACATATACATAAGAAGAGAATTCGAAGATCGGTGACATGATCAAATTTTGGTGCTTTTCTAAAACGTTTCACATTTCCCCATTTATTGGGTATTCCGGTATATATTACGAACAAGCTCCGTGCAAAGATGCAATGACACTTCATATAGGCAACTATGTTGCATTGGGAAACGGAAGCAACGTTTTCCTTTGAAAAACAATCACAGCAAATAGATATGAAAGAGGAAAAGCAAGAACAAACCTGTATGCTCCTCGTCCTCTGCCACGAGGATTATAGCCACCGTACGGGGCACCATAAGATCCGCCGAAGCCACCTCTCCAGCCACCTCGGAAACCACCACCTCTTCCTCCTCTGCCACGATTTGTTGTCGATAGTCCTGGAACATTGGTTCTTTTGGCACTAACCTGGGACAATGATAAAAGCTATTAACAACTATACCTGTTGACAAAAAGTCGCGATTTTCTTAGAACTATTTCAAATTCGATTACATTTGTTCTTTTGGCGCTAACTTGGGACAGATGATAAAGCTATCAACGAACGACTATAGTTTTTGACCAAAAGCTACGATTGTCTGCAAAATCTTCAAAACTTGATAATATTACAGTCTTGAAAATCGCTGTTTGTGCATTTTTTTTAGCATTTGAAGAATTTTGCAAAGTATAGAAGTGGCCTTTAATCTATCGGCTTTTAATAATTCTATTCTCCATCGCCAAAGTCTTTGTACGGAATTAAAACAACGTGCTCGTTCTTCTTGTTCAGCTAAATTCATTCCTGTTCTCACGAAGAACTTGCATGACGAGAGGAACAAACTGAAATACTGCAAAATTAGATCCAAGATTTGAGTTGTAATGTCACGAGTCCGTAGAGCAAGTGGAGTGCTATTTAAATTATCAAAAACGAAAGGAAATATAAGGGCTTTCGTATTGATCGTATTGAGTCTAGAAAATTTCCTATTGAATTTTGTCGAATTTCATCACAGGGAAACCAGCCATCTAGTTTGAGTTCGTTGCATTTATCTTTTGGGAGCTGCGTAGCTTCTCTGAAGCATAGGAGAAGCTATGCATGGTCCAGGAGATGAGTGTAATAAACTCAAACTAGGGACTGGTTTCCTTGCTATTTCATGTGACATTGTCTTCCTTTGTTGGCTCCAAAGATTCTCAAAATAATCTTATCTCTGATCAAATTTACGTTAAAATGAACGATCAAAAGGTTTAGTCGGGAGACTTAAAGAGTTTAAATGCACTTTTTTTACGAGAAACTAGGAATTTTAGCCAATACTGCTGAACGGTTCTTAAAGTCATCAGATTTTGAATTCTCAAAGTTTCTTCCCAGTTACTTGATGACTCCATAACAATCTACATGTTTACTACCTGTGCCCCCTCGTAAACATTTCACAACTTTTGAAGCCTTTCAAATGATTAGAATTCATTGAAGTACCTTCGGAATAATAACGGGTGCGCCAAAATAAACTATGCACGTTTGGCAGGCCACAATAAATCGTAAACTGGACCGATTTTGAAGTTTTAAGCAGAAGGCCTGAATTAGATACTGAGATTGTTTGCAAATCTTCTCATTTTCAGTTTTTAGAGCTAGAAGCGAGTTTCCTAGAAAGTTTGTTTCGAAAACACTGAAAACGATCAAAAACATCGAATCGATCAAGTTTTCTAAAGAATCCACATGAATGGACGAAGAGAGAATTTGTTCGTCGTGATTTGCGATTTAGAAATCGACCAATTATAATCTGCTCTACGAGAATTCGTACTAAACCCCTAAATCCCCCTGAAAACGTTTTCTCTTTGTTCATTCATGTTGAATCTTTTAAAATTTGATCGACGTTTTTTGATCGTTTTCAATGTTTGCGAAAGCGAACGTTTTAAGAGACTTGCTTCTAGCTCTAAAAATTGAAAGCAGAAAAATTTACAAAAAGTCCTAGAATCTAATTCAGGCTTTCTGCTAAAGATTAAGTCATAAATCTTCAAAATCGGTCCAGTGTACGATTTATTGTGGCCTGCCAAACGTGCATAGTTTATTTTGGCGCACCCGGTATGATACAGGAAACAAGCGAAAATAAAGTATAATATGCTGATCCTTTATTAAGGTTACTGTACCCCTTCAGGACGATAAAAAATTGTATCCGATCAATTTTTGGATTTTTAGATCATTGGATAGCACACATATCTACCTATAATTTCTTATCATTTCAAGGAATTTTACTTTATTTTTTAGCGAATTATAAGCTATTTAATATAACGTCTTTTCAGCTAGGAAAATGCTGTTTACATTACGAGGAATATTTGAGAACTAAAGGTTAAAGGTTTCAAGTGCCTTTGATTTCCTGTTGAATGGATTTTGTGGTTATAATACCAATTACGTCATGGTAAACTCTGCGCTAAATACATACAGGATTACTCTATTTACACTTGTGGCCAGATTAATGTTAATCATTTACAACAGTGGAATTATACACTAAGAAACTGTTTCAGCGCTTTTCTCAAAATCAATTTTTCAGCAACCAATGGGTATTCATACAGCTCCTTGTACCCAACGGCTGGATGTAATTGGCTGAAATTTGGCAGACAGAGAGAAAAAGCATAGGAGGACCAAAGTGTGTCTCACTTTTGAGAAAAATTGGATAGTCCAAATTTAACATTTGAATGAGCCTCAAAACGAGGCCAGGGAGCGAGGGGAAAATCGATTCATTAATTATTCTGAAGCTGGGGCATGCAAAGGAAATTTGAGACATCAGTTGCTAGATTAATGTGTTGAGAATGCAAAATCTCATGTGGGGGGCAGGGAGGTTCTAGAAAGGGGAAGGTCCAATTTTCACGTTTTCAGATATAACGCACAATTTTCGGATATTTGTCTTCTTTTTGGCTTATAATTACTCCCCATTTAATGACGAATCGAATGATGTATAGTTTATACGTGTTATGTCACGGGTGTGATAATCAAGAGAGAAAACACCGTGAGTGTTTACTGAAGGGGTACAGTAACATTAAAATGAATAGTTTCTTTCGTTATATTTTCCTAGTACTGGAGTTGCTTAATTTTTAACGATATGAGAGTTGAGTTTCTTCGAAGCGGTTTCTCGTGAAAAGTGTTATCTTGTTCTCGTAAAGCCCGGTGGGGGGGGGGGGGGTACTTAGTATATTTGTCCGACGGGGATGTGCCGTTTTTAAGGGTATCGTTTTCACCAATTTTTTCTAGCACAGGGTATCAAAATGAGGCAATTTTTCTAGAGCAGGTTGTCAAACATGTCAAAGGGGGAATATTCTGCTAGATCGGGTCGTTTTTCGGTCAAATTTCATGTTTTTGAGTATACTTTTCACCATTTTTTTCTAGAACAGGTTATCATTTTGAGTGAAAAATTCTGGAGCAGGGTAGAAAATTTTTTTTCGTGGGCACACCCCCGTAAAAATTTAAGTCAAGTACCCCAGGGGCGGATCCAGCCCTGAATTCTGACCGGTTTATAGGGGGCAAAAAAGGGGGTCAGGGGGCGAAGCCCCCAGAAAAATTTTTCGTGGCCACGCCCTTCAGACTCTCGGAAAACAAGGGCAACGCCCTTTTACATAAATAATGATGGTCTGCAGGTCTAGAGCTTTTCCATGTAATTTCTACCCCCCATCCTCTGCATAATAACTTTATCGACGAATCATCGATGTTCGTCACCCCTCAGACCCTTAAAATTTAAGTTAAATTCTCTTACGCCTTCCTTCAACTTCAAAACTTCCTAAAATACACTCGTATTTTTATTTTATGTGCTGTATCTCTCCTTCGCTCTTCTTTTCAATGGCACTCTGAAGTCGATAAAGATCTTCCTTTTCTGGGTCAGCCATTGCCGTCTGCTGGCCCTTCTCGTTCTTGTTCTATTCGATGAAAATCTACTTCCTTTGCAAACATATTTTACTTCCTTCAGAAACGGTTTACTTCCTAATCGACACAGGTTCACTGATTTCGAACAATTGCCGACCGGTTCACGGAAGTCGCTGGACAGGTTCACTCAACCCTTATTGGTTCATCAGATTACAAGGACTTGATATCAAAACAATTGCGAAACGTCACAGCCATTCAAAGCGAATCAAATGTGCAAATCTGTTGCGCAACTTGAAACTGATAACGCAGGTTTCGAATCACATACCTCCTGGAGAACCATAGCAAATAAAGCCAAATGACTGCCATATGTAGGTTGCTTATTGTTTATGAGAAATTTTGTGTAGAAGTACCCTATGTCATGTCTATGAAGACTATCACCTTTTGACTTGAAACTGGTTTGCGGAGTGAAAATAGGTTCAAGTTATTTTACTTTTCTGTAAAGTTAGGCAGATACCCGGCAGATAATACAAATTTATCTTAGGTTTGGAAATCTGACCGATGCACGGAAACCGGTGAAACCGGTCTGGATCCGCCCCTGTACCCCCCCCCCCCCCGGGTCGTAAAGGGAACAACATCTCGTGTGCAAATGGAAAATCAGTACCTTGATTTGTCTTCCTTTAAAAAGCGAATCATTGAGTGCAACTGCATTTTCAACACTTTCTTTATCAGAAAACTCCACATATGCGAATCTGTACGGAAAATAAGTAAGTAGACGAGTAAATAAGCTATCATTTGCCATCCCAAACAAAATTCACAAAGCTTGGGTAAAAGAACATTAAACCTATTTGCATTGGCTGTTTGAAGTGGGGAAGGGGGCGTTTTTCACCCTCTTTCCTTTTTCGAAACTGCAAGAGATATAACAATGGAACTTCTCCAAATTATTTCCTGGACAATTGGCTTTTCAAATATAACAATATCAATTATTTAGTCACATTTTTCGTGGCAAGGTAACCAAAAAACAAGGGAAATTTAGCAAATTTTACATTTCTATTTCATCAATTACTCCACTAGCCTATGCGTAGACCCATTATCCCAAAGGAGGAAAGGGTCTAAGAAACAAAGAGCAAAAGCTTGCTACTGAGGTTTCTAGATTTCTGGAAACTTAATTTGTGCAGCCTTTGTTTCAACCATAGAAATATTTCTATTTCTATGGTTTCAACGCGTTTCACAAATCATTTGAAAAGGGGATTAGAATGATTAATTGGGCGGCCGTAGCAAGCCTTTGCTCTTTGTTTCGTAGACCCTTTCCTCCTTTGGGATAATGGGTCTACGCGTAGGCCATTACACCAATTTCCTCCAAAATTGTTGCAAATAATAGGAAACATATCTTAGCTTCACAACACACAATACATTCAGGCTATCTCGAAAAAGTTTTGCCCGTTTTAGTTGCTGCTTTGGAGGAGCTATAGCTTTATTTGTCTTGTTTTTACAGATTTGAAACGGTGAGGCTTCAGCTTAGAGTTTGGGGTCTTGTTTGAGTTAATCTGACAAGTGGTTGCTGATTTATGGCGAAGGAAAGCCAAAATAAGTGGTAGCTTCAAAAACTGGACTTTTGTCCTTCTCTAGCGATGCATACAATTTTCGAAGAAAGGGTTATATATAGTGTCATATTGAAAATTTTCCCCCACATAGTTTTAAAATTGTTGACAGTTTCACTTAAAGACAACCAACACTAATAACCCTTTTGAAAATGCAGGGAATATTTAAAGGCATTTTGCCCATATAAATATCAGTTGCATGCACACTCGTTGAAACTCCTGACAAAATGCATGCAGCTTTTGGATGATTTGATTGGCTTAGACTGAGTCTGTTTCAAACTGATTACATGAAAAACATTGGAGTTTAAACTGCGTGGGAAGCCATCCAATACTCAACCTCGCATTCGCACGAAAGCTGATCACATGAGTCACGTGAATATAAAGGAAAATATCACATTTCACATGTGTGCGAAATATCTCCCTTGAAGCATGTTACTTACATGGACACATTGCCTTTAAATATAATGCAACAACTCTTGCAACAGAGTTGTCATTTTCCAACTTGGTGTTATAGCTTTGTTAGTACGCCTTTTCAACGAGTGGAACTGTTTCACACTCACCCAGAATATATACACTACGTGACCAATAAACATTGCCATAACCTCTGAGTAACGTACCTATATTCCGCAAAATACGAAAATGATGCCATCTTTCAAGGAATTTTAGTTCAAGTTTATTCCCTTACAGTGAAATTCATATGTTATCCTGGATGACTGAACAACTACTTGAACCTGTCTGAAAGGATATGACTTTGCCACTCGCCTGCTGCATTTGATCAAATGCTTTAAGGAATAATCTACCGTAGATGTTATGTATTTCACGGTTATCCCCTGACAAACTTCAACCGTTGCTTCCGAACTTTCTAAGAATTTTGTAGAAATCCACTCATCCAAAGAAAAAACTACCAAATAGCTGCAACTTGTCTGCCTAACAGGAATGACACATGCATCAGTTAGCACCTCTATGAAGAACTGAATGTAACATGCTGTACAATAGTGTGATTCCCTTCCAATGACTGTGATAGGGAGAGAAAACTGGCCTTCTTTTCTGGATAAAGTGCGTAATAATAAGCATCTGCTGCTACTGCTGATTAGATGCCTAAATAGCAAGAGCAAGATTTGCACTGCTGCAAATTTGCCAGGGTTGTTTGTGTATTTTACCTTTTAAAGTGAACCAAAATAAATTAATCAGTGCCAATTAAAGTTAAAATAATCAGAAATTATTACCCTTTTGGGTGTCCAGAATATTTGTCACACAAGATTGTTACTCTGTTTACAGAACCAACACCATGAAAATGACTTTCTAATTCTGCTGCTGTGGCAGAGTAGTCAACCTTTGAAAAGAATTTGATAATATATTGGGATATAAAGGTATATTGGTATATTGGCAATAAAGAAACAATAAAATGGATACTATAAGTGCGAATGAAGAACGAACAAGAAATAGACAAATATTTGATGTTTTTTAGCACACTAAGGCCTTTCAAGTCATTACTATCATCAGAGAGTGTGCTAAATGATAGTAATGACTCGAAAGGCCTTAGTGTGCTAAAAAACATCAAATTTTTGTCTATTTCTCCTCCGTTCTTCATCCGCACTTATAGGTATGATATAGATTGATAATATTGCCAGTTGTTCAAAGATATTTAACAAATTGCCTGGAGCAAAATTTGTCCTTGCATGTGCTGACTTCCTTGAAAGCAAAACTTATCACTGTAAAAGAAAATAAATCAGGCATCTACCAATAACAACACTTGTAACATATTATAAGAATTACAAAATTTGTGCTTTACTTCTTCCTACCATATTTAACTTCATTATATTAGTTTGTACAGTAGTTTACAAAACATGCTGTATTTTAGCATGCTCAAGATCAAAGTGTTTTAGGCCCTTTTTAGGCATTTTGCAAACAACGGATTTTTGTAAATCCACACACACAAATTCACATATATTTTCAGCACTCATAGAACACAAGAGAAATCACAAAAATACTTCAGTCCTTTCCCTATCGATGAAAACTCAATTCATTCAAATCCATTCAGTACTCTAAATACCATGGTTTTGGAAACGTCTGAACTTTTTTTGGTGCACCCACCTGGTACTTTTGGTCTTTTTAAGTTTTTGTACCGGATATCCCAAAAAGTACTCCTATTTCAAAAGTAACCTAAATTTGATGACGTGTCCGATCTTCCAATTTCCTCTTTAGCAAGTATAGTAGATCAAAGATCATAATACTTCCCCAGGTATACTGATTTTGTGATTAGTTTTAGGATTAGCAAATTTAGCTCTTCAGGGCTACCTGGTTTTGAAGTATATTGCAAAAAGCACTGATGATTGTCAGAATAAATTCTTATCAAGCTTCTACATAGTTTGGTTGTAAATGTCAGAAAGAAACACAAAGTATCATTGTAGGCTTGATGAATTATGCAAAATCTCAATATCGTTCTTAGGCAAGATTCTTGTTCCCATATCAGCATTTTCCAAATGTCTGGGTATAAATGATGATTGTTTTTACCAAACAAAATTTTCCCATCTGAGCCAGCCTTTGACCGTTAAAAACATTACCCTTGTCAATTTTGAATAATGGCTGCGAACTTTATTATTCAACAGCAGCCCATCAAATGCTTTTTATCGAGTGTGCCAAAATAAACTATGCACTTTTGGCAGACCACTATAAATCGTACACTGGATCGATTTTGAAGATAACCATTAGCAGAAAGCCTGAATTAGATTCTAGGATTTTTTCAATTTCTTTCGTTTTCAGTTTTTAGAGCTGGAAGCGAGTTTCTTAAGATTTTCGTTTTCAAAGACATTGAAATCAATCAAAAAACATCGATCAAATTTTCTATGAATGGACAAAGAGAAAACGTTTTGGGGTGATTTGGGGATTTAGAAATTGATCAATGTGAACTTCTGCATGAGCATTATTTCAAAGATTGCGCTGTTGTGAAATTCTGTAGTAGTTGCAATAAAGTGCCGCCCCAAAAACCATCGCAAAATAAAACATTCAGCAAGACTCCATGCTTGGTGGCCTCACGGTGCTTCCTTGTTTTGTCTTTTTCACCCCCTTGATACTGGAATGCAACCTGCACCAAATAATGATAATAATTAGAGTTAGCTGCTTCCAAATCTGGAAGCAATTGACAATCATTGACTGTTACAGTGTCACTGTTACAGTTGATCTTTCATCGAGAGTTAATATCTGTATTTGTTGTCTTGAAACAGTCAGATAGGAATTGACCTTTACTTATTTTGCTTGACTATATGGTTGTTTCTAGTACAGAAGGCACTTTTCGGCCTCTTCTTTTGATCTTGTTTGTGTGGAAGGTCAACATCTTACAGGGGTAGTCGTTCTCTCTCCGGATGACATGTGCTATCCATTGTTTCTGTTATTTTTCATAATAGATAGCTATATTGACTGGATTAGTTATTTCATAGAGCTTTTTCGCTAGTGATTCTATATGACCAACCCATTTCTGTAGTATCTTTATCATTAACATTACAATGTTCCTGCTTTCATAAATTCATAACAGCATAAAATCAACAAAACTTCAAGAGGAAATACATATATTAATATCATTACAAGTATTTCTACATTCCTTCCAACTTAGAACTAATATTCATGCATTGGATAATAACTGATCAATTTCTAAATCCCCAAATCATCACGAAAATTCTCTCTCTTTGTCCATTCATGTGGAGTCTTGAGTGGATATTTTATCAACATTTTATGACCGTTTTCAGTGTTTTGAAATCAAAAATTTTAAGAAACTCGCTCATAGCTCCGCAAATAGAAGACTAAAAAATGTACAATAAATACTGGTGTCTAATTGAAGATCTTGGCTCAAGATTAGCTCATAAATCTTCAAAATCGGTCCAGTACGATCTATTGTGGCATGTCAAAAGTGCAGAGTATATTTTGGTGCGCTCCTCAGTATATAAAACTGTAATATATTACTTTACAGAAGAAATTGAATATATCACTCTAACTCATGAAGAAATTACTAAAATGGATATACCGTATGCTTAAAAATATTAAAGAAATTGGGCCCAGGGTAAAGGTAATGAATTACATATACTGTGTATATATTTTAAGCCTTTATGGTGTTCCCTATTATAAGGAGAAGCAAAAAGGTTATTCTTACATTTCCAACATAGATTGATCTGTTGTCCATTTCACCTTTGTCTTCAAGTCCTGGGGATCCTAAGATTTGCAGAAAATTTTGAAAGTTTCTATATTGCAACTGTATGAACATATACAGTAACAGTTTACCAAAAACTACATTAGATTCAGCGTCTTATAGCAAAATAAAGCAGGAACTTGATTATAGTCTATTGCAAGAAAGTTGCTAACAACAGTCTATCAGTGACTCTGCAGAGGCCAATTGCTACAGAGTTAACATAATATGGTGTAACTGTTAAACTCAAAGAAAAATAACATGCTCACTGACATTGAGCCAAAATGCTTATTGATCAACCATTTGCATTGTAACAGATCAATAAAGTATAATGAACTGCTCAGAGCAATTTCAGGTTGATAAGATGATCTCTTGTTTTCACAAATAAACAGTGGTTTGTTCACACCCATCAACAGAGCCATGCACTAAAATAATTGTTATAAAATTCCACAAGCTGTACATACAGTATACTGTACATACTGGGTGATCCACAAAAAACTTCATGAGCCAGCTCTCTAAAATCAGATGTGATTGACAAATTCCTTGCATCACTGTTTAGTTGAAAGACTTTAGCTATTTCCAAGATGCTGCACGGTCACTTTGAGCTAAAATTCCATGCAAAAAACCAGATTCAAAGATGATTTCAAATCCTACATTTCTTATTTAACATGGAATAGTATTGCGATTCTTTTCCAGTCAACATCTAGTGAAGCTTACATACATACATACATACATACATGCGATATTTGTTATTGCAGGTTAAACTAAAGTCAGCTAATGCTGATGTGGACCTGCATATACTACTAATAAATGAAAAGTTTACCTGAAAAATGTAAAGAAATGTTAAAACTGTTCAGTAATAAAAATCCTTAAGCCTAGTTTTTAAAATACAAGTTTCAGATTTAAAGGAAAATTTATTTATAAAATCAATATGTAATTTGATGTTGTTCTTGAATTCTTGTGTGTTCTTTTTCTCTTTTAAACTGTTGTCAATTGCATTCCACAGAAGAGATCCTCTATATCTAAGACTATTTCTGCCAATCTCTCTTTTAAATCGCTTTATGTCAAATTGCAACTTATTCCGAGTTCTACTCTCTCGTTTTTCAAAAGGCCTTGAGAGTAGAGCAGGGCAGTTTCCATAGAAAATTGTGTGCATGTAGGTTAACAGCCTTTTCTTATAGATGTAACTTATTGGCTGCCAATTTACTTTGTTCATTATCTCTTCATTTGTAAGGGTTCTATCTTTGATCTTGTGTATGAGTCTTGCAGCCCTGCTATGTAGATTATCAATAGCATCCATGATGACATTAGAACTTGTGCCCCAAACAGAAATACAGTATGTCATTGAACTAACCACAGTTTTGAAATATATCTCCATCTTAACGTACTAGATGGACTTTAAGTTATGTGGGGAAATCCATTGTTTGCCAACTGATTGCCCTGCTCCTTGTCAAAATTTTGTGCCTCAATGCAACTTTGGATTTAAGCTCTTTCGCATCTTGCAAAGAATGGACTAGAAAAGGAGTGGAAAATCTGAGAAATGAATGACTGACCAAAGGTTAGTCATCATGACTTAAACTGACAAAGCAACATCGTAAGAGATAGCAAAGCACTTCAGCTACATGCTGATACCTTGTTTGTGTTCATAACATTTGCTTTGAGGAAGTAATATGCAATCTAGCTTGTGAAGTATCTTTGGTTAGCCAAGTAACTATAGCTTAATGCATAATCATCATAAAATCCCTGGGGCTATTACCTGTTCCAGCACTTCCGGTTGGGCTCATAAGAGATTCTTCAACTTGTTTTTGCATCTCTTTTAGTTTTTCAGCTTCTTCTTCCATTTCCTTTACTCTTGCCTTGATTGCTTCCAGTTCCTTATTTTGAAGAAGAAAGTGATGATTCATAACTCCTTCTTAGAGTAAACTCACAAATAGGTTTTGCCCAGGCAAGTGTCATAACAACATTTCAAATGTCACATTTTGTTTCTAACCCTGCCCCCTTCCATAAATCTTAAGCATTATTTTGATGTGATAGACTTTTGGGTCAAATTGTTGTGAAATTGTTTGTACCGGTAAATGGACACCAAAATTAGCAGTTATAATCTGCAGCAAGAGTGATATTTAAACGTTGGGAGTCTTGCAACGATTCTTTTAATGCTACACAGAAATATGTTTGTTTTAATTGCATTATGCAGGCGACCATTCCTGTAACAAGGGGGTTAAAAGTGGTAGCATATGCTTGATTTCCAATTGGAAGGTTGGTTGATTCCCCGCCCTATTGAACCTGCTACATAGAGTGAGGCGAGTCACCAACTCTATGTAATTCCAGGCCAAAGTAACCTTGTGTGGTAACATGAAAGAAGAACGGGACACTGCTTCGATAAGCTCAGTTTCAAGACCTGGCCGTAAATTGTTTTAGTGGTGAGCAGTTAATCATGTGCCTTGCTTGTAGGTGAGTGATTTTGAGCACTACATACCTCTCACTGTAAAGAGGAATTTTTGAGGTTAGGGACGAGGGACAGATAAACAAGTTTTGAAGGTGTTGCAAAGAACAGTGGAATTGAGTTGAAATTCAGTGGCACAACAAACTATACAGTTAAAAAACAAAGGCCCCCAACCTCTAGTTGCCCCCCGCAAAAAATTCCTTCATTAGTTTACTTCAAAGCTGGCGCTGTAGCTATGATAAAAAGCCCAAGGGGCTGCAGGCCTGCATGATATCTCAGTATAAATAAATGGAAACTGTCAATTGTAATCTTCTCTGAAATATAGATCAAGGAATAGTGCATGGAACGTTTATAAAGTTACTGTTTTGTTGCGAAAATTGATGTGTCACTATTTTCTCCCTTTCCGCCAACAGAGGCTTTGGCTAGGACATTACCAAGTGAGGGGGTTGGGGCATTTGTCCCTTTTTATGTTTGAAGAATGAAAACATTATGCAGGGGCTTTTGCTCCAACCGGAAGGAATACACCTACCTACCTACCTACCTACCTAGGTACCAAGGAATCAGGAATGTTGTAACAATGGGCACTATTAATGCACACAATCGAAACAATCAGCGAAGCATTTCAGATATTCATAGACAGTGTTAATATATACAATCAAAACAATTCAGAGATATTTGGGCAAACAATGAACTTTGGCGAAGTTGCCAATTCACATTTCCTCATTAAGGCTAATTAACTACTTGCTCCTAACAATAATGGAGCTGGCAACTCATTACAAGGCAATCTTCAAAATTTGACCTCATTGACCTGGCAAACTGCCGTTACTGTTTGAAATCTTCAATATCAATAACTGTTAGCAAGGAAACCTACCTTCCAATAAAATACTATAAAGAAATAAGTATGGCACTGTTGTAGTGGCAATTCTTGTCTGGATAAAGTAAACACATTGTCAATATCGTCGGCTATTCTTTAGTTTCACTCAGGTAAGTAGGAATTCTCTTAAACTTGGAGGGGCACGGCATTTCAGTGGCACTTTTTCCTAAGGGCACTTTAATATACACCAGATTTTTGACGGTAAAAATGTGATATATAGAAGAAAATAGTGTGAATGCTGATAGATATCCGATTTCAAATTAAATCATGAAGCAAATAATAACAAACTTAAACTACACGTTTTTTTTATAAGAAACTTGGATCAGCACTTAGTACTAAAAGTTTCTTAATTTCGCATGAAAATTTCGGTGTTTTAGTAGTAAAAGTTTCTTAATTAGTTTATTTTCGACGGGAAAAATGTTATATATAGGAGGAAATAGTATGAATGCTGATAGATATACGATTTCCTTCGCAATGAAACAAAATAGAAGTAAACATGACCAAATCAAGAAGTAAATACAAACATAATCAAACTACTTTCTGTCCGCATTAGTCTTTAAGAGGGGCACATCCTGAGACAAAAATTACACCTTTTGGTTTGTTGCAAAATCTTGGGGAGCCCGTGCCCCCTGTGTCCCACTAGTTTCTACGTCTCTGGACTCTCGCTACATCTAATGTAATAGATCTGATGCATATAACGAAATCTGATCTGCTTCATCAAGTGGGCTCGTTATTAGGCTACATTTATGTTTGAAGAATGAAAACATTATGCAGGGGCTTTTGCTCCAACCGGAAGGAATAGACCTATATAGACATATAGACATATAGGTACATAGGAATCAGGAATGTTGTAACAATGGACATTATTTTTGCACACAATCGAAACAATCAGCGAATCATCTGAGGTATTTTTAGGCATTGTTAATGCATACAATCAAAACAATTCTGATATATTTGGGCCAACAATGAACTTTGGCGAAGTTGCCAATTCACATTTCCTCATTAAGGCTGATCACTACTTGCTGCTAACATTAATCCAGCTGCCAACTCATTACAAGGCAATTTTCAAAATTTGACCTCTTTGACCTGGCACACTGCCCTTACTGTTTGAAATCTTCGATATGGACAACTGTTTCCAAGGGAACCAACAAGCCCATATAATACTATCAAGAAACAAATGTGGCACTGTTATGGTGGCAACTCTTGTCAGGATAGGGTAAAGAAAATTGTCAATATTGTCGGCCATCCTTCAGTTTTACTCAGAGCAGTAGGAAGCATCTTAAACTTGGAGGGGCACGGCAATTTAAAGGCAGTTTTTTCGTAAGAATGGCACTGTAATATACAACAGATTTTTGACGGGAAAAATGGGATGTATAGAAGAAAATAGTATGAGTGCTGATAGATATCCGATTTCCTTCACAATGAAACAAATTGATAAGTAAACATAACTAAATCACGAAGTGAATAATAACAAAATTAAACTACTTTCTGTCCGCATTGGTCTTTAAAAGGGGGCACATCCTGAGACAAAAAGGGCACCTTTTGGTTTGTTGTAAAATCTTGGGGGGCACGTGCCACCAGTGCCTCCGGTTTCCTACGTCTTTGGACTCTCACTACATCTAATGTAATAGTTGTGATGCATATCAAGAAATCTGGTCTGCTTCATCAAGTGGGCTCGTTATTAGGCTACATCCATTTTGATATGAACTAAATCGTGCATTGCAATTGCAAATAGATATTCTATTACTCTGCGGCAAGCTATGTTTATGTTTGAAGAATGAAAACATTATGCAGGGGCTTTTGCTCCAACCGGAAGGAATATACCTAGGAATCAGGAATGTTGTAACAATAGCCATTATTTATGCACACAATCGAAGCAATCAACGAAGCCTCTGAAATATTTACAGGCCATGAATTCATTAATCGAGCTGCCAACTCATTACAAGGCAATTTTCAAAATTTGACCTCTTTGACCTGGCACACTGCCCTTACTGTTCGAAAAATCTTCAGAAACGAGTATGGCACTGTTATAGTGGCAACTCTTGTCAGGATAAAGTAAACAATTTGCCAATACAATAGTGTCGGTCATCCTTCAGTTTTTATCAGAGCAGAATGAAGCATCTTAAACTTGGAGGGGCACGGCAATTTAAAGGCACTTTTTTCATAAGAAGGGCATTTTAATATACATCAGATTTTTGACGGGAAAAATGTTATATATAGAAGAAAATAGTATGAATGCTGATAGATATCCGATTTACTTCGCAATGAAACAAAATGAGAAGTAAACATAACCAAATCAAGAAGTAAATAATAACATAATTAAACTACTTTCTGTCCGCATTTGTCTTTAAAAGGGGCACATCCTGGGACAAAAATTACACCTTTTGGTTTGTTGCAAAATCTTGGGGAGCACGTGCTCCCGGTGTCCTACTCCCACTAGTTCCTACGTCTCTGGACTCTCGCTACATCTAATGTAATAGTTCTGATGCATATAAATAAATCTGGTTTGCTTCATCGAGTGGGCTCGTTATTAGGCTAGATCCATTTTGATATGAACTAAATCGTGCATTGCAATTGCAAATAGATATTCTATTACTTTGAGGCAAGCTATGTGCATGATCTCATTCTTCAAACATGGCTAATGGGGGCCTTTAATTATGTTTGAAGAATGAAAACATTATGCAGGGGCTTTTGCTCCAACCGGAAGGAATACACCTACCTACCTACCTACATAGGTACATAGGAATCAGGAATGTTGTAACAATGGGCATTATTTATGCACACAATCGAAACAATCAACGAAGCATCTGAGATATTTACAGGCAGTGTTAATGTATACAATCAAAACAATTCAGAGATATTTGGGCTAACAATGAAACTTTGCGTGATTGCCAATTGACATTTCCTCATTAAGGCTAATCACTACTTGCTCCTAATATTGATGAAACTGCCAACTCATTACAAGGCAATTTTCAAAATTTGAGCTCTTTGACCTGGCACACTGCCCTTACTGTTTGAAATCTTTGATGTGGATAACTGTTGCTAAGGGAACCAACAAACCCATATAATACTATCAAGACACAAATAAGGCACTGTTATAGTGGCAACTCTTGTCAGGATAGGGTAAAAAAAATTGTCAATATTGTCGGTCACCCTTCAGTTTTACTCAGAGCAGTAGGAAGCATCTTAAACTTGGAGGGGCACGGCAATTTAAAGGCACTTTTTTCGTAAGAATGGCACTGTAATATACAACAGCTTTTTGACGGGAAAATTGTGATATATAGAAGAAAATAGTATGAGTGCTGATAGATATCCGATTTCCTTCGCAATGAAACAAATTGAGAAGTAAACATAACTAAATCACGAAGTAAATAATAACAAAATTAAACTACTTTCTGTCCGCATTGGTCTTTGAAAGGAGCTCATTCTGAGGCAAAAATGGCACCTTTTGGTTTGTTGCAAAATCTTGGGGGGCACATGCCACCAGTGCCCCCGGTTCCCTACGTATTTGGACTCTCGCTACATCGAATTTGATAGTTCTGATGCATATCAAGAAATCTGGTCTGCTTCATCAAGTGGGTTCGTTATTAGGCTACAGCCATTTCGATATGAACTAAATCGTGCATTGCAATTGCAAGTAGATATTCCACTACTTTGAGGCAAGCTATGTGCATGATCTCATTCTTCAAACATGGCTAATGGGGGCCTTTAATTTAATAAATATGGTCCTGAGGGTTCTTTCAAAACAAGGATAAAGTGGTTGAGTAGGGTACAGTAAGGTAAGAATTTTTCGTGAGAAAAACTGGAATAAGATAAGGTTGGCGTTCTTAAAAATGTTCCCAAACAAACTATCACAGAATTGTCAAGGCTCAGACAACGCACTATTTGTAAATCAGTGGCCTTAAGTTTTAACTGGATATGGCTTTTATGTCTGTCATATCATTTTACAAAATGCTTCTGGCTGCAAAAGCTGAAGAATCCCTCAGGGCCCCAACTGCCTCTGTTAGGCCACTGTTGAAGTTACAAGAATCCATATTGTGTTTTGAATGGTAACAGGAATAAAACAATTGTGTTTTCCTCTTTGCTACTGTACGGTCTTTGTTAGACACTCATATTTAGGCTATTTCATTGTGAATGCTTTTCAATCCAGTATCGCTGTGGCAGTCCTTGAATAAAGAGGAACGCAATACCTTAAATTCTTCCACATCAAATTAAATCACCTACACATACTTTTCAAACATCAAACTTATGACCAAGCGCTGGAAAGCAAATTCCTTAGATTCAGGACACATGTCCTAGGGCAACTTCTGTTGTTTTATTCTCGCAGTGTATTTGATCTTCCTGTGACTATTTGACCTTGCCTGAATATGTCATTATCACATTACAATCTTTTTTATAAGAATAATGTTTATAAGAATATTCAGGCTCAGGGAGTCATCCAATTTTTAAGAATATTTATGAGAATATATCAGCCTCAGCTCCCATATTTGTGTCTCACCTTTCTATGAGGTGTCATCTGTGACAAAAATCATTTATCAAAATTTGGAATGTATGAACTGCATTTTATGAATCAGGCAAATGCAAAATCCTGAATATTGCACTTGCTCAATATGGAATTTGGCAAAACCTTCTTGAATCCCAGATACCATTGTAACCTGACTCGTTGATGTGTCATACTTCAATTTTCTGATTTCAAAATGTGTATTGTCCTTGTAAAACACCATCCTATCATTCGATTATCTATCAGCCCGCAATCAGTCATTTCAGTATTTGCAATCATCCAGTCCGATCCAAATTCAACCAGTTCATCGTTCTGCTATTTATCAATGCACCATTCTGGAAACCACAAATCTTTGATTCGATATTCTCCATTTTCAAATCCGTCAAGCTGTAATAGACCATTCCCATGATTACGTCATCACCAGTGCGGCGCGCAATGCATCCTGGTACTTGTAGTTAAACACCTGGCCGAGTTAGTGTGTTTTGTATAGAAAGTGCATGAGAAGTTGTGCATTGCGTTGGAAATATCGAAGAAAAATTCGAAAAATCAACTAAATTTACTGTAGGACATGTCCCTAGATGCTTAAGAAACTCAAGTCCTGGATTTCGTTTGACTAGAGCGCAAAGGAAGGTATTTTTAGGGGGAAGTGTCGACGAAAGTGCAGTGTGGCCTAATGAAAATATTGCGAGCATGTGGCAAGTTGATGTCCCTAGATGTTTTAGAAACTCTAATCAGGTGTTTAAAGCAGATGAAGTGGAGATCAGGGCATGAAAACCCACCCGACCATGTGACCGGGCGGTCGCAGGAAATTTTCAATTCATAATGTCCTGCAGGAAATTTTTCAAAATCTATCTCTTTTCAAGTATCATGTTCTGGTTTCTCGTTGTTTTATTATGAAAAACATATAAAATCAAGCAAGTTGCCTGACATAGAGTGGATTTCATGTACAATTTTTATGAATATTGTATACAACAAATATGAGATAAATGCCGAACTTGATTTCCCTTGTGCCTTTCAGAAATCATAGATATATTTCTTTCATGGGTTCCCAACTTCAACGGCCCCAAACTTTCTCCTAATTTATTTTCCATGATATCTCACTCGCATTTACACAAAGACCGGTTACATTTTTATTGTGTATCATCGGGACCTGTCCTCTCTTTAAGCAAGCTGGATGTTTTAACTGATCTAGCTTGCAGGAAGTTCAAGCATGATTTGTGTGTGGTCACAGGAAGGGAAATATTTTTTCATGCCCTGGCGGAGATGAAAGAAATATTCGCAAGGAAAGTCAATGAAAATGTAATGCGGCCTAACGTAAACATTGCCAGTGATTTGAGGAGGCCAGAAAAGGGGGAGAGAAAGGGCTGTACTCTTTCTCTAAAATTAGACCAAAATCTAAAATTTGAGTTTATCATCTTGTGCAGAGACGAAGCCATTGGGAGTTTGACGTTATTAATTTGTTGGCTTCCGACGGCAATCATATGAAGGGAGAACTTTCCCCCTTTACGTACTGAACGACTGAAGTCAAATCGCTGCATTTCGGCAATGGCTACATTAAGCACCTAAAATTAAGTATATTGCTTACTTCAAGGAGGAAAATCCGAAAATTTACTATAATTCTCAATTTTCTATAGTTTTGAGAAAGACAAAATGCTGCTTTTTAACTCTGGCATCATTTATACGCTTGAAGTGTGCTGTTCCAAACCCGTGATCTCCGAAATTCTTTCTTGCTGTCCAGCAGTGTTTCCGCGTTTGCGTCATTCTCTGTTTTTCAGAATTTTTTCCGACTGGGATAGAGTTATTAGATATTGAATTAAAGTTCAGGACTCCAATTTTTAGTGGGAATGGATTCAGTAAACGGCATGTGAATCATCCGAAAGCAATCACCTCCTTGCCTCCTTTTTCGCTCGCAATGTTTTCATTAGGCCACACTCCACTTTCGTCAACTCTTCCCCCTAAAAATTCCTTCGTCTGCACTCTAGTCAAACTGAATCCAGGACTTGACTTTCTAAAACATCTGGGGACATGTCATACAGTATGGGACATAACGAAATTTAGTTGATTTTTCGAATTTTTCTTCGATATATTTCCAACGCAACACACAACTTTTCATACACTTCCTATACAAAACACAGTAACTCGGCCAGGTGTTTTAACTACAAGTGCCAGGATGCGATGCGCGCCGCACTGGTGATGACGTAATCATGGGAATGGTCTATTCGTCCTTCAGAATTTGCCAAATATCGCTCCAATATGCAAATGAGCTTGAGCAATTCAATTCAGCTAGGAAATCTCTCCAAGAATTGAATACCCTCGTCAATGTGCTTGCTACAGTATGTGAATAACACATGGTGATGTATTTTGAAACCATCCATGAGCCCTCTTCTCTTTCAAAACCCTGTAACCTGCCAAAGGGAAAGGGAGGGGAATAGCTCCCAGAAAATAAATCATCTTTTGCAAGTCACAAGCCTAAGTTTTTCATTGACCATTTTGATGTAACTTAGTTCTGTATGTCTAAATTTTAGTTTTTTTATTTTGTTTAGAATTTTATGCCTAAACCGCTTCAGTTGCTTTTTGACTCTGACACTGGACTGTTGATGTTAGGCCTCAATCAATAATTTGATGGGGTAAATGAACGTCTAGTTTGAAACTTTAACTTCTCAGGGTAAATGTTAGAGTTGACTCAGTGCCGCTGTGCCTACGTGGAATCTGGGTGCGCCGTGCGCCACAGATATATGCCATTTCTTTTGTTCTGTTGTTATTTCCATTGTTTAGATTGGGTCTGTGCGCCAACTTGAACATGCATTCCTTAAAGGCGGCAATACACTATCATCTTAGGTAAAAGTTACCCCATATTTGTTCTGTGACCATACAGTATGATAGTGTAAAGCGCCTTACAAGTTGGTCATAGTTGCTCCATAACGTCTTTAATCCACTTATCATAATTGGCCAGCACAGAAAAAAATTTGATCTCAGATCAAATTTTTTTTCTGTGATGCAAGTTTTTCAAAGGAGCTGACAAATGACGCAGCAAGCTTGCCTACGCAAAGTACTACATCGTTGGAGGGAATCATTTGGCTAGCCTGAGTACAGCGTCTACTGCCACTGCCACTGCGGAGCACAGTGTTCCAGGGCATGTAATTAATGTGAAAAATGAAAGTATCAGAATTGTACCAAACTGATTTTTCTGTTGTTCACAGTAGCTTGAGGAATGTCAAAACCCAAAAAACGTTCAAATCGGACAATCTAGTGCTGAGAAAACCTATGAATTACGAAGCGCTTCTTCAACATTAAAAACAAAAAATCTATGTTTCAGGACTCTCGGAAAGTCTATTGCAGAATCAATTTTAAGCTATTGGCAACACGTTTGCAAAAGGGCTTAGTAGAATAAGCTCTCAAATAATTTGGCGAATTTTTCACGAAGACCAGTTTTGCACCTTTTCAGAGTAAAAAATTTCATTTTTATGACAAAAACCTATAGATTAGCAACGGCAATATTTCATCATATCTCCACAATTTTTAATACATTCTTTTTGGAAATAGTAGTATTTTACACAATTAACTGATTTTGAAGGTTTTGAAAACATGCAGCCAACTCTACAATGATTTGTTATATCCCAATATGAAAAATGCGCCTAGTAACATCAAAAAACAGAACAAACACCAAAATAGATACCTAATATGATTAGGGAGTTGATCCTTTTACCTCCTTTTGACTATAAGAGGGAAATATTTGTTTCATTGAACATCTAGTTCAGTCTATAGTAGAGTGGCAATTACAGACAGAATTTGCTAAAAAAGACTTCTTCTTCACTGGCCTTCGTGAAAAATTCACCAAAATTAGTTGAGAGCTTATTCTACTTAGCCCTTTTGCAAAAATGTTCCCAATAGGTTAAACTTGATTCTGCAATAGGCTTTACGAGAGTTCTGAAACATAGATTTTTTGCTTTCAATGTTGAAGGAGCGTTTCGTGATTCAGGTTTAGTTTTTATGAACGATTGGTTACCAAAATGGATTTGAAAAATTTGCACATCCCGAGATGAAATCTTCAATCGCCCTTTTCACTACATATTCTGCAGGGTTCACTGTCAAACAAAACAAAGATCATGAAAATCAAGTGAGTGGAAGCCAAGAAATTTGAATTTGAAAGTTAGTGCTATTTTGTGGCCTTGCTGTGCTACAAAAGAAGCCTGCAGTACACTTTTTAGGCGTAACTTGAAATGATATTTTCTCAGCACTAAATTGTCCGATTTGAAAATTTTTTGCGTCTTGATATACCTCAGGCTACGGTTAAATATAGAAAAATCAGTTTTGTACAATTCTGAAATTTTCATTTTTTGGCATTAATTACACTATAAAGACTAAAACAGAAATCTGGATCACAGTGCGGAGGAGAGGAGGAAAGTGCAGGCTTCATTTTGGTACACTAGATTCCTTACTTTGCGTGCGATTTGTAGTGTCTTCATCAAAAATTGCATCATAATTCATGCATGAAAATTTAGTATCTAGTGCAACAAAATGTAGCCTGAGTATTCCTGTTCCCCTCTGCTGAAACATTTATGTTACCCCAAATATCTGAGGTGGAGCAACATCAAGAACAACGGGAAAACAATAGGCATACTGTCTTGAAACAATTGGCGTGGCGTAAACCTTTGGCGTAGCAAAAACGAACCTTCCACCCTGGTATGTGGATGACATGACACTTTGTTTGGATGTGAATAAGACTCAGCAGTCCTAATTAATAGTCTACTGTTGCCTTGTTTATCACCTTGAGATCTCTCCTATCATGATGACCATTTTGAGAATTTAATTTTTTGTTTAGCCTTTCTTCATTATCAGCCATGCTGCTTCGCAGTATCATGTCGAAGAAGGCCTAAATTGGCCTAAGCAAAAAATGAGACTAAAGTCTCTCATACCGGATCTTCACCGGCGTCACCATCATCTCCTGTAGTATCATCTAGCACATAAGAGTCGTCATCTTTTGAAGTATCAAGGGCAGCATCAAGCAAACTATCTGTTTGTTCATCAGCCATTTTCCACAGAAACAAAATTGGTATTAGCGCGAAGGATGCCCCCAAATTACAGCGAAAGGGACAGTCTTGTGAACATGCGCTAACGTTGGCTAAAATACGGAATGCGTAACTAAACAGAATTGCGGAATGGAACAAACGGAGTTGAAAATACACAAGGGCCATTTTGCTACCAAAAGTTTCTTACGTGTTTCTTATATTTTTAATGCCAGAAGTGTAGATTTAATCTTGTTTTGTCTGAAGGGTTCCCAAACTACTCAGTAAGATCTCAAAACAAGTCAATAACATAATTTGCACTCAAAAATAATGTCCAAACAGTTGCTATGATAACTGTAGAGTTGAAAATATTTGATTGCGACAGGAAAATTAAAACTGTAAATTACAAAAGTTGCTTAGCTTTTTAAATCCAGGTAGGGTTGTTTCTTAACTTTCGAAAAATTGAGCCTACCATTTCTTATAATCGGTTTCTCATAAAAAAAAATGAGTGTACCTAGTTTTTGCGCTGAAGGTTTACAGTATTGTTCCTTTTGTTTGATTGCATTGCCAGAATGCTATTATTACTCTATGCTATCATAAGAATATTACTACCAATGGAAGTATGATACTTCTGGTTGCACCCATTGATTAAATTCTAGAAGAAAAATTTGTGTCATGGTGTATTTGCAACTGTACATGCCAAGATTGTAATGTAGTCTGATTGGGGTCTGATTATACACAATTGTTGGCTTTATTTCACTGCCAGCAAGTCTCACTCCAGAATGGCGCAAAAAATGTACATAACTCATAAGTCTTAACCAAGGTATATTTGTGAAATTTGGAAACCAACTGCTTAAAGTCAAGTTACAGTCGCCAAAGTAACTCCAATTTATAAGTCTGGTGAAAGATCTTCCATGGATAACTACAGGCCCATATCAGTGCTTCCAGTCCTGTCAAAAGTCATTGAGCGAGTAGTACATCAACAGCTTTATGACTATTTGGAAGAAAATAAACTGCTTTCAAGACGACAATTTGGTTTCAGAAATAGGTCGTCCACTCAGCATGCAGTTACGCTTTTTTCAGATTCAATCAAGAAAAATATGGACAAGAGCCTCATGACTGGTGCAGTTTTTATTGATTTAAGCAAGGCATTCGATACTTTGGATCATGCACGACTTCTGTCCAAATTATCGATTTATGGCATCAAAGACAGAGAAATGTCATGGTTTAATAGTTATTTGTTTAACAGAAAGCAATTTGTTGTACACGATGGACAAAGCTCTGAAATGCAACCAATTGTTTGTGGGGTTCCGCAAGGATCTATCCTTGGTCCATTGATGTTTATATTACTAATAAATGACATTGAGACAAATCTAAAATCATGTAATATAATTCTCTATGCTGATGACACTGTTTTGTTCTATGCCGGAAAAACAAGTACTGAAATTGAAAATGTCTTGAGCAGTGAATTAGAACAGATTGCTTGCTGGTTCAATGAAAATAACCTAGTTATAAATCTGAAGAAATCAAAAACAGAGTGCATTCTTTACAGGACACATAAAAAACATCTAAATCAACCGCATTTGAAGTCAAGCTGAAGGGATTGAAAATTGCTGAATCAGCAGCCTATAAATATTTAGGGGTCATAATGGATAAAAGCCTGACGTATGCAGAACACATCGAAAAAAATCTTAAAAAGGCAAGCTCGAGAGTCAAATTATTGTCCAGGATAAGACCGAACTTGACGCCTCATGCAGCAGAAACAATATACAGAGTTATGATACTGCCACTCCTAATATACTGCAACAACATTTTTATAGATATGTCAGAATCTAAGAAACAACGATTTGAGAACATCCAAATACGATCGTTAAAGATTATAAATGGTAGAAGAAATAGTGTAAAACTACCATCAGTAAACCACATCAGAAACAGAATGTGTGCGGTTGAGGTCTTCAAATGCTTGAACGGTCTTGCACCACCTGACTTTAGGGAATACTTTCACCGTGTAAAACACTGCAAAGGAACTCGTGGAAATTAACACAATTTATTGCTCCCAAGAGTAAAATCTGAAGCAGGACGGAAAACTTTTGCATTCCAGGGTGCAAAAATATTTAATAAAGTTTCAAACAAACTAAAGAGCGAAACATCAGTTTTGAAGTTCAAGACTTACTGCAAGGATTTTAACTTTGACTTTTAAAATTTTCTTTAAACTCTATTATTGTAAATAACTTTTAAAACTATATTGGTGTAAATTATATATTTAGGTATTTTAGGTTGACAGGTCCTTGGTTGATAGCAGCAAATCCATTTTGCTGAACAAGTTTACCTGTATAAATATGGTTTTATTATTATTATTATTATTACAGTTACATTTATAAACAACATACATTACATTTAATTGTCAGAAATCCAAACAGTGCGATAATGAAAGCAAATGTCTGTAACATAATCAATGTCATTGTTTCCTTCTCAAGCTGGGGATAATGCTATTGCAGCGCAAGCAGCCATACACACACCCTGAGCTGCATTACATGCCATTACTGCAGCAGGAACGCCAATTCCGCCAGTAGTAACACCAGCTGTACCTCCCGCTCCAGCCACGCAAGCAACCCAAACAGTATTGCATCCAGTTTGACATATCCCGTAACTTGCAATGCCAATGATGCCAGCATCCGTGGCTGGAAACGTCATCATCCAAAATAAACAGAACAAAATCAACGGTTTTTTCATCTTGCTCGACCTGCAAAGAAATTTTAGGGCAAAGAATTTATATACTGTGAAGTTTCTTTGTGCACAGAATCATATAATAATGAATGACAGACGTGGAAAAGTTTTTGTAACATATTTTAAATGTAGGAATTTTGCGAGAAGTGAAATGATTGATGATTTTAATGATTTTTCCAAACGCACAGAAACCACAACAACGAACAAGCAAGATGGCCGAGAAGTAGGCAAAGTGATACCCTATCAAATATCATTCATATTCATACACTTTCGTCCGTTAGTCTACATTTACGTTATTTTGATTAAACGTAAAATAAAGGTAATTCAATCTAAGAAGTGAACTTACCGATTAAAACAAAAATAATACTGCAGTTGACGAAAAGAGAAAACTGTATATATCTATTACGTAGTCCGACTTGTCTAAGACAAAATTAAAACCTTCATTAAAACATTGCTCGCTGGTTGCTCGTTGGCTAGGCTGGACACGCTGAAGTATGGAAGATTTTATCCTCGAGAGATATGACAATTAATAGCAAAGATTACTTGGAAATGGTAGCATTTAAGCATTACGTAATAACCGAGAGGCGCTGGCACAGGTGGCATCAAATATTAAAGAAATCGTAAAAATTGCTTACTCGTGTTGTATTCCTTGTTGTATTTCTGCTGTATTCTTTCCCTGTCCCTGACCATCGACCATGCTCGAACTTTGTTTTGAAAAATAGGCCTAATGGTTCCAGTCCCCGAAAACCAATACGCGGCGAAGAAGGAAGAAAGAGAAAGAAGGAAGGAAGAAAGAACCCTAACCCTAACCCTAACCCTAGGTTTCTTTCTTCCGGATCGGCATCTAAAATGGATCGGCAGGCTGACGACACTGATGCTTCACAGAACCCATCAAGCTCAGACGCTATGAGCAGGCAAGAGGCCATGGAACGGTTCAAAGACATCGATAAATCTATGAATCAGATTTTATCCATTCTGTCCAATCCCCCACAGCAGCCTGCGGTGACTAGTGTCCCAGGTTCCTCAACTGCCACTTTGGTTTCTTCTGCACCAGGTACTTCTAATTTGGCTTCCACATCTAGTACAGCAGGTAATCAAGAGGATCAAGCCCATCTTGTTTCTGCCCCTGCATTCCTAAAACTGTCATCAGAGGTAACAACGCCGTCCTTGCCTGCTCAAAGTGTTTTGCCTGCTCAGAGTGTGCTTTCAGCTGTATTGTATCAAAAGCTGAGCAAAAATCAGGTGTGGCAGTAGGGGGTTCTGCACAGCCCCCGGTGCCTGCTGTAAGTGTTTCAACCGCGATACCGCCAATTCCTGGCTACTTAGTTGATAAAATTGCAAACAACAAATTTGTTGATTTTGTTTTGCTCCGACCATGCAATATCAAAAAATTGCCCAGTATGGAGCCCAATCCTGGTCAGCTTGGCAAGCTGTTTAAGGTGGATCTTTTCCCTATTGAGACATTCTCAGAGTGGGCAGAGGCATGGGCGGTATTTGCTGGTGTCGTTGCAAAGATAGCATCAGAGAGAATGCCCACGTTGGTGGGATATTTTCTCCTCATTTCAGCGGCATCTCGTGATTTTGGGGGCTCAGGGTGGCAAGAGTATGATGGCGCCTTTCGGAAGCATGCCGCAGAAAACCCGAATGTTGACTGGGGGGAGATCTTACCAAATTTATGGTTCACAACGATTTTGTCCCAAGGTGCCAAGGCTATTCATAAGCCTTCTACAACCCAGGCAAGCAAATTCTCCTCTCCATGCTTTCGGTGGAACGATGGCACCTGCTCCGCCCTTCGCTGTAAGTTTGCACACCACTGCTCTACCTGCCAGGGGCCCCACAAGAGGATGAATTGCCAAAAGGAAGATCAAGCACCCCAAAAAGCCCAGAAGGACAGGTCACCCTCCCCTCCTCCAACCAAGAGGCCATACAGGAAATGATTACATGACTCGGGTGCAGCTGTTTTTGTATTGTTGATTTTGTTGTTGTTATAATTGATGTGTAATCCAGCTTAGTTCCAGTTCTGCAGAATGGTAGATTTCCTGCCTCATTCCTTCTGCTACTACTGGTTTGGGCAAAAATGGGTGAAACTTACAGTAACTCTCAGGCCTGGTTCAGCTAGCTTCAACGTTTTATTTTGTTTAGGAGTAGGCACACTGCTGGATCAACTGGCCTCCGTTGACTGTGGGCCTTGCTTGCATTGAGCTACTGCATTGAGCTACTTGCATTGAGCTTGCATTGAGCTACTACATGCTGCTGGACAAAGTGGTCTCCCCCCTTGACTGTGGGCCTCGTTCGCACGCTTCTATTGACCCCTCTTACCGTGGGTCTTGGTGGAGTATGCACGCTGCTTGATGAACTGGCCTCCGTTGACTGTGGGCCGTGCTTGCGTTGACCCTAATTAAGGTGGTTCATGTTTAGCAGGCGCGCTGCTTTAGGAGCTGGCCTCCGTTGCCTGTGGGCCTTGCTTGCGTCGACCCTATTTAATGTGGGTCTTGTTTAGCATGCGCGCTGCGTGATGAGATGGCCTCCGTTGACTGTGGGCCTTGCTTGCGTTGACCCTATTTAATGTGGGTCTTGTTTAACATGCGCGCTGCATGATGAGCTGGCCTCCGTTGACTGTGGGCCTTGCTTGCGTTGACCCTATTTAATGTGGGTCTTTGTTAGCAGGCGCGCTGCTTTAGGAGCTGGCCTCCGTTGCCTGTGGGCCTTGCTTGCGTCGACCCTATTTAATGTGGGTCTTGTTTAGCATGCGCGCTGCGTGATGAGATGGCCTCCGTTGACTGTGGGCCTTGCTTGCGTTGACCCTATTTAATGTGGGTCTTGTTTAACATGCGCGCTGCATGATGAGCTGGCCTCCGTTGACTGTGGGCCTTGCTTGCGTTGACCCTATTTAATGTGGGTCTTTGTTAGCACGCGCGCTGCGTGATGAGCTGGCCTCCGTTGACTGTGGGCCTTGCTTGTGTTGACCCTATTTAATGTGGGTCTTGTTTAGCATGCGCGCTGCGTGATGAGCTGGCCTCCGTTGACTGTGGGCCTTGCTTGCCTTGACCCTATTTCATGTGGGTCTTGTTTAGCATGCGCGCTGCGTGATGAGCTGGCCTCCGTTGACTGTGGGCCTTGCTTGCGATGACCCTATTTAATGTGGGTCTTGTTTAACATGTGCGCTGCGTGATGAGCTTGCCTCTGTTGACTGTGGGCCTTGCTTGCGTTGACCCTATTTAATGTGGGTCTTTGTTAGCACGCGCGCTGCGTGAGGAGCTGGCCTCCGTTGACTGTGGGCCTTGCTTGTGTTGACCCTATTTAATGTGGGTCTTGTTTAGCATGCGCGCTGCGTGATGAGCTGGCCTCCGTTGAGTGTGGGCCTTGCTTGCGTTGACCCTATTTAATGTGGGTCTTGTTTAGCATGCGCGCTGCGTGATGAGATGGCCTCCGTTGACTGTGGGCCTTGCTTGTGTTGACCCTATTTAATGTGGGTCTTGTTTAGCATGCGCGCTGCGTGATGAGCTGGCCTCCGTTGACTGTGGGCCTTGCTTGCCTTGACCCTATTTCATGTGGGTCTTGTTTAGCATGCGCGCTGCGTGATGAGCTGGCCTCCGTTGACTGTGGGCCTTGCTTGCGATGACCCTATTTAATGTGGGTCTTGTTTAACATGTGCGCTGCGTGATGAGCTTGCCTCCGTTGACTGTGGGCCTTGCTATGCGTTGACCCTATTTAATGTGGGTCTTTGTTAGCACACGCGCTGCGTGAGGAGCTGGCCTCCGTTGACTGTGGGCCTTGCTTGCGTTGACCCTATTTAATGTGGGTCTTTGTTAGCAGGCGCGCTGCTTTAGGAGCTGGCCTCCGTTGCCTGTGGGCCTTGCTTGCGTCGACCCTATTTAATGTGGGTCTTGTTTAGCATGCGCGCTGCGTGATGAGATGGCCTCCGTTGACTGTGGGCCTTGCTTGCGTTGACCCTATTTAATGTGGGTCTTGTTTAACATGCGCGCTGCATGATGAGCTGGCCTCCGTTGACTGTGGGCCTTGCTTGCGTTGACCGGTAAGGCCGAAAAGTCGGAGATGTCGGAGATGTCGGAGATGTTGGAGCAATTTCTCAAACTTTTTCATCTCTGACTTTTCGTTTTTTCCCTATATGCTATAAACGAAAAGTCGGAGATGTCGGAGCAGGGATTTTTCTCCCTTAATTCAGTAAATTCTGATTGTAAAATGCCCTTCTTCTAAGGTAGTTTCCCACGCTTTGTAGCAGTGTTGTTAGAAAATAGCCTCGGAGATTTTCCTCCGACTTTTCGTTTTTCCCCTATATGCAATAAACGAAAAGTCGGAGATGTTGGAGCAGGGATTTTTCTCCCTTAATTCAGTAAATTCTTATTTTTAAAATGCCCTTCTTCTAAGGCAGTTTCCTACGGTTTGTAGCAGTGTCGTTCGAAAATAGCCTCGGAGATTTTCCTCCGACCTTTCGTTCTTCCCCTATATGCTATAAACGAAAAGTCAGAGATGTCGGAGAAGGGATTCTGACTGTAAAATGCCCTTCTTCTAAGGCAGTTTTTTATGCTCGATTGCATTTAAGCTCTAAAGGTTGGAAGGAAGGAAGGGGGCTTTGGGAGAGGGGTGCTAGAACCCGTAAACCCGGACAAAAATTAGAAAAAAACCCGGGAGGAAAAATTTCAAAACCCGGAACACCACTTCTGAACAAAAAGTTCCGATTTTCGTCAGTAATCTTACTGTAATCTTCGATGATTATATCATTTTCATTTTCATTTCATTTTAATTTTTTCATTTTAAAATTGTTTACCCAGGGTACAAATTCAGTATAAATACTGTTTTACAATTGGCCCTGCAAAAAATTACTTACAAAATTAAAGAATTATATACTACAAAATTTACAATAAAAAGAGCGGAATACGTCAAAATTAAAGATATATTAATTTACAGCGATACACCTCCATATATAAAAGGTTTATTTTTCATTGATTTTGGACTTGAAGGCATTGATTGAGGGAGCCATCTTTGTATCCAAATCAAGACTGTTCCAGAGACTGGCCCCACGATAAGCAAAGGATTTTTGGCCATTGCCAGTTCTCAACATGGGTATTGCAAGGTTTGTTTTAGAGTTTCTTAACTCTCTTGGATGTACCTCGGACGATCTCACGAAGAGATCGCTAAGATATTGAGGTGCAAGAGAGTTAAGAGATTTGTAAACCATAGAACCTGTTTCTTTATTTATCAGCTTTTGTACAGATGGCCAACCAAGTCTCTGGAGCAAAGGAGCTGCAGATGCATCGAAAGGGCTATTTGTTACTATTCTGGCTGCTTTATTCTGTAATTTTTGAAGCACGTCTAGCTTTGAAGCACCACAAGAGCCCCAGACAGAACAACAGTAGCTGAAATGTGGCTCCGTGATGCTTCTATATAAATTTATCAAAGTGTCAGTTTGAACAAAATTTTTTGCATACTTCAATAGGCCAATAGCTCTGGAGATCTTCTTTTGAACCGCGCTTATATGACTTTCCCAGGTAAGGCAATTATCAATCATGACCCCGAGGTATTTTGTTTCGTTTACCAGGTTGATTTCCTCGCCCCCTACTTTGAAAGAAGGAAGTGTGCTATCATACATTTTCTTTTTAACGGACACTCTGTACATCGTATATAAATATACAGAAGGACACTGGGAAACTGCCGGGAAACTGCCTCAGAAGAAAGGCATTATACAATCAGAATTTACTGATTTAAAGGGAGAAAGATCCCTGCTCTAACATCTCTGACTTTTCGTTTATAGCATATGGGGGAAAAACGAAAAGTCGGAGGAAAATCTCCGAGGCTATTTTCTAACAACACTGCTACAAAGCGTGGGAAACTACCTTAGAAGAAGGGCATTTTACAATCAGAATTTACTGAATTAAGGGAGAAAAATCCCTGCTCCGACATCTCCGACTTTTCGTTTATAGCATATAGGGAAAAAACGAAAAGTCAGAGATGAAAAAGTTTGAGAAATTGCTCCAACAACTCCGACATCTCCAACATCTCCGACTTTTCGGCCTTACCTGCGTTGACCCTATTTAATGTGGGTCTTTGTTAGCACGCGCGCTGCGTGATGAGCTGGCCTCCATTGACTGTGGGCCTTGCTTGTGTTGACCCTATTTAATGTGGGTCTTGTTTAGCATGCGCGCTGCGTGATGAGCTGGCCTCCGTTGACTGTGGGCCTTGCTTGCCTTGACCCTATTTCATGTGGGTCTTTGTTAGCAGGCGCGCTGCTTTAGGAGCTGGCCTCCGTTGCCTGTGGGCCTTGCTTGCGTCGACCCTATTTAATGTGGGTCTTGTTTAGCATGCGCGCTGCGTGATGAGATGGCCTCCGTTGACTGTGGGCCTTGCTTGCGTTGACCCTATTTAATGTGGGTCTTGTTTAGCATGCACGCTGCGTGATGAGCTGGCCTCCGTTGACTGTGGGCCTTGCTTGCGTTGACCCTATTTAATGTGGGTCTTGTTTAACATGAGCGCTGCATGATGAGCTGGCCTCCGTTGACTGTGGGCCTTGCTTGCGTTGGCCCTATTTAATGTGGGTCTTTGTTAGCACGCGCGCTGCGTGATGAGCTGGCCTCCGTTGACTGTGGGCCTTGCTTGCGTTGACCCTATTTAATGTGGGTCTATGTTAGCACGCGCGCTGCGTGATGAGCTGGCCTCCGTTGACTGTGGGCCTTGCTTGTGTTGACCCTATTTAATGTGGGTCTTGTTTAGCATGCGCACTGCGTGATGAGATGGCCTCCGTTGACTGTGGGCCTTGCTTGCGTTGACCCTATTTAATGTGGGTCTGGTTAGCATGCGCGCTGCGTGATGAGCTGGCCTCCGTTGACTGTGGGCCTTGCTTGCGTTGACCCTATTTAATGTGGGTCTGGTTAGCATGCGCGCTGCGTGATGAGCTGGCCTCCGTTGACTGTGGGCCTTGCTTGTGTTGACCCTATTTAATGCGGGTCTTTTTTAGCATGCGCGCTGCGTGATGAGCTGGCCTCCGTTGACTGTGGGCCTTGCTTGTGTTGACCCTATTTAATGTGGGTCTTGTTTAGCATGCGCACTGCGTGATGAGATGGCCTCCGTTGACTGTGGGCCTTGCTTGCGTTGACCCTATTTAATGTGGGTCTGGTTAGCATGCGCGCTGCGTGATGAGCTGGCCTCCGTTGACTGTGGGCCTTGCTTGCGTTGACCCTATTTAATGCGGGTCTTGTTTAGCATGCGCGCTGCGTGATGAGCTGGCCTCCGTTGACTGTGGGCCTTGCTTGTGTTGACCCCTTTTAAATGTGGGTCTTTTCTTGCATGCGCGCTGCGTGATGTTCTGGCCTCCGTTGACTGTGGGCTTTGCTTGCGTTGACCCTATTTACTTTGGGTCTTATTTAGCATGTACGCTGCGTGATGAGCTGACCTCCGTTGACTGTGGGCCTTGCTTGCGTTGACCCTATTTACTGTGGGTCTTTTTTTAGCGTGTGCGCTGCTTGATTAGCTGGCCGCCGTTGACTGTGGGCCTGGCTTGCGTTGACCCTATATATAAGGTGGGTCTCGTTAAGCATGCGCACTGCACTGCTTGTTATGCTGGCCTCCACTGACTGTGGGCCTCGTTTGCATTGACTCGTTTGCTGTGGGTCTTGTTTGGTTTGCTTATAGCGACCCCCATTTATTGTGGGTCTTGTTGAGCATAGGCTCTGCTTGATGCACTGGCCTCCATTGGTTGTGGGCCTTGCTTATGTTGACCCTATTTACTGTGGGTCTTGCCTACTTGAGACCTCTTACCTTCTCTTAGCTATCTATTTTTCCTTGCCTAGTCTTCCTCTGGGAGTCCCTAATTCAAGATTCAAGATTCAAGATCCAAGATCCAAGATCCAAAGATCCGGAATTCAAGATTCAAAATGAAACACCCTAATTTAAGATCCAGAATTCAAGATTCAAAATGAAACACCCTAATTCAAGATCCGGAATTCAAGATTCAAAATGAAACACCCTAATTCAAGATCCGGAATTCAAGATTCAAAGTGAAACACCCTAATTCAAGATCCAGAATTCAAGATTCAAAATAAAACACCCTAATTCAAGATCCAGAATTCAAGATTCAAAATGAAACACCCTAATTCAAGATCCAGAATTCAAGATTCAAAATGAAAACACCCTAATTCAAGATCCAGAATTCAAGATTCAAAATGAAACTCCCTAATTCAAGATCCAGAATTCAAGATTCAAAATGAAACACCCTAATTCAAGATCCAGAATTCAAGATTCAAAATGAAACCCCCTAATTCAAGATCCAGAATTCAAGATTCAAAATGGAAACACCCTAGTTCGGAATTGAAGAAGTTTTAAATGTTTCAATTTTGAAAACAAATCATTTTGGATCCGGCAGTTACTGAGTGGAGTTGAATACAATGGATGTTTATTCAAAAATTCTTTGACGTGATTTCAGCTCTTAACCCTATTCTACATGGGTAAATCAAGCACCACTTTCTCATGGGGGGGGCTAAAAAGGCCCCCCCAGATTTTCTAAGCAACTGTAGTGCCTATGGCAACGCAACTTGGTACACATGATTACCAACCAATTATGATTCTAAAAATAGCATCATATGCTAATTGGTCCCATGATCCGTTGCTAGGCAACGCAAAAACAATGGAAATTTGCTGATTTTGGCTCTCCTACTAAAAACGTAATATTTTCAACCAAAAATAGTCAATGAATAACTTTAAAGTTATAAATATGATACATATTGAGTGTTCTCAATGAAAACTGTCAACAATTCTATTTTTGGAATTCTTTTGTTATCACAGCTGTCAATCAAAGTCATTGTTGATACCTAAACAAATTATTGTATGCTTTATTGGCATTTTAAATACGTTTTTAGTAATAATAACCATGTGAAATTAATCTTGAATTGTTAATTAGTCAATTTTGATCATAATACACTAATTATTTCATATGTTTATCATAAATATGAAATCATATATAAGTATGACGTCATAGATCTTAAATTTTGCTGATGTCAGCAAAACACAAAAAGTTATATATCAAATGAAAGTAGACTTCAAGACAAATTGATTGGTACCAATTGCATTGAAATCAGATGTGTACGAAAAAAGTTATGCATGTTTTACTGATTTTCTGAGAGACCTGTTGCCAAATATGGGCATGTTATAGTTACGTGACCAATTACATAACAATGAACTATTGTTATTTGATGCAATATTAAATTTTATTAAAAGTCACCCAAGTTCCAGTGTTTTATCATGCTTAGTTTAAGAGTAATTACAGGAAGTATGGTTGGGGGGGCCTTTTTTGCCCCCCCCCCATGTAGAATAGGGTTAAAGATATATTGGAATATGATGTCCACTAATCTGGATAATGACAAATAGTGAGTTGCGATAAGGTTTTTTGTATGGCCTAGGCATGAATTTCTGAGAGGCAAATAGTGCCTAGGCCAAACAAGGAACTTTCTCGCTTTTCGATATTGGTCAACATCTGGAACAGTGCAAATCATATTGCTATGTATTTAAGAGCTGAAATCATTTGAAAGAAATTCAAATAAATTTCCATGATCTGAGACCCTCAACTCATCAGAGCCAAGGAAGCCAAAATTCAAAGCAAGAAGTTTTAGAAATTGAAACACTGAAAAACTTGGGTAAAACTTGTTGATGAACACAATTTGGAGTTAAAATGTTCACACCAAGTACACCCAACTTTCAGTTGCTATTACTGTGAGAGAATGTGAAAATCAGATACTAAGCCAGTGTCCAGCATTGCTTACATGAAGGGGCTTTGAAATTTCTTAGAAGCTCTCTTAAACAAGTACCGGGTGCGCCAAAATAAACTATGCACGTTTGGCAGGCCACGCTAAATCGTAAACAGGATCGATTTTGAAGATTTGTGACTTAATAGTTAGCAGAAAGCCAGAATTAGATTCTAGGATTTTTTGCAAATTTTTCTGTTTTCAGTGTTTAGAGCTACAAGCGAGTTCCTTAAAATTTTAGTTTTCGAAAACACTGAAAACGATCAAAAAACATCGATCAAGCTTTCTAAAGGATCGATATGAATGGACAAAGAGAAAACTTTTTCGTGGTGATTTGGGATTTAGAAATCGACTAATTGTAAGCTGCTTTATGAGAGTTCGTACTATATTGGGAGAAATGTAATAATATTTTAAGGATATAAAGGAATGTCTTTTCTTTTGCAATATCATTGAATTTATGCTTTGGTGCAGGTTGTGTTCCTGTCTCAAGGGGGTTAAAAAGACAAGCGAGGAAGCATCATGGGGCCAGCAAGCACGGAGTCTCGTTAGATTTTTGATTTTGTGACTGCTTTTGGGGCGGTACTTTACTGTAACTAGAACAGAATTTCGCAACAGGCCAATCGTTGAAATAACGCTCGTGCAGAAGTTTACAATAATCAATTTCCAAATCTCCAAATCACGCTGAAAATGTTTTCCCTTTGTCCATTCATGTTGATTCTTTAAAATATTTGATCAACGTTTTTTGATGGTTTTCAGTGTTTTCGAAAACGAAAATTTTAAGAAACTCGCTTGTAGCTCTAAAAAGTGAAAATGGAAAAATTTGTAAAAAATCCTAGAATCCAATTCAGGCTTTCTGCTATAGATTAAGTCATAAATCTTCAAAATCGGTCCAGTGTACGATTTATCGTGGCCTGCCAAAAGTGCATAGTTTATTTTGGCGCACCCTGTACCTAAAATGCTGTTAAAAATTTGTATTTACTGTACTGCTCCAAAAATATAAATTACAAAGGTTTCTTAGCTTTTTTAATCCAGTTAGCATGGTTTTTAAACGTTAAAAAAGATTGGGCCTTAAGTTTCCTAGATTAGCGCAGTTCACTTAAAAAATCACTGGAACACCATCTTGAATTCTGGATCTTGAATTAGAGTGTTTTCATTTTGAATCTTGAATTCTGGATCTTGAATTAGGGTGTTTAATTTTGAATCTTGAATTCTGGATCTTGAATTAGGGTGTTTCATTTTGAATCTTGAATTCCGGATCTTGAATTAGGGTGTTTCATTTTGAATCTTGAATTCCGGATCTTGAATTAGGGTGTTTCATTTTGAATCTTGAATTCCGGATCTTGAATTAGGGTGTTTCATTTTGAATCTTGAATTCTGGATCTTGAATTAGGGTGTTTCATTTTGAATCTTGAATTCCGGATCTTGAATTAGGGTGTTTCATTTTGAATCTTGAATTCCGGATCTTGAATTAGGGTGTTTCATTTTGAATCTTGAATTCTGGATCTTGAATTAGGGTGTTTCATTTTGAATCTTGAATTCTGGATCTTGAATTAGGGTGTTTCATTTTGAATCTTGAATTCCGGATCTTGAATTAGGGTGTTTCATTTTGAATCTTGAATTCCGGATCTTGAATTAGGGTGTTTCATTTTGAATCTTGAATTCTGGATCTTGAATTAGGGTGTTTCATTTTGAATCTTGAATTCCGGATCTTGAATTAGGGTGTTTCATTCTGGATCTTGAATTCCGGATCTTTGGATCTTGGATCTTGGATCTTGAATCTTGAATCTTGAATTAGGGACTCCCTCTTCTTCTCCCCTCTTTTACTCTTCCAGGCTGGGTAGGTAAGGGTTTAGATAAGTTATAGTTTTCCGGTTTGTGATTGGGTGGGAACACTGTGTGTTCTTTGGCCGGTAATTCTTACCATCCAATCACCGACCGTAAAGATGTGAATTTTTCAGGCAGTTATGGGCTGATGCACTACCGCCCAATTCCTGAGCCGGTTCCACCCTGCAAATGGCCTTATTGTTATTTTGCGTTAAGCTTGGGGGGAAATATTAAATGTCGGTTAGAGTCCTTTAACCGTAGTTAATATTCTCCCATGCACAATGCCTTTCCCTCTGCGGGGTTGCGTCAAACCTGTTTTGTCCCGTTATTCAGCACGTGTGTTATCAAACCGCAACGGCGGAAGTGTTTTGCTTCAATTCCACCAAGATTGATTAGGCCATATGAAGTTATTCGCAGCAAGCTCATATATCTTTATATTTATCTTCCCCGCCCTCCCAGCCCACTTGTTTTCTATTTGCTTTCTTCTTTCCTTTCCACAGATTTTCAGTCTGTGGGACAGGTGCATTGGTTGCCTGCCGGTAATTCTTACCATCCAATCACCGACCGTAAAGATGTGAATTTTTCAGGCAGTTATGGGCTGATGCACTACCGCCCAATTCCTGAGCCGGTTCCACCCTGCAAATGGCCTTATTGTTATTTTGCGTTAAGCTTGGGGGGAAATATTAAATTCTCAATAAAAATTCTCAATTCATTTGGCGTTTAGGGAATAAGGCTATTGTATGGTGGCCGAGAACTGCCATTTCTAATTTCAATATTTTTATTGTTAATTTCACTTTTTTATTTTTCATTTTATTTTTCTTTTGAATTCCAATTTAACTCCTTTTCTATTTTAACACGATTTTCTCTTCTTTTCTATTCTAATTGTTTATTTTTTATTTGATTTGAAATAAACGAATGCAATCAAACGAGAAAGTTAATTCAAAGTGAAATAAAATGATGTTCAAATTCAATTTGATTTCAATTCATCAGCCATTTCACGTGGCCGAGCACTGCCATTTCCATACTGATTGACTGCCTGTGTAGCCTCACTTCATAAGGACCCTCAACTTACGCTCATCTAATTGAAGTGAATTAATGTTGTTGTTGTCGCTCCAGTCAAGGGCCTTATGGACTAACTCTTCTCAAAACGGCAAAAAAATTCTCGCCAGGAACAAATTTGTTCCTGGACCAATCAGGATGCAAGACTTGAAATAACTTGATGGGATTGGCTGATTCTTCTTCAATTTAAACTTCCCGCCAAAGGCAAACAAACGAATTCGAACAACGCGTTCGACTGAACTGCTCCAACGATCAAAATCTCAAAGTAGCGAACGAATTTACGAGATCTTTTGCGTCCCCGAACAACCAAAATATCACTTAAGGATAGGGTTTTTTTGCTTTAATAGCTTGAAGAAACATTCATCTAAGTACTGATAGCTTGTTTTGCAGTGTAGCACTTGAGGAAAACCACTTTTTGCGGTGATTTAGGGTCGGTGGTTTTAAGAAAAAATAGCAGATGATTTAGGCCATGTCCGTTTCTGGAAGCGTAAGTCCATGAGTCAGTCTACTGCCTGTGGCCGAGAGCTGCCAAAATTTCAACGCCAAACCGAGGCTACGGTGAAAGTAAAAAAGGCGGGAAACTTGCGAAGAACACGAGGAGTGGGCCTACGACGAAGTGAGCATGGCGAACAAAGATCAAGTTGATAAGTGGAAGAAATTCGCAAATTGCATCAAGGAAAAAAGGCTGAAGAAACCAAGTGCAAACATTGGTGGAAAAAGGAATAAGGATGCGAAGGCTGAGCCCACAGGGCTGTCCTATATCATCAATAAAAAGGAAATAACGGTACAACCACTAGCAACGGAGGCCACTGGAAAGGCCCAAAAGTACGACCGAACAGGAGCACAAGAATTCGTTAACTTTATGGAGAGTCCACCGTAGCGCGAGCCGGTAAATTTGAGGCGCCGGTATATTTGAGGTTTGCCGGCAAATATGAGGTCGGCAAGATCAAAGGTATTCTTCTTAGGCGACAAGTAGTCATAATCTATTGCGAATTAGACAAAGGTGAGACACAAGGTCTGGTTTCAAAGGAAACAATAGGTTTTTCCGGGGGTTGAGTCAACGGTCTGAGGATTTCTGCCGCATATAATCTTTTCTTTCTGACAGCGTTCGGGGAAGCAAACGCTAGGATTTAACTTCTAAGGGTAGGGGTCAGGATTTTTGCTGCGAAAGGAAATCCGCGATTAGAATCCAATTTCATTTGGTTTCCTTTGGTATGGATTTGCTACATCTAAAAGTTATCAGTCGAAAGTAAACTGTCTTATTGCTCAAATACTTCGTTCCATTGCAATACCGTTTTGTATCTGGGTTGATGAAGATTATGATTTTCGAGCGCTGTTTTTCTTCCTTTCCGCGGTATATTTTCGTGTGATTCTCTTCAGAAGTTTTTAAGCATTAGGGAAAATACTGAAAGTTTACTAAGATTATCGGAGTTATAAGTTCCTAAGGTTCTTACAGATTCTTAGGAGTTTCCAGAATCTCTTCCAGGTTTTAATAATAATCTTCATGTGCACTTTCCCGTGCCTTCTCCTGAACCTTTCAAAACGAAGTTTTTGAAGCCTTTCCGATGTTTAAACATCACTCAGACAAGTACCTTCCAATTTTCGTTAGTACGATACAGGAAACAAGTCAAAATGTGATAAACGGAGTTTCTCAAGTTTTTGGCAATCCTAGAGTTGAGTTTCATATACACGTATTTTTTACAAAAGAAACTAAGAATTTGGCCCAGTACTGAAAGTTTCTTAAAATTATCATATTTTCAGTACTCAGAGTTTCTTACGAGTTTCTCAGAGGTTTCATAACAATATTCATGTTCACTACCTGTGCCCTCGTGAACATTTCAAAATAAGGTCTTTAATTAAGGCCTTTCCGATGTTTAGACATTACTCAAGTACCTTACGAGTAATATGATACAGGAAACAAGTGAAAGTAAAGTAAAAATATTTCAAGGATTTCCTTTATCAAAGTAAATAGTTTCTTAACTTACATTTTCCCAGTACTGGAGTTTGTTAATCTTTAGCCGATATGAGAGTTGAGTTTCTTATGGGCAGTTTCTTATAAAAATACGTGTAAGCAGTTTCTTATAAAAATACGTGTAAGCAGTTTCTTATCAAAATACGTGTTGGCCTAATGTTCCTTACTTTGCAGAATGCAATAAAATCTATCGTAAGTACGTACATATATTTCCATAAGAAACTAAGATAAGAAACTTGAGTAAAACTATGCTTGTTAATTTCATAGTTGAAAAACTAGTAACAAACCAGCTGTACCAGTATATGAATGATAACGGTCATTTTCATCTGGCCAATCCGGCTTTTTACGCTTTCATTCAACAGTAACATGCTTACTTAAAAATACTGACGACTGGTACCATGGATTGGATCTTGGTAAGCTTGTGGGTTTAGTGTTCATTGACCTCAAAAAGGCATTTGACACTGTAGATCATAATATCCTCTGCAAAAAGCTCGAGCTTTACGGTGTACAGCAACGTGAACTCTCGTGGTTTAAATCCTACCTTTCCAGCCGGAAACAATTTTGTAAGGTTAATGGGGTTGATTCAAAAGTTGGGGACATATAATTTGGCGTTCCGCAAGGTTCATGTCTTGGGCCTCTTCTCTTCCTCATCTACATCAATGGTCTCCCACAAGCTGTCCAAGATTCCACCGTTTCCATGTATGCTGATGACACCAGTTTATGCTACCAGTCTCATGATTTGACCCCGGGGGGGGGTACTTAGTATATTTGTCCGACGGGGATGTGCCGTTTTTAATATCGTTTTCACCAATTTTTTCTAGCCCAGGGTATCAAAATGAGGCAATTTTTCTAGAGCAGGTTGTCAAAACATGTCAGAGGAGGATATTCGGCTAGCTCGGGTCTGTTTTCGGTCAAATTTCATGTTTTTGAGTATACTTTTCACCAATTTTTTCTAGAACAGGTTATCATTTTGAGCGAAAAATTCTGGAGCAGGGTAAAAAAAAATTTTTTCGTGGGCACACCCCCGTACAAATTTAAGTCAAGTACCCCCCCCGGGGATTTGACTCGGCTGAATGAGGCTATTAACAGTGACCTTAGGAAGCTGGACACTTGGTTACAAGGCAACAAGCTTTCCCTGAATGTTGCGAAAACTCATTCCATGCTTATTTCTACTAAGCAGAAACACAACATTCTCAAAAGTCAAAATAAAGACTTGGAACTGAAAATTCGCGATAATGAGCTTGAAGTAGTCAAAAGGACAAAACACCTTGGTGTGCAAATTGACTGCTCCTTGGATTGGAAAGAACAAATCAAGGCAGTTTCTAGCAAGGTCTCCAGGGCAGTTGGTTTTTTGAGACATGCCAAGTCTTTTCTCCCACAAGAAACTTCGCGAACTGTCTACACAGGTATTGTTGAGCCCCACTTTCGATACTGTTGTTCTGTTTGGGGCTGTGCTGGTTCAACTGAAATTAATCAGTTGCAAAAACTTCAAAAACGTGCTGCTAGGATTGTAACGCATAGCAGCTTCGATGCCCCAAGCAGACCCCTTATCGAAGAGCTGGGATGGAAGACCATTGACGAACTTGTAGCCTATGAGTCTCAGACAATGGTCTTCAAGTCCTTAAATGAGCTGGCTCCGCAATACCTGTGTGACCTCTTCGCACGAAATTCGCAGTGTTCATCCTACAACCTTCGTAATACAGGAACCGACCTTAGGTTACCCAAGAAAAGGTCAAATAATGGCCAGAGATGTTTCTCCTACAAAGGTGCAAAACTGTGGAATAGCCTTCAGCCGAGTCTAAGCAAGCAACCTCACTGAAGAGTTTCAAGACTATTTAGGTACAGGCATCTTTTTCTTTCGCTTGATTTTAAATTTTAAACATTATTGTACATAGGTTTTGAATATTGTAAATAAGGTTTTATAGTTTGATTTAATTAATAGCTTTTTACTTTGTTTCTGTAGATTTTAATTATTGTTTGTATCGGAGGGCCCCTTGAAAACCAGCTTCTGCTGAAGGGCAACCCTCCTTAAAAGAATTAAATATGAATATGAAATATGAAAATATAAGAATTTGGGCTAGTACTGAAACTTTCTTAAGATTATCAGATTTTGAGTACTCAGAGTTTCTTGCGAGTTTCTTAGAGGTTCCTTCATGCTCACTACTGTCCCTCGTTTCCTAGTATCAAGCCTTTCCAAGCCTTTCCAATCTTTCTTCAAAAATATCGAAAGATATAACCAAATAACCCTTCTTTACTATGAGTTAAATTTTTTATTCATTTTCATTACATATAATTTGCGGTTTTTAAATTTTGATAAAATTATGAGACATCTTTCGAATTCTCGAAAGGTAGAACCAAATAACCCTTCCTTATTATGGGTTAAGGTTGTTATTCACTTTCGTCGCATACTATTTGCGGCTTTTAAATTTTGATAAAATTATGAGACATCTTTCAAAATTTCGAAAGATAGAACTTAAAGAGCCACTGCTGACATGAGTGCTTTGCGCCTGTGCGAATCCCACAATGCATTGCTTCTTTGACTTTCTGGGTGTCTGAAAGTGCTTTTTGGCCTAGCATATCAACATTATCGTGGATGTGGAAAGAAGCCTACCTCAATTCCACTGTTGCCTCCTCCATCATTATCTTCATCGCTTTCTTCTTGGATGGTCATGATGGGTGATCCGTAAATATGTGGATTATTTCCTTTCGTTCTCGTTGTTGTACGGTTTAGTTTGCCATATCGAATGGTTCAAATACGAAGTTTAGATTATGAAAGAAAATGACGAGGCCATTTTGCCCTCCAGCGGACTGTATTTCAAATTAACATAATAAAACAGACGCTATAAGTAAAGAAAGGGCCTATAGAATTGTGGTTAATACGTGTGAAATGTTCAGCTCTTCTTTCAGCAATGACCTAAATATAAAACAATAAACGATAATAAGCGCAAACAAAACGTTGTTCTTCGTCGCCATTGCTGTTTACCTCCTTTCAATTTTCTAGGTGCGCAAAGCACTTATGTCAGCTGTTTACCTCCTTTCAATTTTCTAGGTGCGCAAAGCACTTATGTCAGCAGTGGCTCTTTAAGAACCCTTCCTTGGTATTGGTTTAGTTTCTTACTCACTTTCGTCCCAAAATCCTGTGGCATTTTTCAGAAACCTTACAGCTTATCCCATCTTTTAAGCTTCTTTTTCTCTTTCCTCGTATATCGTTTGTCGATTTTTCAATTTTCTCAAATCTTTGAGACGTTCTGAGACAGGCGTTAAATAGGAACGTGAAAGCTACCGTTTCGTAAATCGATATCGTGAAAGATTCTCCAACGTTTCTCAACTCTCATTTTAAATATGAAGATTACAAAACAAAGATGCAAATTATGCTGCTCAAGTTTGTTTTGCTTTTTTAGTGATCTGAGCGCTCATAAGAGTTTCTTATGAAAAACTCTTATAGGATTTATATAAATTCGGCTGTAGATTGGAGAATGCATTTTAATTTGGCTTCTAAATTAAAAGAAACAAATTATGAATCTTGTTTAGCTAGAATTGCTAAACGTTCTTTGAAGAGTAAATATTCCAAGGACCAAGGTATTGCTGAACCTGTCTGTTACCAACCTTACCCCCCCCCCCCCCCCGACAAAAAGCGGTCAACAGCAGTGACCACAAAAGAGTAATGTGTCTTGTACAATGAGCGATTTCTATACTATATTGTTTAATTTGAATGGCTTCTTAAACAATAACCCAGGTGTTTGAGTAGTCCCACGACACCTCATATTTACCGGCAAACCTCAGATATACCGGCACCTCAAATTTACAGGCTCGCGCTACGGTGATATATGTCCACCACCTGTTTCTATTGAGGTATCACAGTTTGATATGGAACAATTGAGATGGTCTGCACCAGTCCTTGCATATTTCGACATTGAAAAAACAGAATTTGCAAGAGGTGGATTCAGGGTTGCATTCAAAGCTACCTCCAAATCACCACCATTCAGAGGAGGTACAACGTACATAGTAAAATTTTACCATCCAGGCACACTGAGAGCCATCAGCGCAGTCAATGATTCTACTGAGGATCATGCTCGCAAATCTGTTCAAATGCATGTACTAGCAAAAAACTTTGCAGACCAAATAACTGTACAGGTTGCTAAAGAACAGAAACAAGAGGTATTTGGGAAAACATTCTCATATGTTGATGTATTCCTTGGGAAAATTGAAGGCACAGGTGAAATTGTAACAATTGAAGACTTTGCTGGAGAAAGGAGTTTTTGTAAGTATGTGAACAACAATGGAGCAATTGGAGTTGGAAATGACCCTGAACTGCAAGAGAAGGCAGAGTGTCTTGTGCATTTTCCTTTTGCTAAATCCAAGAAGAAACTGATGGTAGTTGATATTCAGGGATCAGGCTACAACCTCTCAGATCCTGAGATCGCCACTACTGGAGAAGCCTTTGACGAAACAAAGAAGCTCCTTTTTTGTGTGGGTAATCTTTCAGATCATGCATATAACTCAATTTTTGATGGCCATGCTTGCAATCTATATTGCGACCTTTTGGGTCTTGAAGCTGAATGCGCAGTAGTTTCAAATAACACTTCCAAGTAAATTCTTTTCAGATCTTGAACATTTTTTAATCTTTTTGTATGCATTTCATTTTGATTTGTTGACACTTAAAGGAATCCAAGATTGGGAGTTGCGTAATAATTGAATTTAGATAGCTGCATCTTATATGTTGTGAACAGACCATGTGTTACTGTTGGAAGTCATTTCAAAGGAAATAGGTAAAGGAGGAAAAAACATGAACCAGGCAATACAATTAGTTCTATTCAGTTACAATAAATCAACTAAAATGCAGTCTCATACCAGTACACAGCTACACCAATAGATTGTTGATGTTGACACCTTGGGGGACTTTCTATCCGAGCCGGTCTCACTGAGTTGACATATTATTTTTCTTTATTATACTACCAGTCACAGACAGTTTTAATGGGTTTGTTTCTACCAGCATACCTTGCATGTGCCATATCTTTGTTGGCCTTTGTTGTTGCCATTTTCATGTCCATGAAAATAGCAACAACAAAGGCCAACCAAGAGATGGCATGTGCAAGGAATGCTCGTTGAGACAGACCCTTCAAGATTCCTTAGCAAAGAAGATAATTGCCATTTAGTATGTTCCTCCACATGACAATACAATCAAGTCTCAAAAGCAATGATAATCATCAAACTTCAAATTTGTCTTCAAATTACATTTACAGAACTCTGTTTTGTAAGTGTATGCATTTTAGCTTATAAAGCATTGTATAGCTTTTCATTATTTGATGCAACCAAAAAGGACTCAGATTCCAGGATCTTACACTACCTGGCTAAACTCCCTGTCAAGCATTAATAGGATGACCCCTGGTTGTTTGTACCATTAATTTCGATTTCAAAATTTTCAAGCTCAACACTTGAGTACTTGATAGATAAATAGGCCTGCACAAAATCAGTTGCATTTATTTTATCTGGCTCTGGGAACACTGCCTCCAGCTTGGCACGAACTCTTGCTGAAATATAATCTGTAGGGGCATCAAGAACTCCAGCTAATTCAGATACTGTTTTGAGATCATCTTCTTTCACACTGAAACCTATAGACAGAGAGGACAAATATATCAGTTCAGTTGGCAATACAGAAATGTTGTCAATGTTTTGTTAATAGATTTACCAAAAAGATTTACCTGTCATAGATTTATTGTTGGCTTTATAATACTTCTGAGTTTGCTGTTGATTGCTGACTTTATGACTTGCTGTATGTTATTTTATGTTATGTTATGCAGGGTGTCTCCCCAAAATAGTGCCCTATTTGACATTATGCCACCCTTATGAAGGAAGATGTGCATTTTTCAATTGTCTCTTTTTTGATACAGTTGCAAAGCATAGGCTTCAGCTTTCAGTTTGAAACCTTGTTTATGTCAACAAGTCAATTAAAAAAAATCAAGATTTGAGAAAGAGTCTACTGTGTTGTTTGGTATAAATGAACAACACTACTAACCCTTTTTCAAATGAAGAACAACTTCAAATACAATGCTAGAAACATTGCTTGCAATATTTACGTACTTGATTTTGACATTTTTGAAGAAGAAAGGAACTGCTATTTTTGAAGCAACCACTTATTTCATTTATGTCCTATAAATCAACAGTCACCTGTCAGATTCCCTTACCAAGCTCTCAACTTTTTAGATGAATCATAACCTATGCAACTGAATAAAAACAGGATAATCCTTGAATTTACAGCTCCTCCACAGAAGCTGCTCAAACAGGCACCATTTTTTGGTACACCCTATAGTTATCATTTGTATTGATTGTTTGTTATCGTTGTTACAGTCATAGTTACGATATAGTTATGCCATTTATGTATAATGAAATATCCTAACAGCCAAGAGAAACTTTGCTTGATTTTGCCTCAAATGAGTTTTTTAATTTAAAGTCTGTCTCAGCTCAATTTCGATGTAAGGTAACATTTGCAATAATGTTAAGTTAATGATGCAAAGTATTTTAATCAGTGTTATTGGCGGGCACTTTCACCTGAAGTCTGATTGTAAACAGACTATAAGTTATCTCTACCTTGCTTTTCTATTCCATATCTTTCTGGGAATTCAAAAATGTGATTAGGAACCCCATCAGCCATGAAATGTGTCTTTCTGTGCGCGAATCCTGTGGCTGTTCCACACTGTATATCGGAATTCATCTAACTGCTGCTGCATCAAAGGGATCATGATAAAAGCAAGGATGGATCTGCAAATGGATAAAAGTACTTTAGAATGAGTAGGCTCTTTTACTGAATGCTTCAATTTTTCCTTGTAATGGGAGAGTGCACAACAACAAAATTTTGATGGAGTGTTTAAGTATGATATATGAACAAAACTGCTCCTTTTTATCAGAAAGGTTTTAATTGTATACCCCTCGTCATCCCTTCCAACCACCCTATTTAGTCAGTTTGGCCTCACTGTTCTTTTGAGGAAATGACCAAAGAGTGTCTGCTCTACAATGCTAGTGAAAACCAATGTTAGCTATGTGAAAAAGCCAGTATGTATTACCTGTCACTGGGATCATGAGGGTTGTAATGACATTGTTCTTTTAACCAAACTAAACCAACTTTGAAAAATTTCTCCAGTCTGTCATGTAATTCTCTCCACCATCTCTCTATCTGCAAAAAGGAAGGCAAATTTGTTGCTTTAACAATGAAAACAATTGTCTTTGTTTAGAATAGAAACTGTTTTTGTACCGCACAATAAACACTGATTTGTCAATAACCCGTTGTACCCCACCTCTCCTAAATGTTCTGATAAATTTGCTGGAAGAACATCTACAATATTTGTGATTCCAATAATGATGAAGTAAATTAAGTAATAAAAGTAACTGAACCTCGTTTGATGGCGAGGGTCCAAATATTATTGAATCTGCAGGGTCCTCTAAGTCTCCTTGTTGGCTTCTAAGGTAGGAATGCATGGTACTCATCACAGTAGTCTCAGTTCCCTTATCCATTCGTAAGTGGTTTGGTAATAATTTGGTCTCCATCAAAGACTCCAGATACCATTTTCCTATAACCAATGGATTTGAATTTGTGTTGCAAATTTTCAACCATATAAGTTTTCTGCTGGCAGTATCTATGCATCCATAGATGGCCAGTGGAAATGTGGAGTTCTGGTACCCCATCAATTTATCATGACCATCTAAGGAATACGTCCAATTGGGGCCCATTGTAACAAAATGCCCCCTTGGTTTTCTCTTCTTGGCCCCAGGCGTTCGACGTGCTAGCCCTTCTGGATCAAGTTCAAACATAACTCCATGAATTAGGTCTCTTGGGACTGGTAGGTGGTACTTTTGTCGTATCTTCTGAGTCATTGCCCTATACCCTAGCAGCCAGTGGCGTCGTGGGAGCATGATTTTAGGGGGGGCCAAGGGTCAGAATTTTCCGACAAAGGGACATTTTTCCGACAAAAATTAAGCAGGAATATAACGTATAAAAAGTGGCAAAATGTCTCAGAACTTTTGTCATATAAAAGTTCCATAATAGCGAAGAATTTTTCAAATGGACGCAGCAGTCCTGTTAAGAGGCGATTCTTGTTGGAGGTGAGGCTGTTGTCGAGACATGATTGGTGTTGGAGGTGAGGCTGAAGCTAGATGCGCAAGGATTGAGGAAAACTGGGGGTCTGGGGGCTTGCCCCCGGGAAAATTTCTGTGACCACGCCCTTTAGATCGTTGCAAAACGTCCCTATTTTGAAGAATCTACTATTTGTTTTTGATGGGAAATTTCGAAAAAAGGACCTCAAAAGCACGGAAAAATAGATCGTTTTCAAATTTTAGATAACAGCGTGATAGCTTGATATAAATCTTCATTTCTATAAGCATCCGTTCACAGAAACTAAAAGTAATCCAATCTTAGTAATCATTTCCACCTTCCTCAACAATGTTCACGTGTGCAAATTCTGACGAGCAACTCATTGAAAGCTTAATGCACAAACCATAAATGCATGACATTTTTAAGTATGAAACGTGCAAAATAAATTGTGAATTTATCGTTTTTAGTCACTGAAATGTAGGTGAAACGACCAAATTTTCGGGGAAAAAGTCCAAGAATGTTATGATCGAAAGCATTTGTCTGAAATTTATTCGTCCGAAACTTTTTGCGCCTATGTGTCTATTTTTCCAACAGAAAACACACTTTTCTTTCCATTGAAAAAGGAATTTTTTGCAGAAAAACGAACGAAGGACATACTTTTTCATCAAAACCTACTTTTTCATCAAAAACTACGTGTTGCGATCGAAAAAGTGATATTTCATGTATACATTTGGATTGCCATAAAGTAGCTATGTGAGGAAAATGGATTAATTCAATTTTTTCGATTTTTCCGACAAGAATGGAAAACTGACGAATTTTCCGACAACATTTTCACAGGGGGGGCCATGGCCCCCCCTGGCCCCCCCGGCCACGACGCCACTGCTAGCAGCGCACCTGGGCCTTCAAGTTCTTTCGCAACAGCTTCTCTGATATTGGCGACTGGTATATTACCATCAATGTAACGAATATTGAAATAATTAAGTCTTCGGTCGAGCGTTCTTATGCTCCAAAAGTAAAAGTCATAGTCTCTCTGCATGTAGTCCAGTATCTCATTACGTTGCAGGCGCTGTTCGACGTATTTCTTCAGGTCTGCACTTAAAGTGAATATGACGCGAAAAAATTTATTGATGAAAAACGCTAATTCGAATGTGCTGATTTCGAATTCCAACATTAAACTTTCCAAAACTAAACCGTTTTTTAGATATCGCCATTTGAAAATCAACTTTCTGCTCAAAAAAGTGTCCGGGAGATCTGGGTCGAGTTTGACTTGTGACGTAAAGTGTTTGGGTGGATTCAAGGACATCAAGGATTTATAAGAAACTATACGGTCGTCAAAGGGGTTTTAGGGTTTGGAAGAAGCCCAATAGAAAATATTCATACCCATATTCTTCGAATACCTCGGCATTTACATTGTCACAATATATCTTGGCAATCAATTTACGACTGTTGTGCACCTAAATTCTATGAAATGGCAGATTAGCACTCAATTAAGTTTCTTTGATAAAACTGGGAGGGTTCCATATTCAGACACAGGTATATTGCATCTTGCTATCAGGATGACGACACTGCTGTTTAAAAATAGTTGAATACAACAGGCAAATTTAATCCTTTTATCACAAATCATTGGTTGCCGTCGTAAACAGACATTCAATTCCTGTGATTCGTTTCCTAGTCCTCAAATTCACAGATTTATAGCATAGCATGGCAAGATAGAATAAGGATCTTGGTTGTAGGACGAAGGGAGGAACAGAATTTAACATGATGTTGTGTGCAAACATTTGGAGAGTGCATTCCAACTAACCTACTGCATTAGTTTTTCAACACGCGATTACAGGCCAGATTAGGCCATGCATGTTCTGCTTGTTACAACAATACAGTTATTTCGTATTTGTCAAAGTTTTATTAGGAGGAAAGCTGCTATGGAGAACATCGCCTTCTTTTGGTAAGTTTCAATTCTTTTACTGATGCTATCAGCCTATACCAAAGGCAAGCCTGGTTGCAGATCTAGGCTAAGATCCGTTTGATCACACTTTTGCTGGGTTTTAGAAGTGAGAATCGCCTCTAAAATTATGGCCAATCTTCGTGGTACCAAAATTGATCCCTTTATAATTATAGACGTTTTTTTTATAAGAAACTTGGATCAGCACTTAGTACTAAAAGTTTCTTAAAATCAATCGCATGACAATTTCGGTGTTTTAGTAGTAAAAGTTTCTTAATCAGTTTCTTATTTTTTGGGCTTAAAATTGCGGTATTTTTCGATGTTGAGCCTTCTTCTCGAGAAAGGGCTTCCATTTTGCATTGAAATTGTCATCAAGAAGAAGCCATGCACATCAAGGCAAAAATTTACCAATTTTGCAGTTAAAAAGTCAAGAAACGACGAATGTACCTTTGTTAGAAAGACATAGAATAAGAGAGACACAAAGAAATAAAGTTTTAGAGTTTCTTAACTGTTCTTGAGCGTAGTACTAGAGTTTCTTAATTTTTTGGTCATCGTAGTACTAGTTTCTTATAAACCAGTTTCTTATAAAAAAAAACGTGTAAAGCAACAAATGTCAAAAATTTTGCAACACAGACTATTAATTTTTATTTCAAAACCTAGGGCTGGCTTTGTGTGGGATAGTTATTGTATAGTTTGCTGCGGGACATGATTTTGTGCCGTCGTTGCAACTTTGCAAATGGCCTTTTTATCACATTGATGAGAGAGAAAGATGTTCAATAATATTTTCAATTTAGTTCTTTAAGTATTCAATACACCAGGAGTAAATTCCTTGGTATTATTCGATGAAAAGGGCGAACGAACAAGCCAAACTTGACCGCTACCCAGAGTTTCATCGTGGTTTCATGTGTAAAACATTGCAAGGTATTGTCTTTACCCAAACACTTTACGTCACAGAGGTCTGGCACTCAACGGTCTGACCGCGCAGAGTTGCCGTCACTTTTCGAAGCAAAGTGGGGGCTATTCAACCCCATTTTCTGAAGAAATAAAAGTCCAAATTCAAAAATGAAATGCACGAAATGCACCATGATGATCAGCGATGTTTACTGCATAATATAAGACAATAAAAATTTTCGCGTCATATTCACTTTAACTGTTCGTTGTCTTTCCATTTAACGTTGGCGGCTGCCATCATCCCTCAAATATGCAATCTAACAATCTGCTGGATCTGCTGCTTACTTGCTTGCTGTGACCAGTTCAATGGCTGTGTTCTTCGCAAGTTTCCCGCCTTTTTTACTTTCACCGTAGCCTCGGTTTGGCGTTGAAATTTTGGCAGCTCTCGGCTATCCCTCGATGTATCAGGTACGAAATGAGACATGGGTAGTGGCACATATAGTGCTATTATTTCATACCAGGTACGAAATGTAACACGATTGGGAACCAGGTACGAAACATGACTAAGTGGCAGTGCATAATGTTGAACCTGAGTAGTTAGTGGCTAATGTGGAGAACATAAATAGTGTGGAAAAGGTGGTAGGTGTGGAACATGGAGCAAGTAGGAGAAGTTGTATGATATAGAGAGTGTGGAGAGTGTGGATAATGATAATATGGAGAGTGTGGATGATGTGGATGATGTGGAGAGTGTGGAGAGTGTGGAGAGCGTGGAGAGCGTGGAGAGTGTGGAGAGTGTGGAGAGTGTGGATGATGTGGAGAGTGTGGATGGTGTGGAGAGTGTGGAGAGCGTGGAGAGTGTGGAGATGTGGAGAGTGTGGAGAGTGTGGAGAGTGTGGATGATGTGGAGAGTGTGGATGATGTGGAGAGTGTGGAGATGTGGAGAGTGTGGAGAGTGTGGAGAGTGTGGATGATGTGGAGAGTGTGGAGAGTGTGTTGAGAGTGTGGAGAGTGTGGAGAGTGTGGAGAGTGTGGATGATGTGGAGAGTGTGAAGAGTGTGGAGAGTGTGGAGAGTGTGGAGAGTGTGGATGATGTGGAGAGTGTGAAGAGTGTGGAGAGTGTGGAGAGTGTGGATGATGTGGAGAGTGTGGATGGTGTGGAGAGTGTGGAGAGTGTGGAGAGCGTGGAGAGCGTGGAGAGCGTGGAGAGTGTGGAGATGTGGAGAGTGTGGAGAGTGTGGAGAGCGTGGAGAGTGTGGAGATGTGGAGAGTGTGGAGAGTGTGGAGAGTGTGGATGATGTGGAGAGTGTGGAGATGTGGAGAGTGTGGATGATGTGGACAGTGTGGAGATGTGGAGAGTGTGGAGAGCGTGGAGAGTGTGGAGAGTGCGGAGAGTGTAGGTGGTGTGGAGTGTGTGGAGAGTGTGGAGTGTGTGGAGAGCGTGGAGTGTGTGGAGAGGGTGGAGTGTGTGGAGATGTGGAGAGTGTGGAGAGTGTGTTGAGAGTGTGGAGAGTGTGGATGATGTGGAGAGTGTGAAGAGTGTGGAGAGTGTGGAGAGCGTGGAGAGTGTGGAGAGTGTGGAGATGTGGAGACTGTGGGTGGTGTGGAGAGTGTGGAGTGTGTGGAGAGCGTGGAGTGTGTGGAGACGATGGAGTGTGTGGAGAGTGCGGAGATGTGGAGAGTGTGGAGAGTGTGTTGAGAGTGTGGAGAGTGTGGAGAGTGTGGATGATGTGGAGAGTGTGAAGAGTGTGGAGAGTGTGGAGAGCGTAGAGAGTGTGGAGATGTGGAGAGTGTGGAGATGTGGAGAGTGTGGAGAGTGTGGAGATGTGGAGAGTGTGGAGATGTGGAGAGTGTGGATGATGTGGAGAGTGTGGAGAGTGTGTGGAGATGTGGAGAGTGTGGAGATGTGGAGAGTGTGGAGAGTGTGGAGATGTGGAGAGTGTGGAGTGTGTGGAGGTGTGGAGAGCGTGGAGTGTGTGGAGAGTGTGGAGTGTGTGGAGTGTGTGGAGTGTGTGGAGAGTGTGAAGAGAGTGGAGAATGTGGAGAGCGTGGAAAGTGTGGAGATGTGGAGAGTGTGGAGATGTGGAGAGTGTGGAGATGTGGAGGGTGTGGAGAGTGTGGAGAGTGTGGAGAGCGTGGAGAGTGTGGAGAGTGTGAAGAGAGTGGAGGGAGAGTGTGGAGAGTGTTTAAAGTGTGGATCTAATGGAGAGCATGAAGTGGGTAGAGTTTTGGAGACGATGAAGATGGTGGAAACTACAGAAGCAATCTAATATGTAGAGTGTAGAGGTTTTGGAGGGTTTTTTATTTTCAAATTTCTTTCTTGCCTATTAGAATTAGTATTTGAAGTTTTTTACAATAATTAAAGATACGTTATTTGCTATCTTAATTAATATCACCATTTATTCATTTCTAGTAGGCTTGAATGAAAAATTGCTAAATTGTAGCTAATTATGGTCCACGATTATGAATAGGGCAGGATGATTTCTGTCATAGCAAACTTCTTCTTTAAAAGTTTTGTTTCTCAAACATTCTTGGTTAAAAAAGAGTTTCTTGTGAAAAGATAAACGTGTAAAGGCTCCATTAGAGGATCCTAACGAGGATCGCCCTTAACAAATAAAACAGAGAAAAAGCAATTTTGATCTCCACTAGTGTTGCTTTCGCCGCAAAAGATGGAATGCTAATTCAAGTGAAGCTGGAGAATCCATCGATTTCATTGCCAAAAAATTCAGCGAACAAAACTTTAGACGCAAAATGGAATCCAATTCTATTTTTCGTCCAGCGATTTTATTCGATGCGTCAATGAAAAATGTTCTACTGCACAAGATTTGTCATGGATTTTTGTTAAAGATCATCCGGAAATTCGTGTTGTAAAACATCTAATCATATTGCTTTAATATCAGTTGGAGGTCATAGAGCGCTGCAACCAGGACTACTTGCTTGTTCAACTTATTTCCTATGTATATATAATTTTGCCATTAAAATTGAAGAATTAGATATAATATTTAGGAAACAAACGTCTATAATTTCAAATGTACAATATGATAAAGATTAAATATGAATATAAATGTGAAAAATGCAATCTAACAACACCCCTAGTTTGAAATTGTAGTGATGGCATTAAAAATCAGTGCAACCTTTTTGTACATAATGCATCCCTCCAGAGTTTTCATTGAAAGAAAATTTGTCATGAAAGAAAAGAAATAAACATGTTGAAAGACTTGAAAAATTGAAAATAATACTGCATTCATAAGTGGAATATAGGATGGAGAACTTTGTCATTTCTTGGTCATGAGCTGCAAAGTGATTTAGACATGAAGCGTATTTCCAATTTTTTTTTATTTTTTTATTCAAATATTAAATTTTACAAGATACTTTACATTTTACTATACCTAATTCCAATTACTATACGACACTACAAGTACGATACCATGGGGAGCAAAAGACTACGACTACCCCATGACCAATATCTAAAAACATGAAACGTTAAACCGTATACAATCACACTACGAACAATTTATAAATTAAAGGATACTATACTGGATTCAGTTTCACTCCAGATGTCAGGTCAGTGTTGCGATGAATTTGTAGATGCAACGAGTGCAACTCATATGGTGTAAATTTAGGCAAGTAAAATGCCTCCATCTGATGTGAAACAGAATTTACAAGGAAAAGAACACTAACGGTACGGGACTTGGTGATTGCTTAGGGCATGGCTAAATTCTCAATAGATCTTAATCAAACCGACCAGTTTCGTGGATGAAGCGTAAAGTTAATTCGAGTACATTTCTGTTCAACTCATTAGAAAGGTCTTGATCATCATACAATAAAAGCTGCGTCAAAGAATGATTTGAAAGATTGGTGATTTGTACATATGGTCGTAATAATTCAACAATTCCAGCGAGAAGATTTTGTTGTTGAACATCAAAAGAAGGGCAGAGCAACAAAAAGTGCTCCGTGTCTTCAATGCCATCGCTTGTTGGGCACATTGGGTTTATGGTATCTCTGAAATTATGCTTGAATTTATGGAGATTTAACTTGCTGAGACCAACCCTGAGTTGTGTTAGGTAGGATAATCCTGTGGGATCGTGAATTCCAAATACAGATTTTGCAGGGGGACGGATTATTGATAAGAGCTTTTTCTTAAAAACAGCAATAGAGGGTGCAAGTCTCAATTCAGGCTCAAGCTTATTCCATTCGCATAAACAGTTTGGATAGAAGGAAGACTTGAATTTTTCTGTCCTTGCCTTTAATCGCCCAATGACATCCTGTCCGCGGAGACGGTACTGCGACTGATGAAGAGGGGGAATTGGATCAACTGTATACTCAGGACTAAGATTATTTATAAACTTGTAGAACAAGGTAAGGCGTCTACTCCATCTTCGGGAACTCAGTGACTCCCAACCAAGCTCTGCGTACAGCTTCTCTCGAGATGTACCCCTCCATGTACCTGACACAGCTAAGGCAGCAGAATACTGTACGGACTCTAGCTTTTCCATTAAATTTGGTATAAAAATATGTTGACTGAATTCACATACTTTGGCAGGAATATGGTAAATGGCATCACCATAGTCTAGGTGGGGTCGAACATAGAGCTTATATAATTCATTTAAGGTATGCCTTGGCAAGTATTTGGAGAGATATTTTAGCAAACCAATGCCCTTTCTCGTATTAGAGATCGCTGAGATTGTATTTCCAATTCATCTAATACCAAAGAGAATGATTTTGCCTCCCTGTAATTCTCTGAGCTCAAAGCAAATCCTATATCAGCGGCCTTCTGTGAATTAAAAAACCCTCATTCAACTCCCTTGATTTTTCTATAAAGTCTTTCTAAAAAATCATGTCGTTTTAGCTGCATAAGATGAAAATTTGAAGCTCGTTTTTATCGAGCAAGCAACTTGCATTTTATATTTACGAAACTCGCAACGCTAGCACTTTTAAACTCGCACTTTACCAATCTACTTTTGCGCTGCGCTCTCTCACATTTCATTTCATTTTCATTTTATTTTTCATTTTATATTCTTTCAACACGGTAACCCCGTCGACAAAGGTCGCTTTTCAGGGGGCCGTGACAAAAATTTACAATTTAATTTACATGTTAAAATCTACAAACGAAAATAAATAATCTAATTACAAAACTAAAGTGAAATTAAAATTAATACATAATGTTAAAACCGAGATTGATAAAACCAAGGGTGGCAGGACACAATCAGACCGGACCAGAACAGATCAAACCCCATGCCCACCCTGAAATGCCACACTTTCATGTAGCACCCCATGGCAGGCAAAGAGTCCGACAGACACCAGTCCAATCCAACTGCATATACCCAGGGCCGTCGAGAGCCAGCTCGGGCCCTGGACCGATTCATAGGATCGGGCCTAAAAGGGGGTTTGGGGGCAAAGCCCCCAAGAAAACCTTCTGGGACCACGCCCTTCAGACTCTCGGAGAATGAGGGAAACGCCCTTTTAAGAAAGCTACTTTAGACAAAGTTGTTTAGATATTCCATAAAAAAGTTATCAAGGAAGCGGTATTTACGGTAAACAATGAAAAGATTCGCTCTTACAAGGTGACTTTGCCAAAGTCACCTCGTAAGGTACGGACGCAAAAACTTTTAAACATAGGCATATAAGAAAACTATTTTCTTATGTCTATGTTTTAAGGCAGGTAGCTAGATTGCCATAAAAGTTGCTGTAAGGAGATTTTACAGCAATAACTAATTTTTGTCCAACGATATTTTTACGGGCCCCTTCGAGGCCCGGGCCCCAGACCTTTTACCCCCTCCAACCACCCCTCTCGACGGTCCTGCATATACCACCACCCATCATCATGCTTTAAAGTCGATGTTTGAAAGCATATAAAGAGGGCACTTGCTTAACCTCTGGTTCAAGGCTGTTCCACAGATTCACACCACGATATGAGAATGACTTTTGCCCATTACTCGTTTTAAAAAGAGGGACACGTAAGTCAGTCTCAGAGTTTCTCAACTTGACAGTGTCACGTGTTGAGTTCTTTGAAAAAATATTCGAGAGATAGGTCGGTGCAAGACCATTTAAGGATTTGTAAACAATCGTCGCTGTCTCTCGTTTGATAATTTCAGCGAAGTCGAATGTGATGCATATTTTACAATGGAAAATGACTTAACTTTGAAATTCCTGGGGACTACTGCTTCCTTGCCTCCGCTATTCACGGCCTTGATCGAAATAAAATAAATAGCTTCTTAATTTCTTGGTGATCTGAGAGCTGAGTTTCTTATAAGCAATTTCTTATTCATCGCTGTCATAGCTGGAAGGTTTTTCGTGCAATAATTCAAAATCTGAAAGAAAAGAGAAAAGGAAAACGAAATTTCATAGGGTGCCCGCGGTGGTAACGGACACTTAACCCTATTCTAACCGGGTAAAAAAAGTGATTTTCTACCGGGGGGGCATATTTCGCCCCCCCCCCCTGTTTTTCTCCGCAAGTATAAGAGCTATGACAATGAAACTTGCACTGTGTCATAATTGAACAATGGAGAATCTAAAAATAGCATCAATCAATCAACAGTCACGTGGTTGGTTGCTAGGCAACCAAAAACAATGCAAATTTTGAGAAAATCGAGCTATTTGCAGAAAAGGGCCCATTATTAGCAAATAGCTAGATAAAATTGGCAAAAAACCATCCAAATACCTGCTTGATATCATTAATTTGTAGTTTCATATGGTTTTGTACGGATATTTATGGTTTCTAATAAATTAACTAATTAAATAATGAAAATTTGATTCAATGCAAAATTGTTAGCTCAATAATTATGATTTAAAACCATTAATTTCGCATATTATTGGTGAAATCAAGTACCTTCATCGATATTTGAGGTAATTCACTCATTCATTAGGAATATGACGTCATAAAGATTGATGACGTCATAGAAATAATAAACTGCTGATGTCAGCAAATATGAATAAATTATATATCAAATGAAAGTACTCATCGAGATGAATCGAATGGTATATATATTGTTGAGATTTAGTAACAAAGGAAGAAATTAGAGCCGTTTTAAAGAATTTCTTTGTGACCACTCTCCAAATATGGGCATGTGGTGGTCACGTGGTCAAACAATAGGTATTGAAATTTCTATTTTCTGATTGCCAACTAAATTTTAGGAAAATTCAAGAAGTTTCAGCATTGTAGGTTGCATCGTTTGGGAGCTATTAAAAAAAATCCGATAGGGGGGGTGAAAAACGCCCCCCCCCCCCCGGTTAAAATAGGGTTAAGGAAAACAAAATATTTTCATAAGAAATTTCAATCAAAGACAAAAATCAAAGTACCAGGTGAATGGACAGGTATTTGGACATATTTTCCCAGAATGTTTGGGTTTTTTACTTTGCCTGCTTTTCTTTGACAACGATATTATTTAGATTGATCTTGGCGGTGGTTTCGGACTTTTTTTCGGATATTGAGTTCAAAATGCAGAATGTGCCAAGAAAATTATTTTCTGTTTATACTTCGCAAGTATTCCGTCTATAAACTCTTTTGCTTCATTTTTCTTGTCTTTTTTCTATTCTTGAATGCAAAAACAATGGTTCGACTGTCGGTTCTCGTAATGACATCCAGGAGAGCTCTCGGTACACACAAAACACTCTAAAAGCTAGGAGATGCGTTCGCAAAATGTTGTTTTTATCTCATTACTATTTTCGATTGATACATGTAATATTCATGAATGAAATGTCAAAATCCAAATAACATTCAAATCCGACCTTTATTCATGCTCCCAAACAACTGATTTATTTGGTGTCCGAAAACCACCGCCATGAACTTTTAAGGGGTATGGCTACTGCAAAACGAAAAAACCAACACAATATTGTATTTTCGTTATAACTGCGGAAATACACAAGATATGTGCTTGAAACTTGGCATACCTATGCTGTAATATGTTTGCTATAAGGAGCCAAAGAAATTTTTTGAAAATATTCACTTCAAGACGGGGGGTCACCTCTGATAGAATGATCATTTTTATGCTGCTGCAGGGAATTCTGAAGTATAACTCATTATTACATCAAAATGACTCATATTGTTGTAATACTCATGTAAAATACTGTGACATGACTGTTAAGAAATTTAAAAAAATTGAAGACAGGAAAAACAGGAAAAGAAATATTTTTGTGCTCTGCTATGTACTAAATGCTGGATAGCAAAGTGGAAACAGCCATGTCATAGAGCATCAAAAATTATCCATACCCTGACAATTTTACAATTTTACCTCAATCAATAATAAAACTATGAACTGCAGGGAATAAGAACTGCCGGAAATCATGTTTTGGAGAAATTCGCATTTAAACTTTAGGGTTAACTTTAGACCATTGAAATTCATTTTCTGTAAGATGAAATTGTTACCTATCATGAACTGAGTGAATCATAGTTACATTTATATCACTTGCAACTCAGATATACTTGGCTTTTTCAAATATAGCTGTAGAAAATTCTCAGAATAATGGGTTTCAGCATAAAAACACAACTTTTAGGAAAAACCAAAATTGAAATATTTTAAGGCTTCAACCAATGGGTCTAAAAGTGATATAGTAATAATTCTCAAATTCAAATCATAATTTACCATCATTCTGTTATTGAAAATAAAGTTGCTTTTTCCTCTGGGGGCTGGATTTGCAATTAAAAAAGTCAAATAACCTCCCTTGCAGAATTACAGAGAAAACATGGTTAAACAACTGTTTGACAGATAAAGAAAGAAATGGCTCTTGAGAGTTATTTCCATGGAGCTGCATATTTCGCTAAAGCGGAGACTTGTCGAGAGCATTTTGCGCTCAGAATGAATTATTTCCATTTAAAAAAGTTTCCGCTTTGGTGCGTCTTTGTGAAGACAAATATGGCTGCAACAACAACAACAACATAAATCCATTTAATACATGAAGAGAAATATCTGTGTGAGCGGTGTTTGGTGTTAATGTGCATGCTTCACAGAAATGATTTTGAGTATATTCCGTTCGAGTGCCAAATGCAGCTCCGTGGAAAAAAGTCTTAAGCCTTTCCCAAGTCAATATTTTGTTAGGGACTTTCAACTGATACTCAAATCAAATCAAACTGAAATCAAAAAGTTTTACTTTTACCCAGAAACACTTGGATACATCAAGAGTGCTCTGAAGACAGTGAAAAAAGCTGTTTTCAAGTTAGCCAAAATCATACCCAAAAGTGACAAAGCTATATAACAACCCCCCAGCAAGGACTCCGATGATACGATGCCCCACCACTATAAAAGGATGACCTGCTTAGATAATTTGTTTCCCTGCTATATTTGAATTAGAACATTTTCATTGCCTTGTTTCTTTTATTTCTCCGTTAAAATTGTTGTTTTATTGTCAAAAATTATGTAATTTCCATAAATGTAGCACTATCTCCACACTCTCCACACTCTCCACACTCTCCACACTCTCCACACTCTCCACACTCTCTACGCTCTCCACACTCTCCACACTCTCCACACTCTCCACATTCTCCACACTCTCCACGCTCTCCACACTCTCCACTCTCTCCACACTCTCCACACTCTCCACGCTCTCCACACTCTCCACGCTCTCCACACTCTCCACACTCTCCACACTCTCCACGCTCTCCACACTCTCCACACTCTCCACACTCTCCACACTCTCCACAATCTCCACATCTCCACATTCTCCACACTCTCCACACTCTCCACATCTCCACATTCTCCACACTCTCCACATTCTCCACACTCTCCACATCTCCACACTCTCCACACTCTCCACATTCTCCACACTCTCCACGCTCTCCACACTCTCCACATTCTCCACACTCTCCACACTCTCCACATCTCCACACTCTCCACACTCTCCACGCTCTCCACGCTCTCCACTCTCTCCACACTCTCCACACTCTCCACACTCTCCACGCTCTCCACACTCTCCACGCTCTCCACACTCTCCACGCTCTCCACGGGCTCTCCACACTCTCCACACTCTCCACACTCTCCACGCTCTCCATACTCTCCACGCTCTCCACACTCTCCACGCTCTCCACACTCTCCACACTCTCCACTCTCTCCACACTCTCCACAATCTCCACATCTCCACACTCTCCACACTCTCCACAATCTCCACACTCTCCACACTCTCCACATTCTCCACACTCTCCACGCTCTCCACACTCTCCACATTCTCCACTCTCTCCACACTCTCCACTCTCTCCACACTCTCCACGCTCTCCACACTCTCCACACTCTCCACACTCTCCACACTCTCCACACTCTCCACATTCTCCACATCTCCGCACTCTCCACATCTCCACACTCTCCACACTGTCCATATCATCCACGCTCTCCACACTCTCCACGCTCTCCACACTCTCCACACTCTCCACATCTCCACACTCTCCACACTCTCCACTCTCTCCACACTCTCCACACTCTCCGCATTCTCCACACTCTCCACATTCCCCACACTCTCCACACTGTCCACATCATCCACACTCTCCACATCTCCACACTCTCCACATATTCACACTCTCCACACTCTCCACACTCTCCACATCTCCACACGCTCTACATCATACAACTTCTCCTCCTTGCTCCATGTTCCACACTATTTACGTTCTCCACATTAGCCACTAACTACTCAGGTTCAACATTATGCGCTGCCACTTAGTCATGTTTCGTACCTGGTTCCCAATCGTGTTACATTTCGTACCTGGTACGAAATAATAGCACTATATGTGCCACTACCCATGTCTCATTTCGTACCTGATACATCGAGGGATAGCCCAGCTCTCGGCCACAGGCAGTCAGTCAGTATGGAAATGGCAGTGCTCGGCCACGCGAAATGGCTCATGAATTGAAATCAAATTGAATTTGAACATCATTTTATTTCACTTTGAATTAACTTTCTCGTTTGATTGCATTCGTTTTTTCAAATCAAATAAAAAATAAACAATTAGAATAGAAAAGAAGAGAAAATCGTGTTAAAATAGAAAAGGAGTTAAATTGGAATTCAAAAGAAAAATAAAATGAAAAATAAAAAAGTGAAATTAACAATAAAAATATTGAAATTAGAAATGGCAGTTCTCGGCCACCATACTATTGCTCTTCTTGTTTCTTGGTCCGGATTTTAGCTTAGCTAGCTAAGATCTCGAAATGAGGCCATTCATAAATGGCTCAAAACATGCATAAATACTGAGCAATTTCATTTGTTGGATGGAGTTGTTGACACCACACCACACGCACTTAGAGTTTTCAAAGGCGCTGCAGGGTTCAGGTTGGATCAATTGTTATTTCCTATATTCTCATTGGCTCTTTTTAGAAAGCATTGCAGTGTTGAAGATTATTATTTCAGGCAATAATAGGCCTAGAGGATAGGCTTCGCTAATATTGACTGATTGACAATCAATGTCTCTTCCGCTTAGATTCCAACCCTTCCTCTTGTTCTTTCGAGCTCAACAACTAATTTTATGATACATGTGTTGTCACTCCTGCTCCAAGTCAATTTTATGGTTACTTCTTTCTTAAATTAGCTTTTATTTGAGACTCGATTCGATTTGGCCGCCATAAAAAATTCAAAATTGGCGATTTCTCGAAATCTCTTCATGACAGCTATCCAATCAAATTACATCATTTGAATCTTCATTGTATAGGCTACAATATGCTATTGTTGTTTCGACCTGTTAGACAAAAGGACATGTTTTGAAAAAGGCTCCTCCGCACTGAGTTTTTACACCATGCAAAATATGGTGTGCCACATTGAAGGTGTCAGTTGGGGGTGGGGGCAGGGAAAGTTTGAAAACTTGAGAAAAGCGATACAAGCATGATTCTTAGCAGCTTTAAGGAAACCTTTTTGCTCGAAACATCAATGAAATCAATTAAGCAGGGTGGAGGCGTCCTGATAAGGTTTAAAGTTGGGAGAATTTTTCTAGATTTAAGAGTATGTCTGTTTGGGACCTGACAGCATAATTTTTTCGACGACGCAAATTGGTTGGTGAAGGTGACGTTGCATTTTTAGCGCCAAGTGCTGCGATCACAGAGGTAACAAAGCGCTAATCTCTGCGACCCCTTGTCATGATGCTCAAGTGGTGGGGCTCTACTGGGTATCGAACCCTGTCCGCTTGACTGTTCTGGCTGCAAAGTCAGAGGATTACACCACTGCACCACAACACCGTGGTTGAGCTGATTGTTGACCAATCCTGATAAGTTCCTGTCAGGATTTAATGTAAGATTGGAACAGACAGGATCTTGAACAGGATAGGATCCTGATATGATCATAGGAACTTACAGTTTTACATAAGGTCCTGGTAAGATGCCGTAAGAATGTCCATAAGAAGTTACACGGTTGTTTATGAAAGGAAGATAGAAGAGGAAGAGGAAGACACATAAAACCATAACTCAATAAAGAGTGGATTTTCAACATCCAGTGCAAGTAGATCTTTCTCTGGCAAATTGTTTCATGAAAATTGAACAGACATAATCCAAAGCATTGAATTACAAAAAGTATTTGGTAAGGTCCTGTAGGAATTTGCATAAGAACTGACACAGATCCTGAAAAGGATCTTACATAGGATCCTGACAAGATCCTGTAGGAATTTGCATAAAGAACTTTACACAGGATCATACGAGGAAACTTATAAGATCCTGTAGGACTTTTCGTAAGAACTTAGTAGATAGGATTCTAAATAGGATTTTGATAGGATCTTGTAAAGGATCCTGATAAGATCCTGTAGGAATTTGTCAAAATATCCTAAATAGGATCCTGCACAGGATCTTACATAACAGGCCTTACTGGGAATATTTTGGTAGGAGTGTGGCAAATCGCACTCCTAGTGCTTTCCAGGCGTGCGATGGAGTGCAGTTGAAACTTGCCATAACGTTCATCAGAAGCATGTCTTTTGGGGTTTTTACTCCACCATTTGACCATTCCAAAATTATCCCCATCTTTAACCATTGAAAGAGACATGTTTGATTGTTCGAAATATCGACTTGTCCGAGTTAAACAATGTTTGAGTAAACTTTAATCATATGACGATAAATCATATTTTCTGTCAACTAAATAAATGCAATAAAGAATTCAAAAATATAGTACTTAAATTACGTTTCGCTGTCGCTTCATCAGAAATAAACTTTACAATCTGTAATCATTTGTAATGAAGATCCTCAAACATGAAACACTCTCTTGTCAATTTCAAATTCTTTGCCTGAACTATCGAGGCTTTAAAATGCTTGATAATGCTAATCCTTCCATACTACTATAGAGAGATCTAAGCCTTATTCACTCTTTCGGACATCTTAATATTACAATCTAGAGCTCTTTCAAAAGATTTCTAACGATTCCTATTCATTTTGTTGGGCCTATGGGGTGAACTCAAAACAAACACTCAGCATTTTAGTATTTTGGAGAATTCTGTCTCACTTCTCGAACATCTACTAATTTTTGGAACTGACCAGCAAAAACGGGATGAAGTTTGGAAAATGCCCTAATAGCAACTAAAAATTAGCCGGTAATGATATTTGCCTGTTTCTAATGAAGAGACAAGACATCAGAAAATTTGTCATACTGATTCTTTTTGTGACAGTGGTTAAGTATTGAACCTCGATTTAAGGAAGTTGTTATGTTAATCAAATGATTCTATCAGTCCGTTAGAAAGAAAGCAAGAAAGAAACTGATATTTCAAGAAATAAAACATTAAGGTCAAAGAAATAACTCTTCAACCTAAGTGATCTAAAGTGATATAACATCCTGAAGGATTATCCCTGTACGAAAATACAAGGCCATGTAATAGCCATGTACAAGCCTTGTAGTTATGGCCTTGTAACCTTGTTATAGCCTGGAATAGCCTTGCTGTAACCTTGTAAATGGCTTGAAAAATGCTAATTAGCCTTGTAGAAGCCTTGTGGAAACCTTGTGTTAGACTGGTTGCAACTTGGAATCTTACTGATAGCCTTGTAATTTTCTTCCAAGGTTAGTACAAGGTCATAACAAGGTCATAATCCCCTCTACAAGGCTAAAACTTGGCCTGTACAAGGCCAAGTTTAGCCTTGTGTTTTTGTACAGGTCTTTTGTAAACAATTTAATGATAACTATCAATTCATCAAGGGTTCTGGATTTAGGACTTCCTGGTTGGTATTTGCTTCAAGAGATATACAAGATTTTAGTCATCATTTGAAAAGACAAGGCGTGTGATCTATCGCACTCCTTGGAAAGAGAAGGCGTGCGCCAAGGCGTGCGAGAGCGATCGCACGCCATTCCCAGTAGGGCCTGTAGGATCCTAATACAAATCTTACATGGAAAGGTTTAATGGGATCCTCTATAAGATCTTAAATAGGATTTTAATGAAGGATCCTGACACAGGTTCTTGAATAGGATCCTATTCCTGTAGGATCCTATAAGATCTTATAGGATCTTAAATGATCCTGAAAGAATTATCACCAGGGGTAAAGCTTGTCTGCTAAAGTGTTGTTATCCCTTGAAATGGCCAATTCTCAAGAGAATTCTCAAAATGAAGAGATGGATTGGGAGAACTTCCCCCACTTCGTTCCAAGGTCATTTTTCCAATTGGTCCAATCCATAGGGAAGTTGTCAAAGGAAAGATAATAGTTAGATCTTGAATTTTGAAGACACGTGAGTTTCTTACAAAGTTATCAAATTGGCATTTCCCAAAGGGCAAAAAGTATGCAGTCGTAAAGGTTTTCATGGGATAGCTCAAACCCTTCAACCACCTTTTCATTTGTCCTCCCATTTAATGCATTAACTGGGAGGACAAATGAAACAAAGGACAAATTATAATGGTGACCGGCACCATCACCGCTGATTGCTGCCTAGAAGGCACAAGCCCCGGGCGGGAGGGGGTACATGACATGTTGATGGTACCGGTTATATGCCATATGGGTGGATCTTAGGCCCAAAACTCTCTAAGCAAGGATTTTTTTCCTGCAAATTTTCCTTAAACATGGGTTCAGTTTGGCTGAAATTGGCAATGGGTAGTTTTCCGCCAAAGTTCATCCTAAAAGTGGGTACATATAGGCAATTTTTGGCAATTAGAAGAGGATTAGCTTTCTGAAAACCGGGCAGCAGACCCCCATCCATCCCCAGGTCTTGTGCCCCCCTCCCCCGGGGCACAGATTACAGAACATACAGAAATGCAGAAAAATTCAATTCCAATGGAGACAAGAAGATTCATGCATGGTTAAATGTAGTTGTAGATATAAACGTTTATTGCCTTTCTTCACTCTTGTGTCTTTGTTTTGTTTCAGCAGGAAAGAAAACAGCTTCAGAATGGGCCTACTGTCAGACCCAGTTAATAAGCGGAAGCTTCTAGCTGCTCTGGAAAAGTGGAGAAGACCAATCAGGTGACACTATGTTTAGAAGTTAGCTGTGCTTGAAGAGCACAGTGGGTGCTTCCTGAACAACTTCTCATTGCCTTTGGAGGAACAAGGACAGATTTAGTAACATAATTGCTTCAGTTACTTTGATTGATACTGGAATTCAAAGCGATAAGCGATCACAGACAAAGGAAATACTCTCGGCATCTGATTCAAGACAGACAAAGCTGCAAATGTTGCTCCGAAATCCAGGTAGCTAGCTCGCTCGTTGTGCATGCCAGATATGCTATTTAGGAGCAAACAGGAGCATGTATCAAAAGAAGATGGACATATCTGAACATCTGCCTTGGACATTGTATTTATTTGGTTTAGGAGCTGAGCAGTAAGTATTTTAATTGCATCCACAAAATACGAGGATTGAATCGCATTCCAATCAGCTTCTGAACCAAAAAAATGAAATGCTCGAGGCAGATGTTCAGATACGTCTGTCTTCTTTCGATATGTTCATGTTTGCTCTTAAATACAATCTCAGGAATGCACAATGAGTGAGCTACCTACCTGTGTTTCAGAGCCACTTTTGTAGCTTTGTTTGTTTGATTGGTTGAGAGAATTTCCTTTGTCTACAATCGCTAATCGCTTTTAATGGCAGAGTCAATCACAATCAACTGAAGCAGCTAGTGTGTTACAAAATTTGTCCTTGTTCTTCAGAGGCTGGATGTTTAATGGAAGGAAACGAATCGAACGGCGCAAACGAAACGAACGAAACGAGTCAGAAGAAAAGCGGGGGATGAGGCAAAATTCTACTGGAGGCTTTTCGTAACGAGCGAGTCTCTTCAGATCAAAATAATTTATGAAGAATTACCCCTGCATAGGCGTTCATCCATTCGGCCAAATTTAGGCCCTTCCATTTGGCTAATTATCACCTTTAGAATGTGTTAAGATTTCTTCGATAAAAGACATGTTTTCTGTGGAAGATGTTTAAAGTGGTTGAAATTAATCGCTTTAAATATAATTCAATGGTTTTGTTTTTAATTTTTTATCATCAATCAAACAAATTTAAAAAAGCAACTTACTTTATATGCACCATATAGAGCGGGAAAGGACATAAATTCATCTGGTTGATGCTTAAAGGTCAACTTTATTTGAACATCTAAAGAGCAACATCATATAAAATTTTGGCGAGAATCTTTTGCCCTTTTGTTGCAATCTTTAGGCAAACGGGGCACACTTTTTTGGGACACCCCGTATATGATAGCCAGTATAGTGATTACCGGGAGAGCACATTTGGTTTCTTGATTACAGATATATTTCGGTTGGTGTTCGTGTGACAACTTAGCACTCTGTTTATATCTTAAGCCGCATTCACCCATTATATGATTGATTCTTATGTTGATTAATTTTTATTTCTAGCATACTGGGGTATCTTGGTGGCCTTGTGTGGTTAGTCCTGCTGGCAAGTGAACAATTCAATGCCAGGACATACTTGTCTGAAAATGCCTTGCTTCCTGCTATGGTAGAAACAAGATACTCAGAAGAGCATGCAGCATATAAAGCTTACCATCAATTGGCAGAGGTCTGCAATAATGATATGTGAGTTTTGATTAATTGTATGACTGATTTATTATTATGCAATATTTAATGTTTGCAATTTCAGCAGCATCATCTACTTCTCATCGAAGATGAAGTGGGATCATTTTGTCAGTAATGAGGAGGTCCTCAGGCGTGCAGGTGTTGAAAACATAGAACTAAGGCTAAATTTGAAATCGTTTCCACTGGCTTGGGAATATCTGTATAATAGATGAAAACAGACCAGTAAAGGCACTATTGCACCGTGAATTATTTCATGGGTCTCCACCTGCTGGCCAGCCAAATCTGAGATGCATGGATACCTGCAAAAATACTTGGAAATGTAGCCATGTATTAGATCTATGGAAGACTATAGCAGATAAAGGACAAGAATGGAGAAGGCTAATCTATGCTGTTAGCAGGGGTCATTAGAAATATTTTGTGCCTGCGAGCGCAGAACCAAGTATAAAATGTGTCTGCAACTAAAAATCGGATGTAACTTGTAAAAAGAGACCAATAAATCGCATGTCTGCCTTTTCAGTTAACCATTGGCTACGCTGAGAACTGTAAACTGGCCTAAACACTAACATATGTCTGTCACAAGCAAATATGATATCCAATATGATCGTTAGCCACAACTGCATGTAGTGACATGGCAAATGCTGACAGCGATGCAAAATACATTATTGTTTTAACATAACATAATAAAGGGAATGAAATGATGAAGGTTTTCTCTGCTAGTGGATCGGGTTGTCGAGCAGTCTTATTGGTATTTGTGATTTTATCAAACAAAGACGTCTTCAGTAAAGCAGCTTTAACGCTTCACTATAGTACTCTGGCATGCTCGCTTCAGTAACAATGTCTAAAGTTCTAAATTGGGGTCATTTACAGATATCATCATCTCTAGTTCTGCTCATTCCTTTACAAAATGGTCTGCATTTTTCATTTCTGCCTTCATAGAGACCATTTATTCAATGACTGACTCAACCAACATTGTCGCAGCAGCTATACATATGTTGAGGATAATAATTTCTACATCTAATGAAATAATAAGATTGATCAAAAAATTGATTCAGAAAATCAGAACATAACATTTTGTGTGCGAGCGGTGCTCGTGTAGATTAAGGAGGTCTGGCTGTTGGTGAAAGTCATTATTTAAAAAGGGTGAACGAGGTTGCAAGACGCAGAGAGAAGAGAAGAGAAAAGAAGTCAACACGCTTAGCTATTGTAAAACTGTACTGTGCAGATCCGTTTTTGGGGTTTTTGGGGTTTATAAGGCGTATTATTATTATTTATTTATTGTTATGCCAAGGGATACACTGAGTCTATACTAGCTGTTTTGTGTGTCTGCATGGAAAAATATTAAGCCCAAGATTGCATCATAGACCAAGCTTATGTGTTGTATGCATTGACCAAGGGCTTAATATATTTTCTATACAGGTCCAGAAACCATTTGGTATACGGTTTATTATTTGATCAGTGATTTCTATAGTAGTTAAATTGTTAACCTTTTTTGGTTTAAACCAACCCATCAATTTTCGTGCAAAGAGGAGGTATCTGTTTGTGGTACAGAATCTATTTTTAACTAAAACACTTGGCAAAACTTTTTGGGCTGACACAGATTTGTTCTGTCCTACGGTATTACATAAATCTTTCGCTGCTTTAATTTTCTACTGCAATTTCATTGATGAAGATAGCAAATGTAAGATATCTGACTAAGCATCAACAGCCTGTGAATAGGCCTAATCTGGGAGCTGCAGCCTGTCTACACTTTTATGATCTTTAGAAAAGTCATTGTTTTCTTTAAGGACAATTCAGAGATATTGGATAGCAAATCAGATGATTTTGGCAGGCCTAGAAGTCTTCCACCAGAATTTTAGTTGTGGCAAAGGGAAGCTACAGGGACAAAATATTTATGGAATACTGAGGTAATGTTTTATCCAAGTGTAAGATACTGTAAACCCACCACCTTAGTTGTTTTAGAAGTCTGAAATATTTATTGCACACAGCTGAAACATTGTTTATGTTGTTAACTCGAACAAAGTTTGACATTCGACTTGATGTTAATTTGGTCATTATTGCTACCACCGCCCTAGAGACGCTAAGGCGTCCAGATTTAAAACTCAGAAATATTGGGTTTCTAGGGATGTTTTAAACTGCCATTCTCCCAGAATATCATTCTCTGGTGCCTCAATTAGCCAAGTCAAAAATGTATGTACAAATTTCTCTGAAATTTGGCCTTACCGGTTTTTTGTATATTTTGGAGACAATTAAAAAGATTACCTGTACAAAAATACAAGGCTAAACCTGGTCTTGTACAGGCCAAGTTTTAGCCTTGTAGTGGGGATAAAGACCTTTTATAACCTTGTACTAACCTTTGAAGAAAGTTACAAGGCTATCAGTAAGATTCCAAGTTACAAACAGTCTAACACAAGGTTTCGACAAGGCTAATTAGCATTTTTCGAGCCATTTACAAGGTTACAGCAAGGCTTTTCTAAGCTAGAAAAAAGTTACAAGGCCATAACTACAATGCTTGTACATGTCTATTACATGGCCTTGTATTTTCGTACAGGTAATGCTCTGCTTCTGACTTAGATGAATGAGATCCACGAAATTGGTATTTAGATACGTTCTTCTTCTTTCGATGTAAACAGATGACTTCTCTTAACCCTATCTGACCTTGGGGGGGGGGGCTGATTCCGCCCCCTTAGTACATTTCTGTTTACACCGTTTTCCATGTATGCAGCAGGCTTCTGAGATTTTGTAAGTTTACCTCTGTATTACAGAGCAATAAAGTTGTAACAATTTGAACATTCTATTTTTAGTCTTGTCTCCATGGTTACCAATTTTCACACTGCACTCTGTGAAAAAGATATTCTTAATCATGTTTAGTTGGTCTTAAGTCTCAATTATGAGTTTATTTATGTTTTGATCTATATCTTTAATTTCCTTATTAAAAGTCAAGTCTCATGACCTTTTAGCAAGTTTTCATTTATATGACGTCCTATGACATCATAATGATCATCATGCTCTAGCAACAACAACAACATCGCTAATTGGATTATGATTTTATATTGTCATTGTTTATATAATGAACTACCTTTGTGCCAAATTGTGTTGCCATATCTCTAATGACAACAGAGATAAACAAGGGGGTGGAATCCGCCCGCCCCCTCCCCAGGCATTGATTGTTTCAAAATGCCCAGGTCAGATAGGGTTAAATGGGGCACTCAAATGCAAAACGCGGGTAACATGCTTCTGAGTATCCTACTAAACCGGTATCTTTTAAAACTACAAATTACAACAAATTTAAAGCCATTTCAAGACTTAGTATCACGTCTAAGATTAGTTTGGTCTTAGATACTAATGCACATGAAGACATTTTAATGATTGGTAATGTGTTCAAATTTTGATGATTTTTTAAAGTTTTATTTTTTTCTTGCTCACCCGGTACCTTCAGTTCTTTTCAAGCCATTCAATCCAAAGAACAAGGGAATATGATTTCGAAAAGATTTCGACGCATATGCTAGCAAACTCATGAACCTTTCTTTGAATATTCTTTTGCAGATCACCTCGCTCTAGTGGTGTTGAATCTCTTGTGCTGAATGTCCCAAATAGGCGAAGTTGTCAATCTAATGGTGCCCTTGCCTTAATGCACTCCATTGTCGAACACTTCAAGTTGCAAAGCTATTGGGCAAAGGACATAGTGTTCCTTGTCACAGAGGAGGGATCTTGTGGTATAGCAGCATGGCTTGAAGCGTACCATGGCGAGAAGTCCCAAGGTTAGTGCGTAGATCAAATACAAAGTTTGTGAGCAGTCTTTTCAGAAGCATTTGCGGATCTGATAGCTGGAACTCATATCGCGCAAACGAAAATGAGGCTTTGTGATTGTTTTTTCACCTCTTTATCGTTGCAAGCCCCTTTATCGTGTTCTTGTGCCATTTTCATTGCATGAGTACACGATAAAGAGGCTAGCAGCGATTAACAGGCGAAAAACAATCACACTGCCCCGTTTTCGTTTGCACGATATGACGTCACTTCGCTCAAATTGCTTATTTGAATACGTAATTTTGCAAGGAGAAGGCGAAAAATAATGGAAGAAAGGATCATACATCATTCATAGCAGTATTATCTTGTATTTTATCATCAATCATACCAACCCCGGACTTGTCTTTTAAAGGTGGTCCGGACAAAAAGGTTCAGGACAAAATATAATCTGAAGCTTTTGCTGTTTGAAACTTTTGGATTTGATGTACAGTCCCAATATTTTGAATTTTCTTCTCAAAGCAAAACTGACTGATCTATGTCTTAAAATTTAGCTGAGCATTTTGACTATAGGGTGTGCCAAAAAGTTGTTCGATGTTTGATTAAATGTTAGAATAGAACGATATAATAAACGGGCTTGATGGTAAGATAACCCTGCCCCTGCGATCTTAAATTAATTGAAGACACAAGAATCTTGCAAATCTGCTGAATATTCACGGGGTTAGAAGCCTTGGAAGTTCAAGTTTGTGCGAAAGCTGAAACAAGAGGCTTCTCAATAGCAATTTCATTGTAGCATGATGCTATCGTTTATTTAGTTTCCGGTTTATTTCAATCGATGACCTAACATTCTCAAATAGATTTGAAGAATTTGTTTAGCAAAGTTTGAAATGATACAATCTCTTATAAGTTTTCAAGTAAATTTCGACAATGGTTACGAGAATTGAATTTCTTTGCTTCGCTCTTATTTTAATGAGAGGCATGAGAGGTATGGCTCTGGTTATTTTCTTTTACCTCGATTCTGGGAGGTTTTTTCTAAGCATGCCATTCAGGGGTCTCTGGTTTCACCTTAATCTTTGAAAATTTGTAGCTCAATGAATTTCAAATGGATTTGGAAGAATTTGGTTCGTGGAATAATTTTGGTTATCTTAGGGACGGGTCATTAATTCTTGCTTGGGAAGGGGTGGCAGATATTTACAAATATTTGGTAGAATTTTCGTAACCCCTCTCTGATTTTCCTGAACATTTTGATGCCCCCTCCAATATTGTAGAAAATAGTTTCAGCCCCCCTCCAAGTATATGTATGTATGGTATGTATATGTGAGACAAAAATACCAGTTCAAATGTGATGCGAAAAGAGCCAGCAGTTGCATTTAAGAATTACAGGCGAACTACTGTTAGATAAAAGTGAACCTACTTCCTGAAGAACTTGCCTTGTAGAACTATACAGGCCTTGTAGTATCTCAAACTATTTTCATACCCCCTCCCTACAATGTGCGTTATTTTTCATCCCCCTCTTTTAAGTAGGTAAAATTTTGGCACCCCCTCCCAGATGTCTTCCACCCCCTCCCCGGCAAGAAATAATGACCGGTCCCTTACCATGGATTCCGTTTTATTATCGTTATTTTTTAATATTTGATGAAGCATCGAACAATCTTTTGGGATACTCTGTGCACTTTTTTTCACGTGAATCAATTTGATTTTTTTCATCTTGAATCAATATCATGAATCTTTCACTCTCATGGCAATATGGCATCCATTCAACAACTCCTGAATCTATCTTTTTTTACCCTAGGTATTGTCTCCTCTGATCTGCGAGGTCATGCTGGAAAGATCCAGGCTGCACTAGTGCTTGATTTTCCTCATGATAATGTCAATGGTTTTGACGTGGTTATTGAGGGTATAAATGGCTTGTTGCCGAACCTAGACTTGATCAATATGGCATTTGCTGTTTCGCGTTCCGAAGCGATTATAGTTAAACTACACACTCAGGTGAGCATGTTAGTGATCTCAGAGGTATGCCATATGGAGGGTTGTACTAGGGGCATAGCTTTCAAATCTTTAGAAAGGTTAGTTTAAAATGATATAACCTGTTTATTTGAACTGAATGGCTTCGAAGAAACTTTAGCTACTTTCCTATAATTCTGCCGTTGGACTTTTGTGAAATAGCCAATATTTTGCCATCGTAGTTTCTGAACTATTTGACAAAACATGAAATAATTTTCAAGAAAGCCATAGTTTATGGATATCTACGACATTGTATCACGCAGAAGTCTATCTCTTTTGGTACACTTCTAGAGACATAGGACACTTCAGAGACATAGGGACTGAGGTCACCTCAGAGACATTTAATGACGAATCGAATGAGGTATAGTTTATTCGTGTTATGTCGCATGTCGGACAATCAAGAGACTTCACGGATGACTATGGTTTATCAACTCAGGTCAATAGCCCAACCTGCTTTAAGTCTGATAGTCCTAGATGCATTGATTTGATTCTGATGAACAGAAAAAGAAGTTTTCAGAACACGGTAGCCAGTGGCGGCCTGGCACCAGCGGACTTTTTAAAGGGGCGCCAAAGTTTAGGAAGGGTGCCAAAGGCTTGATGAAGTTCGATCGTGTTGTACCATCATCCAGCCCCACGTGGCAGGTCACAGCGTCGAATCCAGACAGATGCAGCTGATACAAATGCATCGGTCATTTTTACAGATAATAATCAAATCATTTAATTTCAAGTCTATGCTAACTTTCGCAGTGGCGTGGCCACGGGAGGTATGGAGGCCAATGTCCCCCACTTTTGTCGAAAGATCGTCCTCGAGATTCCTTCAAAGCCAAAGAGAAAAGGGCTGAGTACAGGTTGGGTAAGAATTTTTCCGAAAAAAGCAAAATGCTAGAAGGAGATTACGGAATTGAATTGTGTTGTCAAAGCTTCCATTTTAGCACTGGTAAGTATGGAATAAGGGGATGTCTTCTGAGCTAAAATAAGCATGTTTCTTCAAAAGTTTTCTTCGTGTTCCAATTTATAGGGTAACTGTCACAAAACGATCAAGGTTTCCTTGTCGCTAATGACACGCATGCTATTGGGAGATGCTTTCTAAGCCGGTAAAGGATGTTTCTCCACAATTCCTCGTGCTGTGATTTATAGGATGACTGTGACAAAACTATCAAGGTTTCCTTGGCACTAATGGCAAGCATGATATTGGGAGATGCATTCTACGCCAAAGTAAAGGGCGTGGCCCCAAACATTTTCCAGGGGGCTTCGCCCTCAGACCCCCCATTTCCATGCCCCCACTAATTTAAACTGGCCACGCCAATGATCTTTCGCACAATTAACATAGACTGTCATTCAGCACAGTTACTATGCATCCAGGCAGCTTTCATGAGATGGTCAGAGATATCTACTTTCACAACCTGGTTATTCCTAATCTTGCCAAACATAAGCGATGATTCCTTTCTCACTGTTACCAATGCTCCTACGTAGCAACCTCGTGAACTTGAACTCAGATAGGAGATATATAAGCCATAACTGACAATTAAACCCATTATCCAAAAAAATAAAGTGTTCATGAAGCAGCTACAGTCACAGTAAATCTTTGCTGAAGTAAATATCCATATCCTAGTACATACAACATACATACAACATACATACAACATACAACATTCAATAGAAGGTGTTCTTGCCCCCAGAGAATGTTTAAATGGGCGTTGCCCATGTTTTCCGAGAGTCTGAAGGGCGTGGTTAGGAAAACTTTTCTTTTGGGCCTCGCCTCCAGACCCTCAAATTTACATTAGTCACTCAGCTGTCTAAATCTGGCCATGGGGCAGGTCAAGGTGTCAAAGAGTAAGCGTAAAAGGGTTGCAAGGCTGCCAATCTCGTCAGAAACTCGGCAACTATGTTTGATATGAGGGGGCGCCATTTCACTGCCGGCCCCCCCCCCCCCCAGACGAAAAAGCCAGGCCGCCACTGACGGTAGCAGTGCATACGGGACTGTCAGACTTTTATGCCATGGTTATCACTTGTTTTACTTTCTTGTGCCACCATTCAGCAACCACTTGTCCTAATGGCCGAAACAAGGTCTCAAATTCTTAAGTTCAAGTCTATCCTAGGAAACTGTACGAAGAACGAAACAATAAGAGCGCATAGCTTTTCCGCAGCACTCACTCAAATGGGCCACAATTGTGTTTTGGACACCCTGCCCTGTAATTTTGATGGTGATTACTACGTAATTCGGAGATGTGGATTCGGAGAAGTTTGAATTTATCTTGCCTCGGCGAGTGGGGAGTTCTGACTTTCATTCATTCATTTGATTTATTTATAGGAGAGTAACGCTTCAGCAAAGGCTGATTTACAAGGGGCCCTCCGTCAAAAATCTTACAATTTATGGAATATACCTACGATTAAAATAATTACAATACATGATGTCAAAATGAAAATCTAAAATACAAAATTTTTCGAATTTACAGAAGAAAAATGAATGCAAAAAAGAAACATTTCCTAAATAGTTGTTTTGAAGCTACTGAGTTTTACTCGACTCGGCTGAGAGGCTGTTCCAGTATTTTACTCCTCTGAATGAAAAACATCTTTGACCATTTCAATGGTAGCTTTAGGTCAGTAGAAGTATTTTGGAGGTTATGAAGGGAGCCCTGTGAGTTTCTCGAGAAAATTTCTGTCAAGTATTGAGGAACAAGACCATTTAATGCCTTAAATACCATGACTTTGGTCTCGGAACCAATCATTTCCTCGTTTGCCAACCAAGACTTTTTATAAGGGGCATGGCGGAGGCATCAAAACGACTACCAGTGATTATTCTAGCAGCTCTGTTTTGTAGCTTCTGCAAGCGGCTTTTTTCTGAGGAACTACAGCAACCCCAAACAGAGCAACAATAACGAAAATGCGGTTCCACAATACTTCTGTACAAACTAGTCAAGGAAGTAGAAGGGACGAGGCTCCTCGCATGTTTCAGAAAACCGATAGCCCTCGAAACTTTCGACGCGACATATTTAATGTGTTCCTTCCAATCCAGGGTATTTTGTCTTGTCCACCACCTCTAAACTATCTTCCTGAATTTTAAAATCCAATTTTCCATTGGATTTGTTTAGGAAATTCTGTTTAGATTTGGAGCAAATGAGCATGGAGTGAGTTTTCGCGACATTTAGCGATATTTTGTTTCCCTTTAACCAAGATTCAAGACTCTCGTTGACATAGCAAGTATCTTACTGTGTTGGTATTTTTCGACAGTTGGAGCAGGTGGAGAGTTTGCTGGTTTTTCTTGCTGATATTCCTCCCATCTTCACACTTCGTAGTAGCCAATTTATTTTTATTTATTTGAGCAAACTGCGTTAGCGATGCTCAGTATTGGCGTCAAAGTTAAAGTTAAAGTAATATTTCCTGTTTAATTTTTAACAACAGGATATGTACCAAGGATATACTGACAAATTTGAGGACCATCTGAGGTGCCTTATAACTCTAACCAAGATGATCTTGTTACAAGCAACTGGATTTCCAATGGGAGAACATGGTCTCTTCTTCAAGTATAGAATCGAGGCTGTAACCTTGAAGGCTGCTAAGCAACAAGAAAATGGCCATCAGGGTGGATTCCAGGAAATGGGAAAGTAAGTTTCAGCTTGATCAGTTTCAGCTTGCCAAGTTTTCCAAACGTCTCAAGTGGGAAGAGGCATTTTTTCTTATGTTGCCCCACTAGGAACAATATGCTCACGAGAAAGCAAAATTGGATTGAGATTGTGAGGAAATTAATTTTTTCGTTTTGTTATTTGAAGCAGATCTGTGCTTGTATTGGAGCCTTGAAACAAATAATGCGATGTTCTTAATTATAATTTAATTTTAATTTAGCGTTCTCTTGAATGCTGGAGTTTGTTCATATCTACTATGCAAACTACACATCTACTGTAGAACTTACAAGCTGCGTTTTAAAGGGGCTCCGTCGCCAAACAATAAATAAATCCGTAGACTCTCACGTGTCACCAAGTATCCATTGTTCATCCATTGTTTTCTGCAGTTTGTTTGGTGGCTTCACCCAAGCCATCAAAAAGTGACCGTTAACAATCCACTTATATCAGAGCAATCGCAGAAGATATCAATGTTTGGTTTGTTCCTTAGTGAACTACAATGATCTATGTCCAAACAGCACTTTTCATTTTGAAAAAAATATGAAAATCCCGTGTGATATCACCTTTCAAAAAACTGCAAAAATCATCGTTTTGTTAAAGAACACACCAATCACGAGACAATGCAGTTACAATGGTTTGATTTGATTTTGTAATATTTATACAGGGCAAAACATTCAGTTTAAACTGTTTTACAATGTACCCTGTTAAAAATCTTACAAAAGAAAAAAACTTATCTAAATTTTAGCAGTAATCTGAAGGAAACTAAAAAATATATATCCGTGCAAAATGGCACGGGTCAAAATTTTACCCCAATTTCAAGGCGCTTGTGCGGAGCCCCTAGGGGCGGTATCGAGCCCCAAATTGCGTTGTTAAAGCTCACAGACGCGTTGTCTCTTGTCAATTTTTTCTGTTTTGGAATTCGTGAAGTATCCGTCGAGCATCGACTCCAAACGCAACCTCGGGTCGGAAAATCGAAACGTTTTTTCATTCCTTTTTATGACGTCATAACGACCCTGATTCTCTTTAAACCCCGAAATTTGGACGAGTCGTGGTCCATTACCCCTTAAGAGCCCCTCACTTGCCCCATACATCTTATTGATTTTTTTGTGAAATTACCGATTCGATAGAGGCCATTTTTTAATGGGAACTATACAGGGTGTCCTAAAAAAATTGTGCCCCGTTTGCCTGAAGATTGCGACAAAACGGCAAAAGATTCTCGCAAAACTTTTGCATGATGTTGCTCTTCAGAGATTCAATTAAAGTTTGCTACCATTCCCATAAAAATCCGTTGAAAAATGATTGAGCTATGACCTTCAGGAGACCTAATTTGCCTAATGACTGAAACCAGCGGTCGGCCATTTTGTCGTACTATTTCGCAGAGAAATATAGCTTCATAGATGGAAAATGAAATAGCAGCCTCCAATTTCATAGCTCTCGTGAAAATTCCGCAAATCCTTAGAGAGTTCCACTTTTTCTGACCTCACATAATTAAAGGCATTGTACCCATATAGATATCAGTTGCATGCACACTCGTTGATACTTCTGACAAAATGCTGACATGCAGGCAGCTTTTGGATGCTTTGATTGGTTTAGACTGAGTCTGTTTTTAACTGATCACATGAAAAACATTGGACTTTAGACTGCGTGGGAAGTCATCCAATCCAATACCCAGCCTTGTATTCGCATGAAGCTGATCACATGAGTCACGTGAATACACAGGAAAATATCACATGTCTGCGAAATATCCCCCTCGAAGCATGCTACTTACATGGACACATTGCCTTTAAAGGGAATGTGCAATGGTAAATAGGCTTGTCTATAACGAGAACAAAGAAAGCACTTCGACATAGCATTATTTCTTCTGGAATCGATTGTTCACGGTTTGTGTGCAACTTCCATTTGAATGGGATGCTTTTAGAATTTTTGGTATTTTGCAAATGCAAGCTTTTAACCTTGCACACACCTTTAAGTTAAACCCTCAGTCAGGAAACGGAGTTAAGAATTTTCAAATCAGATGTTTTTTGAAGTACAATTTTTCAAATAGCGGATACATTTTTTGACTCACCCGGAATGTAATTTCTGTGTTTCAGAGTGGTAGAAGGAATGTTCCGCAGCTTCAACAGCTTACAAGAGCATTTCCATCAGTCTTTCTTCATGTACCTGCTGCCTGCTAGTGACAGATACATATCAATCGCATTATACATGCCAATTTTAGGAGGCCTACTGCTTGGACCTCTCCTCTATGCAATCACATTATGGATGGAAACATTTGGCTTGGACCTAGAGCATGAATGCCAATCGAACGCGGTATGTTTTCTTACGAATTTATTTACTGGAGTTGTGGGGAGATATGGTTTCACTTCTCAATGATTGCCCTTTGCTATTCTGAACAAGAGTCTTGGCTGGGACATTTTTTTGCAATCTCATTTCTATTTTTATTCATTTTCAAATTGGGGGGGGGGGGGGTAGCCCGTCAGCATGAAAGCTTTTTTTTTCCTTTATTCATTTAAAAACAACAACTATTTACAAAAACAACAAGGCTAATTAACTACGTGCCATCCATAGTGGGAAAGGACTTATAGTCAGCGAGTTCCCATTGTGTATGGCACTTACAACTTACAATTTAAATCGTTCCAAGAATAGTCGTAAGAGAGGGACAGCCCAAGAGCACACAATTCGCCATTGTGATTGGCATGGTGCTTTAGGTTTGACGAGCAACATGAACAACCCAGAGATTCTTCTGAGGTCCAGGCTCGAGGAATCTATCAGCATATAAGCATGAAAGCTTGTTGTTTAGGGGTCTTGAAATTACAACGATGTTTAAACATCTGAAAATTTAATCTGTGGCGTACCTGTACTGCATGATCCAATAGCAATAAAAAATTGTGCAAGATCACCCAACTTTGATTATGTTATTAATCTTTTAAAGTTTCTTTCCTGTGTATTTGAGTCAAAGGACAAATCAATTTATATTTTGATAGAGATGTATTCTTTTGGTAAACAGACATCGTCATTATGGCATTAAAACCATATTTTTGGCAGAAGAGGTGTTTCAATTATAAAACATTGAAAAACAACAATAAAATGATTGGGGGGTGTAAGATTATGCAAGATAGATGCAAAGAAGATCAACTAATCGCGTGGCCTAGTCCGCCATGATTATCCGAATTAAACCTAACAACAGCAACAACAAATATATATACATAACAGCAACAGCAACAACAACATAATATAAGAACGTCACAGAGGGGGGGGGGGGGCTCCATGGTTAAATTGCCCTGTTCTTAATGCCGTTAGTTAATTTTGGACACCAGAATCTTGCAAATCTGCTGAAAAATTCGCTGAGGTACGATCAGTTGCTCTTAGATGAATAAGATATACTTGGAAGGTGAAGATGAAGGTTAAGTTGTGGTTTTTAATGCCAAGCACTAGGATCACAGAAGTAGCTAAGCGCTAATCGAGCCCATGACTCCTTGTCGTGACGCTCAAGTGGTGGGGTTCTAGCGTGTATCGAACCCTGTCCGCCTCACTGTTCTAGCTGCAAAGTCAGAGGATGACACCACTGCGCCACAACATCTTTGTGTCATCGTCATGCATCGTTGTTTGGCAGTTTCTCAAAGCAGAAAGTAAAGCACTATTGGCTTGGGTGTTATTTTCACTTGGGTGTCATTGTCACGTGGGTTTGGATTCTCTTTTCGTCTTCTGGTGTTAAATCGGTTTGTTTGTATCGTTAATTTGTCCTTCGCACAAACCGAACTGACGAGTGTGCGAGGAAACGCGTTTTTGATTATTTCACGTTGCTTTTTATTGCAGCTGCTATTAACTTATTTCTTCCTTTCACGGTTTCAGATCAATTCGTTTTCTGTTGCAGGATTCAACAGTTCTCCGCAGTTTTCTCCCTAGGTACAGGTTTATTTTGGTTGTTATTCTTTTGCAAGAGTCAACAGTTTCTTTCCACAGATTACAGTGTCTAATGGTGTGTTTGTGGGTTTATTACGATGAGTCTGGCATCTAAAACTCTAAATTAAAAGACTATCCTATGCACACAAAAAAGGAACAGCTCCTCTAACGGGTGAGTAAAAGAAATGCTACCACGTTTAGGGGGCTGAGGAATAAAAAGTACGCGGCTGATATTAAAAATTGAAATGTTGATCTATCAGGAATGAGACACCACGTTTGATTCTGTTCCATGAATTGCTTGCCATTGACATTTAAAGGACAAGTCCGGGGTTGGTATGATTGATTATAAAATACAAGATAATACTGCTATGAATGATGTATGATAAATTTTTTCCACTATTTTTCGCCTTCTCCTTGTGAAATTACGTATTCAAATAAGCAATTTGAGCGAAATGACGTCATATCACGTAAAAGAAAACGAGGCTGTGTTCTTGTTTTTTCGCCTCTTTGTCGTTGCAAGCCTCTTTATCGTGTTCTCGTGCCATTTTCAACGAATCCAATGCATGAGTACACGATAAAGGGGCTAGCAGCGATCAAGAGGCGAAAAACAATCACACAGCCTCGATTTCGTTTGCGCGGTATGACGTCACTTCGCTCAAATTGCTTATTTGAATACGTAATTTCACAATGAGAATGCGAAAAATAGTGGAAAAAGGTATCATACATCATTCATAGCGGTATTATCTTGTATTTCATCATCAAACATACCAACCCCGGACTTGTCCTTTAAATTCTATTTCTGAAACCGGCAATTGTATTGAATTGAAATTTCAATGGCAAGTAGCTCATGGACCAGAATCAAATGTGGAATTCTTGTTCGCATACAAACCCCTTCGCCAGCATTTTCCTAAGTTCTGGGTCTAGATGATGAGTGATTTTACTGAACAAAATTTTCACATCTAAGTCGCAGTAAGACCCGTAAAATAGAAACCAGTTTTTTCAAAACAGTTTGTTTTGTTTCCTATTAAAAAGGGCATTGGAAACAGGCTGAAAGGTTTCTTATAATATCGTTAATTCAATGATTTCGTGAAATCTCTGAAAAAGTTTTGGCACCTGTACACAAATTATTAAAATGGAAAATTTTATGTGAATCATAAACTAAGAGTTGAGATTTTCAAATGGATGGTCATAAACTTTCATGTTGCAGTTCCTGTTTCCATGCAAACTTCTGCATAAACTTATGCATTTGAAAATTACCTCATTACAGAATGTTGCTTGGGACCACTCCTATTTATAATCTACCTTAATGACTTTGAAAAATGCTTAGAATTCTCTAGGGCTAGTATGTATGCAGATGACACACATGTTACATTAACATCTGGTAACGTCGATGATCTAATTACAAATGCCCACAAAGAATTAAGAAACATCTCGGAATGGATGCGGATAAACAAGTTAAGTGCCAACCCGAAAAAAACTGAATACATGATCATTGGCCATCCACGGAGGACAAATAAGGTTGAAATCTCAGAACCACTGAATCTTAACAATTCAGAAATTAAGCGTGTGGTGAAGACTAAATCACTAGGGGTTATTGTGGATGAAGGGCTAAACTGGGATGAACAATTCAACAAAGTGAAAGGGAAGATTAGTGGCGGTCTTAAGTCACTAAAAAAATTGAAAAATCTCATTTCCCAATCCCAGCTGGAGCATGTGTACCGTGCACTTGTAGAAAGCCATCTGCGATACGCCAATGTTATTTGGGGGAGTCTTCCTAAATCAAAATTGAATACCCTCCAACGTCTGCAGGACAGAGCCCATTCGATTATTGATAAGGCCAGACTAAAAGACAATTGGTCTCATAATTGGTTGACAGTTGAACAACTAATAAACTTTGATCGATCAGTTATGACATATAAAATAATCAACAGGCAATGTCCCGAAAGCCTTTGGGGTAAATACCATCATAGGACCCAGCATTCCAACTACAGAACAAGGAATTGCAGGGACCTACAAATCCCAAGAAATAATCTTGAATATGTCAAGAAAGGCTTTCACTATTCGGCTCTGAAAGCTTGGAACAATATACCCATCAATATCAGAGAGCTCCCTACACTTAGTAGATTCAAAAAACAATTGAAAAGTTATTATATGAGCTGAACACAAACTAAAACACGACGCCCTGGAAGAGCAGCTGCTACTACATAGATTACTGTACATAATTTTGCTTTAACTGTATATAGACTATATTAATGTAATTAGGATATTTATTAGGACCTGTTCATATGGAGGCGAGCCAGCCCGCTTACCGGGCTGGCCCGCTAAGTGAGCTGATTTCGCATTCTGTTCATATGGCAAAATCCATCCCGCCTACTGGGATGGAATTGGTCACGTGCCATCGTTGGTGGTATTGTTTTGCATGCCCACGCATGCGTAGTAGAGGCGTTTTCGTCTCGGCAGGCGGGCTGGAGTGTTCATATGGGAAAATTTTGATCTCGCCAAGCGGGATCCCGGCAGTACTTGAGTGAGATCTCGCCTACCGGGCCAGCCCGCCTGCTCATATGAACAGACAACAAACTTTGAATGGGAAACAGGGATAAGGTGAGATCTCGGCAAAAACCTCCAGCCCGGTAGGCGGGCTGGCTCACCTCCATATGAACAGGTCCTTACTGTAGCCTTTGACTGGTAAATTAACAATTCAGTTTTGAATATCGGCCGCTTACATTTTATTCCACAGCCCGCCAAACGCGGAATTTTTTTTACTCGCCCTGTGCAGCATCCACACAAGCGAGCAAACTTTTTTGGGCACCCTGTAGTCAACGAAGGGAAGTAAATTCGCACGAAAAACAAAGAAGTATGGAAGGCGATGTTTCATAAACGAAAGCCATAGGGAAGCCATATCACGTCGCAGTTGCTTTATCAGTTGTTGTTTCATAAACTCCATGTTCTGTAAATAGAGCAACAATGGCGCGTTTTTCCTTACTTCATTCGCAGTTGTATTTATTGAAATTGGAACCAAAGACTAATTATCTCGAATTTCAAGTGATCACCACGCAAATTCATTTTCAGAATGTGTGTAATCCGACAAGATGCTGGCAGAAATGCTCCAATTTTTTTCGAAAGCGTCACTTTATTATGAATAATTTAAGTACCTTTTTTCTCCGTCTGTTCACTTCAGTTATCAACAACAGTGCTGACTTCTTTTTTTTCATGCTGTAAATCATTGCATTAAGCAGTGTATTTGGCAGGGTGGATGGCTTGATAGAACAGCTGGTGGAACACTTGATTTTAAAAGTAAGCGTCCAGCAGAATACAAATGATACGCACCTGATCTACATTCATTGAATATCATTTGGCGATCGATTCTAACCACCGGTGCATGAGTTTTCAGGTACTGGGTGACCAAAAAGGGGTGACACTTTTGGAATAGTCACCAAAATTTGCTTATGCTACCAAACTTGAAATTCCTGTTTGTGTATTTGTATCAAGAACCAAATAAATTTGATAGATAATTGTTATGAGGGAAATGTTTTGAGAGAAATGACGAAATAGAAGGCAGGAAAAACCTGTTTTGAGCAATAGTATTTCACAAATATTGCATTTATAGCCATAAAAATTGCTCGGTCAAGGACGTAGGCAATGAATTTAAATGGTATTGCGGGGTCAGAATTCAGATTGATAATCATTTTCCTGTAGATTCGTAGGATGCTTCAAAACCAGGTGATTTCTAACAGCACAAATTCCGACAAATTGTGCAATATGTCTGAGATTAATTTGATCTTTGACACCAATGGATAAATAGAGTGTTTCAAGATCTGTTTTATCATCAAATTTGTCCGTCATTAAATGTTATATTTGCCAATGATATCGTCGTGCTATGCAGGTAGCAGTGGCCTTTCTCCTATTTTGGCCTGACATCCAATATGAATCCGGCTCAAGTAGTTATTCGTAATTGTATAATTAGACGTATTTTAGGTTTATGTTTAATACCAGGGGGTAGTCATTATATTTTGCTCCTCCTGGTACCGTCCTTGTTGTGTGGTATAGTAGTGTGTTAATTCATTTGTTGTTGTAAACTTTAATATTGAATTGAAAACAACAGTGTCATCCCTGGGAGCGTAACAACGTTATTCCGGTGATTTCATCACCCCAAAAGGATAACATGGGCTAAAACATGTTGAAGTCATTACTGTAGGGCATGAATATTAGGAAAATTTGGTTATGATTTTCGGCACGTTTTGAAGGTTTCTTGAAGGGGTTTTCTTGAGAAAATCCTTCATGATATGATGTCAGGAAAGAGTGGCTAACTTCATTCAAGTAGATTTCAAATTCGACATCATTGAATGATATATTTGCATATGAAAATGTCATGCTATGCAGTGGCATTTCAAACGGGGATTGGTTTTTACTCACCTGGTAAGTTTTCCGTTGGGCAGAGTAAGACACAGTAGGAAAAACAAATGCCATTTTACCGCATTATGTTCGTAAAATGAATATTTAACATTATTCATATTTACTTCCCCTCATTAACTTGATATTTACATACATAGACATTGCTTTGTACAATTAGTATATGAAATGACAATTGCTGGAAAGGTAAAGAAGTAAAGAATAAGTCTACCAGCTATTCAAAACAGACTAACTTGGACTTTTTCAAAGAGTTCCAACTTGAACGTCTACCAACGTTTTAGTGAAATACTACGACTGTTTCGTTAGATAATGTCAACTACGTAAATAAATAAACTCAATCGGCTGGTCATTTCAAATCGAATTCATGTGATAATACTCTTAATTCGTGTTATGCTACTTTTTGCTTCCATGGCACACGTTTACATGGAAGGAAACATGTTGAAGAAATCATAAGATTTTTTGATCAAGAGATTGATCCCCGGGGGAACGGGGGTACTTAGTATATTTGTTCGACGGGATGTGCCGTTTTTAAGGGTATCGTTTTCACCAATTTTTTCTAGCACAGGGTATCAAAATGAGGCGATTTTTCTAGAGCAGGTTGTCAAAAAATGTCCAAAGGGAATGTTCTGTTAGATTGGGTCATTTTTCGGTCAAATTTCATGTTTTGATGGAGTATACTTTTCACCAATTTTTTCTAGAACAGGTTATCATCTTGAGCGAGAACTTCTGGAGCAGGATAACATTTTTTTGGTGGGCACACCCTCGTACAAATGTAAGTCAAGTACCCCCCCCCCCCCTCAGGGGATTTATCATTTGACTTGAAGTGGGTGTCTGTTGAACTGATAAAAAGAAGATCATCCATGTCAAACAATGCCGACAGTGCCCATCATTTAGGAATCTTTTGGCAACGTTTTTTCCCTATATTTCATAAGTCAAACTATACTTAGCAGATAAACTAAACATAAGATACGTTGTGCTATTCACAGCGAAAATGCACACATTGTCATCAATTTTTCCCACTATGAATAACACTTACAGTGAGTAGTCAATGAATACTGTAGTGTAGCTTATTAAAGGTAATGTGTCCATGTAAGTACAGCAGCGTATACACTCTTGTCAAAATGTGCTGACACGATGCTGACAAAGAGTCCAAGGAGCGCACTGTGATTGGTAGAATTTAACTGAACACATGCAAACTAGAATTTAAATTTCACAACGAGGCTGCCTGCTGTGAGACGTCGGGTTCAGCTCTGGAATCGCAGCCGCAAGTAAGTCATCAGTCTGCTTATAGTAGGTGTGGCTATCTTTTTAAATCCTCGATAAAGTGATCACATGAATTATCACGTGAAATAGCAAAGTCGCTGTACTTACATGGACACATTACCTTTAACAAAAACACTATCTGCCTACAATTGTAGACAAATATGCTTTGACCGTTCGCATTATTACCATGAATAAGGATTCGCTTTTTAGTTTCCCTCCCCTCCCTAATAGATGCTGACGAAAACGTCCCTGTTCAGTCTCCCAATATTTAAGCTGGGGGGATAGGGGGGCAACTGATGTTTAAACGACTGCAGATATTGAATTAGTGTTTTTTATCACAAATAAAAACAACTAACTACAACGAAATATAAGTATTCTCTGGCTGCCATAGCTGGAAAGGACATGATGTCATCGAGTTCCAACTACGGCAGCCACTTACATCAATGGACAAATCTAAATTAAATTTAAGAAAAGAACAAGAACAAAAACAACACAGGCGTCTCAGAAAGAAGAACTCCCTCCACCTTACAATTAGTTCATTCAGGAAGAGTTATAATGAATGTCTCCAATCTCCAGTATTGAAATCTTGCTGTCACATGGCAGAACAGCATTTCTTGCATGGTCTGTTGACTTAATTAAAAGTCAATATGCCAAAAAATTTGTCACGCAACTGTAACTACGTTGGAGTTTCATGATTTCAGGACGTTAGAGGATTCTTACATGAAGCCATTGACGTCACAAGTTGCTGTTGACTGCAATCGTACACATTTTGACAAAGTAAACATAGTGCGCTTTACGCAGCACTCCCCGGATATTGAAAGTAGCTAAACCTATTTGACATCAAACATTCCCTTTAAAGAGGCAGTACAACCCATCCTCTCTGCGTGGCTCTGCGTGTCAAATCATCGAATGTGTTTAGGCTAAACGCGACATAGCTAATGGCGATTTTGCACAGAGAATAGTAATGCAAAGTATCTGCGATAATCTTGGTGATTGAAACTTTGGTGGAGGATTTGTTCTATTTTTCTAACGGCGAATATATGAAAGTTGTAATGGATATTAAAAGTTCCATCACATTTCATAGGCATAGACAAGAAAACACTGGAATGAAACTTGCGTAGAAGCTGCGATAAAACGAGCCGCAATTAAAACCCCAAGGCTTTAGTCACGTCCCGGGGGGGGGGGTACTTGGTATAGTTCGTTGACGGGATGTGCAATCCTTTCCGGGTATCGTTTTCGCCTCTTTTTTCTAACGCCGTGTATCAAACAAGGCAGTTTTTCTAAAGCTGGTAGTCAAAAGTGTTATTTCATTGTTTTCGACGAATTTTTACGTTTTGGGGTACGCTTTTCGCCGATTTTTGAGTTTTGGGGTATGCTTTTCGCCGATTTCTGCTAAAGCCGGCTATCATTTCGAGGGAAAATTCTTAAAGTCGGGTGAAAAAATTTTTCTTGGAGTGCACACCCCCGTACAATTGAAAGTCAAGTACCCCCCCCCCCCAGGAGTCACATGCGCGGGCTGTCCCGTACTTTTCGATTGTTTACAAAAAGTTTGTACAACCCCTTGAAGAGCTTTGATATCAGTTTCAAGGCTTAAAGGCTTTGAGTCAGCATAAATAGCGCTCTCGTGACCAATATCAACTTCTTTTCAATCATAAAACAAAAGTTGTGATTTGATCGCTATTGAAAATAAACCAAAAAAGTTCCTGAGGATAATACAAGGATTAAGAAGCCTTTGGCCTCCACTACTAATGACTTTAGCACTATTGTGCGATAACAAAGGGCCGTCAGCGGTTTGTCAGCAAAAATTCAGCATAGCGTTAACGCTCGCTCAGCTATTTATATGGACTCAAGTCCTTTAACCCCATGTCTCTAAAAGATGCAGATTTCTTCTAGATGTTGCACAAGTAAGTTATGTTTAACAATTACCGCAAGATCGTGATAAATATTATCAAGCTCCTCGCAAATTGCAGGTCTCCTTCCCATTTGGCGGAACCAGTCAATCATGTCCCGTTCATATGCCATCTCAGCATCTTCATGAGCTCTGTAGTTATTCCTTCTTTTGCGCGTTTCATGCATTGGTTGTGCGGGAGGTTTTGGAAGCGCAATCATCTTCTCCTCTTTCATCTTCTTCTCTAAATCATCAATACATACCTCGTCATCTCTTTTCTCCTTCGTGCCAAGATAAACTGTCGAGTGCAGCTTTTTAAATTCTGGTTTTTTGCCTTTGGTTGCTGATTCTGGACTAGATTGCTCTGGCTGTTCTATGGACTCGACAGGTTCAACCTCTGATTCATATTGTTGAGCCAGCTGCTCTAATGCCTCTGCGACGCCTGAGGGTTTCTGGCTGTCATTTTCCGCGACATCCTTTTTACAGTCCTTCTTGCAGATCTTGTCTTCTTTTATGACTCTCGATGACTGAATCCTTCGTTTCCCTATAGGTGGAAGCACGCTAAATTCCCTAAGGAACAGTTTATTTTCCTCATTTTGCAAATCTGGCAGAGGTCCTTTCGTCAGGCAGGTTGCTACTGGGAAAGTTGGAAGCTTCGTCTCGACTGATTTCTTCCACGTTTTCTGGTCGTGGGTCAGGAGTTCTCTTACTTGTAGATTTATGTTTATTGGTGGCAGATGCACACGAGGCCCATTCTCAACTTTTAGCCCGTTTGATCCACGGATAACTACTGGTTTTAGATGAGTGTCGAGAATAGCATCTCTTGAAGCATTCTTTCTGGGTCCTCGTTTCTTCTTGGGATTTCTACGTGGACTTGATTGAGCCGCTGCAACGAGGTCACCACTCTGTAGTGGTGGGAGGCTGACATTGTCCACTTCAATCATATCAGAATCCTGCCTCGTGCTGAATGCGCGGTCAAATGATTTATGATAATTGCTGTACTTTTGTGAACTCTTTTGCATCACAGAAGACCCACTGTATATGTTGATGATCTGTTTAGCTATGGAAAGTAGTATACTCGTCGATCACATTATAGAATGATTTCCATATGGGAAAAGGGGAGACTTTCTAATGTTGCGAGAAAGCTCCAACGATAAGGTATTTTCAAATTTTGAAATATTTGAAGGCATAGGAATAGGAGCTACTATTAACTCAGTTTAGCTCTGAAGAAGCCTCGTATGCTTGTTTTGTTTTTAATTTGTTGCTCTTCACGGTAACCTCGTCAGCTAAGGCTGCTTTCAAGGGGCTGTGGTTAAAATTGACAATTTACAATTTGATTTCTTGAAACAAAAATAAATAACCTAATCAAAATTGAAATACGATAGATATAAAATATTATTGAACAAAAACACATAAGCGAATTATAAAATTGAAATATACTAGAAATAGATACCAAGAATGGCAGGACACAATCAGACCATCCCAGAACAAATCAGAGCAATTCATTATTTTTACACGGTGGTCCCATCGGTCGAAGGACTGCGTTATAGGGGACCGTGTCAAACTTGTAAAATGTTCTGCTAAGACATTCCGAGGCGAAATATCAACTCTTATACATTCAATCAATCTTTAATCTTCAGAAAATAGTTGCCGTTGCTTTTGATTTTGCTTTTTGGTGTTATTGCGGCTCCTCCCTTCAAAAATAATTTGTACTGCTGCAAACATTTTCAAGCAAGATCCAGCGCACAACCTGCCATTGTGGTTTTTTCTTTATACCATTCACTTGTTAAAGGCACACTGTCGTGGCGCTGATTGGATGAATAAGACAATATAAAGAATAGAATTAGGCAGGCTTCAGTAATTTCAATGTACACTGAAATTCATGATTGTGATAACGATCTGAGTTCCATTATTCTCGAAACAAAGTTTGACCCAAAAGCAGCAAGACTGAATTATGTTTTTTATGCGCGCGCGGATATCCCTCGAAACCGAGGCAATAGGGAAATCAGAATTATTACAAACGCTCCTTTCCTCAATTCTAGAACTGACCACAGCTAAAACCATAACAGCAACAACAACGAGCATATATGAAGGTCACATGGAAAGAGCTTAAACTGAAATACCTGAAATACGGAGAACATCCCAAAACAAAAACAAGAGAGTTATACACACAAGTAACCCGCGGAGCTTTTCCCAGTTTATCAATCGCAAGCCAGTGTTGTGATGAAATCAAACTATTTGATTCTGGGCAATAAAAATCTCTTGCAAAGCCTGGAGTTTCTGCTCTCTCAACTAACCCTTCGATGGACTAAAACTTCTCGCCCGACGTGCGTCACTGCGAGTAACATCGATGAGCGAGTAATATTTTCTGAACGCAGTCATGCTTACCTTGAAGTAAAAATTGTTCTGTAAAATCTAAAAAATTAGCTTTGCTCAATGACCAATTTGCCATAAAGGGAATACAAACATGAAATCAATGTCACAAGAAATTTGCGATATACTTCAAACAACGAGAATTTTGGCCTAATCTTTCATAAACTGACCCCCTGGTACATCAAACCAAACATCAAGTAATCAATACTAACATAGGCTACGGACGGGGGTATAATTTTGACTTCACCTTGGGCTGTTGTCGTTGCTCTCCATTGTTTGCGGCTGCTAGATTGTAAACAAACAAAGATGGCTGGCTGGGAAATCAGCATAAAACCAACACGTAGATATCTAATTTTTACAATGTCATCCCCTATTTTCCCGGCAATACCGATACGATTTTCTGACAGCCAAATAAAATTTCGATCAATACAAAACGTTTCCTGAAAAGGCTGCGGCCAGATTTTTTGCAAATTACATCGAAATTCGATCAATTTTTCCTCACTATTTTTGAACCAAAATCTAGTAACCTTGAAATTTCTTGGCTTGTGAGGCTCAGAAGAGTCAAATAGGCTTGCAATTCAATGAAATAAACAACAAAGTATCTACCTCTTCAAAAATAATTTTGCTGCTTGTTTATTTCAAGGATTTTGAACACTAGGAGGGTTTATTTTGGCAGACCAAAACACTTAGGCCGATAACGATGTGAAGATCACCGGTACTTCGATAAAAAATTGAAGTATGATCCCCTATTTTCCCGAATAGCTCACCTGGCTCAAAATGTTGCTCAGATCTTGGAGAAGGATTTAAGAGATGATGGTGAAAAGGCTGCGGCCAGTTTTGGAGTATTTTACAAAACATTGAATCCTTGAATTCTTCGTCTTTTGTAAAAATCACATCGATATCTATTCCACGTGTTTGGAGCCCTTTAAAATGTTTGATTAACTTCAGCTCTCGTCCAAGTAATCTTTAACTTTCAACCTGTGCATTTAGCCAAGTACCGAAGAGAATAGGCCAATTGCCAGGGGTCAGGAATCTTCGAAAGTCTATTGTTTGTTTTTCCTGGCAACTTTCCAGATTCACAGATTCCAACTAAATGCGGGGGCGCAAGGTCCTGTCGGTCAGCGGCAAAAACATAATTCAGTCTTGTTCCCAAAAGCATAATGGCTTGTCAATTATTCAAAGGCCAAAGCCTTTGTTAATGATTTCAGCATTATGACTAGCCAATTACAGTCATAACAGTGTGCCTTTAAGCCTATAATTTCCACTTTATGATTAGTAGCATCGTTTTCCTCATCGCCAATGTTTTAATGCGACGAAGGCGCATCGCACAGTGGGAACGACATGGCGATTAGAGTTAACATTATCATGAACCCGGTGTATCATGAGCAATAGGAGACACAAGGTTTTGAATTTGCAATTAATAGATAACGAGAACTTGTTAGAGTTCTTTTTAGTCGTTCTCTAATCTTGCGATTACTGTCTACATTTTGTTTTCCAAGCCTACACAACCGACCGCCATCTTAAAGGAATTTTCGCTCCTCGATCAGCAATCTGGCTAAAACCAAGCCAAGTCACCCAAGCCACCCAAGCCACCAAAAGTGACCGTTAAAAATCCACTTATATCCGAGCAATCGTAGAAGATATGAATGTTTGGTTTGTTCCTAAGTGAAGTACAATGCCCAAACAGCAACTTTCATGTTGAGAAAAATACGAAAATCCAGTGTGATATCGCCTTTTAAAAAACTGCAATAATCATCATTTTGTTTATATTTTGATGACGGAGCCCCTTTAATTTCACAGCGTTGAGCGTAACAATGTCTTCGCCATGTCATTGCAATTGCGTGATGAGCTTTCATTGCATTTGCAAAATTTGCCATGAGAAAAGCGATGACAGTTCATCGCACAGTGGGAACCAGCTTTTAGCTAGTTTTGATTGGTTTGAAATTTGAAAGTCTATTAAAGTTTTCTCGTGGTTATTAAGAAGGTGCAAAGTACTTCTGTTTGCTACTGTAGCCTTTGAAACTCGAAATAAAGTTTCAATTAATAGCCACGGGCTGTGCACATTTATCTCTGGTGACAAAAACATTTGTGCAAAGCACTCTTGGTCTCGCTCTTGGTCAGCCAGTAAACCGCTGCCTATCAGGGTTCGAACACCGTCGCTCTATTGAAAGTGATGTTTGTTCGTTCAAAAGTTTAGGCCTAAGTAGAAGCCTTGGGATGCGTTTGATTGGCCTCAAAATTCTCAAAACGGCAGCCTTTGTAGGCTTGTAAGGCCACTTGAACCTTCTGCACCAAAAGGCGGAAAGTTAGGCAGACTTTGGAGAGATTCTCGTTTTGATCAGCTAATTGCAGCGGTGCATCCAGCACCTGCTGCTTTTTTATATTTTTTCGCTTGATTGGGAAATATATTTCCGTCTCTGTGGAGTTTTCATAATTTCATAGGTTTGAACTTACTAATCTAGCAAAAAATTGATAATGGGGGCGATGTGCGGGTTTAGTTTCTGAAATTTAGTTAATGAAAGATTCGTGATTTCCAGTTTCTGTTTTAGAGCAATTTGATGCTTTCGTGGAATGCAAAAATGTCTTTCATTGCTTCACATGCTGCTGGTATTGTTGCGTATTACGCTCTACCTATCGTTCTCAAAGATCGAACTAATGCCGTATTCGATGGACAAATCACCTTAGCGCTCATGGTGTCAATTTTCATCGCCACAATTACAATAAGGTGAGTGAGGAAAGTTTGCTTGCGTTTGAATCAAAATGTCACAGATAAACCAAGGGCATTGAGGAACGCTCTAGTTTGGCTCCTACTGCAGTTTTGTTCCGCCTTGCCTTTCTGTCCCGTTTCCCCTATTATACCTTTCTCCTGTAAATTCGAATGACCGTGAACCGAAGAGACTTATATTTCTCCTTCTCTTTCCCTGAAACAATAGCAACAACCTTCACGGGCATATGGACACAGAGGTACGAAACTGGCAAAACAAAACTATTCTTTCCGCTCGATTCTGCAACTTTTCTAAGGTTTGCAGTTTTGTCATCCCACAACACTTCCACACCACCCCACACTGAACCAACAAAATTTTGTCGACCAACAAAAATTTAGAAGCGAAATATTTTCGTGGTTCGTTTTTGAACAGATCACCTTCAAGTTATGTATTATATGCTTGATCATTCACAATTAATCTACTCTTATTTAGAGCAGCGTCGCCCATTATGGTCGGTCGCCCATTATGGCCGGCTAGCAAGAGAAATTAAATTTCAGGGGACTGACGACTAGTAATAAAATTGCAATTGCGCGGAAAATCTTCGCTGACATCTGTTTTATCGTGATTTGACCTTCAATGAAGATTCAGTTCATTTGCATTGAAACCCGACGAGATGGTTTGTGCATATCTCTAATTGATTCTTTCAAGTATTGCAAATTTCATGATTCTATTCATGATTCCTTCCTTCTTTTTCGTTCGCTCGGCACCTTGCGGTTTGAAATTTTTCAAATATGCTTTGATTTTTCAGAAGTCCTGTCTCTTGAGAGAAAATCTACAATGAAACCAAAGCAAAGAGACTTCTGATTCAGATTTAAGGTTATGAAGTCTGAGTGCTACTAATTGCTATTTTCGTCGCCCATTATGCCCATCAGTGTACCAGAGAAGTTCCAATCGCTTCAAAATATTAAAATGCAACATTTACTAAGAAAAACACCAATTTGGGTTAAAATCTTACTTACTGACTTGGAAAATCATTGAAACGCAAAAAAGGCAGCGTTATATTAATTCTATATTCATTTTAGAAACATGCCACAACTCATCCAGCTAGGCACAAGAGATAAGGCAGGATTTAGAACAACTCGAAGCATGTATTTCAATTGCCAAAACTCGAAGTTTAGGTTAATTCTAATTTATGTTTTTGGGTTTAAAGTACCAAATGATAAACAAAGAACAGTAATTAAAGCGGTTTTTCTTATCCAAACTTTTTACCAGAGAGTAGTGTTCATTGTTTCTCCTGCGGCCATAATGGGCGACGCTAGAAGAAAATGACGTTTTTACTCCCTTCTTTAAAATCTTCTAAAATCAGTATAAAGAGTTTACGTAAAAAATTGATACTCTGCGATCTTTTTCTCCATTAGTTGGCGATATAATCTGGCTATTTGGTTTTTTCATTAATTGCTCTTTTTGGATCTAAATCAAAACTTCGCGACGACATGGGCATAATGGGCGACACCACTCTAGATGTTATGTCTTTCGTCAAAATTTGCTTTTCAGCTTATTTGCTGCTGTAATTCCACCCACCTGCTAACTGAAACAGAAAGGCGGTGCTACTTCAAATAAATCAATATTTATGAATCTTGGTGATTATTTGGCTCTTTGGCACTTGAAAAACACTTGATTTTGAATCGTTAGTTTTTCACACTTAAAGATTTTGGCAGTCTGAGTTTGTTGTAGGGGACATTTTGGATTCGCGTGTTGCACTCATTTTTTCATAAGAAACTAAGGTAAGTAAGGTAAATACCCTCAGGGTAGAGTTAATTCAGCTTTGTTAATTGGCTCCCAAATTACTTATTAAGATTTCAAAACGAATGATAGCATCGTTCGCACTCGATGCAATGTCAAAACAGTTACTATTACTCTACATGTCAGAACATTTTTTAGTGCAAATTACAGAGGTTTCTTAACATTCTAAATTCATGTAGGGTAGTTTCTTAAGGTCAGAAAATCGAGCCTACTGTTTCTTATAAGCTGTTTCGTATCAAAGAATGATTGTACTTATTTTCAATGTTTTTTCAGATCCTACAGTACTATTCAAGAATGTAGAACTGCTTCTAAAAATACTTTCAAATGCGAGCTTTGTTAAATTTTGCTTCTTGTCACTGTTCATGATTTATCTGTTCCGTTCTTTGATTTTGTTTATTTAACAAAATGTAATAATTCCGTTCATTTACAGCAGTTCTTCCTGAAATCAATTTAACGAATCGCTACATAACTTGTGTGGGCTTTTTTATAAGGATCTATAAATGTCACCATCAGCAGGTTTTAGAATAATGTATAGTTAATTTCATCAACATATTTTTCGATGTCGCGTTCTGCATGACAAAAATGAAATTGCACCTTTGGAATATGCAACAAGTATTACAATGTAGTTCATTGAATAAGCACTTAGTTGCTACATTTATACTGCAGCTGGTCGAAAGAGTAGGAAAAAAGTTTATTAGCAAACATTTCGTGAATAAAAATGTTTTGAGCAAGAAAAGTAGCTGTACAAATTACCAATATAAAATTTAAGAAAAATGTAGTGTTTCTTGAGGCAAATTTCTTGTGCGTCAATGAGGTATATTCATTGCCCCCTCACATATCAAATATTTACCCTTTCTCGCATATTATCCCCAAACATTGTATGCAAATATCAGCCAAATATTTTTAACAATAATTCAGTTAGCGATGATTCAGGCCTATGACATGTGGAAGCATCAACTGTTACGAATGCAATGTAAACAACTTGAACGATAACCCTAGGTGATACATTTCAATAGAAAAATCTCACGTACCTAATCATTGCGAGTAAAGTCATTCAGTCTTTGTATGAGGATGGTAGTGTTCAAAGAACTTCTTTCATCTTTGTTTTAAATCGTCTCCTATCTCATTATATCTTGTTTTAACGTGATCACAGCTTCAGGCAAGTAAGTTTTGAAACACAGACTGAACGAGTATTGGCTGTGTTTTGCCTACACCTGTCCTTGCGCTTTTGCGTTGCGTCAGGCGTTCTAGCAGGTGATTCTTCCCAGCGTTATTGAGTGAAAAACTACGCTCAGAATGTTACTGTAATTTCTTAATTTAAGTTTTTGATGCTTCTCGTTTCCAACGTAGATTCACCACGTATTACTGATACTTCATACACGTATTACTTTCATAAGAAACATCTTTTAAGAAACAGTAGGCTCAAATTTTCGAAACTTAAGAAACAACCCTTCCTGAATTTATATAGCAGAGAAAATTTTTGTAATTTGCAGCTTTAATTTTCCCAGCGCACTCAAAATGTTTTGACACTGTTCACTTATAGCAACTGTTTGAACATTATTTTGAGTGCGAATCATGTTATTTACTTGTTTTGAGATCTTACTAAGTAATTTGGGAGCCCTCTTGACCAAGCTAAATTAACTCTGCATTCACGGCATTAATATAAGAAACACGCAAGAAACTTTTGGTAGCAAAATGGCCCAAAAAAGTAGCAGACTGCCTACAAGCCCCGGACCTTAGTTACTTGCATAAACAAAATACGTATATCTTCTCCGTCTAAGCAACCACTTATGATTCGGCCTTATTAAATCATATTTATCAAAAATCACTTTAAAGTTTATATTTTATTCATTTATTTTTCTTTCTTTCTCACAATCATGCATTTTCCGTCTAAGCAACCACCTCTGAGGTGACCGTTATGAAAATAAGGTCCATTCGACCTTTAAATTGTATCAAAATTGTAATGTATCAATTTTTAGCTTTTAAACATTGTAAATCTCTGGTATTCGTCTATAGCAAATTGATATATATATATATACACACGTAAGATGGAGATTAGGTTGTATGCCAAAATTTGCGTTAGAATGTCTCGCTAGACTTTTAAAGTTGCAAGGTTTGCTAGATAAATTTTTCGAGAGAAGTAGGGTACTGGCGGGATTTATCAGGCAGCAGGATGCATCAGACAGTTGTAACTTTTAACACACAGTAACACTTCTCATACAAAAAAATCCAAAAGAAACACAAACTTAGGTGAAATTTTCGTGACCTTTGCTTTGAAATATGCGGTGACCAAGAGAAGAAGAATGCAAATTGACTTAGGCCTGACAATGGCGGGCATGTCACACTGGAAACATAGTCCTATCTCTGTCCGAAAACCGGTAGTTCACGAAAAGAATTTACACCACCTTTGTCCCAAAAACTGGTTGCTTTTGATGGCAACTTTCCGCTGCTATGTTTCTTCAGTTTGGCGGACAATTCTAACATGATCTATCTCTGACGATGTTTGTCCCAAAAACCGGTAGTTTCGACCAGCTACTGTTTTCGAAGGCAAGTGGTAATTGAAGCCTGCAGCCATGAAAGCACAAGTGTCCCAAAACCGGTTGCCGGACAAAGACCGCTTTGGTGAAAATTTGAAATCCTGGTCTTGTTTTTTGCCGGAAATTTGTCGGACAAAGGTAGAAGCAGCATACAGGTAAATTTTATGATTCTGAGGAGATGGGAGTCTAGAAAACTAGATTTTTGTGACAAACTGTTGGAATCTGAAGATTGATATTCAAATTTCACCTTTGTCCCAAAACCGCTTGTTTTGGGCAGGAAAGTGGTACTGTGTTATAAAATAACCGGCTATTTTTTTAATTTCTTTGGGCAAACATGGGGTCAAATATTTTATAGTACTTGCCCGCCCTGGCCTGAGCCAAAGCTACTTCGCTGAGCCTTTTTTAAAGAAGCATAAAGCGATCGTAATGATAATGGTGCCGAATGAAAGAGCAATGGTTTTAAAGCGTCACCTCAGTTAGCGTTTGCTTTTGAAATGTACGAGTGATGTTACTGGATGTTGAAAGTTTAACTGTCTAATATATCCCTCTGCATGATAAAATCCACAGGTACCTACTCTTGCCTGGACTTATTTCCAGAACCAGAGGTTAGACTTGCTTAAATTTGACTTTTTAGAAAATGCAATTACCAGAGCAAAATTGTACAAAGTTTATTCCGTTGGCTGTTATAAAAGTCCGAAATATATTGAAAGTAAAGTGTCTTTCTTTCAAATTATTTCAATTACAAGATTAATTTCAGGAGCTTTATTAATCTGTTTAAGGCTTTAACAGTAGCTAGATTTCATGCTTCTTTGACGTAAATGAATATTGAGTGTACTTTCAAATAGCAAAGATCTATGATAACCTAATCTAGACTTATGACCTGATTCGTTGCTATCGTTCCAAACTTAAAATTTACCTGTCCGCTCAAGCCGCAACTCAAAACCTCGCTCTTCAAAAACTCAGACTAATGACCTAACTTTTTGGGGTCGCGATGATTCTACTTGGTGTCCCCCAAAATACTCCTGTTTGAAAAATCACTAAAATTTAAGCATAATCCTAGACTGATTACGATGAGTCCCAGTAATCGCTATCCAAAACGAGACTATTACGCCAGACCGAGACCGCTCTTACTGGGACTCATAATATTACGGCAATATTTTTGGACTGACTTTTTTCACTTTTGAACGCCCTTGGGAACGAGGCTGTTATACACAGTCATGTACAAAGTATACAACAAATACAACGCCATTAGAATTTCTGCAGATTCGATTGATTGATCTTGACCAACGGAAACTCGAAGCTCAAAGCAGAGTTTCAAGGAGTTTGGCCGGACAGAACAAAGTCTTACGAACAAGAATACTATGAAAACAGTTGGCGACAATATCAAATTTTGTACGTAAGTACTATTTTGCTGCTTTCGCTAAGCATTAACTGATTTATTGTGAAGTTTTCAAATCAATGTGTTTCATTTGAAAGCTACAAATTTTTGTGCTTTTCTGCCTAGGCCTTTATCGAAACGAGGCAGGCATAGTCATTTCAAAATAATGGCGTTTGATTATGAGTCGTAGTTAGGAGCGTCCGGCAGTATTTCAATAGCGATAACTACGACCATATCATCAGTCTAGCATAATCCTGGACCAAATCATTTTCCTTGATATGTAGCTGATCTCATTGTCATGAGCAAGTTGATGTCTTTTATGGCAGCCTGGTTCGAATTACACCTCGAAAACGCACTGATTATTGCCAGACCAATTTGTTCGTGCATATTCATTAAAACACATGTCCAAATATAAACTTTTGTTTTTAACACTTAAAGAGTATGAACTGTAAGGTTTAAAACTTTTTTCTGAGCTATATCTTTCAAAGAACATTGTAAATTTCACCTAACAGCCCTTATTTTGAGATTTTCATTATTCTTCAAGTCTACAATTATAGTTTGCGTTTCTTTCTGACACTTATGACCAAACCAGAAGCTTGATAAACAAATAAGAAGTAATATGGCGATCATCTGTGCTTTTTGCTGTGTGCGTTAAATCCAGGAAACTGAAAAAAGAGCTAAGTTTTTTAATCTTAAAATTACTCATAAGATCAGCTATTCCTGGCAAAGTAATGTGGTCTTTGGTCTACTTAAATATAAAGATCGGCCATGTAATCAAATTTGCGTAATTTTTCAAACATGCAATCTATATTTTTTGAGACGCAAAGGATCATAGTAGCCTGCGTACAGACTCTACTGATTTCTTCTCAGAGAGATTCTCCTCCACCAGGAGAACCTCTCTGAGGAGAACCTCTATGAAAAGAAATTAGTAGAGTCTGCACGCACGCTAGATCCCGGGGGGGGGGTGCTTGACTTAAATTTGTACGGGGGTGTGCCCACGAAAAAATTTTTTTTTACCCTGCTCCAGAATTTTTCGCTCAAAATGATAACCTGTTCTAGGAAAAATTGGTGAAAAGTATACTCAAAAACATGAAATTTGACCGAAAAACGACCCGATCTAGCAAAATATTCCCCTTTGACATGTTTTGACAACCTGCTCTAGAAAAATTGCCTCATTTTGATACCCTGTGCTAGAAAAAATGGGTGAAAACGATACCCTTAAAAACGGCACATCCCCGTCGGACAAATATACTAAGTACCCCCCCCCCCGGGGCGCTAAATAATGGCGGAAAATTCCAAACGTCATCTTCAGCGCAATAATCTATTGTCGTGTCTTGCTTCATTTTATTGTTATTAGTTTTTTTTTCATTTAAACTTGGCTAAGGACCTGTTCATATGGAGGCGAGCCAGCTCGCTTACCGGGCTGGAGGTTTTTTTGCCGAGATCTCACCATATCCCTGTTTTCCATTTAAAGTTTGTTTTCTGTTCATATGAGCAGGCGGGCTGGCCCAGTAGGCGAGATCTCACTCAAGTAATGCCGGGATCCAGCAGCCGTTCACAGGCTAGGATCCCGCTTGGCGGGATCAACATTTTCCCATATGAACACTCCAGCCCGCCTGCTGGGACGAAAACGTCTCAACTGCGCATGTGTGGGCATGCAAAACAATCCCACCAATGATGTCACGTGACCAATTCCAGTCCAGTAGGTGGGATGGATTTTGCCACATGAACAGAATGCGGAATCAGCTCATTTAGCGGGCCAGTCCGGTAGGCAGGCCGGCTCGCCTCCATATGAACAGGTCCTAAGTAATTATGGCTGTGATTGCTAATCAGGCCAATTATTTACAAAAATACATACAATGTTATCAGAAAAATATTATAAGAATTCTCCCCATCTGAGTCCATTGCAAAACGATCTATATATATTCGTGGCTTCCAAATCTAAGCAGTGTTTGTTCCTCGCTCCAAGGAAGTTTTACACTGATGCAGCCATTGTTGCCACTGGGCACGATTCTTTAGGAAATTTGATCAACGTTTTTTGATCGTTTTCAGTGTTTTCGAAAACGAAAAGTTTAAGAAACTGGCTTGTAGCTCTAAAACATGAAAACATAGAAAATTTGCAAAAAATCCTAGAATCTTTTTCAGGCTTTCTGCTAAAGATTAAGTCATAAATCTTCAAAATCGGTCCAGTGTACGATTTATCGTGGGCTGCCAAAAGTGCATAGTTTATTTTGGCGCACCCGGTAGTCCTATCAAAAGCCAGTTGCAGGTCGAACCACGTTCACAATGAAGTATCCCCCCCCCCTCTCCACTGGGAAAAAACCTTCAGTTGCTAATGACAGAAATCAACAGAAATATATAAAACCAAATCCGATCTAAATCCACCTTTCATGAAGGATATTTTTATGAAACGAAATATTAGCTACGTTCTAAGGTATGGCAATGACACTCAACTTCCAAAGGTACGGACTACGTCCTTTGGAATTGAGACCATAACCTACCTGGGAAATGCGAGTATATGTATATGTCACTTGATAACGAGTATATGCTCAAAACGTCGTGTTTTTAAGATCTAAGCTATTTTTGGTACTTTATTCATTTATTTATTATATTGCTGTTCAATTGCATAGTACCACACGCAACAAACAAATTTTTGTTGAATTTACCTGGGAAATAAACTGTGACAGCTTTTACCGCAAGAAATAAAGCAGTCCAATACCGTTCCGAAATTAGATGCTGCGCTGGAACGGTGATAAATGCAACTGCTGGCTCTCCAGAACATAACGTCTGATAGGCCTTCTCACAGAGGTAGAGGCGCTGCTGCTCTTTGGGGTTGGCGGATGCGCTGTGCGAGATGTCCCCTTCACGATGCAGGTGCTAGACTGCGGTTGAACTGGGGGATTGTCCGCGTGGTGTCGCATTTGGTGTCGGCTGTTGGGCCCATGGTAGCCAGAGGCCCTCCAGCATGAAGATATCTCATGTTGTGGGCCTCTCTTTGGGGCTGGGTGCTGTATTTTCGTGGGCATTTCCCATGCAGCGGCTGCAGTTTAGTGTATGCGTCTATGGGTTCCATCGCGCGGCGTGTCCGCCGTCTCTCTGGGGGATGAGCGTCGATCCGGACCTCTTTGGGAAGGTCTGATTACTTTAATCGTGTAAACATACATTGTTCATTTTTAATCGATTTATTTTTAAGATTATGAATTTTATAAAATAGGCCTAAATTAGTTGTAATTTAGCTATTTTTCTATAATATAGCCTGCATTAAATAGATTAATTATGATGATGATGATGATGATGATGATGATGATGATGATGATGATGATGATGATGATGATGATGATGATGATGATGATGATGAAAATCGTCATCGGTTTCTTTCAAAACTGTTAGCGACAGGTACTTTTGCTCAATGTGTTTTTACTACTACTGTTGACTTAAATACAAAACTTTGATATTTAAAGTATTGATTCCTAAATTCTTAGTTCTTTATTCCCTAAGTTGCTAATGTGCTGATGATTACCTTAATTAATTTTGAAATATTTTGCCACTAGTTGTAGATTGGTAAAAGAAGTAACCATGTCCCTTGGAGTTCGACAGGGATCGGTTCTTGGTCCCATGTTCTTTAACATCTACCGTACATAAATGATTTGTTGTTCTCCATACAGGATACGGTTATTTGCAATTACGCTGATGATGCCACCATATATGCATGTGATAAAAATCTTGATAATATAACTGTAAGTTTGGAGAATGATTCAATTACAATTACGCGATGGTTTGCTATAATATTATAATAGAAAACTTATATTTAATATCATATAGAAAACTTAGGAAAACTCAGGTTATATTTAATTTCTTTTTGTTTTTCAATAATTGTAGTTGGCCTACATTAGCACCTTTGTGCTGTTGCATATTGTAAATAGCCAACTGTAAATGAATTGAATAAAAAAAAGAAAAAATATATATAACTTTATAAAATGAAACGTAGATAAATGTAATTTGATTGTGCTTCGTAAGAATTCTCATCAACGGGTTACCGTTAATGTAGGCAATTCTATCATAGAAAATACGGAAGAGGAGAAGTTGTTAGGTGCTGTCATTGGCAAAGACTCGTATCAGTAGGTTGTGTAAGAAGCAATAAATTTTTCGATCTCACTCGCTTACATGGACCCTAATAAACTTAGAATGTTAATGAGAACCTTTGTAATCAGATAATTTCTATTAGCCTGGATTTTTCACAACAGGCACTTGAGCAATAAGATTAACAGAATACACGAAAGAGCCCCGAGAATAGCATGCAAAGATTAAGAATCTTTAGCACCCTGGTAGAAAGAGATGAGTATGATATTATCCATACGAAGAATTTACAATTTCGTGTGATTGAAATGTTTAAAACGAAAGATAACATAAACCCCAATTTTATGAAGGAAATTTTCCTTGAGCATCATGTTGTGTATAATCTGATAACGAATTTGCGCCACCAAGGGCAAGAACGATAGATTACGGATCTGAAACTCTGAAACTATCATATATAGAGGGCAGGAGGGCAGTATCTTTGGCTTTCTTTCATTTTATTTCATCTTATATTCTTTAAACACGGTAACCCCGTTGACAAAGGTCGCTTTTCAGGGGGCCGTGACAAAAATTTACAATTTAAAATTTACAAGTTAATCTACAAATCTACAAACGAAAATAAATACTCTAATTAGCATAGGTTCCAAATCTTTAACTCGGCGTAAAAAGGTGGGTGTAAATTCTCTGATCTATATCTTCTGACTGAATGGCTTGAAACAAACTTTAGTTACTTGCCTTTAATTCTACCGTTGGACTTTTTAGAAGTTTTGAATATTTTTCGAAATTTCAGCGTATGTTACATTTAACTCATTTGAGGGTGTGACGTCATCAAATTTCTAATTCATAAACCAGAAAAGTGACAGACTTTTGCTTGATACCATATTGTAGACATCCATAAACTGTGGTTTTCGTCAAAATTATTTCATGTTGCTTCAAACAGTTTGGAAATTACGATGGTTTTTACGTTTTTCTGAAAATTTTCCTGGAATGCTTGAAAAAGTAGAAAAACACTCTAATTCTGAAAATATTGAAGATTTCAGAAAAGTCCAACGGTAGCATTATAGAGAAATAGCCAAAGTTTCTTTGAAATCATTCAGACCAAAGAAATAAGTAACTGAATTTTACACCAGCCTTTTTAAAGATTTGGAACCTATGCTACTCTAATTACAAAACTAAAGTGAACTTAAAATTAATTCATTGCAATCTAACCGAAAGTGGCAGGACACAATCAGACCGGACCAAAAAGACTTTCTCTTCATCAACACATAAGGAATGCTCAATCCTGCTCAATCTGTTACTTAGTTTGCGAGAAACATTCAAAGTTGGAATGAGACTGCTGAGTCTTACATACCAATACCAAAGCGCAGATTTTATGATACTATGCATTTATGTCATCTTCATAACGAAGCTCAACTCTGACTTATACCATAGCTCGGATCTTTTATTACACAATTCTGTTAATTGATCTTTGGAAATTTTATGATATGTTTTTGTATTTAACATCTTCTTTATATTGGATTGTATTAGGCCCCATTTACACGAACCCGGGGTAGTATCCACCCCAAGGTCAGCTCAAATCGTCTCATTGAAAAAAGTTGCCGTTTTCATGAGCCCGGGCAGCTCGCTGTCGTGGTAAAAAGCCAGCCCAGGGCAGCTCTGTGAGTTGCATTAGACCCCGTTTACACTATGCCGGTAAGAAATGAATACGGCATGAAACTGTGCCGTATTGGCCTCCCGTTTACACTATGCCGGCATAGTTTTCACTTGAATACGGCACGAAATGAATACGGCATGCTAACTGGCTTCGTTGCTCAATCGGCATAGTGTAAACGGCGAATACGGCATAATTTCATGTCAGTTTCACATCGAGGCGATAATCTGGCAAATCCTCGCTCTGCGTATGGTAAAAACCTATCGTATTCATTTCGTGCCGGTATAGTGTAAACGGCGATTCCGTTTTGACAGAAAAACCAATACGGCACAGTTTCATGCCGTATTCTTTTCGTACCGGCATAGTGTAAACGGGGTCTTAGCTGACACGTGGCAAGTTGGCTTTTTATTTGCCTTTTGTTTTCATGAACATAGCTTTTGTTCAAATGACCCCGGGTTGAGCTGACCCGCCTTCACATGGAAAAATTCTACAAAAAGCCAGCCCGCCTCAACTGGTCAACCCTACCCTCGAGAAGGGTTACCCGCCTAGGCGGGTTGACCCGGGCTGGCTACTGTGTTCGTGTAAACGCTTGAAGAGATTTGACTGGAGAAGGGCTGACCCTCTGTGGCAGGTTGTAGCCAACCCGGGCTTGGCAGTTGGCTTGGGTATGGGTTAGCTAGTGTAGTATATTTATTTTTTTACTGTACATACACCCTTGTTCGTATAAACGTATTCATTGAATCCCTGATAATCGGGTAACTTTGGCATTCCAATAAACAACTAAAAAATAGCAAGGCACCGGGGCCTGATAAGATTCCGACAATGCTGATAAAGGACGCCGCGGATCTCATATGTAAACCGTTGACAATGGTTCTCAACTCTTCTTTACGGAAGGGTATTTTCCCTGACGTCTGGAAACTGGCGAGGGTCACCCCTATTTTCAAATCAGGTTCTAAAAGCGAGGCTAACAACTATAGGCCTATCTCGGTGATCTCTGTCTTCCCGAGGATTCTCGAAAGAATTGTGCATGATCAAGTCTATGAATACCTCAAGGCAAATAAGGTTCTAACAATGAGTCAATCAGCTTTTCAAAAACTTTGTTCAACAATAACATCATTGATTGATAGTACTGACTATTGGTATGAGAATATGGACAACAAGCAACTTAATCTAGCAATATTCCTCGATCTCAAAAAGGCATTCGATACCGTTGACCATAAGATTTTGTTAGAAAAACTGAGCAAATACGGTATTCGAGAACTTTCCGGAGACTGGTTTAAATCATACCTCGAAAACAGAAGGCAGTACTGTGCCGCCAACGGTTATGAGTCAAGACCTAGGACAGTTACATGTGGTATTCCCCAGGGTTCCTGTCTTGGCCCCCTTAGCTTCATATTATACCTAAATGACTTTGAAAAATGTATGAAAGTTTCTAAGGCGGGTATGTATGCTGATGATACTCATGTGACCTTAACATCTATGAATATTGAAGAACTAGTTCATAAGGCTCAAGAGGAATTGACCCATATTTCTGAATATATGAGGTTAAGTAAATTAAGTGCCAATCCTCAAAAAACAGAGTATATGATAATTGGACACCCTCGTAGAACTAATAAAGTCGAGATACATGAAACATTGAGACTTAATGGCTCAGATATTAAACGAGTGAAAAAAACCAAATCACTTGGAGTCATTGTAGATGAAGGGCTCAACTGGGAAGAAAAATTCAAAACTGTCAAAGGCAAAGTTCATGGAGGTCTTGCATCTTTAAAAAAGTTGAAAAACATTCTCCCACAATCTCAGTTAAGCAATGTTTATCGTGCTCTTGTAGAAAGTCACATGCGATATGCAGATGTTATTTGGGGTAGCCTCTCAAATTCAAAAAAGGAATCCCTTCAACGTCTTCAAGACAGAGCCGTCTCCATGATCGAATCGTCAAGGATTAAAGACGAATGGTCAAATAATTTCCTTCACGCTGAACAACTTGTCATGTTTGATCTTGCCATTATGGCCTATAAGATCATGAACAGACTCTGCCCGGAAAATCTCTGGAACAAATTCCAACGAAGATCCCAATACTCAAGCTATAACACTCGATTCTGTAGAGATCTTCAGATTCCGAGGTACAATCTGGAGTATGCCAAAAAAGGATTACCTATTCAGCTCTTAAAGGTCTGGAATGACATCCCTATAAGTATTAGGGAGCTTCCTACCTTGTGCCAATTCAAAAAACAACTAAAAACACACTCGATGAGCTGAAAGCCAATAAAAACGCGACTCCCTGGAAGATCAGCAATGCCATTTTAAAGGACAGGTCCGGGGTTGGTGTGATTGATGGCGGGATGGTGCTGCTGTGGGTGATGTGTGGTGCTTTTTTCCGCTGTTTTTCGCCTTCTCCTTGTCGGGTTGCGTATTCGGATTGGCGTTGCTTATTTGGGTGCGTGATTTCACGGGGAGAAGGCGGGCAGTGGGGGGATATGTCGTGCGTCATTCGTGGCGGTTTTGTCTGGTGTTTGGTCGTCGGTCGTACCGGCTCCGGACTTGTCCTTCTAAATCTTTTTCATATGCATATGATATTAATTTTGTAAAACTTTTCTTTATGTAGTATTAGAGCTGAAGGGATTTCGTGTATAAATAATTTAAAATGAAATGAAAATGAAAAATGAAAGGACAAATTTTGCAAGACAATAGCACGAGTTGCTTTTGATTGACACTGCAATTCAAAGCGATTATCGATCGCAGACAAAGGAAATTCTCTCAACCAGTAAATCAAAACAAACAAAGCCGCAAAAGTTTCTCTGAAACCCAGGAAGCTAGCGCGCTCGTTGTGCATTCCAAAAATTGTTTTTAAGAGCAAACACGAGCAGAGATCGAAAGAAGAAGGATGTATCTACATATCTGCCTCGGGCATTTCATATGTTTGGTTTAAAAGCCGATTGGGAGGCGATTCAATTCTCTTCTTTTTTTGGGTGCAATTAAAACACTTATTGCTCAGCTTCTAAACCAGAGAAATGAAATGCCCGAGGTAGATGTTAGATATATCCCTCTTCTCTCGATATATGGCCATGTTTGCTCTTAAAAACAATTTTTGTAATGCAGAACGAGCGCGCTAGCTACCTGGGTTTCAGAGCAACTTTAGCGGCTTTGTTTGCTTTGAATTTATGGTTGAGAGAATTTTCTTTGTCTGCAGTCGTTAATCGCTTTGAATCCAGGTGTCAACAAAAGGAACTTGTGCTATTGTTCTACAAAATCTGTCCTTGTTATTCCAATATCACTTGCAAGTGTTCTGGCTATTTCGTCATTTGTGGTCGCTCTAGATCCATCTTCATGTAGATTCGGAATGTTGATGTTATTTATCGAAATTCTGCACCATTGTATTGTTCTTGTTTTGTAATATTTTTCTTAATTGGACAAAGCCTATTTCCAAGGAAAGATATACTTTCAATTCCAAAGATCCTTGTAGACTTACAGAGTAGAAGCATCAATATGTATAAATCCTGCTTTGCAGCTTGCTGTGTTAACTAAGCAAAAGGATTACAAACTGTATTTACAATGCTATTTCATACCTGAAGTAATATAAAGGAATATGTACAATCAATATATATTGTGGATCATGTGAATCAGAAACCCAGAGCTGACAGCATATGCGCAATGTGTTGAGCGTTGGGGACTCTGGAGGGGGTCAGTAGCGGTAGCAACTGCTGTCGTTGTTGTTCTCTCGTCCGGGGTTCCTATTGCTCAGCATCATACTACTATGCTGGCCTGACATCCAATGTGAAACGGATTCTAGTATTTATCAGTAACTTATCGTATTTGTAGCTTTTTGTAGTTGTTTATTTAGTTGCTATTTTTGCATGTCTTTATGTTAATGGCCACGCTGTAGTCATTGTCTTTTGCTCCTTGTGGTCCCGTCCCTGTAGTGTTGTATAGTCTGTAAAGTAATTAGAAAGTATGGTAGGATGTAGATGTAATATGTATTGTATCATTTAAATGATTATAAAAAAATGTGACAGCTTTCTTAAAAGCAGAGAAGCTGTTTGTTGTTTTGGCTTCAGATCCTACCTTGCGAAAATCAATCAAAGAGAATTCTCTGACACTCCCACCATATTAGCAGGGACCACTTTGATTTTCCATCCTCCGCCTACGCTTGACCTGGAGCCCGTTGAATTTTCTCTGACCTGTTTCGGGCAAAATGCTTCGTTTCAATTGAATAATAATAGCTAAAATAATAACTAAAAACTAGCCGTTAACATAGTTAAGTGACTGCAGCCCCAAGCAAGATGAAAAATTTGCATTGCACGCAATCTATGTGAAAACAACAGCCTTTTGTTTGAGAAAAATGAATTTTTAGTTAATGAGTGCGGCGTATTTGACATTGGAAACAAACAGACTCGAAGTATAGACAAGCAGTTGATAACATAGCCTGCGTGCAGACTGAACCCAAGGAAAAGGTATAGTCTGAGCAGCGCCGCTCACTGTTGTGTAGTGCGTGCTTAAGCATTTATTTCGCAATGGTGATAACAAAGAAAGCTTATTGTTGTAGCAGCCAATAAAATGACTTTCCTGTGAAAAAAGGAAGCAATCAGATTTGAGAACGGCCATCATGTGATTAAATCTCAGGTTTCACTTTGTTCTCTAGGCAAACTTCATTAGCAACACAATGCTCTGGAATTTTAACTACCCTACTGCAGACAATAAACTGACGCCAAGGAGAAAGGGTCATTCAAATGCCATTGAAATAAATAGCTGACGCATACAATACACAAAATTGAGCGGCGTTGCGCAGACTATACCTTTTCCTCAGTTAGGTATTGTCTGCACGCAGGCTATTGATAACAGGCCTAGTTCTTTTTGCATTATATGCTCGATGACTGTCTTCCAATTGGTCGTCTTTCAGTCAGTTCTGTCGAAATCAAGAGATGAATGCACGTCTCACAATCACGCAGCTACTACTTTTTTATTTCAACGGGTGAGTAAAGAAAATTTAACGCGTTTGGTGGACTGTGAAATAAAATGTGCGTGGCTGATATTCAAAATTAAGATGTTACTTCATCAGTTAAAGGCGTTTGGCAGGCTGTCAGGTTAAGATGTGTAAATTTTGTTTGTCAAAAGCATTCATCTTTAAGAGCCAGAAATTAGGAAAATAAAAGGTTTGTTTAATAACGAGAATTCCATGCTCGATTCTGGTCCATGATTTACTTGTCATTGAAATATAAATTGAATATAATTGTCTCTTTCAGAAATAGAATTTAAAGGTCAGTGGCAAGTACATTATGGAGCAGAATGGAACGTGGAATTGACGTTCCCATACGAACCCCCTGCCAGTATTTTTCTAATTAAGGGTCTAAAAGATGAGTGCTTCTGGAAAACAAAGTTTTCACATCTAAGTTAGCCTGTGACTGATAGATTAACATTTTAGTTTTAAACAAGGCTTTTATTGCACAGCCTGCCAAATGCATTAACTCTTTGTTACCCACCCGGTACATTGTGAATTGGAAAGTGAATTTAATTGGCGGTGGACTCTTTTTGAAATGTGGAATCGAGATTGACTTATTTCCTTCCTTCCATCGATATCTCAAGTTCTAATTCAACTCGAATATTGATGTGCGTCATGAATAGATTCACGTGATTTCATTGGATGATTTAACAATAAGCGATCGTCCGAACTTCGTGGAAGTGTGGATTGAAATCGGAGGGCGATTTTGTTCGGAGATGCGAATTTGAAATCCGAGGGAAGTGGAAATGGGCCTAAAGCGTCAAATAATTTTTTTGAGCACGCTATAGAAACATCAAATAAGTTTTTTGGACACCCTGCGTAAACTTCAAACAAGTTTTTGGGACACTCTGTTTAAGCGTCGAGCGAACTTTTGAACACCATGCATAAACGTCAAACATTCGTCAAACAACGTGTTTGGAAACCCTGTATAAACGTTAAACAAGGTTTTAGGGACACCGTTAATAAGCTAAGCGTTTATTTTCCAGTTTTGTGAAACCATTACAAGACAATGCTGAATGGAAGATATTCAAGCTGCTCACGATCATCTACCTGACAGCAGTAATAGCAACGTCATCATTATTAAACTTCTCATTCGCATTAGTGGTTGCTGTTCCATTGGTCCCAGTTCTGGTGTTGGCTGACAGCGAGGCAAACTGGTAAGTTTGAATTTTTCAGCTGCTCTGTTTGATGAGTTGGGAAGAGGTTTGAAAACCCTCAAACATATACCTTTGCCGAGTCCTGTTTTCAATTTGATGAAACAAGGTAAAAGCTCGACGTTATTCCCAGTTATCTGTGACTACTTGAAGGTATTGTGTCCATACAAGTAGACTTCCTAGAAGAAGGCATGTCATCAACCCAAATTACATTTCAATCGCGCATAAGAGGTTGCTTTGTAACATCTAATGAAATCTTGCAAAGACTTTCCACAACCAACAGGCGGATTAAACATAAGATCCTTTTGGATGATTACAAAGTCTGTCCTGAGCTAAACTAGCATAAGAATATCTGAATATTGATTTCTTCATAACCCCAAATGATCGTAGATGCTGTTTTTAGCTACAGTCAGAGAGATGAGTGTTGCTGCTAAAGTCGCCTTCAATGGAGAATCAAGCGCCTTGTATAAGGACAAGAATAGCCTCAAAAGCAATATCTTGGTCTTTATGTCAAACGAGAACGATACGCAAAAATCAAAAGTCATTACCCCTAGTTTGCTTAGTTCGTGCACGAAACTATTGGCGCATCTGTGTCAAATGAGATGTCATATGAGATTTACGATATTGCAAAATTACTTATGCAGAGCCCTTACAGAACGTTTCAATTGTTGCTATTCGCGGGCATCTAATTTGAGACAAGCAGTCACGAAGATAACCTCTGTGCAGAATCGTATGCATTAAGATGTTTTGGTTCAGTGTGATCTCGTGCCTTCCCCCAGTCAATGGCGCCATTGTTTGCTGGGATTCTGCACCTTTCTGTAGCTGTGTAGGAGGGGGATCCTTCTACCTTCGGTGATGCTGCGAATGCTAGCCTCTGTGCAGGCCGCCGGTTACATCATCCTCTAAAGTTGACTTATTTGCATAATGAGTACTATCAATAATGGCTAATGATTCGTTCGTTCTAGAAAACGATTGTTTTGACATAATTAAGCTGCTAATGAAGTCAAGAACGTGCCAATTCTGGGTAAATTTGGTTTGTGCCAGGGTAAACATTATGGTGATTTATCCATCTTATGGTGTCAAATCTGTCTAACATCAAATAAGCCGACGTCAAATGTTGCTATAGGATCGCGGGAAACTTCTGTCTTGTATGCGCTTTATGTGCGCTTTATGTGCGCTTTCTTTATTTCAGTGCCAATTAGCAGAGATAAAACGTTAATAAAAAGGCTTCGTTCCCACTGCCCGTGACGTTTCACGATTGTGTGATCACAATAGATAGTTTGAATATCGACCAATCATTTGCCAAGAATTTGATGGATGTTGACAGGTTGGGTATACGGTCTGCTTACATGTGGACACATTACCTTTAAGCGAATCGTACATTTGAAATGCACGATTTATCTTTGACGTATGTGAACATAAGATCCTTTTGGATGATTACAAAGTCTGTCCTGAGCTAAACAAGCATGAGAATATCTGAATATTGATTTCTTCATAACCCCAAATGATCGTAGATGCTGTTTTTAGCTACAGTCAGAGAGATGAGTGTTGCTGCTAAGTGCTACACGTATTTTTTTATAAGAAACTAAGAATTTGGGCCAGTACTGGAAGTTTCTTGAAATTATCAGATTTTGAGTACTCAGAGTTTCTTACGAGTTTCTTAGAGGTTCCATAACAATCTTCATGTTCACTACTTGTGCCCTCGTGAACACTTCAAAACAAGGCTTTTTAAGCCTGTTCAATGTTTAGACATTACTCAAGTACCTTACGAGTAATATGATACAGGAAACAAGGGAAAAAAATTAAGATATGTTGAGGATTTCTTTTATCAAAATAAATAGTTTCTTGGCTTATATTTTCCCAGTACTGGAGTTTCTTAATTTTTTGGCGACCTGAGAGTTGAGTTTCTTATAAGCAGTTTCTTATAAAAAAATACGTGTAGTCGCCTTCAATGGAAAATCGAGTGCCTTGTATAAGGACAAGAATCGCCTCAAAGGCAATATTTTGGTCTTTATGTCAAACGAGAATGATACGCAAAAATCAAAAGTCATTACCCCTAGTTTGCTTAGTTCGTGCACGAAACTATTGGTGCATCTGTGTCAAATGAGATGTCATGTGAGATTTACGATAACGCAAAATTACTTATGCAGAACCCTGCAGAACGTTTCAATTGCTGCTATTCGCGGGCATCTAATTTAAGACAAGCAGTCACGAAGATAAGCTCTGTGCAGAATGATATGCATGAAGATGTTTTGGTTCAGTGTTATCTCGTGCCTTCCCCCAGTCAATGGCGCCATTGTTTGCTGGGATTCTGCACCTTTCTGTAGCTGTGTAGGAGGGGGGTCCTTCTACCTTCGGTGATGCTGCGAATGCTAGCCTCTGTGCAGGCCGCCGGTTACATCATCCTCTAAAGTTGACTTATTTGCATAATGAGTACTATCAATAAGTGGCTAATGATTCGTTCGTTCTAGAAAACGATTGTTTTCACATAATTAAGCTGCTAATGAAGTCAAGAACGTGCCAATTCTGGGTAAAATTGTTGTTGTGCCAGGGTAAACATCATGGTGATTTATCCATCTTATGGTGTCAAATCTGTCTAACATGAAATAAGCCGACGTCAAATGTTGCTATAGGATCGCAGGAAACTTCTGTCTTGTGTGCGTTTTATGTGCGCTTTCTTTATTCCAGTGCCAATTAGCAGAGATAAAACGTTAATCAATCGCTTTAAGGAGCGTGACGGAAGTGGATTACTTACTTACTTACTTTCTTTCTTTCTTACTTTCTGACTTTCTGACTGACATCGGAGCCCCTTCTTAGATTACAAAGGACTTTGTAATCAACAAGAATCGCCCGAAAAGCAATATTTTTTATCTTTATGTCAAACGAAGATGATACGCAACAAATCAAAAATCATTACCCCTAGTTGGCTTGGTTCGTGCATGAAACTATTGGTGCATCTGTCTAAAATTAGATGTCATGTGAGATTAACGATAACCCAAAATTACTTATGCAGAACTCTGCAGAACGTTTCTATTTGCGGGCATCTAATTTGAGACAAGCAGTCACGAAGATAACATCTGTGCAGAATCGTATGCATGAAGATGTTTTGGTTCAGTGTGATCATGTGCCTTCCCTCAGTGAATGGCGCCATTGTTTGATGGGATTCTGCACCTTTCCTCTCAACTTCACCTGCGACGTTTGCATATTTGCATCTGTAGCTGTGCAGGAGGGGGTCCTTCTACCTTCGGTGATGCTGCGAATGCTAGCCTCTGTGCAGGCCGCCGGTTACATCATCCTCTAAAGTTGACTTATTTGCATAATGAGTACTATCAACAAGTGGCTAATGATGCGTTCGTTCTAGAAAACGATTGTTTTAACGTAATTAAGCTGCTAATGAAGTCAAGAACGTGCCAATTCTGGGTAAATTTGTTGCTGTGCCAGGGTAAACATCATGGTGATTTATCCATCTTATGGTGTCAAATCTGTCTAACATGAAACATACCGACGTCAAATTTTTCGATCTGATCGCGGGAAACTTCTGTCTTGTGTGCGCTTTCTGTGCGCTTTCTTTATTTCAGTGCCAATTAGCAGAGGTAAAACGTTAATCAATTGCTTTAAAACGAATCTGCCTTCCTTTGTTTTTTTCACGCGTACCCTGGGTACCAGGTTCTCTAACATAAAATTCTCCGTTGCTCTTTAACTCCGTTTTATGTTAGAGAGTCTGGTACTCGCGGGAAAATCAGCCCATGCCATGAAATACAGAAGGATTTCTATCTAACAGATCAAAAAACAAAAAACTTTTTGAGTAAATGGGTTTATTGAGGTTACTGTACGTCTTCTGTTTTCTCTTTTGGTTGTCTCATGAGCGACTAACACGTATAAACCATACATCATTCGATTTGACATTAAATGGAGACTATTTTATGAGCCTGAAATAATTCAAATATCTTAAAATGTTGCGCTATACACCAGAAAATAAGAAAATTGGGCCTTCCCCCGTTCTATGACTCCCTTGTACCCCCCTCTACATAAACGCTCTACATAAACGGCAACAAAATTCTTACATTCTCAACACATCGATCTAGCAAATCATGTCTCAGATTTCCTTTGCGTGTCTTAGCTTCAGAATAATTTAATGAAAACATTTTGCCCTTCCCCCCTTGCCTCGTTTTGAGATTCATTCAAATGTTAAATTTGGATCATGTAATTTTTCTCAAAATTGAGACACATTTTGATTACCCTGTGCCTTTTCTCTCTGTCTGCCAAGTCTGAGCTAATTAAAAATTGAACAAGAGATATTGCTATCTAAAGATTTGCGCTGTGAACTGCGACAGTATTTTGAGGATAGACGCAAGGGTGAAGATTATGTCATATGTATTGTTACAAATGAAGTTTTGTTGCAAACTGTGCAGGAATGATAATGAATGTGCATGATTTGTGTAAAGCACACAGATTACCTCGAAGAATGCTTGCTTGCACGCCTGCAAGTTTTTTACCTGTCCAGGGCACTGTGGTATATCTAGGATAGGGGTGGTCAGGTTCCTTTTTTGGGTCTAAAATTTGAGGAAAGCAAAGCGATGGGAGTATCATTCTTAAACACTAGGATTTTCAGGGTTTTTTTTTGCAGATTTTTCCAAAGATGTGCGAGATTTCTTTCGAAAATGATACGCTCTTCGTATGCTGCAATATGAAATTTATTACGGAGAGCAGGGAGACAAAAATGACAGAGATACAGAAACGTTTAGCAGGAAAGCATTTATTTACTCAACTGAACATGATATCGATAAATTTGATCTAAAGTTTTAATCTTTATTTATAATGCAATGTATTAATAAATGTCACAATGCACTGAAGCATGCGAGGCAAGGCAGGTAGGTGAACATGAAGAAAGTGGAGAGCATTTTTCTGTACAAATGGTTGCTGTGTATTTCACGGGATTTTCACAAAAGATTTTGGAGAATATCGCGAGAAATTCAACCCCTATTCAACTCTCTTCTGTTCTTTACAATGCCGCGCCATAGCTTCATTCCCTTATCAGAAACACACCAGTAACGAAAAATGACTGGCAATTGCAACTTCAAAATAAGCAATATGCGATTTTATGCGATTCGAAATGAGGACATGTGGAGAAATAGCCGAAAAATTTTGTGAAAGAACATTATTGTTCGTTAAAACGTTTTTGATAGCATTTTAAGCCAATCTAAAGGGCGTGGTCACAAAAATTTTCCCGGGGGAATACCCCCGGACCCCCTAATTTTTAGGCTCGCTTCGCTCGCCCTCGGTCTCGATTGCCCTTACGTTCCTAGTCGCCCCCCTTGCCCTACCATCGCTCCGGCGTCCCAATTACCACAAGACACTGGCGAATAATCTTTACAGTTCTTTGTTGTTCTTTTTTGTGTATGGTATTAGATTAATTTGAAATAAGTCAAATTTTGTCAATATTCGAGTACTGAAAATTTTCAAAATGATTACGCAGTTGAGAAGCAAATAACATCTTATTCAATGAGTCTTGAAAATAATCGTTGAAATAGCTTATGACGACATACTAAGGAATTTTATCACCAAACAGGAGCTGAAAAAGTACAGATCATGCTCTCTCGTTGCTCATTGACTGGGAAACTTCCACAACCTACGCGTCTCACAACACAACCCAACTGCCCTGATCTTTCTCTGGTCTCCAAATTTGATGCCAAACGTTGGGGAGATGAGATCGCTTTGTCCGAGGAAACTTACGTGTCCCCCCTTGCAGTGGGTCAAAGCGCATGCGCCCGTCAGAGCTTCGACCCCAAAACACTACTGCGCATGAGCTTTAACCTACTGCACGGGGGGAAGCATGGGTTTAATTAAGCCGTTGGATACATGATGTATTCGTTAGTTATTCCTTTCCCTCGTGTAGACTGTCCGCAAAGTCGGCTCTCAACAGGAAGGCAAGGGCACTTGAAACCTTTAACCTTTCCGTCGTCAAATTTTCTTCCTACTGTAAACAGCATTTTCCTAACTGGAAGATGTTGCTTTGCATTGCACGTTATGATTCACTGAAAAATAAAGGAAAATTCCTTGAAATTGTCAGAAATTTTATCTTGAGAAAAAAAACCATCGTGGGAAGAAATGTTCGCGTTTTTCGCGTTTTTGGTCAAAATTCGCGAAACTTTATCCGCTAAATCTCCTAAAATATTAAATTCGCGAAAAGTTTATTCTCGCGAAATTTCCCCAGATATTGAATCAAATAATTATATAATCAGATCATGATATTCCTCTTTTTTAACTACGACCTTTTGGAAAATTGCTACTACAAGTTTTGTTTATGGACGATTTCATATTTTCATATTTAATTCTTTAAAGGATTCAGCAGAAGCTGGTTTTCAAGGGGCCCTCCAATAAAAACAATAATTAAAATCTACTGAAACAAAGTAAGAAGCTATTGAAACTATAAACCTTATTTACAATATTTAAAACCTAAATACAATAATGTTTAAAATTTACAATCAAAGCGAAAGAAAGAGATGCCTGCATCTAAATAGTCTTGAAACTTTTCAGTGAGGCTGCCTGCTTAGACTCGGCTGAGAGGCTATTCCACAGTTTTGCACCTCTGTAGGAGAAACATGTCTGGCCATTATTTGACCTTTTCTTGGTATAACCTAAGGTCTGTTCCTGTATTGCGAAGAGTTATTGAAGAGTTGAGAAACGGTAAAGACAGTATGAAAATGTGAGAAAATACCTAATTGGCAAAATTTCATTCCCGCGAAATTTCCCATTTTGGTCCATTCGCGACAGTTAATTCCAAAAAAGTCGCGTTATTTCGAATTCGCGAGAGTTTCTTCCTGCAAAAGTTTCTTCCCGCAAAAGTACGTAGATGCGTGTGTTATGATTTAATGAATAAGTAATTTCAAATCATATCATTTTCGCGAAATCTTTAGATTAGAGCTTACCTTCATCTTTTGAAGATCCTAATCTTTTCTGACTCTGAAGACAGCGAAAATGAGAATAGAAAAAGAGACACCTCAGCATGAGATGGAAAAAACTATGCTTCGTAATTTGATTATGACAAATAAGAACGAAAGACAGAAAAGCGAGACTGTGAAAACAAGCGAAAGATATGGAAGTAGAACGGCGAAAGACTGTTAGTTTTTTCCGTACTTCCAACATGCCGTTTCAAAGTTTGGATTTCTGTTGATTAATTTACGTCACAATCAGCTGATATCACATGAAAATAGCAAAGAACGCTGATCACGGCGTTTAAAAGCTTGCCTGAATCAGTTTCACGAACTCTGCTCAGTTTGGTCAAGATTATTGATGATTAACTCTTGTAATAGTACTCTGAGTTAAGTTAGCTGTGTGCCAACGCTACCTGCTACAAGTATTCTTTTATAAGAAACTAAGAATTTAGCCCAGTACTGAAAGTTTCTTATTAAAATTATCAGATTTTGAGTACTTGGAGTTTTTAGCCATTGATAGACTCTCTGCCATCTACTTTCATAACTATTTTACTCCTAGCTCTTCAGTTCATAGGTTTGGAACTCGACAGTTCACTAGATGTTATGTATCCAGTTCCTTGAAATAATCACCCTGAACGGACTACAAACATTTCAATATTTTCGCTCAAAATTGTGGAATACTCTTCCAATCTTTACTGGCGTTGCAGTCTCTGGAGCCGGCCTGAAATTTATATGGCTAAAATGCAGTGATCCAAAATTAATAGCACAAATTTCAAAGATGCTTCCACCCCAACCTGTTATTAATAATGATGACAGCTTCCTAGTACCTGGCTGGCAATTGAATTTTTTTACCCTTACCATAATCGGTAAGGGTACAAAATACTACATATGAAACTTTGCCATCAGAGCTATGTGGTATGAGAGACCACTCTGACCCGCTAATGGTGTCTTGAGCGAGGGGAACCCTGGGTGAGGAGCAGTAACAGAGACTGTTGTTTTCATTTTCATTTCATTTAACTTTTTTATCCATTGTAATCCACTCAATATTTACATACTGCTTTACAGGGAGCCATGCTAAAGTGATATTAAAATTAGATAATAACTGAATATATAATATAATCCTATTTGCGATAATCCTTGACAAAAAAAGAAGAAAGAAAAACGAGAAGAGTCATAGTTTGGCTTTATATTTTCTTCGAAAAGTGCGGAGCGACGAGGACGCCTTGACACCACTATCTAGGTCACTCCAGACCTTAGAAGTCTGTAAGCAAACGATTTCTGACCTGTTGATCTTCTTAGTAATGGTAATCTAAGGCCCGTTTTTCTAAGGAAGCTTCGGCTGACGGTTAGTAGCTTCAGATACACTTTGAAATATGTTTCCCAAGTAATCAGGGGCAAGGGTGTTCAGAGATTGTTGTATTCAGAGATGTTGTCATTGTTGTTTTCTCGGTCGGGATTCTGGTTGTTCCTCGTTATCGCCTATGTTAGCCTGACATCTGATGTAAAACCGGCTCAAGCATTTATTCGTAAAAAGTTTTTATATGTAGCATTTCGCAGTTGTATGATTAGTTGTATTTTAGGTATCTGTTTAAGGCCAGTAGGTATATGTCGTAGGTAGTTTCTTAGGTAATTCGTTGTTGTAAACTTTTTGTATTGAATGTATGTCTACATGAAAAATCGTTAAAAGGTTTATAACATTTTTATATGTTCTTTTTAGGTTGAGAAGAATCATCAGCAACTTCATAATATGCATAGCTTCACCTATCACTGTTCTCGCTTTACTGTCAGCTTTGAATACTGCAATATCAGACGAAAGAACCAAAGATGTATGGAGCATTCTTTGCGAAAGTTTCAAACAAACTGATTCTATTATTAGTTACGCCATTGAGAATGAACATCTAGGGGTATGGACGTGGAAGGTTACATCTTTAGTTGTTCTCCCGATCTGGGTCTTAATAACAATTGTTGCATGCCCATTATCGCAGAAGCCTAGTTGAACAAGTTGACTTCGAGAGAGATTTGCGCATTGTGCATTTTCCTAGACACAAATTTATTTTTAAGGCAGTCGACAAACGAGGCAATACCGCATGAATAAAAAAATGCCTGTCGTTTAAAAAAATTCACTCCCTGAATTTCAAAGTAATGATATTGAAAACGATCTTTTTTCATTCCTGGTATGTTCAATTAGATTTAGTAATTTACCCGGTTTTAATCGGTCATTCCTTCGTGTGGATATGGGAGGAATTCTGCGGAAAGCCCTTCCAAAACCTGCAAAAACTAGTGAACATTTTTTATATAGATAATATATTCCAAATATAATTTACAATACACATTACGAACTACATTACTTACAAAATTACTCTACAATACTACTAGAACGATCAACCCCAGGGAGCAAAAGGCTGTGTCTACCGTGAGGCCATTAAATAAAGATAATAAAGGAAAAGAAACTGCTTTAACTTCTTTAAATACGCGACAAAAATCGGTTGGCTTATGAAGGGATGGGTAAGTGGCTACAGTAATTTTATCGAATCGACCAGTTTCATGGATAAAATGTAGCGTCAGCTCAAGAATATGTCTATTTAGTGAAATGGGAAAATCTATATTGCCATGCAATAAAAGTTGTAGTAAAGCTTCATTTGCAAGATTTACATATCCAGTGAAAATGATGAGCACAATTTCCTTGATATTCTTCCTAACAATCATGAAACTTGGATTTGTCTTGAATACACTTGCATTTGTCATGAGTTTTGTCCACTTGGGAGAGTGGAATTCCCCTGAATAAGTTATTCATACTCGGGGAAAGACTTGACACCTTCCCAAGAGGATAGAACGTGCTGAAGCGTGTCCAAGTCATGACTGTGCTGTAAGGTAAAATATTCGACAAATTTGCTCGTGATTTTAGCACGTTTTTCCCGACATTTTTTTAGGTTTCTCGAAGGGACTTTCTAAAGAAAATTCCTTGTAAAGTCTGAACGGAGTGACAGCTTTTTTACCAGGAAAATTTCTAAAAATAATTTAGCATGTTGACTATTCAATCAGGTATTGCAAAATATTATTGCTTATATATTCAGGGAGCAGTGGCCTTTGAAACGGCGAATGTTTGTTCTGACTTACCCAGTATAACAAGAATAATTTCTATATTTACGCTTGGCTTTTAATGTAGCTCATATGAGCGCCAACCAAAACCTAAATACACGTTACTGATAAAATTCAATCTAGATTACAAGGAAAGTATACAATTTATAATCAAACCAGACTCCAACTATACAAATACCTAAATTATCAATATTCAATTTACATAGTCTACCGGATGCCCGAAATAACGCTACCAATTTTATTAGGGCTAGCGACAAGAATTTAGGCCGAATCAATTCCTGGTAAGTTTTGAATAATCCTAGCGTGCGTGCAGACTATACCCAAGGAAAAGGTACAGTCTGTGCAACGCCGCTCATTTTTGTGTGGTGCGTCCTCCAGAATTTTATTTCGCAACAGTGATAACAAAGAAAATTTATTGCTGTAACAGCCAATAACATCGCGTTCCTTTCAAATGAAATGCTGACGCATACAATACACGAAACTGAGCAGTGTTGCGCAGGCTATACCTTTTCCTTCGATGTTGTCCGCACGCCAGGTAACTTGAAGATTAATACTTTGTTTGTTGATATTAGTGCTTTGATTGCTTACATGTTCATATCAACAGTCCGTCCAAATTTGACTTCACCTCCAAACCAGAGCTTTTGAATCGAGGGCTCGAAGAAGAAACGAAAAATAGCCTGTGGGAGTTTTGGACAACCCATTTCCTTATCTGTATACATTGTAACTTGACTTTTACATATTTCCTATGTTTATGAAAGACGTGTACGATTGATAAAGCAAATACAAATCATCAATGACATTTCAGTTAATATTTTTACTCATTAGTTCGGCTAAGAGCTGGAAATACAACATGTCCCAAAGAACTGTATACCACGTGAGTTAAAAAAACAGTTGACAAGCTTGGCGGGCCGTGGAATAAAAGGTTCACCGCCAATATTCAAAACTGAACATTTTATCTATTAGTCAAAGGCTAACTTAGATTTGAAAATTTTGTTTGGTGAAATCATTCATCTCTTTGACTCAGAAATTAAGAAAATGCTGGTACAAGATTTGTATGTAAAGGAGAATTCCACGTTCCATTCTGGTTCATGATTTACTTGCCGTTGAAATGGTTATGCAACGTTTTTGTTGAAATACTTCAAAATAAAATCGGAATCTCAATTCCATATATCTTCTATCACGCGATTCACATACCATATTTATAAATTTATCGTCATATTGTAAGTATATCTTTTTTCGATTAGCTATTTGAACTTTACTTCTAGAGTGTTCTTCGTTTTTAATGTAATTAACGTCAAGTGATACAAATTTCAGCTGGATTGTAACCAGGTTAGATGTAGACTGATTATATGTTCGTACAACAAGAACATCAATTCACTTCAATTAGATGAGCGTAAGTTGAGCGTCCTTGTGTAGTGAGGCTAGGTTAGTTGCCCTCTCGGCCTAGATGCCTTATTATTAAATATAGAAAGAAATTTAAAGTCAATACAATTGCCAGTTTCAGAAATAGAATTTGATTTAAAAGGCAAATAAGCCATGGACCAGAATGGAACTTGAAATTCTCGTTTCCATAGAAACCCTTTACCAGCATTATTTCAGGCTTGAATATCGGTCGCACTCTCTTTATTCCACAGCCCTCCGCTGTCTTTGTTCCACAGCCCGCCAAACCTCATTTTTTCTTTTTTGACTCACCCGGTACAAGTTTGAAAAATTCTGCCATTAAGGGTTTTCATCAAATCAACCCACAATAAGTGTGATGTTAACCCTCTATGGAAAAGTTATACTTCAGTATTTTCTTACCAATTTTTGGTAATTTAGTCTTAGAGCTGTAAATTGGTGAACGTAAAACTTCTTCTTGGAAAGTTTCCTTTAAATGTCCTGTATGGTAAGTTTGAAGTAGCACAGGTCCAAGATCTTCAAACAGGTTTGGGTAAATTTCTATGACCTATTTCTTTGAACTGCATCGCTTGAAGAGCTTTAGCTGTTTTGCTATGATGCTACCACATTGGACTTTTCAGTGCTTGTGCGCATGCTAACCTTTCACAAATTTCGAATGTTTTTCTTCAACTTACAACATATTCTACCGGGTGTCCCAAAAAAGTCCTCCTGTTTGAAAAATCCTCAAATATTGATTATCAAACCTTTGATGACATTTTCTTTTTGAGTTGTTTTGTCAAAGACCCAACAATATTAACAGATGATAAAATGTTTTCTTTTGGTGCAGCAAGGTAGAAAAACTACACGTTGAAAAACCTTATTTTGAGCTATAGCTTTTCAACAAAATACTCAATCTTGCCTTAAAGTCAAAATGTTGTAGATTTTTTGTCATCATTAAAGTCTCTAATGATAGCGCGCATTTCTTTCTGTCATTTATTACCAAACTAGAAGCTTTACATGCACAACGAAATTGGTCTGGCAATCATCAGTGCTTTTTTGCAGTATGATTCAAAACCAGGTAACGCTAAAAAGAGCTAAATTTGCTGATTTTTCAACCAGTTACAAAATCAGCTATGTCCAGGAAAATAATTTGGTCCTTTATCTACTTGGCCAAAAAACAAAAATTTAAGATCAGCCGTGCAATCAAATTTTGATCTTTTTTCAAACGGGAGTACTTTTTTTGGGACACCCGGTATATTTCAACTCATCTGAAGATGAAACGTCATCAAGTTTGTGAATCGTCAACCAGAAGAGTGCTGGGAGACTTGTGCTTGTTACCATATTGTATGCATTCAAAAACTGCGTTTTTCTTTAAAATATTCTGAAGTATCAGTTAATTGTTAGCATTATAGTACACGGTGTCCCAAAAAAATTGTTCGACGTTTGATTGAATTTTAAAAAATAACAATAAAATGTACAGGCTCTTTGCTAGAGAAACCTGTTCCTAAGATTTTAAATTAATTTTAGATGCCATAATCTTGCGAATCCGCTAAGAATTCATGGAGTTACACGCTTTTGAAGTTCAAGTTTGTGCGAAAGCTGAAACCAGACGCCCCTAACTGACTTGTTTTCCAAAAAGACGTCTTGAAATCGAAGTAAAATAAGACTGTCCAACGTTTTACCTTTCGTCGATATCAGAGCAAACCAAATAGGACTTCCAAAGTTATCTAATTCTTTTATTCGTTGCCAAAATTTATTTAAGAATGCAAGTATCTAAAAACATGGAATGGAAAATTAATTGATGAGAGACCGGGCAATTCCAAATTGTGCTCAACAGGTTTCCTCCAAGCATCCATAACCTTGATTAAATGTTATAAAAAGCTGGTTTATCGAAAGTGCTTTTGAAATTCCATTTGATTTTCTTTGAATAAACGAGATTCTACTTTCACAAGATATGCAATTTAGGGGCGTCTGGTTTCAGCTTTCGCACAAACGTGAACCTCGAGAGCTCGTAACTCCGTGAATATTTAGCCGATTTGCTACCTTCTGGTGTCTAAAATCAATTCCCGCCAAATTTTAAACAAAGTAGTCTCGTCTTGGTGCGGAGGCTAAATCATAATGACAATTTCAAGGGCCTAAAAAAACGAAGAGAGGTGTGTGTGACCATTCACCAGCGATGAATTCAGCAAGAAGATTGCCGTGCCTGTTTAGGAGTTTGAGAGAAATCAAGGTAATTATTGCTACAATTCATCAATTTTTCATCCAACAATCAATTGATTTAATGATGTGATGTATCTGATAACAGGAGTCGGACTTTATAATTTGGTAACCAACATCCATGTAGATAGATGTGTGGAGGTTAATTAAGGCTAAAAATAGGCCTTTCAGCTTAGGCCCCCATCATTGGTGTCATATGCAATGTATGTACTTGCCCATATGTCATATCGCCCACATCTGACTCTTTTATGAAGTATTTTATGGTGCACATGTTTTTTTCAGTTTCATTTGTGGGCATGGTGGGGTGTAGGGGCTTTTGCTAGTCAGCCTCAATTCAGAAGCTCCTTTCCTCTGCTGCTGACCTATATTTTTGTATACAGTAATTGTACAATAATGTTAAAAAAAGTGCCAATACTTAACTTTGAGCATGAGAGATTATTGAATTAGGGTGCTTCGTTTAGGATCTTGAATTCCGGATCTTGCACCTTGAATTAGGGACTCCCATATATTGCATAGTTTGCCAGTCTGCAGAGTGTGGCAGCTGCATGCACGGGGTTTTTTTCAAAAATTTTATGTGCATGCCGATTTTGAATGAGATCTTTTGTTCATTACTTGGAAAACAAAAGGAATCAAAGACCTTGCACGTGAGCAAACAAAGGAATCAAAGACCTTTCATGCAAGCAAACAAAGGAATCAAAGACCTTGCATGCAAGCAAACAAAGGAATCAAAGACCTTGCATGCAAGCACTCCACTGCTTTCCTTGGTCTGCACGCGCGAGATCTCGTCAAGAACTGCCATACTCTGCAGACTGGATAGTGGTCTTCTGCATAATTCTTCTTTCCTCCACTTGCTAGGTCAGCCATTATCTGCTATTATTGTATCTGCGTGTGACAATAAACCCAGGCAGGGTCACAGATAGGGAGGAAGCTTCCCTTTTTGGAGAATCTTGGTGTCAGTCGTGTATTCAGGTCCAGATCACATCAGCTATATGCTGCCAATTAGTTATCCTGCATATCAAATAGAATTATGTACTGTACTCAAGAAAAACACATTCGTTTAAACGTTTCGGCGCAAGCCTTCATCAGTATGACTTCTCAAATTCAACATCGCATACATATCAATTTCGAAATACAAAACCATTTACGAAAACAATAGCATAAAGGGATCCTACTAAATACAATTGATAATTAAAAGGTGTTAAAGTAACCGGTGTAAACAGAGGCGGCAGTAGGAAGATGAACCTAAAGAATAGCGTGTGTCCCTAAAGAAAAGCTAAGCGCAAACATCAAAACAACAAAACAACCAAAATGCAAGCAAAAATCAAATCTATGTATCAACCTGCCTAGTGTTTAATCCCTTAGGGGCAAAGCAATCCAGCCGATATTGCCAGAAGCTTTCCCGCATCCTATTTCCCCCCGTTAGCCTATCGATTATTTTTATCCTAATATCCTTCAGAAACCCGTGGTGGCCTTCTCCAGTAAAATGCCTGAAGAATTCCGCCTGGGGTACTGAGGCCCCCAAGTTAAACTTATGACTGCACGCCTTGTAATTGTTAAACCTAAGCCTAAAAGGCGTGCAGGTGCTACCAACATATTGTACACCACAAACAGTACATTCCAGCAAATACACAACATTTGACGAGTCACAATTAAACGAATAGTTTATCCTATATTCCCGGCTATCTATGTTTGAATGAAAATGTCCACTATTACTCATGACAATACACACTTGACAACGAGATTTACCACAACGAGAACATCCCTTCTTATCAGTCCCCCCATTTCCCTCACTATTAAGCCTAGCCCTAACAAGTATATCCTTAAGGTTCTTACAGTACATCTCCTAAATGCTATTAAAGGTGGCTCAGGAAACACCCCCCTATGCTCCTCAGAGTTTGTGAGCATAGGATGAAGTCTCCCGGCCACCTTTCCCAAACTATTGAGTGCTGGATGGTATGTGGCAACAAGTGGAACCCTTTCCCCCCTCCCTTGGTTATTGGTCCTATTTCCCGCATTTGCTAGAAGAGTAGTCCTATCCAACCTACGTACCCTATCTATTTGCTCATTAACTAAAGACTCTTCGTAGCCCCTGTCCTTAAGCCATCCAGCCAACTCTCCTACCCTCTCCTGAAATTGGCGATCTTCCGAACATATCCTACGAAACCTAAGAGCCTGACCATAGGGGATCGCCTTCTTAGTGGCCAGGGGTGACAAGACTTCTTATGCAAGTACTGATGTGTATCAGTTGGCTTGCAAAACAAGTCTGTCGAAAGGACTCCCCCCTCCCCCACGCTAACCTGAACATCTAAAAAACTAATACTATCCCGTGATTGCTCGCTAGTAAACTTAATGGTTTCGTGGCTACTGTTGAGATGATTGATGAAAGACTTCAACTTTTCCTCCCCGTGCATCCAGATAAAGAAAACATCATCGATGAATCTCATCCAGATGAGCGGCTTGTCAGGTGAAGCCTCCAACAACCTCTCTTCCAACCGGGTCATAAAGAGATTGGCATAAGCCGGAGCGAACTTCGTGCCTATAGCCGTGCCCAATTTCTGCCTATAAATCCTATCATTAAATTCAAAATACTTATTATTTTGTTTTGATGTTTGCGCTTAGCTTTTCTTTAGGGACACACGCTATTCTTTAGGGATCTCTTCCTGCCCATCCGCTCTTGGATCTTTTTATTGCTGTTTTGGTTCTTACACACATTTCTTTTCAGCTTCCGCGAGACAGACACCGCCGCCGACTCTAGCAGTACTTAACACTGCGCTTTCTTTCATCTTCCTACTGCCGCCTCTGTTTACACCGGTTACTTTAACACCTTTTAATTATCAATTGTATTTAGTAGGATCCCTTTATGCTATTGTTTTCGTAAATGGTTTTGTATTTCGAAATTGATATGTATGCGATGTTGAATTTGAGAAGTCATACTGATGAAGGCTTGCGCCGAAACGTTTAAACGAATGTGTTTTTCTTGAGTACATATATCTTTTTATAACATATTTGCAAATGAGCTAATGAGAATATATATATATATATATATATATATGTGTGTGTGTGTAAATTTCAGATTAAATTAGCAACAAGGAAAGTATAGTTGGGGAGTGCTGCGTACTGGGTTTTCATCAGAAAGTTTCATCAACATTTTTAGGACTGTGGTTAATTGCAAGGTGTGCAGATAAATAATACAAATAATGCTATTTTTGTTATGCAACTAAAATATATTATCATAATACTGTACTTTCCATGCTGCACATGCGCTAATGTCTCCAGGGTTACTGCAGTGGTTTCATCTGACAGCTACAATTTGGTCTGCAAGATTGGAAAGCAACCAAGCCAAATAACAGATAGACAAACGTAATTCATCGCATAGCTATTACACAAGAATATTATGCTGCTTTGCAGCAATCATACTGTGGACCTGTCAAAATTGAAATGCTCTTGCCCTTTCTCATAGCAACCTCATCTTCATTGGCAAGTTCTTAGACCACTGTTCAATCAAATCTCCACAACAAGTGCTCTGTGGGACTCTGATGGAGAAAGAAGGATAAAAGATCTGTTGGAATCCAAGCTTGCTATTAAAGAGATAGATGTTAGGGATATTTCAGGTTTGTCTCAAAGAAAGCAAAATGCTTTCTGCAGCATTGTAATTTGATTATTCTGTTCTCAAACCTGAATCCAAACAAGCAAGAGTGTTTCATAACAAACATGTACATATTGTACAGTACAAAAATTCTGGATGAAGCAAGATATGTATGCATCTTTATCCCAGAGGTCTCACTGGGTAGCATTATAACTTTTATCAAAATGGTGTGCACATTGGAAAACTTGTATTGTGAATTTCTACAAAATGTGTAGGAAATGAAAAAATGTTATTCCATGTGGACTCGTTTCGGGAGGACTGATATGGTAGGTATGTTGTCATTTAAAACACAGTATCTAGAAAAATGCTGCTACTTTCAGTTGAAGCTTGTTTAAAGAAAGAAAGAAAGTAAGAGAGAAAGAAAGAAACATGATTGCCAAATAATCTTTCAATGCAGTCAATCTTTGCTAAAATTCATATTTCTAATTTCCAATTTTTTACATGTGAACCAAATCTTCCAGTATTTTTGTTACAGTGATTGAATCTAAAAATATGTGGAATTTATGACTTTCTTGTCTTCCTGATAGGAGGATGTGGTTCAATGTATGAAATATATGTTTCTTCAAAAGACTTTAAGGACAAAAGAACAGTTCAACAGCATAGGATGGTGAATGAGGTAAATCTTTGTTTCATTGGTATATATTGCAGCACTAATAGACAGTTTTATACAGTAGATAAATGTACATATGTCCAAGGCAAGAGGTTCCAAGTTCCAAAGGAAGCAAATCTCAAAGAAAGGGAACTAATATATAGCCTGCGTGCAGACTCTGTCAGAAAATTGAAAAGAGGAAAAAAGGAGAGTCTGCACCAACTGAGCCACTCTTCTTGTTCAATGACATCAGCATTTTTTTCAACTACTGTCCTCTTCGATGAATTAAAATTTGAATCGATAAAGATCTTTATTGTATATTCCAGAAGTTTGTGCTAATTTTGCTTTATCCAAAGAAATCAGCGTCATAGACTCAATGATGCATTAATTTTTAATCTCGTCTGTAGAATCATTGCACTCATAGCTTCAATGCTTTGTCAAACGTTTCCTAATTCCAGATCTTCAAGGTTGTTTGCTTTGAAAATGCCACTTTAGAAACTAACAAAGACGATTAAGTTCCCTGAACCAATCAAATTTGGTTCTGTGAAACCTGGGAACCTGTGAACAAGAGATGTAGCTCGGTTGCGCAGACTCTACTTTTCTCACTCGTTCCTGTCCTGTCCTATCCAAGAGTTTGCACGCAGGCTACTAATATATTGCTGACATTCGAAAAAAGCTTATGCATTGCCATTTGGTAATGCATGCAACGGTGAAATACTTTTTGATATTCTCAAAGAGAGGCAATGGGTTGCTTTCTTTGAGATTCATAAATCCTGTAAGTCCTCACAATTAAATGGAAAGCCCACAAACCAGATTGCTAAAATTAGCGAAAGCTGTAACCTTTGAAATCCCAAATCACCCCAGCCATGAGTCCATGTTATCTGCATATCACATTAAAAGAGTGCAGTGTATATACAGGGTGTCCCAAAAAACATGTGCGCTGTTTGAGTGGCTGCTGTGGAGCAGCCATAAATCCAATTTTTCTGCTTTTAACATTCTTGGCAAAAGAGACTTCAAATTAAAGGTTGATATAGAGTTTGAGTAAATCTGATCACTAGTTGCTGATTTATGGAGCAAGAAAGCCAAAATTATTGGCTGCCTCAAAACAAGTGGATTTAGTATTCTCCATTGTGTTAAAATCAACAAAATTGATTGAAAAAAACATACCTAACCCTGTTTTCTGATGTTTATAAGTGAGACAGATAGTCATACATCGAATGGTGTGACAACCAAGAATATTGGACATAGGGTTGCTAGGAATGGAAATGTGCAACACAAGTGCTTCAGGCCATGTCATGCGTCCATCAGATATTTTGCTTCTCAAAGTTATATTATTGAAGAATATGGTCATTATTTACTCCCAAATGCGTTTCCTGGCATAACTGTAATTTTTAAGTTCATTTAATGTTAAAATTCAAGTTATAAGGTTAAGTACGGAGATATGTAAAATCCTCATGTTTTGAAGGAACGAGTGATTGTGACTTTTTTTCTCAATAAATCAGCAACCACTTGTCAGATTTACACAAACTCGGTGCCAAACTCTAAATTGAAATCTCTCCTCCAAAAAACAAATCTGAGAACATGAAAGTTAGATTTATGGCTCCTCCACAGTAGCCATTCAAACAGCAGACATGTTTTTTGGGACACCCTGTCATTGGCTGCACTGAATAGATCTTATTTTTAAAAAGTTCTTCTTTTCATGTTTCTAAATTGCTATCTCATATTTTCTGTCAAAGATTCTGAAGGAAGAAGTGAAGCAAATGCATGGTTTGAGAATACATACAACGGTACCTGAATGAGACATGGAAATAATGAAAAATTTCTGGTCAGGTTTGAGGATTCTTACTTACATATTAACTATTCCACAGTGAATATTCCAAAACTCTGTACAGTAAGTTATACCAGGTATGAAAACTTTTTTTATGTCCATACCAGAACTGAAGCAGGCAGATTTCATGGATATATACTGTATGTCAATTTACTACCAGACTGTTGTTTGATTTATACTGTATGAATATAGATTTGTGGCTATAAAACTGTGTGATAGATAACTTTTTGCTATAAGGCCTTTTACAGTATATGTTAATGTGGTGCACGCACTTGCCTGTCATGATAGTGAGGTCTCCCCCATCTTGATAACACATCTCAAATCAATAATATTAAAGTCTTAAATACAGAAATTATAGGGAAAATTATTTGCCCATTTTTCTATTGCCTTACGTTATGTGGTCACTTTGAGCAGTTTTGGGCTACGGTGTGATAACAATCCAAAAAAACAGGGCATCCTTCATTTTTCATTTTAAGTGAAATAATTACCATCCATTTCCAGTCAACAGTCAACTTTTGTGCTCCCATGCAAATTTGAAATTTGGCTTTTTTCATCTTCCAAATATGGACTGGGAAATTCCAAGAAATAGATAAATACTATGTTTGGAAACTGGGTTTTTAGGGGAGTCATGACATAAACTGACAAAGCAGAATCTCAAAAGATAGTTGAGCCCCCAGCTACATGCTGATACCTTGTTTGTATTCATAAAATTCGCTTTCAGGAAGCTATGCCAGATTGGAAAGTCTGACATGCGTGGGGGATTAATCCCCCGCGCACTTTTATGTTATCAACGCTGCCATTGATGAGAAACATTCATCCGCACATTTGCATAATTTGGTAACAGTATACGGGTATTGTGCTATGCTGATATGCGCATTTTTAACTCAAATTTGCATACTATCTGCGCCATTTTTATCCCCATTTGAAAATCCCTGCGCACTTTTCAAACTTTCCAATCTAGCTTGTGCATTTTCTTTTTGATCACTTGGTATGTAGATAAGGGACTTGCCTTATAACCAAAACCTTCATATCAAGATAGAACAGTTATCAGGATCTGCTAAGAAGGAAGCACCTGGAAACACTCGGGCAAAACTTGCTGCTTAAAGGCATTGAGTCGATATAAATAGCCGAGCGTTAAGGTTATCCTGAATTTTGCTGACAAACCGCCGATGGCCCTTTTTTATCTCACAATTGTGCTAAAGTAATAGCAGTGAAGACTATAAAGGCTTCTTAATCCTTGCATTATCCTTGGGAATTTCTTTGGTTTAATTTCAATAGTGATTAAATCAAAACCTTTTGTTTTAAGATTGAAAAGAAGTTGATATTGGTCATGAGTGCGCTATTTATGCAGACTCAGTGCCTTTAATATTGATTGTGGCAAGGAATTAAAAAATAAGCAAAGGATTTCAGATTACCATCAAATTGAAACTTTCCAAATTTAAATTCTTCTGAATTAATTTAGCTGCAGAACCCAAAAATAATTTTTGCATAGCCTATGTTATGCAGGTGTGCAGAGTATGGCACTTGCACACCGGAGATTTTCAATAGGCTATTCAAATTAGACAATAGAGAACAAAAGAAATTTCTCGTTGCACACCGGAGATCTCGTCGAAAAGTGCCATACTCTGCAGACTGGATGTTATGTATGTCATTATTTATCAGAAAGAATTAAGTAGAACTTGAAGTCAAATAAATTGCAGTTAAATCAGCTTTTGTGATCTACTTTTCGTTTCTGTTCTGCATTTGAGATATTGTCTGCAAGTTTTCTCTCCTGTCCAGGCTTCATGCCTCCACTTGCTTGTGCTTTTGCATCTTGGTGTGCTTCTTTCTTGGACTTGCCTTTTCTTGAAGATCCTTGTGCATGAATTTTATCATCATACTCGTATTCTTCGTATTTGTCTGCAGAGTCAGCCATTTCAAACGATTTGACTTTGCTAGAGTGCTCTACTAGAGTGTTTTCCAGTGTTATCTCTGGGTTTTTTGTTACTTTTTGTACTTTGAACAGACAATGAAGATTTAGATTGGATATCACCGCAGGTCTTTTGTTCCAGGCAGGCCTATCTTTTATTTATCACCCTGGTCTCTCGTGCAGCAGGCCTTCTTTGGTTTGGCTATAGCTCTGCAAGTTTCCCAGTAAATCTGTTTGCAATCTTCAATCTTCCAATCATTTGCTAATTCACTTTTCAAGATGCAGATTGTCCTCAACCAAATTGCCCTTCTTCCCCTCCGGGTAGACTGCCTCTTGAAATATGACGTCTTGCGTTAGGCCACGAGTTTCGATGAGGTGTTAGTATCTGCCTCGATTCAAATTTCTGCCTCGTCTGCACCGTCCTTTAAATATTTGAGATTCGCGCGCTTTTAAAAAGTTCACTTCTCCATTCTTTAAGAAGACAAAGGGGCTGATTACATGAGAGTTCTCAGCCCGTTTGAAACTTTTGCCTGGCTGAAAGATCAGCCCGGTGATTTTTTGGAGGATTTGCCTTCTAAAGAAGCACAGAATCATGACTGATGCTGATGGAAGTCTTTGCGCGAAAATTATGAAAATATGACTTCAATTTCTCGGGGATATGGATTATTTTTGAATTGCATAGTATCAAAAAGTGATGGCTTGATAAATTCTGGTAACTTCCTCGAATACAGATAAGTTTGAATCTTCATTTTCAAGGGTTTGGCTTTCACAGCCTTTTTCACGTACAAAAGTGAACAAACTTCAATAAATTATTGGGAGGGGGGACCCTGGATCAGAGAATTTTTAGTACCGGGTGCGCCAAAATAAACTATCCACTGTTGGTAGTTAATCGATTTATAAATCCCAAATCACCACGAAAAACTTTTCTCTGTGTTCGTTTATGTCGAGCCTTGGAAAATATGTTCGATGATTTTTGATCAATTTTGTATTTTCGAAAAGAAACTCGCTTGTACCTCTAAAAACTGAAAACAAAGCAATTTACAAAAAATTCTGGGATCTAATTCAGGCTTTTGCTAAAGATAAATTCATAAATCTTCAAAATCGGTCCAGTATACGATTAATCGTGGACTGCCAAAAAGGGACTGTTTATTTTGGCGGACCGGTAAGTTCCTTTGACAATGACAGTGCCATGCGACTTCGTATGTCTGACATTGCAGGCCTAACTGGTGAGATTTTCCCCGTTTACTAGTGATTGCTTGGATTATTTAATGAAAAGTTGTGCTATCGATAAGATGGATATTTCCTCAAAAAAGAGAAGTTACAAAACAAATGAGAGCACATCGTCCACAGTTCAATTCAGTTTTCGTTTTAAATTCCATTTGATACAATTCAATGAAAATAACTACACCCTTTTCTTTTTATAAGAATAATGTTTATAAGAATATTCAGGCTCAGAATCATCCAATTTTTAAGAATATGATAAGAATATTGCCAGCCTCAGCTGGCATATTTGTGTCCCATTTTCAGCAGTTGCCTGTTTTGTGATGTTCATAACAGAGTCGCATGACTAACATAAATACTTTAAGAATATGTTCAGGTTCAAAACGAAAATTTCTTAAGTATATTGAGGCTGGACAAAATTTAAAATATTCTTACCAAAAAAAGAGTGTATACGCACAAATAACAAAATTAAAAGTATATAAGACACTGTTACAGAAAAATTAATACTAGTACATTCAATACAGGTAATAAATACAATATGCCAATACAAAACATAGAAACAAGCTAAATTGTAAACAAAATGAGGAAGTCTCTCGGTGATTGAAGCTATTTCAGCGGAGAGCACCCCGTGGTAAATCAGAAAAAACAATCAATTCAGACTTTAGCGTTTGTGATTCGAAAAACACATTGCCATTGCCATATTTTCAATTAACCACGGATAAAAATTGTTGAAAATATTCTTCATTTCATATCCCTGGTTTTAAGCTGGGAGTCAGTTAGACTTATTACCTGAGTCACGTGTTTCCTTATGTTCGTTGACTTGCTGGTATCACTTCGGTCAAAAAGAGTCTTCTGTATGGAAAATAGTAACTTTCTTAGTCCTTTTGGAAAAAGAGGGCATGTTTAAAATGCCATCCTTTTCAAGAATACATTGATATTCCATGGATGTTGCTCTCAATAATCGTTTTCCGAGATGATTTGAAAGCTATCTATTTCTTCGTCTTGCTATAAAATTTGGTCTCCTTTCCAAAATCTTTGCTTCTACAGCTTTTTGAGTGAGTTTTTGTTAACGAGGCCATGAACTTATTTTTTAGAGTTCCTAAATCTAAATAGAGACCTCTTTGTTTCAAACCCCTTCAAGTTTCTGATGGCTACGATAATTTTTGACCTATGCATTCAGCCCGGGGGGGGGGGCACTGCCATACTTGACCTGACGGGATGTGCCGCTCAACAGGGTGTCCTTTTGCGGTAAAAATTATGCGACAGGGTGTCATTTTCTAGCGAAAATTATGCGACAGGGTATTATAATAGGTAAAAAAAATTATGCGACAGGGCATTCAGAGATAGGTACTACAATTTTTCAATTCACCCCATGGTTAAAACAAGAATCTAAAATTAGTGAGAGCTGATTGCTTCACTTGTTCTCTCATAACTGCAAATTATTTCTGACTAACTTATATTGGATTAGTAAGAAAAGTACACACATTTGCCAAACCATTCCGGGTGAGTAAATACAGCAATCACCGTTTCAAAGGCTACTGCTTCTTCGATATCCATCAAGGCCATGATTTTGGCAAGAACAAGGACAGAATTTGTAAGACAATAGCATGCATTACTTTTGATCGACACCGCAATTCAAAGAACAAAGATTTTGAAGACAATAGCATGAATTTGATTGACACCGCAATTCAAAGAACAAGGACAGATTTCATAAGACAATGGCATGAATTACTTTTGATTGACACCGCAATTCAAAGAACAAGGACAGATTTCGAAGACAATAGCATGAATTACTTTTGATTGACACCGCAATTCAAAGAACAAGGACAGATTTCGCAAGACAATAGCATGGGATACGATTGGATATGTAAAAACTATCTGGGATGGTCCTATAATGATAACAGGGGACATGAACATCGACTTATTTTCCTCAGATACGAACTGCCGCAATTACCAAGGTTTATTAAAACAGTTCAATCTCACGCAAATCGTAAGGAATCCAACCAGAATCTCACAAAATTCAGCTACCTTAATCGACCACATATTAATAAGCAATCCAGAACTTGTAAAATGCACCGACATTCTGCCCTGCCACGACGTCAGTGATCACGACGGTCCATACGCCCTTCTTAACGTGCGACTGCCTAAGTATGAGCCAAGATATAAGCTGATTCGGAATGAGAAGTCTTTCGATAAAGACTCTTTTATTGAAGATGTAAAATGCCTCCCTTTCAGCTTGGTCTATGCTGTCTCTCATCCTGACGAAAAATTGAGCATATTTAATGATCTTCTACTTGACGTAATCAACAAACATGCTCCAATCAGGAGAATAAAGGTTACAAGACCACCTGCACCCTGGATGAACGATCCTGCAATCAAAAAGTTGCAAAATTTGAGAGACGTAAGTCGCTCTGAAGCCCATCAGTCACAAAATCCATCGACATGGGAAAAATTTAAAGAAACCAAACGCGCAGTAAAAAAGGCTATAAGGAGAGCCAAGTCTACCTTTTATCGTAAGGCTCTTTCCAAAGACAACCCGAAAGAGGTCTGGAAAATAATCCATGGTATTTTGCATCCTCCAGCAAAACGTGCTACTTTCAACCCTGCTGAACTTAATAAATATTTCGCAACTATCGCCAGTGTCACACTAAAGAAGAAAGCCATTCCAAGAAATGAAACTAGCCAGTTTATTAACAGCCTACCAGAAACCCGAAAAGATGATGATTCTGATTGCTTCCACCTCCATCGTACCAGCTACCAGAATGTCCTAAAGCAGTTGAAACTTTTACGCAATGACACATCGACTGGTCCTGATGAGATCCCAATTCGATTTGTAAAGATGGTAGACGAAATCCTTTGCTCTCCCCTAACGCATATCATTAATGCATTCATAGAAAGCAACACCTTTCCTACACTTTGGAAGGCTGCAAGGATCGTCCCAATTAACAAAGTGGCAACACCAACTGACAAATCTCATTTTCGGCCTATTGCTATTCTACCAGCCCTTTCAAAGATTTTTGAAAGAACCGTTTGCAACCAGCTCCTCGAATTCATAGACAAACGACACTTGTATAAAGATACGGTTACTGGTTTCAGGAAGGGTTTCTCGACTGGTTCGGCCTTGCTAAAGCTGAGAGATGATATCAAGAAAGCAATGGGCGCGAGTGAACTATCGATTATAGTACTAATTGATTTCTCTAAAGCATTTGATACTATTTCACATGACACCCTAATCAAAACTCTGCACAAATACGGCTTTTCGAGAGAATTTCTCCACTGGACGCTAAGCTACCTAGGTGGCCGCAGACAGTACGTGCAACTTGACTCTAAGAAATCCAAATTTATGACAACATATTTTGGTGTTCCACAGGGTTCCATTTTAGGCCCACTCCTATTTAATCTTTATGTGAACGATCTAAAAGAATACCTTCCATCTAAGTCGATTCAATATGCTGATGACACTACGATCTATGAATCATGCAGACCTTCTAACATACAAAGCGCTGTAAGTAAACTGAGTGATACTCTCACAAAGTTAGAAACCTGGTCGAGCGATAACTCACTGGCTATCAACGCTATCAAGTCCAAGTATTTCATCTGTTCGTCCAAAAAACTACATGATCGACATCATCTGTCTAACATACCAGTCTCTTTATCAATGGGTGAAAAGCCCCTTGACCTAGAAAGCAACCCACGTCTACTTGGCATCTACTTAGATAAACACTTAGACTGGTCAAATCACTTGCAAGAAGTCATATCAAGCTGCTACGGAAAACTTGCAGTCTTGAAGAAACTCAAAAACTTCACAACGTTTAAACTAAGAAAGCAACTTGCCGAATGCTTGATATTATCAAAGATTGACTTTAACGATCATGTCTACTCGCCCTTGACAAATGCACAAGTTAACAAACTGCAACGATTACAGAAGGCAGCTGCCAGTTTTGTTTTCGGTAAATATGTCTCCACTAAAGATGTCCTAAAACTGAGATGGCTTCCTGTAGAAGAGAGACGGGAGTTTAATTGCATGAAACTCGCATACAAAGCTATTCATTATGAAAACTGGCCAACAATCAACCAAATAGAAATCAAAACTACGGGTCGCATGCTTCGCAATAGCAATGACCTAAAGCTCATGTCTTCGTTGATAAAAGGAACATTTCAAGATCAAGCCAGCAAACAATTCAACAAACTTCCATCTGCTATTCGACACGAAACAACTCTATACTCTTTCTGTAACAATCTACGGGAACAGCTTTTTATGCGAGCAAATGAACGACTAACTACTTAACTATTTTTTCGAGTTTCTTGATGACAATTCATCTTAACTTTACATTTCTTTCAATTTCAATCACTATTCCTTTAATATTATTGTAAACATAGGGAAAAAAACTTTTTAGCTAGAGTTGAAGAGCCACACTTTAGTTGTGGATATGCTCTTAAAAACCATGTATGTATGTATGTATGTATGTATGTATGTATGCATGAATTACTTTTGATTGACACCGCAATTCAAAGAACAAGGACAGATTTCGTAAGACAATAGCATGAATTACTTTTGATTGACACCGCAATTCAAAGAACAAGGACAGATTTCGTAAGACAATAGCATGAATTACTTTTGATTGACACCGCAATTCAAAGAACAAGGACAGATTTCGTAAGACAATAGCATGTATTACTTTTGATCGACACCGGAATTCAAAGAACAAGGACAGATTTCGCAAGACAATAGCATGAATTACTTTTGATTGACACCGCAATTCAAAGAACAAGGACAGATTTCGCAAGACAATAGCATGAATTACTTTTGATTGACACCGCAATTCAAAGAACAAGGACAGATTTCGTAAGACAATAGCATGAATTACCTTTGATTGACACCGCAATTCAAAGAACAAGGACAAATTTTTTGTAAGACAATAGCATGAATTACTTTTGATTGACACCGGAATTCAAAGAACAAGGACAGATTTTGTAAGACGATAGTATGAATTACCTTTGATTGACACCGCAATTCAAAGAACAAGGACAAATTTTTTTGTAAGACAATAGCATGAATTACTTTTGATTGACACCGGAATTCAAAGAACAAGGACAGATTTTGTAAGACAATAGCATGAATTACCTTTGATTGACACCGCAATTCAGAGAGTAAGGACAGATTTTGTAAGACGATAGTATGAATTACCTTTGATTGACACCTGCATTCAAAGCGATCAGCGATCGCTGACAAAGGAAATTCTCTCAACCAGTAATTCAAAGCAAACAAGGCCGCAAAAATTTATTTGGAACCCAGGTAGTTGGCTCGTTCGTTGTGCATTCCAGAAATTGTTTTTAAGAGCAAGATCATTGGCAAGTATACCATTTTCAAATATTTGGAGACTTGTTTCTTGATTCCCCCTGTAGTTATATGTTCTGCTGGGATGAAGAAAGTATCAACAATATACGCATTGGCAAATAATAAGATTTCTTCAAATATTTAGTCCTGTTTGTTAAAAAAAGCCCAATAATGCTTTGCCCCGGTCAAACGAATTGAACATTTCGTTAAGCAATGCTCAACATTTGCAAACCTTTATTCAGCGCTGCTCAGTATAGGGTGATCAGCGAACTAAACATCTCACCCAACATTTTTTCTATTAACTATTTTTATTTTCATTTTCATTTTAAATTATTTATACACAAAAACCCTTCAGCTTACAAACGCAATACTTAAATAAGAAAATAAATATCCTAATTACATTGATATAATCTATATACAGTTAAAGCAAAATTATGTACAGTAACCTATCTAGTAGCAGCTGCTCTGATTTCATTGAACATTTAATGATTCTTATGGGCGTCGAAGCAATGCCCCATAAACAATCAAGATTTTGCACCAAAAATAATGTAAACAAAGAGTCTACTTTGTTGAGACATAAATCTTGACCAAAATGGAGTGCTTTCAGCTGATCAGAGATTCTGCGAGAAGACGACTTTGTAGTCATATGAAGCGAGGGAAATGAGAAACTGAGCGAAAAGCAGAAATGGGAAAGACTCAATATTCATGTTTTAAACGTCTTTCCTTTTCTTGTCGTACGAAAATATGTTGAGCATGAAGATGTTAGTTTTCAGAGAGAAAATGTCAACAAAACCGGTTGTTCCTATGGCACGAAAAATACCGATGCCCTGCCCAAGCTGAGCATGCGCGAGTTGAAGAAAGTTTGAGAGGGTGGTCAAACGAACTGAGCAACGCTCGGCAAAAGAAATCTTTAATGACTCTCAACAATTTTGATCGCCACCAAACAAGACTGAGCACGGCTGAGCACGGCTGAGCACGGCTGAGCAAGTGATCAAACGAACTGAACTTTTCTCTGAGCATGCATGTTGGGCGTTGCTCTGTCAAATGTTCAGTTCGTTTCACCGGGGCTTTAAGTCGTGAACAGACCTTAAGCCTGTCTGCCTTGAAGCCTATCCGCAGGCTAAATAATGCTTGGACAGAATAGAAAACATGTGTTACTCAGGTGGCAAATTGATACTCCCCTTGGGACGGACTATTTATAATTCAAATCTTCAATAAAACTTTAAATTAATAATTCGTAAATTTAATCATTCTGAATAAACATTTTAATCGAGGAACGAAGACGTAATTTTGCGGCAAACATCTGATTATTCGAAAAATATTAATTTATGAATTTCTCAGTTCTTTCCTCGAAAATATTGATTGGTTTGAAAACATAAATCTTGAGCCATTTGATATTGAATTTTCTTTCCTTTACTACTTAAACACCGATTAATTTAGAAATTGGAATGTTTGAACCTTCATTCCTCTTACAAGCAGATTAGTTTGAAAACATTAATTTTGAATCATGTTAAATTGAATTTTCAATTACGCGATGCCTCATCATTTTATTGTCTAAAAAAAGGAGGAAATTTAATATTTCCAAAATACATCAATCATCTTCGACAAATGTTGTGATCGAAGTCTCAACCTATGACACATGTCTACGGTTTTAAAGCAATCATAAGAAGCAACGAACTTTCGGCTCCAGTTTGTCTTGCATAATCTTTGTTTTTCTTTAAATTTGAGCTTTGAGTAGCTGTCTTTAATTTTGATATTCGGAATGAATTAACAAAAGTTCACTTTGAATATTTTGCAATTTTGCCACCATTTGTTTACCGCCACTGCTTGCGAGTTGCAGTGCATTCGATTTGAGAACGCAGTATCTCTTAGTAAAACTTCCTGGCCGCCATCATCAGCATGATCATATATTCTGGGCAATTTTTAGTATAGCCTTGTTCTCATATAGCTGCAAACCATGGCGACCCACCGGCGACCTTGCTGCTGTAGTTTTATTTTCAATGAGAAAACTCAGCGCCGAAGAGCTGACTGCTGGGGTGCTGCCACAGTCATCGAAAACGTTGAGATGAGTTCAGCCTTTTTGCTCTGCTTAAAAATTATAGCTATGAGAGCATGGGGCGGCGTCCTGCCGGCGACTGGTGAATTAATCTTTTATATTCTTTGGATCAGGTGACGTTCCTAAGCCAATCAAATGGAATGAATGATTCTCTTTTCGAAAAGCCCGTGAAAGCATGAGTGGCAGGACGCAATTAGGTTAGATTAGATCATATTAGATTCTTTGCTTACCTTGAAATACCATTTTTAAAGGCAGTGTGTCCATATAAATATTAGTTGCATGCACACTCGTCGAAACTGCTGACAGACTGCTGGCATGCATGCAGCTTTTGGATGATTTGATTGGCTTAGACTGAGTCTGTTTCAACTGATCGCATGAAATACATTGGACTTTAGACTGCGTGGGAAGGCATCCAATATCAACCACTCAATCTGCTATTCGCTCGAAAGCTGATCACATGAGTCACATGAATACATAGGAAGATATCACATGTTTGCGAAATATCCCCCTCGAAGCATGCTACTTAGATGGACACATTGCCTTTAAATATGAATTTTGCAAATTTTCGGCATTATGAATTACATAAAAGTGAAACAAAATATAGATCTGTCCAATCAACGTTGAGATTACATGAAAGTACATGGCTAGAGGATTGAAATAAGATCAAAACGAAAATTTTCTGGCCTTTCTGAGCAGAGAAATATTGCTTTGAAAATTCAGTCGACGTTATTCTGGAACTACTTCTGTAAACAAATCCATGAATTAGTCCCAACTTCAAAATCATTTTCTTGGCTAACCGTTGTCAAATTTTTAAAATTTTTGTGTTTCATAAACCTTCAGAGTGTGCTTGATGATATGGGCATGAAATAAATTCAGATTTTGAAACTTCATGTTTTGGAATTTCTTTCACTCCTTGGATCACTGTGGCATGCGACTTGTGAATGAATCCTTTGTATTCCTTGGATCAGATGACGTTCCTAAGCCAATCAAATGGAATGAATGATTCTCTTTTTGAAAAAGCCCGCTGAAAGCATGAGTGACAGGGCAGGACACAATTAGGTTCGATTAGACCAGATTAGATTCTTTGCCTACCTTGACATACCATGAAATTGTCTTCCTTGACATTGGCAGCCTTTCTCAGCCATATTTCTTGTCTTAACTCGCTCTTTCAAGTTCTTTGAGCATTTTGGACTTTGAGCTTCTTGGTTATTCATATTTTTCAAAGGCCGTGGACAACTCTGTTTACAAACTCGGGATTCAGCACAGCAGGTAAGCAGACTTTATCATGAATTTCACGTTTTTCCTTTGTTTCATGGAAGTTTTGTTGAAAGTTTTGGATTCCTCGATGTCGTTTTGTCCTATTTTGCCACCTTTCGCCAATTGTTGACGAAATAAACTTGTCTTTTTCTCGTCTTGAACTTCGGCTTGCAGTTTCAAGAAAATGAACTTTTGTTGGCCTAAATTTAACCAAAATTTTTTCAAACTCCAATATTTTCTAAACTAAGACAGGAATTCTCATTTTGGAGATATAACGCAATAGCTGTAAGCATCTAGTTTGTAGGAATGTTGCCTGTTTTGCTGTAGCCTTTGCCGGTTTCCCACAATTTTCAAAGGCAATTTTTCCTCGAGAGCCATGACCATCTAATCTTCGTTAACTTTATGTGCTTCCTTTCACAAACTTGTCTGCTTTTTAGTCAGAAAACAAACATTAACCTTGGTTGAATGTATCACTTTCGAACTTAATCTGATGTTTTCAGAAATGAAAGTATTTTAGAGTACTTGCTAGCTGTTTTGGCCACCAGAGCAATGAGAATAATAACAAAACTTTGACTTCGCTCTCAGAGAACTTTTCGTCGGGTTTGGCCTAACCGTAAACAAACATAAATTTGCATTGTTGCTTATTTTCTTCAAGACTAATGGGGAAGCTCTGACCTAGAAATAGGAGATTATGTTATCAAGGCTACCTTGTACAAAAAATTATCAGCTTTGATTATTTTGCCTATAAAAACGATAGTTTACTGCAATTATTTGCCCTTAAATCTGTTTTCTTTTTCTTGAGCAGGGTATTGCTTCTCTGATTTAAGTTTGCAAAGACATCTCCTTTTTTGGTTTGCTGCTCTTTTTTGTACATGCAATTCTCTATGAGACAAAGTGAAATTTGCTATGCAGCAAACATTTTTAGTAGGAGGAAATAATATTGTCTCTGTTTTATTTTAGGACCCAAACAGAACAAGATTATCCTTTACCAATCAAGCCCAACCTTGAAGCAGCATTTGACAACAACCACAAACGACTGCAATTCTTGCTTTTTCAATGCCTGAGGACTTATGCAAAACTGATGGAACATGACTGTTGCAAACAAAGCATTCCATGAAAAACAATATTATGATATATCAAAAAATTTGAGTAATCCAATAATTGATACTCTGATGATTTTACTCTGATGATAGGAAGATGGTAAGATAATAGCAATTGAATCATCACAAAATTGAAATCTTAATTCTTCCAATTCTGAAACAGTCTGAAACTTATTCTGAATTTGATCTGCAAAGACAATTGTTTGCAAAGACAAAGACAAAGCTCGCCCGTTTCACCCTGTAGGTGAAATGCCATGCTTATTCATGAGTTTCTGAAAATTACCAAAAAGCAGTTATTGCCGTTGTCCATTCAGAAATAGTCATTGCAATTTCAATAGACAGCATCCTTCCCTATCTTCCTTGTCTGTGAGTTTTTAGAGCCAACAAGAGAAGATTTCCAGACTGCATTGAGTTGCTCCATCATTGAGAGGAACTTGCTCAGTACAAATAACATATTTTCTATAATTTGCTATCCATTTGTCCATCAAAGGCATCTGCCATCATAAACAAAACAATTTTAGTTCTTGATCCATAAATATTCGAGTTCTTTCATTGGAAGCTGCTTCTTCTTGTCTCTTTCTTTCTGGAGGGTTGGAGAATTATTTGAAAACATGAAAGCATCTCTTGTCCTTCACTGGCAGCAAAAGGATCGCTAGTGCTCTGCATATTGGTTTCTTGCTTCGTTTCCTATCAGAATTAAAAAGTTTTCTTGAAAGCAAGCAGCAAGCAGACCACGCCGCTTCAAAACAATTTCTACGATCTACGGCATTTTCTAAATGTCATGGTTTTCAAGGCGCTGCTTACGTCACCAAAAACAATGAATTCGAAAAATTTGCCCAAATACGGATGAAAATCTCTTAAAATAAGACCATCACTCCTGTCAAATTGCGTGGAGTTTACCGGGAAGTTTAAATCAAAACGATTTTAGTTTTAAACATTTCTTAGATAAATTCACTACCTTTTAAGATTAAATCAACGCGGAAAAATCACACCGCATCACTGCAAGAAACGTTCAAAGTCGACGAAAATATTCACTTCCGGTCATTTTCCTATACATTTGTATAGGGGCATAAAAGCGAGGCTGAACTCCTCGAGAAAGGTGTTGTCGGGCGTGATTATTGTCCCACGCAATGATCTCGAAATCGGAATTGATTCTGACGTAACATCCAATTAATCAAGTCTTATGGACGTTTGTTACATCAAATTCATTTGCTGTTAGGGGTATAAGTCAAAGTGCAGACCCTATCTGATTAGTTGAGATCTGGCATCTGATGAGTTTACATCTAAGCAGCCTCGATCAACAGTCGTTGCTGCGCATTTTGCTTCCATTCATCTTTTAAGCAGAGGATCAGAGGAACTCGAATCATCAAATTATGAAATTGGAATTTCAGTTCACTGCAGAAGGTGACGGTGACAGTGAAGTTGCGGTTTTCAACGCCAATCGCTGGAAAAACAGAAGTAGAAAAGACCCAATGGTGTTGACGACTCCTTGTTCTCCTTGCTACGACGCTTAAGTGGTGTTGATGGGTCCAAACCCTGCCTGACTATTCTAGCTACAAAGCCAATGGATTACAACACTGTGCCATAACTTTCAATGATAACGTTGCACCAGGTGAGTTTCGTTGTTTCGTTTTCTTGGTTAGAGCAGTCTTTGGAGACCCATGTTGGTCAATTAGATGGACTGTAGGTCACTAAAAATTCATGAAAAGAGCAGAATTTACGAAATTAGCGAATTTTTGCAACTGACAGCCTCGTTTTGCAATTTTTCAAAGACACACATTACACCGGCATAGATTTCAATTGAATACGGCACGAAATGAATACAGAATGCTAACTGGCTTCGTCATTAAACCGGCATAATGTAAACGGTGAATACGGCATCATTTAATTTCGGATTCATATCGAGGCGATAATTTGGTAAAGGCTGCGTGCGTCTTGACAAATCCTCGCTTTGAGTTGAGCATGCTCACAACCTATCGCAATCATTTGGTACTGGCATAGTGCAAACGGCCATTTCGTGTAAACGAAAAACGAATACGCACAGTTTTATGCCGTATTCACAATTACGCACAGTTTTATGTCATATTCGTTTCGTACCGGTATATTGTAAACGGGGCCTTAGCCAATGCAAACGTAACAAAGCAAACCACAAAAGATGCCCCGGTAAATAGATGGCTACCTCATCTGTTGTGCATGTGAAAGAGAAGATACGTTCAAAAGAAGAAGGATGCATCGACATTTTTGCTTTAGGGACCATATCTAGCTAATTCAGAAGCTAAACAGTGGGCATGGAACGTTTAATTTCCTTTCGATTCATGCACAATAAAAACGCAGTCTCTGACACGAATAGTTTCTTCATTAAATTGGAAATGGGACCTTTCTGGCGTCTTCTTGTCTCGTATCTTGCTAACAGCCTAACCAATTTTGTTGTATTGCGCAGTCTTCTAATTTAGGCTACAACGCTTTTAGTTGCCTTGTTTGATTTCCATGACAAAAGAATAAGATCGTCTGTGATACAAATAATTGCTTGAATAAATTTACTGAAAATGAGAAAGGGATTTTGCTGGCTTCTTCTGGACTCGTGTCGTGCCAAAACAACCTAATTCAGAGAAGGTCAATTTCATTGTTATGATAGTAAAAAAATAGATCGTGCATTGCCAAGACAACCATGTGGGTTGGGAATAAATAATAGCCGGGAAAGAGGTCAAGGGTTTGTCCTGCTTTTTTTCCCTTCTTTCCTTGTTTTTATTTGTTTATTAATCTAGATTTTTAGCGAGGTCAAGGGTTCGTTCTTCACTATTTTCCTTCTTTCCTTTTTTGTTTTTTTCTTTTTATTAATCTAGATTTTTAGCTATGGCACCCAGGGTATGTATCTTTTTGAAATGCGCAGTTTTCCGATTGAGGTAAGCACGTTTTAATTCCCACCGAACTTTCAATCCGATATATATTTCTTTGAATAAAATACAAAGATATACAAATCTTTTCTTGAGTAAATTTACGGAAAATGAGAACGAAATTTTCATAGCGTCATCTGGACGCGGATCATGCCCAAGAACTTAAAATATTTGTTGTTGAGCACAGTTTTCGTATTTAGGACTGCATATTATTAACTTCGCGCTGCTATTTCAATTCAATCTATCTTTCTTTGAATAAAGCACGCAAGAAGAAGGTTAGCTCTGATAAAAATCATTGCTTGTGTAAATTTACTGAAAACGAGAGTGACATCTTCATGGCGTCTTAAAGTCTTCTGGACTCGAATCATACTGAAACAGCTTTAAATGTTGGTTGTAGCGCGCAGTTTTCCTATTTCGGATTGCACATTTGTAATTTCCCATTACCAGTTCAATTCATATCTCTCTTTGAATAAAAACAAAAAAACAAGGCAAGCTTTATGAATGAATTCTCTGAAAACAAGAGCGAAATTTTCATGGCGTCATCTTGACTCGCAACATGCCCAAAGAGCCTAAGATTTTGATTGTAGCGCACAGTATTCGTAGCTATGATTGCATTTTTTTAATTTCCCGCTGCTATTTCAATCCAATCTATCTTTCTTTGAATAAAACACAAGGTAAGCTTTTATTTGAATACAAGGTAAGCTCTGATACAAATCGTTGCTTGAGTAAATTTACTAGAAATGAATCTTTCACAGACATTGATTGAATCCCCAGGAGTCCTATTGGTTTGAAAGACTCGGTTTGTTTTCTTTGATCAACCTGAATCAAGCATATTCGCTAAGATATCCAGTTGGTTTTGCAAGCATTCTCTCGTATTCTTAAATACATTTCGTTATGCACTATGATTCGGTCTTCATTTGATCTACTGCTCTATCCATTTAGCAGATATCGTATTTTAAAAATGAATGACCTGATTTAAAAGATGAGATCTCGTAGGTTTATAAATAGCCTATTGTATTTTATTCTCTCGATGTGCGCACCAACAAAGGAAAAGTGGTGTGTCAGTTTTCCTTTGTTCTATTTATAGAGCTGCACCATTGTGTTCATCGTACTTCATGGCCTTGTCTTTAATTCTTTGGTGCTGTTTTCGAATATATTTATATGTTGGTCCGTCCCTTGGTTTTTAAAAGGATTGGGTCACGTAAAATAAACAAATATCTTTCCAAACGAAGCATAGGGCTCAAATCTTTAAAAAGGTCGGTGTGAAATTCTATTACGGTTTTCCTTGAATTAAATGGTTTGGAAGGAACTTAGCGTTATTTACTGTAAATCTGCCGCGGCAATTTGTTGATATCTTGATTAGTCTCAAAATGGCGGCATTTATCAAATTTGAGGCTATGACGTCATCAAATTTCTAAATCCTAAACCAGAAAAGATACTGATTTCTGCTTTTCACCATATTGTAGGCCTTCATAAACTGTGGTTTTCTTAGGAGTTACATGATTTTTTCTCCTTTGGTTTAGGATTTAGGATGATTTAAATGTTTTCAAAATTTTTGCATCAATTTTCTCAAAAATCATTAAATTGCTGTCATTTTGAAAAAAAATCAAGATATCAACAAATCTCCACGGCAGATTTACAGCAAAGTACGGTAAGTTCCTTTCAAGCCGATCGATTCAAAGAAAAATGGAATAGAATTTTACACCCACCTTTTTAAAGATTTTAAAGATTTGAGCCCTATGCTTCCAAACGACAATTTTGCAGCTTTTTGACAGGCCATATCACACAGATTTTTCCCACTATTTTTCTTGAAATAAAAGCGCTATTTTGAAGATGGACTGTTGAATTTCCGAGAGAAACAAACGAAACACCCATATGTTGTAAGATTGCAAAGATATTGGTGGACTATCAGTAGCAACTTTATTGTGGGTTCACCCCATCCATCAAAATTTGTCCAGAACACAATTGACACGTGTGTGCAACAATATAGATCATAGAGATAACAGGTTTGTTTACGGTTACATGACCCTGCCCATTTAGGATGGTTGATACGATTCCAATTGATTCAATGAATTGATGGATGTACTCGACGTGTTTTTTTTGGCGTATGTCTTTCTGTTTATAGAATGAATCAACATAGTTTCATACTGTTATGCATTTGTATGGCCTGGCTTGGGATCGTTTGCGATCAGAAACAAAGGTTTTCTCTCTTACTTGTGAATTGGTGAGTGTGCAATTTTACCCTTTTTTGGTGCCAAATCAGCAGTGTTTAGCAATGTTGCTGTTTCGTTTTGACGAGCCCCAACTCGATGGCAAGACCATCTGCCTCAGAATAATGTAGGTCAACCACCCAAAAAAACGTAGCAAATATATTTCTCCCTTGAATTCAGAAACGTCATAAGTAGTAATTATCGGCTCGAGCCCTTCTGAAACCAACAGCATTCAGTTTCTGTAACGAAGGAATGTTGAAAATAATGTCAGGACATGTACCTGCGTGAGTCACTATGTTATCAGTGACTTTATCCCTATCACACATGTTCAGAAATTTGATTTGGACGTTTCTGGCTCAAAGGTCGATTCGCCACATATGTTAATCAGTTTAATCTTTAGCAAGAGAAAAAAGAAATCCCAAACAAATTCAGTCTGGTCTTCCTTTCTTCTGAAAAATCTGCACCAGCTGGTAGCACCAAGTCGCAGTGTGCCGTTAATACAAGTGATACTCATCGGCGTAGGGGGAGATCAAATTTGGAGGGGGACTGCTCGATAAAAATTCCATTGTTTGAGAAAATTTTGCCCGACTTGAGGCGGATTTCTGCCCGATTATGGCTGATTTTCGCAAATTTTTCTGACGTTGGGGGGCTGCAGCCCCCCTGTCCCCATGTCTCCTACGCCTATGGTGATACTCCTTTTTGCGCAATGGTTTGTGCTGTAAGGCTGAAAATGTTTTCATCGATGGTTTGATTTTGAACGATTGCCCTGTGAAATGTAGTTTTCAGAGAGACAACGGGATCTTTTTGGAAACCCACGTGAACATGCACATTCTATATCATTGAAGAAAATCGACAAGTTCTTTCCTACAAAAGCAAACGAAGAAACAATTTAGTGAAAGAAAAAAGTATGGTACTGGAGCATTTTTTACAGGTTTTCAAACTGTGCCAACAAGGACAGATTTTGTAACACAATAGCATAATATGCCTTTGTTGAAACCTGAATTCAAAGCGATTTGTGGCTGCAGATAATGGAAATTCTCTCAACCATAAATTCAAAATAAACAAAGCTGCAAAACCTTTTCTGAAACCCAAGTAGTAAGCGCGCTCGTTGTGCATTCCAGAAATTGTTTTTAAGAGCAAATATGAGCATATATGGAAAGAAGAAGGATATATCTACACATTTGCCACGGAATTTTAGTTCTTTGGTTCAGAATCCAAGCACTAAGTGTTTTAATTACACCAAAAAAACTTGAATCTCCTCCCAATCGACTTTTGATTCAAATAAATTAAATGTGTAGATATATCCCTTTTCTTTCGATCTATGCTCATGTTTGCTCTTCAAAGCAATTTCTGGAATGCACAACGAGCGAGCTAGCTACCTGCATTTCAGAGAAGCTTTTGGGGCTTCGTTTGTTTTAAATTACTGGTTGGGAGAATTGCCTTTGTCTGCGATCGCTAATCGCTTTCAATTGCGGTGTCAATCAAAACCAACTCGTGCTATTGTCTTACCAAATCTGTCCTTGTTAATTGTAGGATAATTGTTAATACGTAGCCGAAAACAAAGCAATTTTGACAGCCTCCAGAATGGATTTCACACCTGCCGCGTAGGCAACAAAAATGAAGATGTTTTTAATCGATTATCCTCATAGGTGCGAAATCTTTTCTTCAGAAAGGCAAACCTTTTTTCGGAAACCTGCATATATACACCTGGATGTAGCTTCTGATGTTATTTTCAACATTCAAAGGAAACATGCCATTCAGGTTTGCGATGTCTAATGCTAAGACAACATACAAACATACGAGAAGATAATTCAATCAAAAATGTTTGCATTTTGAAGCACTAAATTCGAAAAGTTTGCTAAGTCAACGATTGCTTATCAAATATTCTCAGAAATTGATTAGTTAATTGAAGAGATCCATGTTTTGACACAACAAAGACCATGCCGCCAAGTTTCTTTTTGTTTATTGTTTATTGTTTATCGAATGACAAAGCTTTTCAATTGATTTGCGGCTTTGCATTCAGCCAAATTCAATGCATCAATAAAAACTGATAAGCTCATTCTGAAATTTTCAGTTCTTCGAGGCAAAATTTGTCAATAAGTTTATTTGATTTGCCCTATGAGCTGTTTAATTGAAGGATTCAAGTTGTTTGCCTTGAAAGAATTGATCACATTTGGTTCACAACTTTCGCATGAGAGCATCGGAAGAGAGTTCACGAATCACACCGATCAGAGTCAACTTTGCAGAAGAAGATTCACTTGTTGCAAGAGTCAATAGGAAACTCATCGGAAGGTAAGCTAATGCGCACGAAGACTAATGTGTTCATTTGCATGGCTGCCACTTTTATTTTGCTACCATCGATCAAAATTATTTTCTTCAAGATTTCTAAGGTTGCTGAAATAATTACTTTCAAAATGTTTAATCATTTCGTATTCTGGTTCTGGTTCTGGTACTGGAGTTGCTGCTCTTATCATGCTCTGCCTTAGCGGTGCTATTTTTCTAAAATGATACACGGTGCAATTTTTTTAGCAACCTGTGTTGCAACGCTGTCGCGAAACCAATTGCAAACCGAATGCCCCATGTAACATGTCTACTCTGCAATTTGCAACGCAGTTTTTTTTTTGCTCTCGCTATGATTGCCAGAATTACCGGGTGCGCCAAAATAAGCTATGCACGTTTGGCAGGCCACAGTAAATCGTACACTGGACTGATTTTGACGATTTATGACTTAATCGTTAGCAGAAAGCCTGAATTAGATACTGTGTTTTTTTGCAAATTTTTTCATTTTCAGTTTTTAGAGCTAGAAGCGAGTTTCCTAAAATTTTAGCTTTAGAAAACACTGAAACCGAGCAAAAATGTCGATCAAGTTTTCTAAGGAATCGACATGAATGGACAAAGAGAGAACTTGTTCGTGGTGATTTGCGATTTTGAAATCGACCAATTGTAATCTGCTGTACGAGAGTTCGCACTAAACCCCCAAATTCCCCCCGAAAACGTTTTCTCTTTGTTCATTCATGTTGAATCTTTTAAAATTTGATTGACGTTTTTAATCGTTTTCAATGTTTTCGAAAACGAACATTTTAAGAAACTCTCTTCTAACTCTAAAAAGTGAAAACGGAAAAAATTTGCAAAAATTCCTAGAATCTAATTCAGGCGTTATGCTAGAGATTAAGTCATAAATCTTCAAAATCGGTCCAGTGTACGATTTATCGTGGCCTGCAAACGTGCATAGTTTATTTTGGCGCACTCGGTAGAACTCTGTTCGACTCTCTAGACTTTCTGCAACGATTGCAAGTATTTTGGGGTCATTGCACCGTGCAACACGTGATTTTCAGGCACGCAGTTAGTAAATTTTGTCTGCCCCCAGTCTCCATAAAACTGCGTGGCCTGAATCATTGCAAGCTGCAGAAATTTTTGCAGTTTGTAACACCCCGATAAAATCGTAATTGCAAGACAAGTTGCAGAGAAAAATTGCACCGTGTAAGACTCAGGCAGGCTTCATCGCATTTAGACTTCGGATTGCAAGGCTTTATCTCTAAATTATGCATACTTCTTCAAGAAAATGCTATTATCTTACAATTTATATTCGAATCTTCGATCATCCACGCTATACAATATCATTACATTATCTTGGTAAGTAAGTATCTCTTGTGTCTCTTCGAAATGGATCATCGCTTTTCAATTTATCAGCGAGATGCATCATCGCTAGTAGGGCAAGAGCATAATTTTCCCAGGTTTGCGTAACTGAAATCATTATGCAAGACATGTCTACAACCAGCGAAGAAATAACACCTGTATGATTCAAATCTTTAAAAATGATAATTTTTATGGCTATTGAATCTACCTTTAGACTGAAGGCTTGAAAGTAACAGTAACTATTCGTATTCTTATATCCATATTTAAAGTTGGTATTTACAATAGTAATGAAAAAAACATACAAATTCAAACCAACTATTTACAAACAAAATAGGTATCTATATATTTACTTTATACAAAATTAGTGGCATATTTTGCAGGTGCATTTGTCTCCAGCACAGTGCTTGATCCTCTTTTTGAAAACCGAAAGTGTTGGCTCATTTTTGACACTGTCATCGAGGGTGTTCCAGACGAAACTCCGTCTGAAGGACAGTGAGTCTTGCCCAAAACCCTGTGTTTATTGGTATAATTCTGCCATGGAATGAATGACAACTAGATTTATATTTCGACTCGTCTAAAGCTGTGATGTCATCATAATTCTAAATCGTAGATCATAAGAGTAAAAGACTTGTGCTTGACACCATATTGTAGACCTTCATAAACTATGGTTTTCATGACAAATTCTACCAAGTTTCTTCCAACGATTTAGAAATTACTACCGGGTGAGTCAATAAAACGAATCCCCGTTTGAATGGCCACGACTCCCTTGATAGCAAGACGATGATATCGGCAAATATATAATTTAATGGTAAAATTTACCTGACTGAATCAGCCTCTACATTCTGAAATATAAAGGATTTTTTCTAGAACGCCTCTTGAAGAAACCATCGAAATGTGCCCAAAATCACGACTAAATTTTCCTAGCATTTCTGCCTTACGCGGGCCTTATTGCAATGACTTTTGCACGCTTTTGCGCGGAGGATGAGCAAATCTTCTCCCTGGTATGAATAGCCTATCCAGGGGATTGCAGTCTACCAAGAGGACAAAATACATTAATGCACGTCGTGAGTGTTCACATACTTAGGATGGAAAACCAAGAACATGTTACTCGTCGTTTTCATTCGTTTTTGCATGTTTTCGAAAGGAGCTTTCTGCAGAAAATTTCCGATATCCACGGGAAGGAATGGCCGATTAAATCCGGGTAAATTACTGAACCTAATTGAACATATCGGCAATAAAACAATAAAGTGTTCAATATCATTGCTTTGATATTCAAGGAGCAGGGCTTTTTGACTCACCCTCACCCGATATAGTTAGTAAAGTTTGTAAATAAAGTTTGTAGATTTTGCAGTTAACTGATATATATCATCGTCTATTCTTGCTGATCATACGTCACCGTACATTACGTCATTTATTGAATTTACGTTTTCAATCAACAATGCACAGTCATTCTTACCAATGAACGGGTATCTTCTTGTAAATTGTTCTCGTATCAAAAGATCAACATCAAATTTTTCATAAAAGATATACCATGCACAAAGTCATCTCATACAATTAATGAAAGTTTGCTCATCTATTATTCATACTGAAATTAATCTATTGATTTCTGTGATATATGCTTGTTTGTTTTGTTTGTTAGATTCATTGCTCAAATCTCATTTCAGAAAAACACTCGATATTGATAGAGGTTTTCTTTAATTTTACAGCAAAGAAGAAGATGAGATCGCATCATTTGGAATGAGGTTAATTGCACTTTCTTTCCCTTGTTTATTTTCTTCCTGTCAGCAAAGGCGTTAACAGAGTCAGGAAAAAATTACTGTCAAACGGTTACTGACTGTGAGGCAGATGTCATAAAACACAGGAAGTATGTATGCCACACCCTAAACGCATCCATTTTCCATTCAAATATGAGGAAGGTTCCATCAAAAGCATTATTTTTTCCGGAGGGAAACTGAGCATTTTTGCGGACTGTGGGCATTAAGTCTTGAAATTGATTGTACGTTAAGGAAACTTTTGCTGCTTAAGTAGAAAGTTAAATTCATCGAAAGTTTAAATTGATGGAGGAAAACTGGTAGAGCTTTCAAGAAAACCATACTTCACTACAGACAACCGATTTAGATGGTAAGCACGTCCGTGTTTTTTTGGTGGACGATTTAGGAATTTGATAAAGTAACAACCTAAAACTAACTGAAGTACGAAACTGTTGTAATCTCTTTGGTCAGCGTTCAGAAATCCCTGAATTGGACCATTAATGATATGGAGACAACAGCCTTGTGTGATCTCCTTTTATATGGCAGTTCAAATTTGAATATAATCACCAATAGAATGATCATGGATGCCATTATATTATGCATTAAGACAACTCAACGCTTTTAGTGAATCTCCAACGTGCGTTGCAGCAGCTACCCCCTTTTACTTTTGTTGATTTATATTTACTTTGTAATGGCTAGTTTACTGTAAATGTCTCTCATAGTGGGAACAAGATGACCTTGGGTCTTTTCCCGCTATGAGGGGCACAGTTATAGTCAAATAGTGGTTGCAGTTATTTCTAAATTGATATATAAAAAAAAACTGTTGTAATCTAGAGAAGCGGATGTCCCAGAAAAAGGTATATAGATTTGGTTGGGTGCAGCAATGTGAATTTTGTTTTAATAAATGATTAATCAATTTCAAAATGATTCTCGACCGTTAAATTATACGTTGATACCTCATTTGTATGGAGTGCTAGATGCAAAAAAAATAATTTAATGGTTGTATGTGCTAAAATTTTACATATGCTTGTTTATTTGAGTAAAATTTTACATATGCTTGTAGTTATGTTAAATTTGACACATGCTTGTAGTTTTATAAAATTTGACATATGCTTATACAAACGAGGTCATATTTTCACATTGCTTAACCATGGCAACGAAGTTATATTTTCACATTGCTTAACCATGGCAACGAAGTTATATTTTCACATTGCTTAACCATGGCAACTGATCCATTTTTACATTGCTTGACCATGGTAACGAAATCGCAACGAGACTAGGTGGCAACGAGCTTGTACAAAAATAAAGATGGCTGCTCGCTGCTTTTTGCTTGCTGTTTTGCTTTTAGTTTTAATCGACATGCCGTGTGTATCTTTGAGTGGAGGGGTGATTCTGTTGAAGATGTCCTAAGAGAACTTCCCAGCGTCCATTCTCAGTTAGGAAGTGATCCTGAAACTTTTGGTTACAACCGAGCCCAGTACATACTCCTTGTTGGTTCATAATATGCCAGGACACTGCAGTTGTTTGTAACTAGAATCCAATTTGAATCCAAACCTCGTTGCAATTTCGTTACCATGGTCAAGCAATGAAAAAATGAATTCGTTGCCATGGTTTAAGCAATGTGAAAATATGACCTTGTTTGTAAGCATATGTCAAATTATATAAAACTACAAGCATGTATCAAATTTTACTCAAATAAACAAGCATATGTAAAATTTTAGCACATACAACCATTAAATTATTTTTGTTTGCATCTGGCACTCCATATGAGTGCATGTGATAGAACCACAGTAATAGCAAAACATTATTTTGGCTGCGCATAGGGTGTGAACTGAACTCCATTTTTTGTGGCTGCTAAATCTCATTGTCAGAGCTGTATCATTGTGTTACAAAATTCAACTTTTTCCCCTACAAATACTAAATAGTGATCTTGCTATAGGAGACAGAGCCAAACGGCAGCGCTTTGTTGCCGATGCGGGAGATGCTGATAATACTGAATTCATATTTGAAGCGCGTTCAAATAAAACTCGCTTCTTATCCAAGAAAGCTCATGTGTCAAGAAACGCGTTCATTTTATGAGCAGCGCCAAAAATGAATTTTTCTTTGTTATATTATTAAACCTAGATGTTACCTAACCTACGTTGCTATAAAGGAAGGTCTTATGTGGGCAATGCTGTGGCTGGGGTTTTTGTCGTGAAACCAAACTTAATCATCTCCAAAAGATCTGGAATAGCGCTGCTAGAATAACTGCCCGTAGTCGCTATGATGCTTCTCCTACTCCTCTGCTCCAAAATCTTGGCTAGCCGTCACGTAAAGATCTTATCGGAAAAGAAACAGCATCAATGACTCATAAATTATTGAACTCACTTGCTTCTCGTTATTTAGGAGAACGTGGCTAAAAATACCGTCCCGGGCTACCTTTAAAAAAACCATATGAGAGGTACATTTATTATTCTATTTATTTTTGTTATGATTGATCCTGTAAGGCTGTAAGTATATTGTATCAGTTATACCTAAATATTGTACATGGGATGTGATTGTCTTTATATAGGCTTTTTTATAGTACTGCAATTTGCAATTTGCATCTTCTCGCTAGAGTGTTTGATTTGCTGCGACCATTTGGACATATCGATCTTTCAAATGAGGTTTTGACACAACTTTTATTATATGGTGATAAAGACCTTCCAAAGGACCTCAACAGAAATATACTCGAGCTGACTCTACATTACATCCACGCAACTAGTCGCTTCAGTTGAGATCACCGTAAATCTAGTTAAACGTCGCCAAACCACTAAGTCCATTTTCGTAAAGTTTCTTGTCGTAGAGTCCTGTCCATATTTTCCTTTGCAAGCCTGTAGGCTTATATTAGAAATCCAGACCCGATAGCGGTGTCTCGAGCCATGGGGACCTTGGGTGGGGAGCAGTGACGGGGACGGTTGTTGTCGTTGTTGTTTCCTCGGCGGGCGTTTCGATTGTTCACTATTATATTTTGGCCTGACATCTAATGTGAGACCGGCTCAAATATTTATTTGTAAAATGTTTTTATAATTAGCATTTCTATCTGTATTAGTTGCAGCGTATGTATAGTAGTTTGTAGTAGTTGTATTTTAGTTTATATTAATTCCAGGGGGTAGACATGACATTTTGCTCCTCCTGGTCCCCGTCCTTGTAGTGTGGTATAGTAGATTGTAGGTAGTGTTTAGGTAATTTTGTTGTAAATTTTTATATTGAATATATAAAAAAAAAATTTGTACAAAGATTTAAAAATAAAAAATTGAAATTAGAATTCAAGATTTAATTTTAGTTTACTCATCAAAACGCTTCACAACCAGACACAAAATTCACGAGCAGGCAAGGTTTGGACGAGAAACGTATATCTTGTGTAAATCCTATCTAATCACAATGCGCCACGCCCCGCCCAATGCGCCACGCCCCGCCGCATTGCATTGCACAGCATCATGTCGCCTTCAATGTGAACTCAGCCAATGTGAACTCAGCCAATGTGAACTCAGCCGGTTTTAGTTGGAGCACAGCCAACGCAAATGTAGTATTGAAACGAAACTAGCTTATATACTCTCAAATTCTGACTTCGATTCAGACATTGAAATCATCAAGTAAATGTTGGATAGTCTTGAATGAACAGTTGTGAGGTGTTTGCTAACAGATATCATACATTCATTCTTTTATGAAATTTGAAGAGCTAGAATGGCTTACAAAGTTGACTCAATGAAGACAGAGCATAGTCCAAAAGATGAACCCGATATTTGCATAGAATAAATGCGTTTGTACAGAGACGAAAAGTTACATCCAACAAATGTTTAAATGATAGGACAGGTCAGATCACCCAACAAACTTTATTAAACACTTCATTTTAAGTCTTATGTTACACCACAAGTGGCCAGCATAATGGTCTTGACTATGGTTTCATAAGTCATGCGCCAATGCCAGATTCGAAATTGTACGTGAGGATGCCAGTTTGAAATGTGTTTGTTGCTGAATTTGCCATCATTCTTCACAAAGATACAAGGTGATACTTCTAGTTTTATTTTCTCGTTTTCAAGAGTCATTAGATTACTCTTTGCTCCTTATAAACACAGACATTTAGTAGTAATTCATTTGAAGTATACTTTCCTAGTTGCGATTGGCTGCTAGTTGTTAGGATGAAACCATCAGCATGAGATCTTGAAGTGGGGTATCTAGCCATATAAATTACATATCACTGATTTGCTGTGATCACACGTGAGAAAAAGACGCAATAAGCAAACTTTCGCTCGACGTCAGCTTTCAGAAATCCCTGCAACAAATTGCAGATAAATCTAGAACGCCATGAGTTATTTCAACGAGATAAATTTTGGTATTTAAGGTAGCCTTTTCACTATAAAATGACATGTGTTACGATGATATTGATGGTTTATTCGAAATTACACAGTTCGTCAAACGTCTATCCTATTTTTACTCAGTAGAAGCTTGTTTTAATGCACACAGTTATAGGTATCGAATCTTAGCAAAACTTTAAATTCCATCGTTTAAGATATCATTGCCATATCCTTCCAACTGAATTGATGTAAGGAGACTATAGGTAATTTCTCAGAATCCGTAAGAGAGCATTTTTTGTATTATCAGTATTTTCAGAATTATGGCGTTTTTAAAATTTCAGCGAATTTTGAAGTTGTGTCGTCATCAAATGGCTAAATCTCAATCCGTAAAAGCTACAGACTTGTGCTCGCTATCATCTTGTAAACCTTCACAAATTGAGGATTTCTTGTATTATCTTACATTGATTTTCTTCGATTGGTTTAGAAATTACGGTGCTTTTAATGTTTGCCAAAGCTCTGTGGTATATCATGTCATGAACATAGTTCAGTTCAGTTCAGTTTATATTTTAAATTCCACTACATACAATTCAAAAATATTAACAACACATACAAAAAACTAAACTACAAGGATATGAGACATGTTACAGAAAAAGTAATACATTTGAATGGGAAATTAATACAATATACGAATACTAGGAACAAAATTAATTGCATGCAGAGAATTACTTAAAGGAGGAGCCCCCTCTAGTAGGTAAACTAATCGAGGAGGGAGCCCCCCCCCCCCTATCCTAAATGGTTATTGAATGAGTTTGGTTGAATTTGAATAATCCGAGGAATAAAACTTTTAGCATTTCATATGTAAAATCGTGCAAGATATCAAAATAGCTCAGGATACCACGCTAGCGAACCTATACGCACTACTGTGGTGGATACGCCATACCGGGGCGGTATATTATCCATACTATGGCGTATCCACCACAGTAAGGATAATATACCGCCCCAGTATGGCGTATCCACCACAGTAGTGCGTATATGTTCGCTAGCGTGGATACATTAGTTGACCTTTTTCAGTAAGTAAATTTTCAATTTTGTTTTGAAAGATGTTTTTGATAAAAACATTGCAGTGCTAAAACTACTGTTGATATGAAAGATACTCTTGCTGGAATTGGCAGCAGCCAAATTACAGTAAGTTCCCTGAGAGCAATTCAATTGAAAGAATGAGGCAATAACATTTTACACGAATAACTTTATCAAAGTTCTGAAAAGAGTCGATGCCTATGTTTGCACACAGTAGTTTCACGGTAAATATCGACAACAGCTTTGTATTGTTCTAAAGTTTTGATTGTACAGGATTTCACCAAGCATTAGTTTAATCTAACTGAAGCTGTTTATGTTTCATAAGGCTAAATATAACCTGAATAGAGAATTTCTGGCATAACATATCATAAAATTGAAATATCAGTAACCGCTCTTAATCAAATTTCATGAATCATTAGAAACATACTACGTCCAGGCAATTTAAAATTATTAGATTGATACTCATCCAAAATTGACCAAATTTGTAGCAAAAGAAACAATAAGATTTTATCTTGCAAAGAAACGTGTACTTATTCTATCTCATAAACCAGAAACTTTTGAATGATAATATGCTTAGGTAATATAAGATGGTTTGGTTAGATGAATTTTAGAGAAAGAGCTTATAAGACTTTGCTTGCTATGTTGTTTAACCAGTGATTTCATCAATTAACCTTATTGAAACGTTTCGGAGATGCAAAGGAAACTCAGTCGTGCCGACAGACCTCAGGATATTTCTGGATATTTCAGTAGAATACCTGGACCTCCGTGTATATTTTTATTACATAAACAACCAGTACAAAATGTGCTGTGTGCCGTATGTTAGATTAAGAGTAAAACTGGACGGTTGTTCGCAGGTTTGAGAAATTTCAACTATAATTTTGTAGGTAATTGTGCGAATAAAAACTAAAGTATTTTCCATGATTAATTTTGCGTTTTCGCAAATAACGTGACATTTGATTTGAGACAGACTTTAGATATACCATCATTTCTATTACAGTCAGTCATCTATGTGAGTCTTCTTGGGAGATGTTCATGTCATTGAGTCTTCTTGCCAAGGGAACCTACCAACCCATATATAATACTATCAAAAACAAGTGTGGCACTGTCATAGCGGTAACTCTTGTCTGGGGAAAGTAAGAAAAATTTGTCTATATTGTCCACCATTCATTAGTTTCGCTACATCGAATGTAATACTTCCGATGCATTTAAAGTGGGCTGGTTATTAGCCTACTGCCATCCCGATATAAACTTTGCAGATAAATATTTTATCACTGTATGAAGCAAGCTACGAGTACGCTCAATTTTTTATAAGAAACAAAGGTCTGGTGCTGGTAGGCAGTTTCTTACATTTTTGGGCCATTTTGCTAGCAAAAGTTTCTTATGTGTTTCTTATACTTTTAATGCCCGAAGTGTAGAGTTAATTTTGTTCGGTCTAAAAGGCTCCCAAATTACTTAGTAAGATCTCAATACAAGTAGATAACATAATTCGCACTCAAAATAATGTCCAAACAGTTTCTATAACTGTACACTGTCAAACGTTTTTTTAGTGAGATAGGAAAATTGAAATTGTAAATTGCAAAAGTTTATTAGCTTTTTCAATTCAGGTAGGGTTCTCTCTTAACTTTCGAAAAATTGAGCCTACCGTTTCTTATAAGCGGTTTTTAAAAAAAAAATGAGAGTGTATGCTCTCATTCTTCAAACATGGCTAATGCGGGCCTTGCATTAATGTATAAAGACGAGGCTATATTGTTAGCAAATATTATCTAAGATTTAGATCTGCTTTAAAGTATTTTGACATGATATTCGTTTGTACAATCATTTGTAACTTGAAAAAGATACGACCAATTTATACAAACTACAATTTGTTATCCCTGGTGAAATGTTTAGCTACACCAATAGGTTCTATTTGATATGATGGGAACTGGCTAATGGCTATCAAGCACGGGGGGGGGGGGTTCTTCCATAGTAAAGGTACCTGGGGATGTGCCGCGAGCAAGGGTATACTTTTTCGGACTTCTAGTCTAGCCAAGGGTATACTTTTTTGCAATTTTGGCCAGCAACGGTCTAGCCAAGGGTATCATTTTTGACAATATTGGTCTAGCGAACGGTCATGACATCATATTTGGCACAAATTTTGCAATATTGGTCGAGAAAATGGTCAAAATTGGTCTAGCCAAGGGTACCATTTTCGTAAAAATTGGTTCAAACAATGGTCAAATTGGTCTAGCCAAGGGTATCATTTTCGTAAAAATTAGTCTAGCCAACGGTACCCTTTTGAAGATGCTCGCGGCAGACCCCTACCCAAAATTTGGCCGAGAACCCCCCCCCCCGTGCTATCAAGTACCTGAAGATTTCTCAAACTCATTCATTTGAAGAACTTTAAACATAAAATATCGTGCACATAGATAATTTACAAAGTATGTCATTTGTAACAAAGAAATTCATATAACAAAATTGTTTGTTTATATCAGCTGATGTATCATTGTTTCAGTTTTATTGTAAACACTTCTAAACAAACAAGCTTTCTCAGTGTGCACATTGAATATTTTTGTAGTAACATTACAACGAAGGTATGCCACAACAACGTTTTTTCATCAGCAATTCAAACATGAGCTTTAATTTTTATATTTTTTGAATTTGGTGCACTCAGTTTTCATATATCTATTACAAACTACGAATTGGTTCGTTTACGTCCAGCTGTGAAGTAATTAAAAGTTTCTATGGCTTGATTGCTGAAGGAAATATGCAGTAAGGCTCCTGAAAAGAACTATAGCGGGCCTCTTAGAGTGCGACAGGGTTTTCTTTTGGTAGTAGTGAAATGATGGGTGACTGGGTGAGTCAAAGAAGAGTCAGCATGTTTTGCAGGCTGTGGAATAAAAGTACGCTGCCGATAATCCCCGGGGGGGGGGGGGGAATTGACTTTCAATTGTACGGGGTGCACTCCAAGAAAAAAAATTTTCACCCGGCTTTAGAAATTTTCCCTCGAAATGATAGCCGGCTTTAGAAAACATCGGCGAAAAGCATATCCCAAAACGTAAAAATCGGCGAAAAGCATACCCCTAAATGTAAAAATTCGTCGAAAAACAATGAAATAACACGTTTGACAACCGGCTTTAGAAAAATTGCCTTCTTTTGATACCTGGCGTTAGAAAAAAGAGGCGAAAACGATACCCGGAAAGGAGTGCATATGGCGTCAGCAAATTATACTAAGTACCCCCCCCCCGGGCGATAATCAAAACTGAAATGTTCATCTATCATGCAAAGGCTAATTTAGATGCGAAATCTTTTTAGGTAAAATCGCCTATCTTTAGAAGCATACCTATGTCAGAATATCATAAATGCATAGGCGTAGGAGACATGGGGCTGGGGGGTTACAGCCCCCCCCCCCAACGTCGGAAAAGTTTGCAAAAATCAGCCATAATCGAGCAGAAATTCGCCTTACGTTGGGCAAAATGTTTGTAAATAATGGATTGTTTGTTGGGCAGGCCCCCCCCCCCCCAAGTTTATCTTCCCTACGCTCATGCAGAATACCAGGAGATCATATACAATAGTTATAAAGCTTTATTTAGGCCTGATGAGATGGCTCGTTAGTATTTCAACTATGCAGACATATCATAACTCAACGATACCTTTCTGATGTAATCCCAGACGCTTTGATTATTATGGCGTTTAGCTGCAAGAACCAGACCTTTTACAAAAGAGCCTGGATCGAGTAATATTTGATACATTTCTATATGAGAGGATTGGCGTTGTAGCTTCTATCACTATTGTTAGAAACTGCTGTGGAAGTTTGTTGATATCTTGATTAATTTCAAAATGGTGGCATTTATCATATTTGAGGCTGTGATGTCATCAAATTTTGAAAATTGTAAACTAGAAGAGCTGCAGATTTCTGCTTGCCACCATATTTTACTGGTAGACCTTCATAAACTATACCGGGTGAGCCAGAAAAAAGTTCCCACTTTCGAAAGTTCGTGGCACTACAAGTACTTCATGGATTTGAATGATTCAATTTCTAGTTAAAAGCCAAAAGATCGAAGTATCTTTGTGAATTTTCTCGTCTTCTTATGAGCACTGCAAATATAAGTAAATTCAACTTTGCAAAAATTTCATGGTTGCAAAAGGATTGAAAAAGGGCCTAAAACACTTGATCAAATCGTTAGGACTCTCCTCACAAAGAACAATACGTACGGGCGTTTCACCTCTCTCAAGAGTTATAAAAAAAAGATTCTCAAACAGATATTAAAGATTTTTAATCCCATCGCAATATATCTCTCACCCATTAGAAATTGCATTTTCTCTGTTGTTCTGAGTGAGGAGTCCCTTATGACTTGATCAAGTATTTTAGGCCTTCTTTTCAGTCATTTTGCAACCACAAAGTTTTGTAAACTTGAATTTACCAATTTTTCCAGTGCTCATCAGAAGGCAAGAAAAATCACAAAAATGCTTCGATCTTCTGGCTGTCAAGCAAATATTGATTCATTCCAATCCATCAAGTACTTTTGATGCTATGAATTTTCAGAAGTGGGAATTTTTTTTGGGTTTACCTAGTAGCTTTCTTGAAGATCCTATTAATTTTTCTCTCTTGATTTGGGGTTCAAGTTAATTCTAAGTTTTTCAAAAATTTCTACCAATTCTTTCAAAAATAGTCAAAATGCCGCCATCATGAAAAAATGACGATCAAGAAATTGCCATGGCAGTTTTGCAGCAAAGAACCGTAAGTTTCTTTCATGCCATTCAATGGAAAGAAAATGTAATACAATTTTTACACCCACCTTTCAAAGATTTGAAAGATTTGAGCCCTATGCCACTATTGTGCACATTGCACATTGGAAAATTCTACAAATGTATCAAAATATTATATGATCCAAAATCAGATTCTTCCTTAGAATAGCAACAAAACTGTGTCCAATTTATAATGTTTGACATCGTGTCGCCTAAAATTGACTGTTACATTCACGAAACCGACCACCAAGATTGTATTAATTTGAATGAAAACAATTCTGGCAAGATAAATATTCGAAGGAACATGCAGCGAATACAGCATGAAAATACTTGTTCATTTCCACACAGGATTAGAATTAAGAATAAGATTTCACATGTCCAAAAATAGCATCAAAACAATTTAATAAAATCTTTTTTCTTTCATCGTAGGATAATTTCGCTTGAAAACATCTGTCTTTCATTATGAGAGGAAGAGATTTTGTGTGACCTGCATGACCTGTAGAAAAAGAGTGCTGTCGATATTTTGACGTGCTCTGGCTGAGTTGTTAAAACATCGGACAGCTGAAGAATTCTGCCAAAGACAGGATTGCACAAGATTAAAGGTATATAGCAAATTTTCATAGTCGAGCGGTTCTCTTTGCATTGAACATTTTTCGATACTTTTATTTTTTGAACCATAACTGAAAGTTTCTAAAGATTTTCAGATTTTGATAACTCGGAGCTTCTTACAAATTTCTAACGAGCTCCATAACAATCTTCATGTTCACTACCTATCCCCTTGTTATCGTTTCAAAAAACATTTGTAAAAGCCTTTCCAATGTTTTGACATTGCTAAAGTACCTTCCGAGTAATATTATGCGCATACTAACCAGTTTTGTGTTGTACAGGAAAATATAAAGCCCGAGGTCTTAAAAGTACAGACCGAGCTTGCGAGGTCTGTGCAATAAGACTGGGGTTTCATATTTTCCCGTACAACTACAAAACCGGTTAGTATGAGTTTTATTACCTGATAGCTTCTAATTTTGACTTATATCATTTAGTCAAACGCATTTCGTAACTGTTATGTCGCTTGAGTTTATTGTAAATCTCACAGGCCTAAATCAATTGCTGTGGTGACAAAAACGCGTCCTTGTATCGTATTATACAAGGCTACGGGAAAACCGCGGGAAATGTGCGATTAACCAATGAGATTGGCGGGATTCCTGTATTGCCTCGTTTTTGAAACGTCAGTCAGGTAATAACATACAAGAAAGAAGTGGAAATAAAGCAAAAAATTATGTTAAGGATTTCCTTTGTCAAAATCTATAGTTTCTTTCTTCTTTAGCTACATTTCCCATGGCTGGAGTTTCTTAATTTTTGGCGATCTGAGAATTGAGTTTCTTATCAGCGGTTTCTTCTGAATACAGTATGTGTACTGGGTGTCCGAAAATGATGTCTATTGGAAAAATTACCCAAAGTCGAAAGTTCAATTAATCTTGAAGTTTTCTTTTTGAGGTGCAGTATGAAACATCAACATAAACTCGTCGATGTCTATTATTCTATAAAGAGCTCTCAAGTAGCAACATTCCATTGTTTAATAGCTACCTGGTTTTAAAGCATACTACAAAATTACATAGAATTTCAAGCAGATCTATCTTGTCGTCCCTTCGCATTCTTCAACATGGTTGATCGTGCTGAACATAAATCTTGTGGCTATGTCAAAATCAAAAGTCAATATGAATATAGGCATATAGGGTGTGTTTGATTGCTAATTCCAAACCTCAAATTCTTAAAACGGTAGACTTCACAGAGACGGAAACACACTTCCCAATCAAACACACAATTCTTCAAAACAGCAGGTTTCACATTCATCCTGGCGATTTCCAGTTGACAAACACGAAGAAGAGTCTGGAGCTTGGCAACAAAGTGTAAAGCTACCGATTACCGTTACTGTAGCAACGGGAGCAAATTCGCTTTGTTTTTAGAGCTTCGCGAACGAAGATGAGAATCTCTCAAAAGTATGCCAAAGCCTCTGCCTTTTGGAGCAGAAGGTTCAGCAGGCCTTCAAAGCCTGCTAAACCTACCGTTTGAGAACTTCAGAGTCAATCAAACACAAATTCTGAGTCTACCAAGTCTAACGTTTTCAGAATTGGTACTTCTCAAACACACCCATAAGCACAATCTGATACGTTTGGGAATTTCAGTCGTTTTCGTATTTTTTCTTATTCATGCGGCTGGCTTTCTAGCAAATTTGCTCAAGGATTTAGGCATTTTTTGAACAAATTTGAAGGACTTTTATATAATCACCTTTCATTCGAGAACGATACCGCCGATTTTGGTAACTGAATTGCGTATCTCACTTGATATGTTGCCCGCGCAAATATTCATCAGTTTACAGGAATCTGTTCATATTTCATATAGTTCATATTTGATTCATTCAGGGAGGGTTGCGCTTCAACAAATGTTGCTTTTCAAGGGACCCTCCATTAAAATAATTGCAATATAATCTAAAATAAAAATAGTTCAAACCTAATAACAAGAGAAACCATAATGTTAAAACCTATTTACAATAATTAATACTTTGCATGGGAACAAAGAGAAACAAATTAAAGTTTCAGGGCAAGGGCAGACTATGTAACGCTGGCAGCAGCGAAACAATCAATAAACCAGCCCAGAGCGACTGACGACCGTAGATCTGGCCACCAATCGCTCCGATTCGGCCCGCCAACCAAGAGCACCAGACACCCCCGCCAAGAAATCCACCCCTGCCCTCATCTCTAAGTAGACTTTTAAAGCTATTCAGGGTGGATGCCTGTTTTGACTCAGCTGAAAGGCTATTCCATAATTTTGCTCCACGAAATGAAAAATTTTTTTGCCCATTCAGAGAATTTTTCTTTGGTAGCCCCACATCAGTGCCAGTATTACGGAGGGTACGGGCGGAGCATTGTAAGTTTTTTGTGAAAAGGTTTGAGAGCTATGGGCTTTTACACATAAAGGTCTAAATTTTTCCTAACTCACCCGATATATTGGACTTGCCCAAGTCGTCTTGTTAGGAAGAAAGAGTCTTTTTTCTTTACAAGACGACTTGGGCAAGTCCATCGATATATCAACAATGAACTTTGCAATTGTAACAATTGTCTTTCTTCCCTCTAACGTTTAGGCTATCACACCCTCGTAATTCCCATTAGACAAGTCTATTTCAAACAAAGTTGCTTGGAGGAAATCTTGTTCTTTGATAATCCACATATACTGTTAATCTTTAATAAAATATTCCAGTCTAATTAAAAACGTTAAATTATTTTCTTCGGAAGGATTTCAATGTTTATTAAGGTTTTGATTGTAAAAACAAATTCGGCCTCTTCATTTAATATAGGTGAATGAAAATTTTTCATTTCGTCAATTAAGAAGGAATTATTTTTTTTGCTATCTCCAGGGAGTACTGTCGTTGTTGAGTGAGGTAGGATGTGAGGTAAACAAACATCAGCCGTACTTCCATTCACCGCTTAAAAAAGCGTGGTTGTAGAGAACCAGCAAGCTAATCATAAATTTCCTCTGCGTGTAAGTTTATTGATAAGGCTGTTCTCTTTGATTGAAATCATCATATAAAGAAAAATGCATTGAGTCGTCAACGTAGAATGGCATTAGTATGAGATTGCAGTTATACGTAGATACATGGAAGTGTAAATTATGAAAGATATACAGGGTGTCCCAAAAAATGTGTGCCCCGTTTGCATAAAGATTGCAACAAAAGGGCACAAGATTCTCGCTAAACTTTTATGTGATGTTGCTCTTCAGATGTTCAAATAAAGTTTGCTGCCATCCCCGTAAAAATCCGTTAAAAAATGATGGAGCTATGACTTTCAGAAGACCAAATTTGCTTGCTGACTGAAACCAGCGGTTGGCCATTTTGTCTTACAATTTTGCAGTGATAAGTGGCTTCACGTGAGGTAAGAAATAATTTCTGTGAGGTCAGAAATAGTGGAACTCTCTGAAGATTATCGGAATTTTCGCGAGAGCTAGGAAATTGGAGGCTGCTGTTGCATTTTCCATTCATGAAGATATTTATCGCTGCAAAATAGTAATTCAAAATGGCCGACCACTGGTTTCTGTCATTGGGCAAATTTGGTCTCCTGAAGGACATAGCTCCAACATTTCTCTACGGATTTTTATGGGGATGCTAGCAAACCTTAATTGAATACCTGCAGAGCTACATCATGCAAAATCTTTGCAAGAATCTTTTGCCGTTTTTTCGCAATTTTCAGGCAAACGGGGCTCAATTTTTTTGAGGCGCCCTGTACAATAGTAAAACTTCAAGAAGCCCCTTGCTAAATTTTTGCTGCCTGTGGCACGTGAGACTGATGAAACATAAAAATCATTGGAGGGAATGGTGAATCATGGCAGACAGACTTTAGTAAAACTTTCAAAAGTCCCTTCCAGTTCCAGGGCAACATACTGTATGACACATGAGTCAGACTCAAGTAAACTGAAACACGGCAATCTTTGATCAAAACGACGTTATCAAGATACTACGCGATAATCAGGACAAATATCGCTGTTGTAGCTCAAGGGAATTGCAAAATCAAAGCAGAGAGGAATGAAAGGCTTCGAGTGGTTCCTGCAGAGCTATGTACTGTGACGCTGGAAAGGGGGACGGAGGTGCATGTAGATTAAAACAAGGATCTCATTGGCAATACCTATGACATCAACACGGAGTGCGATTAGCAGATAAGGGAATGATTTAAAAGGTAAATGTTTAGAATTGCAGGCAGAGGAATTTTTGCAGAATATCATAGTCGCAAAGAGCGCCGGAGACACATGTTATTGCTTAAACACGAATGTCAGTAATTGCATAAACATACAAGTAACTAAAGAATAAGTTGACAAGGTAGTGATGTAGAAGGTAAATGTGATATGACGCATTGCAGGCAAAGACTTGGCAGAGGTCTTGCTGAATACCATAGTAGCAAAGAGCACCGGAGACGCGTATGTCAGCAATGGCATAAACATACGAGTAACTAAAGAATAAGTAGACAAGGTAACGATGTAGAAGGTAAATGTGATATGACGCATTACAGACAGAGAAAGACTTGGCAGAGGTCTTGCTGAATACCATAGTAGCAATGAGCACCGGAGACGCGTATTATTGCTTGAACACGGATGTCAGCAATGACATAAACATTCAAGTAACTAAAGAATAAGTAGACAAGGTAATGATGTAGAAGGTAAAGGTGATATGACGCATTACAGACAGGGAAAGACTTGGCAGAGGTCTTGCTGAATACCATAGTAGCAAAGAGCACCAGAGACGCGTATGTCAGCAATGGCATAAACATACGAGTAACTAAAGAATAAGTAGACAAGGTAACGATGTAGAAGGTAAATGTGGTATGACGCATTACAGACAGAGAAAGACTTGGCAGAGGTCTTGCTGAATACCATAGTAGCAATGAGCACCGGAGACGCGTATGTCAGCAATGGCATAAACATACGAGTAACTAAAGAATAAGTAGACAAGGTAACGATGTAGAAGGTAAATGTGATCTGACGCATTGCAGGCAAAGACTTGGCAGAGGTCTTGCTGAATACCATAGTAGCAAAGAGCACCGGAGACGCGTATTATTGCTTGAACACGGATGTCACCAATGACATAAACATTCAAGTAACTAAAGAATAAGTAGACAAGGTAATGATGTAGAAGGTAAAGGTGATATGACGCATTACAGACAGGGAAAGACTTGGCAGAGGTCTTGCTGAATACCATAGTAGCAAAGAGCACCAGAGACGCGTATGTCAGCAATGGCATAAACATACGAGTAACTAAAGAATAAGTAGACAAGGTAACGATGTAGAAGGTAAATGTGATATGACGCATTACAGACAGAGAAAGGCTTGGCAGAGGTCTTGCTGAATACCATAGTAGCAATGAGCACCGGAGACGCGTATGTCAGCAATGGCATAAACATACGAGTAACTAAAGAATAAGTAGACAAGGTAACGATGTAGAAGGTAAATGTGATCTGACGCATTGCAGGCAAAGACTTGGCAGAGGTCTTGCTGAATACCATAGTAGCAAAGAGCACCGGAGACGCGTATTATTGCTTGAACACGGATGTCACCAATGACATAAACATTCAAGTAACTAAAGAATAAGTAGACAAGGTAATGATGTAGAAGGTAAATGTGATATGACGCATTACAGACAGAGAAAGACTTGGCAGAGGTCTTGCTGAATACCATAGTAGCAATGAGCACCGGAGACGCGTATGTCAGCAATGGCATAAACATACGAGTAACTAAAGAATAAGTAGACAAGGTAACGATGTAGAAGGTAAATGTGATATGACGCATTACAGACAGAGAAAGACTTGGCAGAGGTCTTGCTGAATACCATAGTAGCAATGAGCACCGGAGACGCGTATTATTGCTTGAACACGGATGTCACCAATGACATAAACATTCAAGTAACTAAAGAATAAGTAGACAAGGTAATGATGTAGAAGGTAAAGGTGATATGACGCATTACAGACAGGGAAAGACTTGGCAGAGGTCTTGCTGAATACCATAGTAGCAAAGAGCACCAGAGACGCGTATGTCAGCAATGGCATAAACATACGAGTAACTAAAGAATAAGTAGACAAGGTAACGATGTAGAAGGTAAATGTGATATGACGCATTACAGACAGGGAAAGACTTGGCAGAGGTCTTGCTGAATACCATAGTAGCAAAGAGCACCAGAGACGCGTATGTCAGCAATGGCATAAACATACGAGTAACTAAAGAATAAGTAGACAAGGTAACGATGTAGAAGGTAAATGTGGTATGACGCATTACAGACAGAGAAAGACTTGGCAGAGGTCTTGCTGAATACCATAGGAGCAATGAGCACCGGAGACGCGTATGTCAGCAATGGCATAAACATACGAGTAACTAAAGAATAAGTAGACAAGGTAACGATGTAGAAGGTAAATGTGATATGACGCATTACAGACAGAGAAAGACTTGGCAGAGGTCTTGCTGAATACCATAGTAGCAAAGAGCACCGGAGACGCGTATTATTGCTGGAACACGGATGTCACCAATGGCATAAACATTCAAGTAACTAAAGAATAAGTAGACAAGGTAATGATGTCGAAGGTAAATGTGATATGACTCATTACAGACAGGGAAAGACTTGGCAGAGGTCTTGCTGAATACCATAGTAGCAAAGAGCACCGGAGACGCGTATTATTGCTGGAACACGGATGTCACCAATGGCATAAACATTCAAGTAACTAAAGAATAAGTAGACAAGGTAATGATGTGGAAGGTAAATGTGATATGACTCATTACAGACAGGGAAAGACTTGGCAGAGGTCTTGCTGAATACCATAGTAGCAAAGAGCACCGGAGACGCTTATTATTGCTTAAACACGGATGTCAGCAATTGCATAAACATACAAGTAACTAAAGAATAAGTTGACAAGGTAGTGATGTAGAAGGTAAATGTGATATGACGCATTGCAGGCAAAGACTTGGCAGCGGTCTTGCTGAATACCATAGTAGCAAAGAGCACCGGAGACGCTTATTATTGCTTAAACACGGATGTCAGCAATTGTATAAACATACAAGTAACTAAAGAATAAGTTGACAAGGAAGTGATGTAGAAGGTAAATGTTATATAAAGCATTAGGCAGTTTAAATGCCGATGTCATTGACCAGAAAATGTCATCAATATATAGCCACTAAGCTAAAAAGAGAAGAATGCAAAATGTGAGTGTGTACTCCTAGCTACTCAAGGAGGGCCTTGGATGATTACCACAGTACTAGCTTGGGTGTGAAAGATGAGTATTAAGATTAAGATGCGAAAATATCTGAAAAAATATTTCATCAAAATAGAACGGGATAAACAGAGGCTAGGTAGAGTGCTGTAGAAGGCGAGTGTAAAATATAGCAGCACTCGAAGAGGCTTTGCAGGATTACTGAATTTTGTACTTGATGAAGTCCGGGTTGCAAAGCAGACATTTTTGCCATCACAATACCATATGCATGGTGCATGATAATCAGTTAAGGAAGTAAAGTTGAGCTCAAAACAATAAAACAATGAGAAATAGTAAATATAATTTCACGATTTCGAAGAGGCATTTAAAAGCATTTCCTATTTATTAGCCATGTCATGTAGATTGAAACAACAAATCTTCCAAAATGAAGTTCTTGGTATAATGACCGACAGGAAGAAAAGAGGAATCTGTAAATAGAGGTGGGGTGGGGGAGCTATGCAGTACATAAAGCAGAATGGTGGAGAAGGTATTTTGTGAATCACTGACTATTGTATTGCTTGGACGCAGGGTATCATCGTAGATTAATGCCCGGAGATCGTTGCCAAGAACAGCATCATCAATATAGCGCGCGATAAGTTAAGAAATCTACCTTGACAAGAGCTGTATAATGTCGCAGAAACGTAGCAAAATCATCTCCTTTTTTACAGTAAAGTGAATAAGGGACACGCAGAAGGATGATATGTAGTTATATTTATCGTTTGGAAAAGGAACCATGCTTGGTATTATTGCTGAGTTTCATTGTATCTACCACGTGGTTGCTTGGACATTAAAAATTGATAGCAAGTATTGATTTATTTTGTTGACTGACAGAGCTCTAATGCAAACAGAATTTGCAAATATACTCAATCACTCGACGCTATTGCCAGTAGCTGCAGTGGCGTGATTTCTTTGCTATGTAGAGTTGTGACGATACGTTGACGATTTGCTGTTCTTAGCACACATCGGGAAGGGGTAATATGGCGTGAATTCTACGTATCAAGGGAACCAATAAATCATTTAGATGACCACTAAAAATGGGTTGCGAAAGGAATAGAAGCAATAGTGGATTGAGTGACTGAGTACATTTTCATGATAATTATTTTCTCTATTCTAGGACCGAAGAATTGCTATTGTAGTAAAACTGCAGGATTGCAGCTGAAAAGATCGAAACTATACGAGAAACAGTTCAGAACTGTAGGGCATTGCTTAAAAGATCGAAACATTGCCGGAAACAGTTTAATTATCAAGAAATATTTGTGACATTTGATTGACTTATTGTTACGAATGCAGATGTGTCCTGGAAATCTCAAAATAGCGAGACATAACGTGTTTCAAAAGTTGAATGTGGATCACTGAGTTGTATTTGATCAATCCTAGAAGCGTTGAATAAGGCGATAACTGGGCAACATCCAGTAATCGCTACCAACTACAGCGAGAGGAATCTCTGTTCGACGTTAAATCATTAATGCAGACATTTATTAGAGAGTTTCTCGAACTTACCGTCATCAGTATCAAAAGCTGTTAGCAAAAGTATTTTCTCAGTGAGAACGCTTGGAATTACATGGCTACCACAAAGTAAACTTATCACTGCAAATATTACTCAGCATCGAAGATGGCAAACCTTACAAACGGTACTATTGGACCCACAACGAAATCACCCAGCCAGAATATTGCAATGTTCGCTGTTACGAATACCGAAACATCGATGGTGGTATTTGGATTTGTCGTAACAATGCTGCTAACATTCTTCGGCAACATTCTCGTGCTGATGGTTTTGTATCGACAAAGGTTGTTAAAGAACATACGAGTGACGAACTCCTTCCTGGCAAATCTTGCACTAATAGATCTTCTAATGGCGATCCTGGTGCTGCCATTCTCAATCAGCACTAGCATTGAACACAAATGGTCGTTTGGTAATGCATTTTGTGATTTCAATGGCATGATTACGGTCTTCGTTGGATCTGCTAGTATTCTTACCATGGCTGCTATCAGTATCGACAGGTATGATCAGCTTCTGTTTAAGGTGTTCTACTGGGGGTAAAATGAGAACGCTTTGGCGTAAAATGGGTGGGGCAAAAACGTGAATAAATTTGTAACCATTTTGTTTGCTCTTGCTACCTGTTTTAGCTACCCTCCCAGGTGTTAAAATTGTGGAATTATCTTTCCACAATCTCCTGTTTTCTACCTAACAAGAGTACCCATTTTACGCCTGCAGACCCGCACGAGGTTTAACAATGCAAGGTACATTTCAACCTCCAATAATGAACTCCTGTAATATCATACCGTACACTTCCCTTCGACGTATACTCACCATGTCTCCGGCTTCAAAAAAATCATTAAGTTCTCAAAAAGTTCCTGGTCTGAAGGTGTGGAACGCTTGAACATGTTTATAGATATTAAGCCGTGGCTAACGGAGAGCAAAATATACAGGGTGTCCCAAAGAAATTGTGCCCCGTTTGTCTGAATATTGCGACAAAACGGCAAAAGATTCTCGCCAAACTTTTGCATGATGGTGCTCTTCAGATGTTCAATTAAAGTTCGCCACCATCCCCGTAAAAATCCATTGAAAAATGATGGAGCTACGACCTTCAGAAGACCAAATTTGCCTGACAACTGAAACCAGCAGTCGGCCATTTTGCCTTACTATTCTGCAGTGATAAGTTGCTTCACGTGAGGTAAGAAATAATTTCTGTGAGGTCAGAAATAGTGGAACTCTCTGAAGATTATCGGAATTTTCACGAGAGCTATGAAATTGGAGGCTGCCATTTCATTTCCATCCATGAAGCCATCTATAGCTGCTATTGTCGCAATCTTCAGACAAATAGGGCACAATTTTCTTGGGACACCCTGTAGTGTTTGCCATAAACTTGCCATGTACTAGCCAAGCAATGCTTTGGCCTTCAGCCACGTCGCAAACTTTGCCTCATATGCAGAATTGAACAGCATTCGTTTGGCAATGTTTTTGAAAAAGTTTAAAGCGAATGACCTGAGCTAAAAGCCGCGATCTATAAACAGGACAAAGAAAAACCCTGCACACGTTATCGATTCTTTGGATCTGTTTTGTTGGTGCATGCATGCACGGAGATCATCAAACACTCTATTGGCTACAGACAACAAACCTGTGAGATCTCATCTCTCATATCAGGTTATCCACTGTAAGGACATTTTTCAAGCCAAAATGAATGAAGCAAAATCTTGCCAAGCAGGTCCCGTCGTTTCTCAAGGGCTTTACGGGCTTTTCCAATATCAGTGGTTTTCTAAACGATGAGAAGGTTTCGCCACACCTATTTTGTATGATCAAATCAGACGAAAGCAAATAAATTACTGGTATACCTGGAGTAAACCTGGAGAGACTATTGCAAAGGGTTTCAAATATTTACCGAATTATCAAAATTCTTTAAAACATCCTTTCAAAATGCTTTCATTTTGACTTCGTACTCAAACCTTGCCTTGCATCAAATATTTGATTAATTGATTCACCTTCATTGAAAATCTAACCGAATTATTTCAGTCACTGAGACTTCACTTCATTCAACGTGTTCACTTGTTGCTGCGAAACAGAGAAAAACTGCAGCATAGCACGTTAGATATAAGCCAACCACTACCTGGCCTCTCCAAAACAGATATTCTAAACGATCGATGAAGTCGAAACTCTTGTGTTAAGTTATTTCAGAAGGAAAAAAGAAATTATTACAATAACCTAGACATCTCACTTGTCACTGATAATAAGAAATTCTGGAAAACTGTGAAACCTTTTTTCTCGGACAAATCACAATCTAAGAATAAAATAGTGTTGATTGAAGATGAAACCATTATTTCCAACGATGTTGAGGTAGCAGAAACTATGAACGAATTTTTCGTCACTGTAACGGATTCCCTGGGCATGAATGGAAACTCTAATTACGAAAATGCAACAGAAGGAATCACAGATCCTATTGACGAGGCCGTACATAAGTTTTCCAATCATCCTAGCATTCTGAAAATTAAAGGTCGCTTTCAAGATGCTGGTTCCTTTACTTTTCAGAAAGTTACCCCTGATACTGTTGACAAAGAGGTTAGGAATCTAAATCCTAAAAAAGCTACAACACACAAAAATATTCCTCCTAAAATTCTTAAATCCAATTCTGATGTATGTGTAGAACCTCTGACGAAAATATTTAATGATTGCATAGAAAATTCGTCCTTTCCTGATGAACTAAAGTGTGCGGATGTCACATCTCTTCCCAAGAATGGACCAACCAACTCTAGGACCAACTTTAGGCCAATTAGCGTTCTACCTACGGTCTCAAAGATGTTTGAAAGAATAATGGATAAACAGATAGTTGCTTATATTACACCCTTTTTATCATCACTTCTCTGTGGTTTTCGAAAAGGTTACAGTGCCCAGCATGCTCTCGTACGGCTCTTAGAAAAATTCAAAATTAGCCTTGATGAAGGTGGTAAAGCAGGGGCTGTATTGATGGATCTGTCCAAGGCATTTGATTGCATCAGACACGATCTTTTGATTGCAAAATTGCACGCCTACGGTTTCTCTCGCGAAGCATTGGCACTAATTAATGATTACCTCACAAATAGACAACAAAGAGTCAAAGTAAATGGGTCATTTAGTTCTTGGAAAAGCGTCACGCGCGGTGTTCCTCAGGGGACAGTCTTAGGGCCTCTGTTATTCAACATATACATTAATGATCTTCTACTCTTCATTCAAAACTCGGATATATGTAATTATGCAGATGATACTACAATCTATGCCTGCGATAAGAACCTGGGCAATATAGCTCATAGGCTTGAAAATGACTGTAGTGTAGCTTTAGAATGGTTTACCGACAACTTTATGAAATTAAATGCAGATAAATGCCATCTTTTGGTTCTTGGGCAGAGGTGTGATGATCCTGTTACTGTTAGGATTGGAAATGCTGATGTTGTAAATAGCTCCGAAGAGAAGCTACTCGGAATTCAAATTGATAGCAAACTTTCCTTCGGTAATCATGTTTCCAAATTGTGTCAAAAGGCTAGCAATAAACTTTATGCACTTGCTCGCATATCCCCTTACATGGATCAGAGCAAACTAAGAACACTCATGAGGGCATTTATTACCAGTCAGTTTCAATACTGTCCTTTAATCTGGATGTTTCACAGCAGGCAGCTTAGCCAAAAAATTAACAAAATACAGGAAAGGGCTCTGAGAATTACTTATAAGGATACTGAATCTACTTACAGTGAGCTATTAGAGAAGGACTGTGCCGTTACGATTCATGCAAAGAACTTGCAGTTACTTATGACTGAGATGTACAAAACAAAAAATAACCTGAGCCCTTCATTCATGCACGAAATTTTCAGCGAAAATGAAAGTCATTACAATTTGCGTAACAATAACGAATTCTTCCAACCTAGGGTGAGATCTGTCAACAACGGGACAGAAAGCATCCGATTTAAAGGTCCACAGCTGTGGCAAACGTTACCACCAACTATACGAAATTCAGATTCTCTTTGTCAGTTTAAAACAAAAATAAAAAATTGGAACGGAGAAAATTGTCCATGTAAATTATGCCGCGTTTTTATTCCGAACTTGGGCTTTTTATGATGATAATATTTGAATATCTGCTTTTATACACTTTTATGCCTTTATATTGTATACTTTCGATGAATTATCCAACGGTAAAGAAATTGATAATAATAATAATAATAAAGTGATATGCCTTCAAGGATGATTCAAACGAAATTTTTATTCTGAAACAACCAGGATTTGTCTGAACGCATCAATTCTGACATGCATATTCAAGATGGTATGCGTATTGTGTCGTACCTCTGCTATTGATCGAAATCGATCGCCCGTTTTTTAGGAATTTCGACCGCTTTTAGATCTGCCTAAATTCACTAAATCCTTACTTTCGCCAGTTTGCAATGATGATACAAAAATAACAGCAAATAATAGGACCCAAGTTTAGTCATTTTGCTATGAAACAAAGTTTGGTTAACTTTATTTGGTCTGTTGCTTTATCTTAGATTAAATATTTTCTCGGTTCCCTTTTCTCTGGGTAAGTTCGAAACGATAAACAGTTTATGGTAGAAAACCCAGAAAAGAGCCACTACGAAACACAACAACACAATTTTATAATTGCTTGAAATGTAATATTTGTAATTTGCTGAAATAATAATCATCGGATGAATAGTACTTTTACTCGGTGTTTACGAAGTTCTCTTTGTGTATACTTACCGGCAAACTGTGAGTATTTTTGTTGCTTACAAAATTTACAGCACAATCTTTCTTTTCAGGCACCAAGCTGTCGCGTCTGTTGGACGGAAAAGGCTGAAATTCAAACAAGCAATTATAATGATCACAACATTGGAGATTTGGTCATTATTAATTGCTCTATTGCCTGTAATTGGCTGGAGTTCATATTCATGGAGCTTGGGTTCTAGCGTCTGTAAGTTCTCCTTCACAGAGGAGACAGGCTTCGTTTTCCTTCTCATCATTTCTAACTTTCTCGTCCCGTTCATAACAATGCTGTTTTGTTACATAAGGGTGTTCGTGGTACTGCGGAGGCATCAGAAGCAGCTACGTCAGTGGAAAGATAATGCGATGACAGGAAATCGCAAGGATCAGGCAAAAAACATGAAGCGAGAAGGCCGTGCGACTCTTATTGTCTTCACCGTACTCTCGGTATTTTGCCTGTGTTGGGTGCCGTACGTCGCAATCTCCTTCGTCAAGCTGATTAAACCAACGGCTAATGTCCCATCAGGAGCGTATCTATTCAGCGGATGGATGACAACGGCTCATGCAGCAGCAAATCCTATCATCTATATCATACTGAACAAGAAATTCCGCGCTGAAGTGGCGAGGATTTTGCCGTGCGCAAGATGTTGCTTGGTAAAAATTGGCCCATTGGATGATGAGCAGAGTGAAGCTCCGGTGGCGAGGAATGTATTTGTCAAGGAGAAAAGAATCACTCCAAAGGAGTAGTTGATTATCAAATAGGACTTTGCATCATACCGGGTCTCCCAAGAAAAGGTACTCCTGCTGAAAAAATCACCAAAATTGATTACATGGGCGATCTTTATCTTTCTTTATTTGGCAAGTAGATAAAGGATTAACTTATTTACCAGATACATCTGATATCCACGCACGTGCAGAGATCATCAAATGCAATAGGGTAATTATGGACACCCAGACGCCCCCTTCTTCACGGGACTTTTATCTTCGTTGATTCTTTTTTTCAATTTTGCGTTTGTTTGAAGGCCGATGCTAGGTTTTGAAAGCTAAAACTGTCTGAGTAAACCCCGCTGTCTGATAAAGCCAACTAGTACCCTAGCGGTAATGCTCATCAGGTATCATTAGTATCTTAATGTTAGTATCAAGTCTCTAGTTTTCATCATTAAAGTTTCATTTTTATTTTTGAAAAGATGAGTTTAGTTGTTATTGGACTGCGCCGACTGGCAGGAAATATCAAGTAGACGTAACGTAACAATTAATTTCGTTACATAGAAGCTTTTACATATGGTTTAGCTTGTAGATATATCATATGATAATTGATAAGAAGGACCTTGACATCTGACTCTGTTGACATTGACAATCGTTGAACTTCCCTATACAATCGAACTCTGGAGCAGTAAACAGACAACATTTTTATTTCTTCAGGATTATCGAAATCTCTTGGGGTCCTGAGAATCGGTTTCATATTATATGCGGATTGAAGTCTCTAATTTGCTGATAACTACAGGGTGTCCCAAAAAAATTGTGCCCCGTTTGTCTGAAGATTGTGACAAAACGTCAAAAGATTTGCGCCAAAATTTTGCATGGTGGTGCTCTTCAGATGTTCAAATAAAGTTTGCCACCATTCCCATGAAAATCCGTTGAAAAATGATGGAGCTATGACCTTCAGGAGACCAAGTTTGCCCGATCACTGAAACCAGCGGTCGGCCATTTTGTCTTACTATTTTGCAGCGATAAATAGCTTCATGGATTGAAAATGAAACAGCAGCCTCCAATGTCATGTAGCTCTCGTGAAAATTCAGATAATCCTCGGAGAGTTCCACTATTTCTGACCTCACAACAATTATTTCTTACCTCGCGTGAAGATACTTATCACTGCAAAATAGTAAGACAAAATGGCCGACCGCTGGTTTCAGTCACTAGGCAAAGTTGGTCTTCTGAAGGTCATACCTCCATCATTTTTCAATGGATTTTTGCGGGGATGGTGGCAAACTTTAATTGAACATCTGAAGAGCACCATCATGCAAAAGTTTGGCGATAATCTTTTGCCGTTTTGTCGCAATCTTGAGACAAACAGGGCACAATTTTTTTGGGACACCCTGTATTTCAAGAACGAATAACTGTTAGCCATATTTGCACGGCTCCATCTCCAAACTCTAGGTCATGAGAAAGACGCTTTTCATTGTTAAATTCAATTCGAGGAGAAGGGCTAACGTTCCCAGCACAGCAAGACATCTTTATCATGCTTATTTTGGTGCAAATTATTCCGTGTTTTGCTGAGAGCTATTCACGCTTTTAGGACTTAGGTCCACACCATATCGAGGCGAAGGATGCATTAAAAGAACAGACGTCACTGTTAACAGGGTTTATTATCGAAAAGGTCTATTTTCTCGAAATCTGCCTTCAATAAACTACTCGAATTAATAATGAATAAAATACGTCTTGAACACAGTTCTATCAAAACTGGTTTCATTTTGCATAAATTTAGGGGACAAGTCCGGGGTTAGTATGATTGTTGATGAAATAAAAGATTGCACTGTTGAGGATTGAGTGTAGAACTTTTTTCCAACTATTTTTTCTCTTTTCTCTGCGAAATTACGCATATCTATCTGCAAAATGAGCGATGTGACGTCATAAGCGCACAAGGTCATATCCTTGGACTCGACGTCATGTGGAACCTAAATATTTTTTAAGAACCTGGGCAGCCTCATTTGCCACCAAATACCCTTTACAACTGGTGACCCAAAAAAGTGACCCAACGCAATAGGCTTTAGAAAAAAAGTACGTGTGGCTGATGGAAATGCTTCAAACGTTGTTCTGTCGCTACAAGACTAACCTACATTATCAGTATTTTTTGGAATTTTTTTCGGCACTGTAAATTTCCCAAATTAAAGATTTTGAGAAAACGGGCAAACTTGAAATCCACAAAAAGTCATCAAAAACAGGGGATCGATTTGAAGCCATTTCAGATCTTCCAGAGGGTGTTTCATTTCAGGCTGGGAATAGGCAACTCAGTTAAAAGTTTCCAGAGCAAGTTTATGATCCCCCCAGGTACCAAATCATGTGGAGCAGAAAATGAATGTTCTTTGTAAACTTGTGGAATTTCAAAGGAATTCAATTTTCCACGCAAATTGAAATGTTCAAGAATTGCTTCAGAAAAGCAGGAGTATCCTTTTGTCTCTTGATACAAGAATATTTTAGGTATCTAGGGACTATAAACTTGCGCTGACAACATTCGACAGAGTTGTCCATTCCCAGGCTGAAATGAAACACGCTTCTCATTGTTTTGAAGATCTGAAAATGCTGCCGATCCCCTGTTTTTGACGACTTTTTGAAGGTTTCAAGCATGCCCATTTTCACATAATCCTTAATTCGGGAAATTTACCGTGTCGAAAAAAATTGGGAAAAATACTCATAACATTGGCTAGCCTTTTAACGACAGAACAAGGTTTGGAGCATTTCAATCGGCCACTTACTTTTTCTTCTATAACAGATTGCGTTGGGTCACTTTTTCTGGGTCACCCGGTATGAGGACCTAGTCAGGCTGACTTGCCAAATTGTAGGTATTTACTATGTAATATGACTTTACTTCCACACTTGCTGAATGTTTCTGTTTTCCTGCTTTCGCCATTGCAGTATTTAAAGCGACCTGCAAAGCTTGTTCAGAAGTGAGAAAACATAAAAAATGTCAGTGATTACCAAAATCATCGGTAAATCTATCAAACTCACAAATTCAGCACTCATCAACTATATCATCAAGCATTGGAATATCATGATATTAAGCTAGAATAAAAATAATTTGAAACATATCCATACAAATAATATCTTTGATCATAATTCTGCAATCCATAACCAGTAATAACCAGTAATAATATATAGTAATAGAATCATTATAGTAGATATTTTACTTTTGTTACAAGATCGTTGTGCTCATTTCAAATATTGCTGCCTAAGGCTAGTTTCCAGTTAGAAGAATTTTCCGAGCGGGTAGAATTTTACACAATCGAGTCATTCAGCCCTCAATTTCTATTCAATTGCAAAGCGACATCTCCTGTCGTAAACAATAGAATTTCCGCCCTTTCGGAAAATTCCAATGACTGGAAACTGACCTTTGTTCTTCATTTTCATTTTTCATTTTATTAGATGCACAATAAAAATTAAACATTGCATATAGCCTAAACAGAACATAATTTAAAGGAAATTGACTACGATAGAATGTTACAGCGAAAAAGTTCTTCATGAAGTAAAACCAAACCAGTTTTCGGACAATGTCGTTCGGTAAGCTGGCCCAGCTCTTATTGTAAACAGGCCCATATTTAGAGAGAGGTGTTCAGAAGGGACAACTAAATGAAGTTAAGTGCAAATGTACTACGCGAGTCAGTAAAAACGCACGCCACTTGAAAGGTTACCGTCCCTGAATATCATGTCAATGATATTGAAAAATGCATCGTTTAATAGCCAAGCAGATCCATTGGATTTGAAATTTACAAGTTTGAATCAGGTTATACGAGATTTCCTGGAGATGCCCCCCCCCCCTCAAAAAGGATGGTGGTAACATATTGTGCACCCTCAAAAAGCTGCGAAAGCAGATTAAAATAATGATTAAATTTCGTCGCTTTTTCTACTCCATTGCAATGACAACAACAAATGCTAAACGTGGTCATTCTCTTGGGAGAACAAATACCTCGGAACAAATTTGTGATACTCAAGGGGAGGAAATCTAAAGTTTCGCATTGGCTATTAAACAAAACATTTTGCCAATGGTAGCAACCTTCTCAACGGCGTGCGATTTTTCTGACTCACCCGGTATACTTGTTTCAATCCAATAGCACCGGGGGGGGGGGGGGGTGAATAAGCAAATATTAATTGTCTGTGAAAGGACAATGCAATATTCTATTAGCCACTTTGTGAAATTGCAAACTGTGTTTCTCACTCCGACTTCAATTGTAGTGACGCAAATGAAATTTGTTTTATCTGACTATTCTTTCTGAATTAAGCTAAAAAGAATCACGTCTTCAGTCTTCAAACGTTAATTTCTAATTTTAATAATATTCATAAAGATATAAGAAACATCACAAAAATAGTTAAGCATTTGACTATCAATATAAATTTGATTCATTTCATTTCATACAGTACTCCACCGGGTGCGCCAGAAAATTCCAGACGTTTGAACAATCGTGCCGGTTGTCCTTATAAAAAGTATCCCGTTTGAAACATCGCGAAAACTCGACTATTGAACTTATCATAAAATTTTCCTTTTGAAATCTTTTCCTAATGATCAAAATCATTTCAGGATGGCAAAATGTTTCTTTTCACTACTTAAAGGGTATAAAATAGCCCATTGAAAAATCTCATTCTGAGCTATAATCTTTAAGCCATATTGTTTATCTTGCCTAGAGCCATCACAGTGAGATTTTTCATTTTCCTTCAAATCTACAGTAACAGTTTTCGTTTCTTCCTAGCATTTATGATGAAACTAGAAGCTTAATATGCAAAAAAAAATTGACTCTGGCAATCATCAGTGAGTGTTTGTAGCATGCTTCAAAATTAGACAGCCCTAAAAAGAGCAAAATTTAATAATCTTAAAACCAATCACAAAGTCAGCTGTCTGGAAGTATAATTTGGTCATTGATATACTTGCCAAAAAATACAAAATAAATTTGAAGATCGCCCATATAATAAAGTATTGGTGATTTTTCAAACATGAGTAATTTTTTGGACACCTGGTATTTCCTAGAGTACTGGTTGAATTGGAATGAATTGAGCTTAGTTTGATAGCAGAAAGATGGAGGTATAATTATGATATTTCTTAGCATTTTTCTGAGAAAAGAAGAGATAACTTTGCAAACATTCGCTCTTTGCGAAATGGCTGAAAAGGGCCTAAAACACTTGATCAAATAATAAGGAATCTCTCACGCAAAACAAGGTGCAAGGGCATTTAATCTCTCTCAAGAGCTATGAATTTCAAACAAAGACAAAAGAATTTCGATCCAACGGCAAGAAATGTGCAGACGCAATCTGATTCCCGTGAAAATTGTACTACTGGATTGTTCAGTGCAAGAAGTTTCTTTACGATTTAATATAGTATTTTAGGTCATTTTTAGGCATCTTGGATTAGCTATGTAGTTTTATTCTTAGTATTTAAAGGCATTGAGTCATGGTAAATAGACTGCGTATACCCAAATTGCAAAAATTGCTGAGTCATAAAGATAGCTTACGCCAATCTGATTGGCTGTTTTTCAAACTGCACACATGATATTGTAACCTCGCAATGGGCTAAGCGTAGCCGACGTAGCCTCGTATTTGTGAAGCTGATGTCTGATCACATGAAAGCAGACAGACCCCCAGCGGGGAATCGCTATTTACCATGACTCAATGCCTTTAACTGTACATAGCTATGTATCGCCAACTTTAAATAAATCTAATCGTTATTATCATTATATTATTATTACCATACTCTAGAGGTACTACTATCTTTTTCATATTCCATTAAAAATCGTTCAAGGCAAGTTACTTATTACGCTACCTGCTAGTTACTCTACGAACACTACAAAGACAATGATACCATGGGGGCAATAGACTTTGACAACCCCGCGGCAATTAATACAGAAATAAAAACTACTGGAAGAATCAGGAAAGATGTACCACCCACCCACAAAGCCGCACCCCAAGAGCCACCCAACAGATTCGCATAATTTGATAAGATTTAATCAATGGTACTACCATCTGTCAAACGTCTGAATTTTGGCGCACCCGGTACGTAATTCAAATTTTCAAATGAGTCAAATTTTTTGGCGCATCTTGCCAACTATTTCATTTCCTATGATTTTACCTTGGAAAGAAAATGAGCGAGAAACCATTGCTAATAAATTATGGTGTGGGCGTTGTTGCAAAACCTAAAATTGCATATCAATATAATTATTGTTCGATACCTTCTTTCTATCTGTATGTTTCTAGAAACTTCAAATGGAATGCCTTGAACCTCTCCAAGAAGGACTTGATTTGCTCAACAGGAGGTAGAATAGTCATCCTGAAATGAAAGAAAGGCTGCATTAGGTAGTTGATTAAAAACGTGGAAACGCGTGTCCAAGGAGCAAATGGATGCGTCGCCTACTCACCGGGTGACCAGAAAAACGTTCACGAGCTGAATCATAACTAGCTCTTTTGAAAACTGACAGCTATTGACAGATGCTTCGTTTCGCCGTTTAGGCCTGGGTTACATGATACCGGATTGCTTTTCGCATCGGATTGGTTTCAATACATCTGCGTCAAAATCGCACCATTTTCATTGCAGTTACGCGACACCGGATTGTCATGAACCCATTTTTGATTGCAGTTACACAACACCGAGTCACCCTGCACTGCGAAGTCTAAATCTATTGTCTTTGACAACTGCGAAGCACAAATGGAGTGGAGCGACACCGGATTAGTGCAGTTACACGAGCAAACGGAGTGGGGTTACACCAGATTGGTGCAGTTATACGAGATGGAATGCGGAGCGGAGTGCATCAGATTCATTTTCACCTCACCTCCAGAACGGAGTGGTTTCACTCCACGAAAAAGGAGTGGAGTGACACCGGATTTCCTCGGTGGCGTGTAACTGCACCCCCCTATCCGATGCGAAAAGTAATCCGATGTGTGATGAATCCGGTATCGTGTAACTGGGGTCTTAGTTGATAGGCTTGGCTACCTTTGAAGAAGCTGCCTCATCAATTTGAGTAATGATTACTGTCCGAAAAACCAGACTGACAGAAAACTTTGAATGTTACATGTCTCATTTTGAGTGAAAGAATCGTCATCCTTTCCAGATAAAATTTTGAGAAAAGTCAATTTAGCGATGGATTTTAAGTCGTCTGGGGAAATCTAGTTTTTGCAAAATAACTCATCTCTGCTCCTTCTTCCAATTTCCTGTACCTAAGCAAACTTTGAATTCAGTTTTTCACCTCTTCCAAAACATTGACTAGAAAAGGAGGGAAATGCTGAGCAATCAATGAATTACCATGTTTTCGAATCTTACTTGTCGAAGGGTAGTTATAGCTCAAAATCCTCAAGCAAATTCCAAAATATAGCTAAGCCTTTCGGGTACACGCTGATACCTTGTTTGTGTTCATAACATCTCATGAAGATTGTTTGGGTCACGCGATATATCTCAACTTATTTTCCCCACTCATTTTTGCTGACTCTTGCAATGGCCCCAGCCACATTCGCAAAGCAATGCAGAAAACGGTGGGGGACTGCCTTACCTGCCTTGGTAAGTGTTGGTATGGACTAAATTGGATTGAAGAAAACTTGAATAAAGTTTCTATGACAGCTGATAGCTTTTATGTCTCGGCTGCGTCTTGTTCACTGCACTTCCATCTTTCCGCCATTGCTTTGCTGAACCATTCGTACTCGTCCGAAAGACAAACATAACTTTCGTTGCTTTATTGGTATGCATGAAGTTTCACATTGTTTATCATCATTTTTTAAGATTCCAAGAGCGCTATGTCTTAAAATTGCTTAACGTCATAGATAAAAAAATTTCAGTCGAGACATTGTACGATAAACAAATTCAAAAATTGTTCAAAGTAGGCTCAGCTAGCTTTTATAATCATCTAGATGATTTGCACTAAATTTATTTACTTACCTAAAATGGTGGGTTCCTTCTTTCTGACCAAATCCACTACCTGGCACGACACACAATCCAGTTTCCATGAGCATTGCCTTGCAGTAAAAGAAGTCTGGTTTCTCGCCAATAGACTAAAATAAATGACAATGCCAATATTCAATATTCATATAAATATTCAATACAAATAACTAAACATTAAGGAGTTCTGCAGCCTAATACCGGGTGTCCCAAAAAAATGCAACGGATTTGATCGGGACTAGCGACAAGATAGGTCCAATCAATCCAAAATAATTTTTGATATAATGCTCGATAGCTAACTTGAAGATAGATACCTTGTTTGTTGGTATTGGTGCATGGAGAGTCGAAATATCAATCTTGAAACTCCAAATTTGCTTCCATCTCCAAACCAGAGGTTTCCAGTTTTGGCCTAACTTAAAACGCGCTTGAGGAATCTCCTCAGTCATATGCAAAGTGTAGTAGTATGAGCATGCTAAGGCACACATGTTTAGGCACACATTTCAATTGAAATTTGAAAGCTAAACATTGACAAACATAACAATGCCGAAGGGAAAATCCACAAAGGAATATATTTCTTCAATCATAGTGCACCTGCAACACAGCCAAGCACGAATGAGCAGTTTTAAGGATCTTATCCATGGATAATTTTCCCTTGGGTATATTTGATTTCTTGTTTCGTAATAATTCGAAGAAAGATTATACAAAATGCATTTCATTAACGTCATGAAGATAGCAAGAACTAATTCACTTTCACACCAAAGCAAACTGTTTTGCGGATTACTTTCTTTTATGAGACAGATGCAATGCTAACTTTTCGAAACTTTTGAAGCACAATAAGGATGTCTTTTCAGGACAAGATTGATGAACTTGATTGAATTTCTATTCAAATGTTTTTCTCAGCATGAAGCTTCATTCTCCTATTTCACGGAAATTCAGGAGATTCCCCAAAATGGCGCGTTTGCAGTCCAGGCTAAAAGCCACAAGCTCTGGTTTGGAGGTTCAGGCAAATTTGAGCTTTCAAGATTAATATTCCAACTCTCAATGCACCAATATCATCAAACAAGGTATCTATCTTCAAGTTAGCTATCTAGGATTATATAAAAAATTATTGTGGATTGATTGGCCCTAAATTCTTGTCGCTAGTCCCAGACAAATCTGTTGCGTTTTTTTTGGGACACCCGGTATATATATTTATATTATTTTTATTTCTCAGTATCAGTTTTGACTATTTGTTATTATTTTATCTTCTAATTCTGCGAAGTTCAAACATGTAGACAACATCTTCCTGTGCAATTTATGTGCTGCTATTTGCCTGCATTTGGGAGAAAAAGTCGTGGTTTTTTACAAGTTTAGCTCGCACAGCCCCTTTAGGAAAGTAGTAGATGCTGCAAAATTAACTTCTCCTTCGGGAAAGAAACGGCTGAAGTATGGGCAATGTTGATGCTTTAAAGATCTGGCGACAGTTTCTTGGGCCTTTAGGTTAGATCAAGTAATTTTATAGATGCAAAATGCCTGGTCCAGTCTTTACGAGTTACCTTTGAATCAATTTTCCATTAATTTTCTTTAAAATTCAGTTTTCTTGTTATTGACTACATTTCGAAGATTGTTTTCAGAACTTTGATTCCCGTCATGAACGAAATAATCAAATATTACTTCCAATCTTGTTACCATTTAATATGGCAACAAACAATGCCTGTCTCCACTTGGGTGTAGCCTCTAGACTTGCTACAAGTCTCGCCAATGATCAAAATCATCCGGTAACAGTGTGAATGAAAACAAGACCCAATTTAGACCATCGCACATGGTTTTCCGATATACCAATCAGATTGTTAGATTTGGCAAAGAACAATGGTTTTCGAACTTACGAGTCAATTGAAGCAATTAATTAGAGTCGAACAAAGTTGCTGGCTGAAGATTCCTCTCGCAACTATAAGTCTTAAAAACATAGAAATTGTTGTACTGTAGGACTTATTTCATTCACAGTTCATGGTAAAAGGAACTTTCGTCTCCGTATTCATGATAATAATTGTTGACTAACTGCCTTATTAACGTGATTTTTAATACATTTCATTTCCGACGAATGACTATTGAAAAGGGCCTTAGCGGTGATTTGATATAATTCGATAAATGCATACACAAAATAGGGTCAACCTGTTCACTGTTTCATCGTGAGTTTGTTGAGGATACCGAGAGCTGCCACTTTTGTCTAAGCCTTTTGTTTTGCTGGTAAAGTTCTGAGCAGATCAACAGCTGGGAAACTTATTACCATGCGCGAGAATCTCTTTGTTTCTTTGCTAATCCTTGTTTCGATTGTGGTTAGAGTCTCCACCCACACTCTTTTCACAAACCAAACATACTGTCTGCGTATAATCACAGGTTTCCTTTTTGGGGGATGACCGCTGCTTGGAACTTTGATGATTCATATCCCCAACAAGAATCCCTGTTGAACAAGGCTTACCGCAGGGATGCAAAGGCCTTAGGTAATGGTCTGCTTCATGCCAATGACAATAAATAATGACAAGTAATATACCTCTGCTTTTTCGATTGCTTTCTGTGGAAGATCGATTCTTGGAAAAGCATACATTGCACCCATTACTTCATTACACGTTACACCCTCTATTGTGTTCAAGATTTCATAAACCATCTTTGCACGTGTCTTCAACGATTCCAGAACATTTGTCTTTTCCTGTTTAAAAAGAAACAAATTTAAGACCCTTGCGCTTCTAATAACAAATCTAAAGTTATAGTCAAGAATGATTGGACCCTTGCAATTCTAACAGGACCCTTATTGATAACAATGCCATTGGCATTGAACAGGTTACCTGTATAAATATTTCTGTTATTATTGTTATTATCGCAAGGAATCAAAAGATTTCATGTGTCATTGGCCAAACTGTCGTAGGTGTTTTGTCTTTAAAGACAATGCTGATAACACGACTAACTAATGCAGGGAAAACACTCACAATACAAAAGAATTACCATAGAGCTCTCGGAAAAGTAAATGGATAGATAATCAAAAAAGTTTGTACAGCAACAATACCGTGCCTCAAGGCTTGAAGTTGATACTGGAAATGAGAAGACTGCCCAGATTTCTGATTTATTCAGCTCACTGTACCCCTTCAGTGGCCACTCTCGGTGCTTCCTCTCTTGATTGTCACACACGCGACACTACACGTATGAACTATACATCATTCAATTTGTCTTTAAATGGAGAGTATTCATGAGCCAAAAATAATACAAATATCCAAGAACTGTGCGCTATACATCCGAAAATGCGAGAATTGAAACTTCCCCCTTCTACAACCTCCATGTACCCCTAGATAAGTTTCATATGAACCCTAATGAGATTCTCAACACATTAATCTAGCAACTTATGTCTCAGATTCCCTGTATTAGCTTTAAAATAATTACAGTAATAATGTAATTTTGCCCTTCGCCCCCTGGCTTCGTTTTGAGATTCATTCAGATGTTGAATTTGGATCACGCAATTTTCTCAAAACTGAGCAACCGTTTTGTCCCCTTATTCTTTTTCTCTCTGTCTGCCAAACCTCAGTCAATTACGTGACGCCGTTGGGTACAGGGAACTGTATGGATGTTGATTGGTTGTAAGCAAAGGGCTGAAATAGTTTCTTTGCGTAAAACTCCATTGCTTTCAAGGATTGATTACAGATTGAACAAAATTGAAGAAGGTTTGCCAAAATGCTACTCACGTTAGGTGTTTCAGAAAAATCGCAGCCCAACTATAATTGAAAATTGCCAAAAACTAATAATATTTAAAAAATGCAATGTATACTGTCTGAAGCTACAATGTATCTTCTTTCCAATGATATATAGTTTTGATACATTGATTATTTAGCATTTAATTGATATTTTAGTAAGTGTGGTCAATTTCAAATTCAGCATGCTGTAAGAGCAAAATCAAGACATTGTTTATCATAAAAGTAATGAAAAAGATTTTAGGGGAAACATTTCAGGCCTAGAGGAACTTGAGGTGAAACCATTTAGGACTAAACAAACAAATTTACAGCCATGAGATACAGTTATTGAAATAGATAGAATCGGCTCTCAAAAATATGAGCTTTTGCCTGTTTAAATGTCCAACCACATCCTAGCATCTAAAATAGACAACACTTATTGAAAAGTTAATAAGTTTATACCATCTGAAAGTACTATCTATCTTCTTTCCAATGACATCTAATTTGGGGACACTAATGGAATTATTCTTCATTTTGATGCATCTATTCAAATCTCATCACATTTTTCTAATTTTCAATTCTACCGGGTGCGCCAAAATAAACTATGCACGTTTGGCAGGCCACAAAAAATCGTACACTGGGCCGATTTCGAAGATTTATGACTTAATCTTTAGCAGAAAGCCTGAATTAGATTTTAGGAATTTTTGCACATTTTTCCGTTTTCAGTTTTTAGAGCCAGAAGCGAGTTTCTTAAAATGTTTGTTTTCGAGAACATTGAAAACGATCAAAAAACATCGATCAAATTTTAAAAGATTCAAATTGAGTGAACAAAGAGAAACGTTTTCAGGGGGATTTGGGAGTTTAGTACGAACTCTCGTACAGCAGATTACAATTTGTCGATTTCTAAATCGCAAATCACCACGAACAAGTTCTCTCTTTGTCCATTCAATTCATGTCGATTCTTTAGAAAACTTGATAGATGTTTTTTGATCGTTTTCAGTGTTATCGAAAACTAAAATTTTAAGAAACTCGCTTCTAGCTCTAAGAACTGAAAAAGAAAATTTTGGAAAAAAATCTCAGTATCTAATTCAGGCTTTACGCAAACGATTAAGTCATACATCTTCAAAATCGGTCTAGCGTACGATTTATTGTGGCCTGCCAAACGTGCATAGTTTATTCTGGCGCACCCGGTAGTTGAGTTGCGTTTTTTCTGAAACGCCCTGCATAGTCCAGAATTCATAATGATCTCATGAAACCTTCAACCTTTAACCATCAAATTTTCCTCCTAATATAAACAGCATTTTCCTAACTGGGAATAAGTTGCTTTAAAAACTGCTTCTAACTCACTAAGAATAAAGGAAAATTCCTTGAAATTGTCAGAAAATTTGAGTAGATATGTGCGCTATCCAAGTATCTAAAGATCGAAAAATTGATCCGAAAAATATGTTGTCTTGAAGGGATACAATAACCTAAAAGACCATTAGGCTTTCCACTCCGCGTATGTGAAAGGAAACACGAACATAAGGTAGGCAATGGCGGCAGTAAATGTTGACGGTTCTCCTGTCTGGCTTGAAGAAGGACACGAAAAATAGATACTCTGCTTTCCCCTTGGCGTCTTGGGGTGACCAATCATGTTCTCAGTATTCAATGTAACTTGACTTTTCACACGTTATCTCAACGGTATGTCATAACAGTTGAAAGACAATATCTACAACGTGTGCAATATTTACCAACTCACCGACATAAATAATTCATGTGATTCTTCACCAGCACTTGGAGGGTTTGTGATGCAATCAACAACAATTTGGCCAATGGAATTAGCACAAAGCTGTGCCGATTGCAATTTCTTTAACTGAGCCATGACGTCATCATCGAGTCCAACAACTTCTAAATAACCACCTCGCAGGCCACACCTAAGAAATGAACAAAATGGTATTTCGATTAGGAAATGTTACAGAAGGCATAGCAAGAGAAAAGGCTATTTTAGAAACGATTTGCGGTTTGGATTAGAGTCAATGTTTGGATGCAGTCTTTTCTATGTTCAAGTTCAAATGTATCATGTTTCGAGAAGGAAATGTTACAGAAGACAGAATGGGGCAGGCAGTGTTGTAGCGAGAAAGGATGCAGTTTTTTTTATGTTCAAGTTCAAATTTATGAACAGATAAATTATATTTGCTGCAGTAACTGACTTGCAAGATGAGCCATTCAATTTGGGTCCACGGTTCTAGAGCAAAATGGAATATCGGCATATAGAACACTATGATACGGTTACCAAACACTAATTTGCCTCTTTGAAAGGTCACTAACAGTGGCGTGCTTAACTGATTCTAATCTTTTAATCTATCTACCAGGTGTCCCAAAAAAGTATTCCCGTTTACAAATTCACCAAAAAACAATTGTTAAATCTATCATAAAATGTTTCTGTTTCATTTATCTTGTCAAAGACCCAAAAACATTTCAAAATGATAAAAGTTCTATTTTCCAATACTTAAAGGTAAAAAATTACACGTTGAGAAACATAATTTTCAGCTATACTTTTTAAGAAAAATAGTCAATCTTACAAAAAAGGCCAAAACTTGAAATTTCGTTTATCCTTGAAGTCTCTATCGTGTGCGTTTCTTTCAGTCATTTATGACCAAATCAAATGTTTAATATGCATGAAGAAATTGACCTTGTAATAATTAGTGGGTTTTTGCAGTATGATTCAAAACCAGGCAGCCCTAAAAAGAGCTACTAAACTTTCTCATTCTTAAACCAATTACAAGATCAGTTATGCCTGGAAAATAATTTGGTCCTTGATCTACTTGACAAAAAAAAATTTGAAGATCGGCCTTGTTCATAAATTTTGGTGATTTTTCAAACAGGACTACTTTTTGGGATACCCACCCGGTACGTTGATACGATACAATCACTAAAACATACAAAACATCTAGGATCCAGAACATAAGATTCACAGCTTCAGCACATAAACAGTCAATGCAAACTCACTCTCCCATGTATCCCTTGGAGACCGAGTGAAACGAGGCCATCTCGAAATCGTCTCCTTTTGATCCCATATCTCGTAAGACTTTCTTGAATGAGTGAAACCTCTCAGTGCCATAAGTATTATCCTGATACACTTCATCAGCCAATAGGAACAATCTTTCTTCCATGCAAAATTCTATAATTTCCTTGATGTTATCATAGGGCAAAACCTGACCAGTTGGGTTTCCTGGATTGATGACACACAGCACTCGAGGTGTGCAGCGTTTTTTTGCTTCTTCTAAACTTCGCTTTAACTCAGATTTGTCAAGTTTCCAGTTTTTCTCTTCATTTAAATAGTATCCAATCTACGAAAAGATTTGAAATGTAGCATTTCATACATATTCCGTGCAATTTAATTTAATTTAAGATTTGAAATGTAGCATTTCATACATATTCCGCCCAAAATTGCAATTTAAATAACAGCTGTGGCGAATTTCCATCCCCATTCGGCCATCTGAAATATCTGAATATTTCAAATATTCTTTGGGTCATAAAAAGCATCAATGGTACCGGGTCAGTCAGAGAAAGGAATCCCCGCTTGGAAGGCCACTGCTCCATGAATATCAAAGCAATAATATTGAAAACTGTTTTGTTTTATTGCCAATATGTTCAATTAGGTTCAGTAATTTAACCGGCCTTAATCGGCCATTCCTTCCCGGGGATATGGGTGATTTTCTGCAGAAAGCCCATTCAAAAACCTGCAAAAACGAATGAAAACAAAGAGCAAATTTATCTTCCTAAAAATGATGACACTCACATAAATTAATGCATTTTGTCCTCTCGGGAGAATGGAATCCACCTGAATAGGTCATCGATACTAGTGGGAGGACTTGTTCATCCTCCCAAGAGGATAGCACGTGCTAAAGCGTCCACAAGTCATTGCTGTAAGGCCATTGTAAGGCAGAAATGTTAAAGAAATTTGCTCATGCTTTTGGGCACGTTTTGAATCTTTTTTAAAGGCTTTTTGAAGAGGCTTTCTCGAAAAAATCCCTCATAATTTCAGAATGGATTGGCCGATTTCAGTCAGGTAAATTTTATAGTAGATTTGAACATTTGTACCATTAAATTACCGGGTGTCCCAAAAAAAACGCAACAGATTTGAAGAATTCTACAGCAAACTGTTTCATACTCACCATCCAGCAATTATTTTTCTTCAAATTTGCAATAATTAGATTATATTTTGATATATTTTTCAGCATTTTTGGTGACTTGGTTGTAGAGTTAAAAATCAGCAAACTTCAAAATTGTCCCCAGGTCAAAACCAGAGCTGCTGCATTAACAATGGTGAATTATAATGTCAAATTGTACAACATGACAATCCCTGCAATTGCAAAAAATTGTTGACAAACACGCAAACACGCGATTTAATTAAACATTGAACAGACCCTTTCATAAAGATTTCTTTCAAAACACTGCCATGCTTCCAAAGTGTCCATGATGGTTGCTTGCTTTTTCTAAATGACTAGGCCACTATTAGATTTATGCCTTCAATTATAAATGAACACTGAAAGCTCCCTCAAGAATGGATAACTCATGAATCTGTAAGATATCTCTTTGTTGCAGTTTCTTAATGAAGTTGTGTGCTTGTTAATGTAATAATGTAAAGTTTCAGATATTGCCATTATTTTAACTTTACAGTTTGCTTTGCACTAATACTGGTAGCTCTGGTTTTGCCCTGACAGCATATTTGAAGTTTGTTGATTTTTAACTCTTTAATCAAGTCGCCAAAAATTCTCAAAAATATATCAAAATTTAATCTAATCATTGCAGATTAAGATAGAAATTATCATTTGATTATTAATTTGAAACAGCTTCCGCTAGAAATTTTTGAATCTGTTGCGTTTTTTTTGGGACACCCGGTATATATTTGCCGATATCATTGTCTTGATATCCAGGGAGCCGTGACTTTTCAAACGGGGATTCTTTTTTCTGACTCACCCGTTATTCTAAACTATTTATCTTGTTTCGCTTTGCTATTAAATCAGTAATCATCCACCCATGTAATTTTTGATTTACTGATTCATTTCCGTGCAAAGAACGTTTCTGCTACTTTACCCTGGCACTGGCAACATACAGGGCTTTTACAATTCTCCTCGAAATATTGAAAAAATTGAATATAACTTTTCATTGACATGCCAAAACACAGGCTGATAGTAGTTCAATAGTGTGATATGTAAAACGCAAAGTTTCTATAAATGCCATTTCGATTTACATTTCTCAATGCCTCTCACTCTGTAGCAGTGGATGTGGAAACTATTATGAGATATTTTTTAAGAGATACGAGTGCAGGTGGAAATTGTGCAGCGACTGATTGAACCCTATCTCACTGGGGGGGGGGGCTCAACCAAATTTTGCTTGCCAATGCTAAAACATGCAAAGCGGCATTCCAAGATTCCACTACTTTGACTTTATAACTATATTGCATGATTATAAATATAGCGCTGTATCCATGGCAACCATTGTTTTACTGAGTAGTCAACAAAAATTTTGCCCTTTTTTGAAATTGTTGCCGATATCAATCTCAAATATTGTCCAAATTATGCTTATAAATATATTGAACAATCTCCAAATTAATTTTGATACAAAACATTTGAATTTAATGCCTGATTTTTATTGTCATAATCATGATATCAATAATCATGATAATCATAACTTATTTTCTTCTTAATGGCATAGCAACAGGACCAATAGAGTTTTTTTCAATAAAAATTCAATAGAGTTAATTTGATTTAATCGCGTGATTTTGACTGTTTGCATCAAGGTCCATCTAATAACCAGGTTGAAAGATCACAGCTACTTTTACAGCGGATAAAAAGAGCCCCCCCCCCTCTGGTATTGACAACTGCTAAATTCCTAGGTGAGTTAAGGTTAAGAGAAGGACATTATTTGCAATCAATATTTCTTGGATTAGTTCGTGCCTTTCTGTGACTTCGTGACCATTCTTTTCAAAACTTAATTTCTTCGGAGATAGGTCGATAAGTTACTGATTTTTATCAGAAGCTGTTTCTTTCGTTGTACTTGATGCAGTGTGAATTTCATAGGCCAAATAAAATCTAGCAAGTGGCTAGAGCTTGGTCTTGGCGCGACTTCTTCTAAAACAAGCTAAAGTTCACTAACCTCGAATTGTAGCCTTGTATTTTATTTGCACTTCCTTCTTTTATCGCATTCCTCGCAGAAAACTATTGTTGTAGCGATAAAGTTTGCAGAATCCAGATTTGCAAAATGTAAAAGTTTGTTCTCTTTGCTCTAATGAATCTATCCATTCTTTATCATGTTACATAACAAAAGAGATGTTCATAAACATTTTGAAATAAAGACAATGTCTGAGAAAACATACCTGATGAAGGCCATATTCTGAAATTGTTGCAGAATAAAGTGGATATTGTGGAATTGGAATCATGACACCACATTTCTCGTTTTTAGAAATAAAGCACTCTAGGATGAGCTAAAGATGAAAGAGAATTATCATCAAACAGTCTCACTGACAAAATGCACTTCAGGACAAGTATCAGAATAATTTACCTGAGAATTGAATTAATTCCAAAGAAGACTTCTAAAGAAGGCATAGAAGACATAATAGGTGTCTTGCTTGACTAACTTTGAACAGAATTTTAGATGTCTGGAAGTTTAAGCCTTTACCACAGAGCACTGCGCTAAAAAAGTCAATGATCCAGGAAATGCCGTTATATTTGATACAGAAGAAGTTTTTAAATACATGCCGGGTGACTCAAAAAAACTTCAAAGCTAGATCGCATATACCGGGTGTCCCAAAAAAGTACTCCTGTTTGAAAAATCACTAAAACTTGATTACAAGGCCAATTTTCAATTTTCTTTTTTTGTCAAGTAGATCAAGGACCAAATTATTTTCCAAGATATAGCTGATCTTTCAATTGGTTTTTAAAATATCAAATTTAGCTCTTTTTGGGGCTTTTGAATCATACTGCAATAAAGCATTGATGATTGCCAGATCAATTTCTTTGTGGATGTAAAGCTTCTGGTTTGGTCATAAATGACAGAAAGAAATGCGCACTATCATTGGAGACTTCAATGACTGCAAAAATATGAAAATTAGGCAAGATTGAGTATATTCCTTAAAAGCTATAGCTCAAAATAAGGATTTTCAACGTGTGATTTTTCTACCTTGATGTATCAAAAGCAAACATCTTATCATCTATGAATATTTTTGGGTCTCTGACAAAAGAACTCAAAAGAAAATTTTATCAAAGGTTTAATAATCAATTTTTGGTGATTCTTTAAAAAGGAGTACTATTTGGGACACCCCGAAAGCTCATGCTAGGAAAGTCAAGCAACTGTTATGAACAAAAACAAGGCATCGGCATGTAGTTGAAGGGCTTAGCTAGCTTTTGAGATGTTGTTTGGTTAGTTTAAGTTATGGCTACCCTCTGGAAAACCAGTTTCAAAACTATGGTTAAATTCTTTTTTTCTTAAACTGACCTTGTTCAGTCCATGTTTTGAAGATGTGAAAAAAGCAAAATTCCAAATTTACATGGAAACAAGAAATTTGAATAAGGAACATGGTAAATCATTTTGCAAACAAAAGATTTCCACCAACGTCTTCAAATCCACCTTTACGTTAAGTTATCACGAAATGTTGACAGGAAAATGATGGCATATATTTCAATCTGGGATTCGAAATTTTCTCTAAATCTGGTTTTTCAGATGGTCATCATACTGTAGCTCTTGACCATGCAGCATCTCAAAAGATAGCCATGCCTTTCAACTAATGATGATACAAAGCATTTGTCAATAGCTTCTGAATTCATAAAGCTAGTTATGATTTAGCTCTTGAAGATTTTTCAGGGTCACCCTGTAAGTAGGCGAGTAAATTCTTTATTGGCCGTCAAATAAGTAACACACTTTTGCACACCTATACTGCTGGATGAGTAAAAAGTGGCCCGGCGTTTGAAAGACTACTGCTCCCTGAACAAAGAAGCAATGATATTTTGCAATATTGGATTGAATAGCTAACATGCTCCATTATTTTTAGAATTTTGCGTGGCTGAAATCAGTCGTTCCATTCAGATATTGCAAGGGATTTTCTGAAAAAATTCCCTTCGAGAAACCTTAAAAATCGTGCTAAAATCACGAGCAAGTTTCTCTAATGTGTTTACATTACAGCAATGACTTGAGCACGCTTTAGCACGTGATATCCTCTGTGGGAATGAAAAAATCTCCCCCCTGGTATGAATAACTTAGATTCAAGATGATTCCATTCTCCTAACAGGTCAAAATATATGAATGTATTTTAGTGTCATTATTGCTAGGAAGGAAAACAAAGGGAAATTTTTGTTGTTGTTTTCCTTCGTTCTTGCAGGTTTTCGAAATGGGCTTTCTGTAGAAAATCTCTCATATCGACGGGAAGGAATAGCCGATTAAAGCCATGTAAATTACTGAACCTAATTGGACATATTGGGAATAGAACAAGATAGTTTTCAATATTATTGCTTTGATATTGAGGGAGCAGCATTTGTTCAAACGCAGGGCCTTTTTATTGACTCACCCGGTAGATATATAAACAGTGCTTTACCCATTTGACATACCATATTATGCAAAGGATGGATATGATGTAAATCCTAGTCCCGCCTTTGTATCAGCCTCTCTGGCATTCCCAGCTCAGAAATAATTTTACCAGATAAGCCCCCCCCCTTGAATAACCCTCCATGGGGTTGCTATGTTAATTCCCGACTTTTTTTACATGATTATACATTCTTGGTCTTGCTATTGCATTTACCATTGTTTAATTTCAACATTTCATTTTATGTTTATTTCTCTATGATTACTCCCTGTAGATTTCAGTTCAAACTTATAAATATCGTTTATATTTGTTCATCACCTTTAGCTGACCAACGAGAATAACAGTATGTCATAACACATATACTTTACTATTTAATAAGCCCCCATAAGCCCCCAGCCAAAAACTAATTTCACACATGAGCCCCAGGGGCTTATTTGAGGATTGACTCCAAATGGTAGAATTCCATCCTAAACCAAACCACTGTTAGTTACCTTGACTGCAGAACTTGCACCATTCGTCAAAAATATGTTGTTTGCATCAGATGGGTAGCCATCTCTTTTCTCAATGTATTGAGCAATGCTATCTCTTATGAAACCTACTCCAACAGAATCTGTATAGCAACCAATACTTTGCTTGATCCCTTTCAAGACACGCTTGGCTCGTTCATTAACATCAGCTGGGAAAACGTTCTGCTCAATCAAATCAGGACATGTGCAAGCTGCTATTATCTGAAAAAGAAACCAATTCTTTTTGGTGCATGGTTGACAAACTCCAAAGAAAAACAAGGACAGGGTAATATGGTAATATCATTAGCAAAGAACTCTAAAGCACTTGAAAGAAAACAACCAAATTTTTCCATGTTATATTAGTAAAACTACTTGTTGGCCTGCACTCGTGAAGCCTTTAGAAACTATCGTAGCAAAAATGTGAGTATCGTGAGCTTTGTTCATTTGCCTAAAATTTAGAAACTTGATCATGAAGATATAATGGGAAGGATAATTATTTACGCTGACAGAATAAATTTGTGTTCCCTCTTGCTTTTAGCAATTCTTTTGCACGGTTTCTTGCTGGGATCATTGTGCTAAGATATGAAGTTGTCAGGTTTCCTTTGGTTTTCTTGCGTCTTGAATTCCTTCGGAAAAAAGGATTTTTGATGGGCTTTTCTTGAAAACAATTTCAGGGTTTGCTGAAAGTGTATGAGATTTTCGGAAGCGAAATACCCCTTGAGACAAATAGTTTCAAGTTGCAAATTGATCAACAGCTCTAGCCTTGGGCACCGTTGCCGTTGTGGTGCATCATAATAGCAATTTTATCATGGGGCAGGGGCATCACACTTTTTCTGGAGGATGATCAACAACTCACGCCATCGCACACCTAAAACTTTCAAGGCGTGCGAGTGGCAGCACACCATCAAAGTTCATATTACCAGGACTGGCTATATATCTTGTTGTTTAGCCTAGCGCAGCAAAGCCTGATGGTGGGGGGGGGGGCGAAAAAACACCCCTCCCCCCAGTACAAACAGGGTTACCTGCAAGGATATAAGCTTGCATTTGTAAGGGGAAAAAATCTAAAGTATCTGATCCAAATCGAAGTTGTGCGTCATGAACCATGCTTAGCCAAGGAAACAATGCTGGGTCCGACAGCTTTCTTTCTTCCAACTATAAGAAGCTTACATTATTTACCATTGCAAATTCCCTTTAACAATGATTTCCTAATTTCCAGGAGATTATCTTTTCAGTGCTTAATCAAGCATTAAGAATTTTCAGGTGCTCTAATGGTCAAGCACATGTGTGTTTTTCTTTCTTAAAAGGCATAAAATTGGACCCATAAATATTGGCAAAACAATGTTTTCTAAACACAAACCTGTCTGATAAAGGTGATTGGTTTTCCCCCAACAGCATGACAGTCTCCAATATTTGCTTTCACCACATTTTCAAATGGTTTTTCTACACCCTATGATATAAATATAAAAGATATTGAATGATGATAATGAACTGAGAAACTTTTAATCTTATCTTATTGCAATAACCCCTCAATGGACCCTGATGTGGATGGCAGCAAACCTCCATCTGAACATCCTGCAAGTGTAATTCCAAAATTTTAATAGTTGAATGAAATGGGGGGAGGGGGTAACAGATGATGCTAACAATGGAAATCATTTAAATTAATTTTCATAAAAACATACAGTATTTTTGTATCATGAAGATTTGTTTACCATTCTGTTATTTCATTTCTACCCTGAACCCAATTCCATATGATGTGCTTGGTAAGAGAATGTTAAAAAACAATATTTATAGTAAAAACACAGTATATTGCCAAAGAAGATTCGGCCTGGAGGTACTTTCTGTGCCTTTACCTTGCCCATCATGGCCCTTTCATCCATTTTGGATGGACCAACACAAAGGGGATGGGAAATCAGCCTCAGAATGACATTAAGCAGGGATAAAATCAATATAAGACAAGCCCTCTACATAACTAGTCCCTTCATGTGTCGAACATCAAAGTACCACTTTACTTAAACAAAATAACACTTTGCGCGTGTGATGAAAAGCACTCCTGACTCAATTTGCATGTGTGCCTACGTGTGCGTGTGCGATCGCTATGTTAAATATCCATGCACATGCAAAACAGCAGTGCAATCTGCACCAAGTAATCAGTGGCATAACAGAGCAGTGTGGGCCCTTGTGAAACAAGTGGTTTGGGGCCCCTACTGTGTTTGATTCCAATTTAGAACCCACAACTACTGTGTACAGTACAGCCCCAGGGGGGTTACTCATCAACTTTCAATACAGCGGCACAGTGATCCGGAACAAAAGAAAGTTCGGAATAAATCCCAAAATATGAAGTTTCAAAATCTGAATTTATTTCATGCCCATACCATCAAGTACACTCTGAATGTTTATGAAACGCAAAAATCTTTAAAATTGGACAATGGATAGCCAAGAAAATGATTTTTGAAGTTTGGCCTAATTGTTTGATTTGTTTACATAAGCACTTCCGGAATAACGCTGCCTGGATTGAATTTTCAAAGCAATATTTCTCTGCTCAGAAAGGTCCGACAATTTTCGTTTTGGTCTTATTTCAATCCTCTAGTCAAGTACTTTCAAGTAATTGTGACAATGTTTGGAAATATATATATATTGGTTCATTTTTATGTGATTCATAATGGCGGAAATTTGTAAAATTCATTCTTTAAAAATCATTTTAAAAATTCAACAGTTGAAATGTAAAAATTGGGGCAAAATGTATTCACCAAAAAAATTACAAAATTAAAGCAACTATATGCGCAAGTTTCTACCAAAGGGTTTGTTCTAAATCATACCCAAAAAAGAATGATGATTATTTTTATTTTTGTGGTACAGCGGAGATTTTCCAGATTTTTTTTATGTGTTCTGCAATAAAATTTTGATGTGTTAGCAGGCCTTCATTTATTTTTATTGCTGAAAACATTGAAAAAATCTGAAATATCTCCGTTGTACCACAAAAATAAGAATTACCATAATTCTTTTTTGGGTATGATTTAGAACAAACCCCTTGGTAGAAACTTGCACAAATAGTTGCTTTAATTTTGTGATTTTTTTGGTAAATACATTTTGCCCCAATTTTTACATTTCAACTGTTGAATTTTTAAGATGATTTTTAAAGATATGAATTTGCAAATTTCTGCCATTATGAATCACATAAAAATGAACCAAAATATTAAATTTTCCAATCATTGTTTCAATTACCTGAAAGTACATGACTAGAGGATTGAAATAAGATCAAAATGAAAATTGTCAGACCTTTATGGAACGCCGTTTGCACAAAAATTACATAAACATAGTTTATGTTACATAAACTATGTTCATGTGCACATAAACTGTGTTTATGTGCACATAAACAGTGTTTATGTACATAAACTATGTTTATGTGCACATAAACATAGTTTATGTCCATTTTTGTGCACATAAACCTACTAGTTTATGTACATAAACACAGTTTATGTCCATTTTTGTGCAAACGGCGTCATAGTCATTGTTCTAGAAGGTGTCATAATCATAGTCATAATGAGTCCCTGTAGCGTCACATCGATAACAATAGCGGGCTTATCGCATTCAGAACACGTGTGCACTGTGATCCAGATTTCAATTTTAGTGTTATTAACGCCAAAAAAATGAAAATATCAGAATAATACGAAACTGACTTTGTAGTCTTAGGTACATATCAAAACACAAAAATTTTTCAAATCGGACAATTTAGTGCTGAGAAAATATTCTTTCAAGTTATGCATACAAAGTGTACTTTAAGCCTCTTTCTTAGCACAGTATCAATCAGAATCAAATTTAATCTATTGGGAACACTTTTGCAAAAGGACTAGGTAGACTAACTCTCAAATTAAGCTCTCGACAATTTTGGCAAATTTCTTACGTCACGTCACGAATTTTTTACGGGTACTTCAACTTGAACTACCGAATCGCCCCTGGGCTCTGAACTTTGTATTTTGGTTTCTTAACTTTGGGCCTAATCCTTTCCGAAAAAGAGTCCTTGTTTAGTTTCTTAATATTCATAAAATTCATTTTACCCTTAATCATAATTTATCTAGGACCGAAAACGCATAGACAAATAAAACGTAATTTCCATACTTTCCAACAATATTCGAAACAAATCTGTGCAAAATCTGACGCGCCGCGCGCGTGCTGTCCTCCCCCTCTTTTATGAGAAGCGTGTTAAACCAACTTCACTCTAAATTCTCCCAAGCTTTCACAAGAAAGAGCGCCGTAATTTGCAAACTGATCCTTGGGGAATAATTTAGACGCGTCTCAGAACAATAGGTACGACGCCGTTTGCACAAAAATGGACATAAACTATGTTTATGGACATAAACTATGTTTATGTGCACATAAACATACAGGCCCGTAGCACCTATTGGGGCCGGTCGGGCCCGGGCCCCCCCAATAAATTCCAGAAGTTAAATTTTTTATTCTTCGTAATAACATAGAAAACTGATCTTCAGTGACAGGCCTTGTCACTGAAGCGAGTCAAGACGTATCTAAGTTCAACAGGATTCAACAACAGGAAACTACCGCCTCAACCACCTGATTGTGAAACATATGGAATCAGTGGATGCATTCTAAGCCAAACTAAAGGATGTTTCTTCAAAAATTTTCCTCATGCTTCAACTCATAAGAGAACTGTCACGCTATCAAAGATTCCTTGTCGCTAATGGCAAGCATGATATTGGGAGATGCATTCTAAGCCAAAGTAAAGGGCGTGGCCCCAAAATGTTCCTGGGGGCTTCCCCCAGACCCCCTCATTTCAATTCCGCCCGTTTAATTTACTTTGGCCATGCCATGGCTTTCGTAAGACGCCATGAAAATTGTGTGATGACTTTTGTAAATCAAATATCAAGTAAATCTTACGCAATGCTCTCGACAAATTATTCTTATTCTACCGTGGTTTGATTTTAGCTAACCTGTTTGAAATATATTTGGATTCGTAAATTTCCTATTTTCTTCAGGACCTCCGATCATAAAATGCCCTTTCAGCAATGCACAGAAGGGTGTTGCCAAAAGAAAAGAGGGCATTGACCGAGCAATTCTCCCGGGGGCTTCGCCCTCGAACCCCCGGAAGCTTTACCCCTTCGGTGTGAATTAGTGCCCCTCCAATCTGAAAAACGCTCCTACGGGCCTGACATAGTTTATGTAACATATTTACTATGTTTATGTCATTTTTGTGCAAACGGCGTTCCATAGACCTTTCTGAGCAGAGAAATATTGCTTTGAAAATTCAGTCCAGGCAGCGATATTCCGGAAGTACTTATGCAAACAAATCAATGAATTAGGCCCAACTTCAAAAATCATTTTCTTGGCTGTCCGTTGTCCAATTTAAAAATTGTTTGTGTTCCATAAATCTTCAGAGTGTGCTTCATGATATGGGCATGAAATAAATTTGAATTTTGAAACTTCATGTTTTGGTATTTCTTCCACTCCCTGGATCACTGTGAGGGGGTTCCATGCCAATATTTGGGGTCCGAAATTTTATGTTCAATCAATATTTGGGGTCTGTGAATTACAACATGGACAAAAATTCAATATTTGGGGTCCACAAATCTGAAGAAAGGAAGAATCGTGCAATTTGGCCCTGACGTTGCGAATCATGAAATAAATGTTAAGGTATTATTCAAAAACTGAGAAAGATCAAGAAGCTCAAATTGAAATTATTCAAAAACATTTCAGGGACCCCAGAAATAGATAACAATATTTGGGGTCTCCGAAACGCTAGACTCAATATTTGGGGTCCCCAAAACATCAGGCTTAATATTTAGGGGTCAGCAAAGAAATAGTGGCATGGACCCCCCTTTTAAAAGATAGGGAGTACCCCCCCTGTGAGTACAGCAACGGTTCTATGACTAAGGATTCTGTTCCACCTAAATTATTTTATACGATTTCAAATGGATATTGTTTATTGCTACTTTCTCCAATGATCTTCCTTCAATGCAATTCTTCAGAGAACAACATCAATTGAAAATGAGAAAAGTGAGCTGCAAATCGGTTTGGGGATTTGCTGCTAAGAAAAACTTGACAAAAATTTCAGGATGCTGGAAATGACCACTGGACTTGTGAAATTTTTATTGTGAAGGAAAGGATCACCTTTGACAAGCTTCACTCGCAAAGATTTTGAAGCAGAGCTTGAAAATCATGCAGAAATGACTTTTTGTCAAGTCATCTAATAAATTTTTGTCTTTTTTATTGTTCGCGTTCTCTTGCAAAATTTCTTGGGGGCTTCTACTCTAGTTCCACTGCATGCCAGGATGGAAAACATGTGTGATTTGGCCTACGTGTAATAGCGAGTGAAATAAATTTGAAGGTGCAAGCTGCGAGTAGACTTCAAAAAGCTGCGAGAGAAGCAAAACTAACAATAGATCTTTTGTTCTCGCATGCGAGAACCAGTTATTGTAGCTGCGAGCAGCGAGTTTGACAGAGTTTCATAGCTGTGAGCAAATGCAAGTTTTCCAACCTGGACTGCATGTAATGCAATTGTAGGATTACTGGTGAAATCTTGGATTCAGTGTCAGTGATAATTGCACTGATAAATCATATTTTGAGTACAATTTTTACTGATTGCAAGACTTTACTAATGCTCCCAGTGCAACCCTTTCTGATTCCAAGCTGTGCTACTACTGACTGGGTCATTCCATTTAATAAGCGTACACCCCGGTCGGAAGATGTAATTCCAAGGGGGTCAGAAATATCCTCAGTTTTTGCGAATCCGAGGGGTTCCAAAGTGACAAAAACAGGGTCGGAAGAAGAAATCCTAGGGGTGATTTGAAATAACTGAGTGAAATCCGAGGGTTAGATTGGAGTAACTGTAAATCCAACCACCTGGACAGAAAATTCCAGTCTTCCGTCCCCGTGTAACTACTGTTTTAGTCAAAAATCCAAGGGTGTTTTCGTAAAAAAGCATGTAAATCCAGGGGCTTTAATGTAAACATTTTATGTAAATCCGTTGGGTTTTCCTTTTTTCAAAAATCTTCCGTCCCGGGGGTATGCCTTTTAAATGGAACGTCCCTGTGCAGTCACAATGTGAGCATTGCACTGAGCTGTTTTACCTGTCCAAGTGTCCCACAAGTTGAAAATGTCCAGATTGAAAACCTGCATTCAGCTAGGATTTGAACTGAACAATTGCCTGCAAACAAAACCTTGTCTCCACTCTATCAAAACAAGTGAAAACCTATCTTGAAGTTTTCAAAGTTTTCTGCCACAGGCACAAACAACATCAGTCTAACAAAATAGGGCAACAAACAACAAAATTATGTAGAGTACTGTCGCCCTGAATGGGTCTAATGCCGTTTTTCATCAGAATCGCACGCTCTTCTTTCGACGGAAATAAAAGGCGCCTGGATTGAAAATTTTTTAAACCACAACAAAAATGTTTTGCTGATGCCTTTCTTTACAATATTCTTTGCTTGTTCGTTGAAGAGGATATTTCCGTAAATATAAAGGTTTTCAGGCAGACTATCTTCCGTGGACTCGCAAGTTTCATCAAATCTTTTTTTCCGGTTCAAATCGGTTGAATGAGTCAGCCTTTATTTTTTCATTTTTGCACATTTGATATCCAGTTAAACTGTTTCGCAGGTCATACCAACCTTTTACGAGTAAATTCTAACATTTATCGAAACATCTCGTCAATTTTTGTTGCCGAAGTGCATATTTTTCCAAAGGCAAATAAATCGGGAAAAATTCGCCCTGAATGGGTCTATCTTTTTCAAACGACTCCACGTAGCGATCCAAGTTTGTGTGTGCTGGTATTGTGTCAGTTTAGAAAGGAAATGTGCTACTAAAGTTATTTTGACATATTTCGAGGGTTTCATCAACGTTGGTGTTTCGTCAGCTTTGAAAATTATCATAACAGTTGAGTTTTACGTAAATTTGAGCTTCATCGGCGCAGGAAAAGCGATAGCTGTCTGTTGAAGTTTTATGTTGCCAAGAATGCCAAAGAGCCAGATAATACAAACATTCCCTTAAAGTTCACTCAGTGTGGTATCTGTAGAGAGAAGCTTGACTTTCCTGCTAGTAGAATTTCTCTGCTGAGACCTAAACAATATTTAGACCCATTCAGGGCAAAAAATTGGAGAAAGTATCATTTTGACTACTGCTGATGTTAGGCTCAGTTTCAAGAGGAAAAAAGAGTAAAAATATCTTTGGCCTAGAAATAACGGTTGGCAAGGAAATGAAGTCTATATTCATAAAAAAATATTTCCAAGAGACATGCACTTTGATAAGAAAATTAATTCTATTTGTGATTAGACCCATTCAGGGCGACAGTACTCTAACTCGTGACGGTTCGATGAATCTTTTATGTACGAAAAAACACTCGCGTTACGTTGTTGTTGCTTAGATTAGAGCGGTTTTCGCCCTCACAAAAAGTTACCTTCAACCATCCTCTCTTCTGACCTCATCTCCTCTCCATAAAATGTGAAATTACAATCAAACCCTTACCGAATCGAGCTCTTTTTCAATTTCAGCGGCCAGTTGAACGATTGGGCCACGTACAGCATATTCTACCTCCTTCACCAAAGGATTCAACGTGTCAATTGTTAACAATTTATTACTCATTTTTGCAGTTGTACTACTGAGTGGTCTCAGTTGGCCTAACTCCTGCCGCCTCGTGGAGCTGGGATCAGAGCTTGTTGACTTGCTTGCAACTGCCCTGTGCAGATACCTCCCTTCCGTTATAAGTCTTCTCTGTTGTCTGTTGACGCAAGCAAACATCCTTGTGATTCAGAAGTGCATAGCCAGGTCAGTGATTGGTTAAACAGGTCGTAAAAGTTGACACTTATCAACAGAGAGAGCTTCAGTAGCAGAGCAGGTAAAGACTTTTTCGGACTTTTTCGGCAAAAGTTATGGAACATCTCGATTTGGCCTCGTTTCCAATTAATGCCTGATCGTTGTGGTTTTGTGGTTTGTGGTTTAGTTTCTCTCTCGTAATCGTAATCGGTTAATCAAGTAAACCACAATGAAGTAAGTTAGAGAAAGGTGATTAGTGGTTTTCATACATTCTTTATGGTTGCAATACCCCTACCCTGGGTACCAGAGCCTAAAAATTTAAAAAATAATTTACTGTTTTTAATTTTTAGGCTATGGTACCCAGGGTACAATACCCGGGGGGGGTACTTAGTATATTTGTCCGACGGGGATGTGCCGTTTTTAAGGGTATCGTTTTCACCAATTTTTTCTAGCCCAGGGTATCAAAATGAGGCAATTTTTCTAGAGCAGGTTGTCAAAACATGTCAGAGGAGGATATTCGGCTAGCTCGGGTCTGTTTTCGGTCAAATTTCATGTTTTTGAGTATACTTTTCACCAATTTTTTCTAGAACAGGTTATCATTTTGAGCGAAAAATTCTGGAGCAGGGTAAAAAAAAATTTTTTCGTGGGCACACCCCCGTACAAATTTAAGTCAAGTACCCCCCCCGGGGTACAATACCCCTCCTCCAGTAGGCTCACTGCTGTCTGTACCCATATGTTAGTTCCCAAAATCTCTGAGAAGGGCAAGGGGGAGAAGGGGTATGCTGAAACCAAGCAAATCAGGATATTCCAAAAGGAGGGTTTCAGTGTATCGGTTTTTTTCTATAGGAAACTGGTTTGTAAGAAACTAGTACTAAGATGGCCAAATTTTAAGTAACTGTAGTACTATTCCTGAGAATTTTTGTTTTGAGCGTATTAGAACACCGACACTGGCTTCTCTTATAACATACTTATATGATGTTTTAGATGTCAAGAACATTTTTTTAGAGATTGCATTATGATTCGTGTATTAAAAGATAAGAAACAAATTAAGGAACTTTCAGTACTATGACCTGATCCAAGCTTCTTTTAAAAGAAAAGAGTATGATACTAGATATGTAACTTTTGATAAAGTTAAATATTCCTTAGCTGAATCATAGTCCACGATAAAAAAATTACAACAACATTAAAGCATTCTAACATCTACATTTGACACTTCGTACGTTTTTCATAAACATAGATTTCTGAAAAAAGTCGGAGGAAAGGGCTCATCTTTGTCATGTGAAATTTGTGACTAGAGATCCATTTTAGGTTTTCGGAGATCCCATGAATCCATTGTTGGCAGAGCTACCTAGTAGCGAAAATTGAGCGTAAAAATAATGGCGCATTCTTTTTGTGTATCTTCTGAAAATGGTAGAGTTCTGAAAACGCCATCTTTAGCGCAATTCGCGTCCTTTCAGACCATTAGAGCAAATTTGAGTTGTATTTGGCTGTTAAGATTTCGGTAGATATCTGAGGGATATATTTTGGCTTTTGGAAGGCATACAGCTATCAAGCATGACAAAAAAGATGGTGCTGTTGGAAAGTCGAAAGAAGACAAAAATACGTGCAATATTACAAAAGAAGCACTTTCATCCAAAATATTAAGCTGCTACTAAGACGCATTAAAAATTACCTATATTACAACTTTTTTCGATTAATCATACACCGTCAAAATCCCAATGAAATTGCAAATAAGTAACACAACTGGTTATCGAGTAAAACTGGTAAGCTTGGGATATGATGGGTTGGGCAAAAAATTTGAACTATTGTTGCAAAATATCTTTTATCGTGCATAGTTTTGAGCCAAATCTATTGGACTCAGTTACTTTTGAATTCGTCACAAAATAGATCTTAGGTTTGCATAAAATGACAGTCATTACGTTAATATTTCAAACTTTTAACTCCAGATAGAATTTCATTCCAAATGACGACAAAATGACGTCATGATTACTTGAAGATGAAATTCTTCAACGTTGAAACACCGATTGTCGGCTTCCTCGTAAAATTCTTCCTATGGCAATATCAATGTGACGAACTTTACCAAAATTTGAACGCACTGACTTTACGGTTTTCCAGTCTCCAAAAATTGCCATTAATACCAACAATCTTCCAAATTTGAGTATCTAAGACCCAAGCACGAAACCATTTGTGAGTGGTACTTCAAAGAATGTTACTTTGGAATAATATAATCCTTTACTGTGGAGGCGAAGTATCTGCAGTAAAATTCACAGTTCAAAGAATCTTTTAGCCCGTTGCCCTAAGTTTGGCATCTATTTTTCAATTGAAAATAGGCTCTGGTGCCCAGCGTAAAGTAAGCTCTACTTTGTGATCGGTGTTCCTGAAAGTTAAAGGCAATAGACACAGCAACGTCGAGTGGCCACTTTAAATAGACTAAATAAAACGCTCACACGTCCATTGTTTCTTGTGCTACACAATGAAATAGCACGTGTTAAAGATACCAAATACAATGGGGTCTATTTGAAACTTGACATGGGCCATCTTGTAGTTATGTCTATTCTCTTTAAGTCCACATCAGCTCAGAGCTGCCGAACTTTTAAACCTGCAGAACAAATAATGGATGGCTACCCCCTTATTACGGTTAAATTATTGCTTATAATACCCCTAAAATAAATTTCTTTATGAATATGCATAGTTCAAAATAAAACTCTGTATTAAGATGATCCACATTAAAATACATTTAATAAACAACCTGAATACAAATCTAAGTCTACATTTGTGCAATTCTACGTTAAGATTAATCTCAGCAAAGAAGGACATTAGTTGCGATAACAAACAATCCAAAACTGTCCTCACCCCTAGGCTGTCACCAAAGAAGAACTAAGATCCATGAAAAACAGTACTTAGCATTTTGGACCCATTTTGGACCCAATGTTTTCACTTCAGAGCAAAGAAATGTAGCATTCCGTTCAGATTTCCTTGGACCCCCAAGTTGCCACTGCAGTGAATTCATGTATCATAAGATAGCAACAAGGATATGTTTGCTCCACTTTGAAACTACAAATTCTCATGCCAATTTAGCTCTTTTTTGCTATGCAGTGAATTCATGTATTATAAGATAGCAAAACAACGACATTTTTTGCTCCACTTTGAAACTACATATTCCCATGCCAATTTAGCTCTTTTTGCTATCTTATTGACGTGGAGTGGAAAGAGGTGGCAACTGTTTAAGATTGACTGGATGGGAACAACATTACATTTAGTTTTTCAGATGTAAGCCTTTGTTCCGATCAAACAATATATCAAAAGTTGGACAAGACTTTCGACAAAACGCCAAGGAAAATATTTCATAAAGTTGTAAAATGTTGAAAATTTGACTGTTGATACGAACCAAGTAACAGAATTTTCTCATGCTTTTATAAGTAGAAATTGTTAGCTGTTTGTGAATACTTATGCAAAGCAAGTCCAGGAGTCGTTGTGTAAATGTTAAGTGCTTTGTTTGGTATTGCATACCAATCGAAATCAAAACTCTCAAATTAGACGCGAAAATTCCCACGAATGAAGAACGACTGAAGAGTTTTGCATGATAGATTTTGCGTTATCGCAAATCTACGTGACATATAATTTGAGACGCACGTTAGACCCTGGGACAACATATGATCGCCTGGGCAGTCACAGCTAATTAACATTTTCAATTAGGCATTATCTTTCTTATGCTGGGGAAATCACCAAAGAGAAAACTCATGTCGCCAGAAAATGTCAGCAAGTCTGTTTTTAAATCTAGGTGCAATTTTTGCAAGGATTTACTGACCGTGAAAGCTCTATGAAGCCCCCGGGGCTTATTTTAATTTCTAAGACTCTAGAAGGAACTCATTAGAAAGGGGGGCTTATCTAAAATCGCAAATGACAAGGATATAAAAGATAGCTTTTTATTTCTTTTACCCGTACTTTGCTAAATCAACACACACCAATTCGACATCTAAATAAATTAAAAATCTTTTGTAACCTCTTGCATTTGATATAAGTGGGGCTGAATAGAGAGAAGGGCTAATTTCAAATTTTCACTCAGAAGAGACGGGCTTATTAAAGAGGGCGGCCTAATAGTAGAGAGGGAGGCTAAATGGAGCTTTCACAGTAATATCATTGCCAGGCGTTTGAAATAATACGTACATCACATTACATGAGTTGTAGCTGCTCCATGGTGCTGCAGTGGGTTGGATTACGGTTATTCAGTAGCAAAAGCAAGTTGTTATATTTAATGACGCAAACTGAACACGAGTGTAAGGAACTGCTCATAGCCTAAATCTACCCATCCACTCAAATTGCGATCGTATGTCTTGAAGCCATCGGTTAGCATCTGGAAAAGAGGGGTGAAATAATCAGAACAGAGGATGTGCAATGGGCGTTGAGGAAATACAAGTAAAATATGCAGTAGAGGATATACCGGGTGTCCCAGAAAAAGTACTCCTGTTTAAAAAATTAACCAAAAATTGATTATCAAACCTTTGATGATTTGTTCCTTTTGAGTTACTTTGTCCAAGACCCAAAAATATTCATAGGTGATCAAATGATTGCTTTTGATACAGCTAGGTAGACAAAGTACAGTAGAAAACCTTATTTTGAGCTATACTTTTAAAGCAAAATACTCCATCTTGCCTAAGAGATAAATTTTTCAAATTTGTTATCATCATTGAAGTCTCTAAGGATAGTGAGCATTTATTCCTGTCATTTAAGACCAAAATAGAAGTTTTACATGCTCAAAGAAATTGATCTGGCAATCATCAGTGCCATTTTTGCAGTATGATTCAAAACCAGGTAATTTCTAAACCAATTACAAGATCAGCTATGTCTTGGAAAATAATTTGGTCCTTGATCTTCTTGACCAAAAAAGAAAATTGAAGATCGTCTCGTAATCAAATTTTGGTGATTTTTCAAATAGGAGTACATTTTTTGGGACACGCGGAACAAGGACAGATTTTGTAACACAATAGCATGAGTTGCTTTTGTTGACACCTGAATTCAAAGCGATTAGCGATTGCAGACAAAGGGAATTCTCTCAACCAGTAATTAAAAAAAAAAGTCGCAAAAGTTTCCCTGAAACCCAGGTAGCTAGCTCGCTCGTTGTGCATTCGAGAAATTATTTTTAAGAGCAAACATGAGCATATGTCGAAAGAAGAAGGATATATCTACACATCTACCTCGGGCCTTTTTTTATATTTGGTTCAGGACGTGAACAGTAAGTGTTTTTATTATACTAAAAAATAAGAGAATTGAATCGCCTCCCAATCGGCTTTTGAACCAAACAAATTTAAATGCCCGCGGTAGATGTGTAAATATATCCTTCTTCTTTCGATGCGTTCTCATGTTTGCTCTTAAAAATAATTTCTGGAATGCACAACGAGGGAGCTAGCTACCTGAGTTTCAAAGAAACTTTTGCGGCTTTGTTTGTTTTGAATTACTGGTTGAAGGAATTTCCATTGTCTGTGATTGCTAATCGCTTTGAATTACGGTGTCACTCAAAAGCAACTGATGCTATTGGCTTACAAAATCTGTCCTCGTTGACACCCGGTACAATAAGCGCCCTTGACCAGACTTTTTCAAGGGCGCGTATGACAGTTGTGTACTGCGAAAAAAATGATGCTGATGATGATGATGATGATGATGATGATGATGATGATGATGATGATGATGATGATGATGATGATGATGATGATGATGATGATGATGATGATGATGATGATGATGATGATGATGATGATGATGATGATGATGATGATGATGATGATGAAGATGATGAAGATGATGATGAAAATGATGATGTTGCGAAAATGGCTTCATAAGATTTGAAATGGTATCTATCTATCTAAGAATTTTTTCCAGCTTTCCATAATCGTATTTTCAAAGGATTTCAGTCATTTTCAGCAATATCTTAGCTTGTAAGACTTGTAAAATTTCTGAAGAAGATAAATGCTAAACGTCAAAAAAGTGTACTATATTTCATATTTGATTGGTTATATTTGCATAGTTATGAGAAAGGGGAGCTATTAATTCATTATTAGATTCAAGGGCATTTCCTCTTTAAAATGGTGTCAAAGTTTAGGATAGGGTGCACGACTTCTGTAAGTTCAACGATAGGGTAAAAATACGCCAAATCAATGAAAACTTGCCCCTCAAAAGACTCCTTGAGGCAACAAACCCAGGTTTACATGAAATAGGTATCGTTCTGACCCTCCAGCCCGATTCTGAATTTTGAAAAATAGCTTGTGGTTTTTAAAGTTAAGGAAATTTACAAAATAAAGTCATCGAATAATCTACTTACGCTTAGCACACTGCAAAGCTGAATGAAGTCATCGAATCGTACCTCGCCTGTGCCAGTCCGATCAAATCTTCGCATGAGGATATCGATTATCCGTTCTGAGACATTGTAACCTGAAATGGGAATGAGCGTAAATCAATTTCTACGTCAAAGAGCATGCACTAATTTACCGGTTGGTTTCTTCATCCGAACTTCAAGCACTTCAAAGTTCCCAAAACAGAGCCCTATTAATTATCGAGAGAGTAAGATTTAAGGATCCATGGCCTAAAAATTGCACGCGTCGAGAATCGTAGGCGTTTTGATCGCTCTGTTATGATATATCACATTGTAAATAAACTATGCCCTGAAACCCTATGCAAACGTTCTGACAGAGATGTTCCATTTCAAATCATAATGCGATGGCATTCTGGCATTCTGGCACTCGCATTTCAATTATTATTATCAGGAAACTTTCACCACCACGCATGTCTATGACACATCCAAGTAAGGACTGAGGAGGCATCTGATGGGACTTGATAATTATTTCAAGCCCCACGAGGAACGGCTAATTGATATGAACATTGAACAACTCCTAAATTCCTTCATTCCTTTTAAAATTCAGGACAGTGATGCTACTCTAAAGTTTTGCAGCAGAATGTTCCATCAAAAGAAAGATGTTTGATAACATATGTACTTACCAAAGCTCTTCAAAGCTGTCGAGAAAATAAAAAGTATTGTTTTAGTATACACAAGGGCTCTTGTAAAGTAATACAAATAATACACGCGTGGTTATTCAAGGCAACTAGTACGCCTATTATTGCAGACAGCACTGCATTGGACTGAAATCATAAACTAGCAGGTGAATAAACAAAAAGTAAAACGTTTTCACGCCCGTTTTAGTTTGCAAGCTCCTCAGCAGATTCCAGAAAACTGTTCGTCATTGTATGGGTCAAATGTCAATTTAGATGATAAAATTTAGTTTGATAAAATCAGTCATAATTTTCTTCATTTACAGGAGATTGTATAAGAAAATGTTTTATCTCAGAATCTTTCACACAAGCAGTTCTAGATCATATTTTCCAACATTTAGCCCCACAGTGATGAAAACAAACCCGACAGTGCGATCTTAACACCTAGGTGTACTTTAACTAGCCTCTGTTGATTGTCTTCTGGGGAGAGAAAACCCAACCTTGGAAAATCCAACCTTGTGCTACAAACGTTTATCATTCTACTGGATGTAAAAAAAACGCAAGGCGACGTTTGAAAAATTCCGGTGCCTGATATCAAACCAATCATATTCGTTATTTGGCAATGTCTTATTCAATACCTGATATGTTCACTTAGAAGTGAAAATATAAATTTCTTTCGTCGGTCTCTTCTCTGCAGAGGTGTAGGAAATAAAAAATTATCAGAAAATGGCTAAAATAATGACCAAATTTCTTCAACTTTCCTGCATCACAGCAATGGCAACTACCTTGCCTGTGCTTGCATGTAATATCCTCCTGAATGGATGGAATCCCTGGGACCTTCTCGAGAAAATGACTTACAAGCAGAGTAACCAATTTCAGCCAGGAAAACTTCTAAAATCAATTGAGCATAGTGGCTACAGAATGAGATATTGAGACTTAATATTGCTTTGATATTCAGAGATATGTAGCCTGTCAAACAGCGTATGTTTTTTCTTATTTGCTAGGTAATTTAAATTGGCAGCTGCCGTTAGTATGACTGCAGCAGAAGTTGCCCTTACTTAGACCAAAAATTCGGTAGTTTCATTTCTGACTCACCAATGATTAGTTCTCTTCTGTCAATTGCACCACTATTATCTAGATCATAGTTGCGAAATGTGGCACTCCAATCAGTAACATATTGCCATAGTGCATTGAATTCATTGAAATCAATTGTACCATTCTTGTCTCTGTCAAACATGCCTGACAAATAGAATAACAAATATTTTTCATTACAGGTGAGTAACTTCAGTCACCAGCTTGTCAAATCATCTACAAACAACTGAACTTTAAAATGTAAGAATGCATTTGTAAAATAAATTTGTACCATTCTTTTCTATGAAACAATAACAAACATTTGTCATGATAAGTGAACTTACCATCTGTTTATCCAATTATACTGAAAGAGCTAAATTTTGAACTCAAAGATTCGCATTCCCTTTTATGAATCTTCAACTTAACTCTAGGATACAGGGTAAGTAACATTTTAGCATTGGTTTGACTGGCCAATTTTCTATACAGTATGTTTATTAGGTTTGGTTCATACTGTAGTAGATGTCTCCTTGATAAAGCAATGCATCAGCTAGGCAATAAATACTGCAGTAGCTGAGATAGTGTGTTTAAAAAATCAACGGGTGAAATCAAAAGCTTCAGATCAACCAAATGTTAAGTTAAAGCACATTACTACTCGTAATATCATGCGCAAAACTTATCTGTCATCTATATACTGATTTTCTGTGAATAATATTTGAGCATATATTTCAACATTCTTTCAAGTTTTAACTTCATTATACAAAGTTTGTTCCAAATGTTGTTTTTACTGCATTGGTCTCTTTGTCACACTTTCATGGAAATTTGAAGAGTATTTTAAAAATCTCCTGAAACCATCCTTACATTTTGGAGCATACCAGTTGCAATACTTTTGAATATTTCATTTTTCTAACAAAGTCTTTGATATTACGGATTACCAGTAATTGTTACTGTATCTATTCTGTACATCTCCAGTCAAGCAATTACTTACCAATCATCAGTCGCACAGTCTCTGGATTAAACTCTGTCCATGAACCTACAGTACAACAATATAATGAGGCATCATAGAGCATCCAATGGTATTGTGATAGGAATGATATCAAACTACCGGGGCACCAAAATGAACTATCCACTTTTGGCAGTCCCCGATAAATCGTCAACTGAACTTATTTTGAAGATGTGTGACTGTATCTTTAGCAAAAAGCCTCAGAGATTAAATAGCATTTTTTGCAAATCATTTTGTACCAAGTCTTTAGAAAATTTGATTGATGTTTTTGATCACAAAGAATCCTACATAATAATATAATTGAAGATCTTTACTAACGATTAAGGTAACACCAACCTCTTTCCCAAGGGTATCTGTTGTTTTCAATAGGAGGCTAGACCTCAACAGATACCCTTGGGACCGGTTGCCAAATTTTGTCAATTTTGATCAGAATAATTAGCATAATTGGGCAGACAGCAGGTCCTTTCGAATCCCATATTCGACAATTTCGAAATGTATATTCCATGGTTCCAACACCACTCATTGTATCCAGAACCATTCAAATGTTCTTTATTTCGACTGAATGCCAGGGCTTCAAAGGTGAGAAACTTCTTTTGTTTCGAAAAGAGCCAATCAATTTGCAGAATAGCCTAACAGGCTCCAGGGTCAATGCACAGTAGGCGTTGAAGTTTATGGAAAACCTTCATTGTCACTGGGTACAAGGTTGAGGTAACACAACACTGCTTTCTGCTCTCATGAGAACAGAAAGCAGCTTTTCAGAAATCCTTTGGATTCTCCTCTGCAGAAATTCCTTAATTACTCTGGAACCAATCGGTCTGTTGACATTCTGTAAAAAGTACAATATGGCATTGCTCAATATTCTTTGGCAATTGAAAGACATATTAAACAAAGCTGTTTGTTTTCATGGCGTTGGAGAAGGCTTATTTCAAAATATTTTACTCACTGGCTTTACCTCTCTAATATTTTACCTCTCGTCGATATCAGAGCAAACCACAAAAGACTTTCAAAGTTATCTAACTCTTGTAACCATTGCCAAAAGTTACTTTAAGACTGCAAGTATTTAAAAACACGGAATGAAAACCTAATCTATGATAGATGGGGCAATTCTAAATTGTGCTGAACATGATTCCTCCAAGCATCCACAACCTTGGTTCAATGTGTTATAGAAATCTAGTTGATCGAAAGTGATTTCAAATTCCATTTGATTTGCTTTGAATAACCGAGATTCTACTTTCACTAAATATGCAATTTAGGGGCGTCTGGTTTCAGCTTTCGCACAAACTTGAACTTCGAACGCTCGTAATTCCATGAATATTTAGCCGATTTGCTAGTTTCTGGTGTCTAAAATTAATTTAAAATCTCAGCAATATGGTTATGTTAACAGGGAGCCCATTCATTATTTCGTTACTTTTTTATATTTAATCAAACGTCAAACAATTTTTTTGGGACACCCTGTACAATTTATTGAGGACTAAAAAAATATGAATGGTCTATTTTGGCACACCCAGTAGAAAATTCGTTTTCTTTGGAGTCAGATGAGACATCCATTTCTTCAAACTTTGGGGAATTTGTTTATCAAATCTGACTTGTTGGGGATACGAACAGGCTAAGTTGTGAGCCTCAAGGAATCCCCCACAAAGGGCTCCAGATTGCATGCACAGTAACAATTAGTTCACTTATGTAATTCTGGGTACCAGATTATTTTTGTATCTTTATTATTTCTATTTTTGTTGGCTCTGGTACCCACGGTATTAAGTAACATGCACATTAACTTAACCATTGAGAACAATAGGGAAGAAACAAAAGCAGTGATACGCGTGACAAGGTGAGCCCCAACGTCAGTTTGGTCACAACAAAGCTAAAAAACAATGTGTCAAAACAGTAGGGTCACCACTTTATCTCCCCAACAATGACCCAAAGTACTTTTTGTGAAAATTGCATCAATGACTCTCAGAGGGGTACTCATAAAGATTAAGGCATGGAGGACTGTGCTCCATTTCATGTTCTAATTTGGCATATCTTATTGTCTTGGTTTCCTGAAAATTACCATATGCTTTCTTGAGAAAATTGTTGCTTTTATCAGGATCTAGAAAACTGACTTGGAATTTTCTTGGGTCAAATTTTCATGTTATTATTGGGATAATCAAAATGAGCTTAGATGAGCATCTGTTATTATTTTTGGTTGTAGTTGGCTTAAATTCAGTCCTTTTCGGGAAAAAAATAACACGCGTGCGGCAAACCACACAGGCAAATTCATTTGCGCGTGCGATTCGCACACGTAGTTATTCAAGACGATAGTGACACAAAAATAGGTATTCAAGTCTCCCTCTATTGATAAAGATAATCACACTAGCGTAAAATTAATATTATCGTTTATTATTATGTGTCAATGAGTTTGTATGGCTATAAACTGCATTTAAAGATATTTCGTGTACTACTCGGAAGTTTCTTCGTCGGTAAACTCAGACTCGTCACTGTCTGATTCGTTTGAACTATCAATGTCAGCAGTTATCATGGTTTATTGAAGCGCATGCTTTGATATTTGATGTGTCGAACATCAAAGTACCGCTTTACTTAATCAAAATAACACTTTGCGCGTGCGATGAAAAGCACCCATGACTCAATTTGCGCGTGTGCCTAGGCGTGCGCGTGCGATTGCACGCGTCAAACGAAAAGGCCTGTAAATTAGTTGATATATATTGTTATGCTAATAACTATTTGTAAATAACCAACTTTAAAGAATAATAAAATTTAAAGAAATCTGCTGTCTAAAATTTCTTCTGGTCTTGTAAGAAATTTAACTGAAATAGTACAAACTTTTTGGCCAGAGTTAATACAAACATGTGCATTACCGTTCTTCAGCGCTACCTGGAGCTCATTGCCATTTATATGCCCATCGCCATTTCTATCAATCCTAATTGAAGCAAATGAGAGAAATTTAAAGATGTTGTCTTTCAAACATACTAATTAAGTAAAAAAGCCTGGTCTGTGTAACATCAGAGAGTTCAGAAGATTCCAGAGGGATTTTAGCAAAGACGTCATAAGAATTGTTCACAAATTTTTCAAGGACTTCAAGGAAAACAATGACTGTGTATGTACTTCTCCTGAAACAGATTAGTGGAAAACGGAAAGTTGCAACAAGAATAAACCATGTAAAAGAATAAGATATCGTTTGATTCAGATTCTCTTTAAACAACTACAAGGTCTCGTCTTGTTGATTGATAGCAGTGGCAGCACCAGCCTAATAAAAGTGAAAGGGACAAAGGAGGATGGGGGTCTGGGGCTTAGCCCCCAGGGGAAATTTTCAGGATCATGCCCTTTTTATACTCAGGAAACGCCCCAAACCACCCTTATTTGTCTATCACACTCTAAAGGTAGTACCTCCTAACTCCTCCTGGATATTTTCTCAACGGATTCAGACCAATTGGATGGCCAAAAACGTTTTTTTATCTGCACATAAGTTAAGGGCAATTCAGAAATATACCACGACACGAGTTCGATGTCACAGCTAAAAAGAAATATACAAAATTATTTAAACAGTTTTTTAAAGAGTTTTCAGAGTTTCCTAAAATAAATCCTGGGTGGCACACTACTGTAGTTGACTACGCTCACTGGTCTATTTCTAAAACAGTCAATACTTGGACTTGTGATGACAGTTATCGGTAAGAGGTTTCATCCCGTATTGTTTGTGAGGCATCATGCTGGCTTTCCTAGCCTAGCTAGGCCTATACGATTTTTAAAGGCCATCAGCTAGCTCTAAAATGGCTTAAAATGGCTGCTGCTGCTGCTTAGTTTGGCTGCTGGCGCTTTAGACTAAATAAAGGTTGTTTTTCTTTGAGACTCACCCTCGAAATATCGTCCATAAGTAGTTTCGATCAACTTGCTGGTGCTGACCTCTGTGTGCCATAGATAGATTATAAATCACTGCCCTTGTCTGGTGCAACAACTAGAATTTCTTCCGCCAACAAGGAACTTTCTTGCCACACCAAACTTGCAACTTTCTGTCGAATAGGTGTCTATGACGTAATCATGTGGCCTCTTTTCAATCCTATTAATTTACAAAACCGAATCGAGGCTACAAAGGCTGGAGCGGAGATTCGGACTTCCAACTAGCATTTGGGGCGTACTCTCGAGTAGTTCCCCTCCTGCTTATTAATTTTTGAAAAAAGTTTCAATCCCCCACTTTTATTCCAACCGCCCCCTTTATTAACTCTTGAAAAATAGCAGCCCCCAATTATAATTCTATTGAACCATTTCCAGCCCCCCGATTATTCTCACTCCCCCCCCCCGTTTATTCGGTACTCGAGAGTTTCTTTTGGGCATCTTCTAAGAAACGGCAGAGTTGGTAGAAGCTAAAATCCCATTCTTTTGGTGCCATTCTACCGAAAACGGCAGAGTTGGCAGACTTCAGATCATTTTGGAAGAAATCCCATTCTTTTGGTCATTCTGTCAAATATTTTTTAGAGGTACAGAATCAGATCTGTTTCAAAATTAGGCAAAACACACAAAAACAACTGGTTAAGGTGGCTCGCTACCAACAAAACTTTAACACACTTGGTGTCATCGCTCATAGTCTCAGCCCCAACATATCGTAAGCATAGACAAGTTAGTTTTCAATGACGAACATTTTCGCGCAAGAAAATACTCAAACATTTTCGTTTGTTTTCGTCGCAATATATCTGGGAAAACACACATGCTAAATGTATATCATCTGTTACGTGTGAAATGGACCCTTTGTTTAAGAGACTCTAGAGACTCGCTTCCTCGCTTGTTTTCCAGTTCGTTCCAATTGTTATTTAGTTATATTTGAGGTTGTTGTGTACGTGCACATTGCTTATTATTATATTTGTATTATTTGGACAATTTATATTATTTGTATTAGGAGAAACTTGTGGCTATAAAAGATTTGCGCACGCGTTTCTCTGGGTTGCAAGAATTCAGTCGAAAGCAAAGAGCGAAGAAAAATTATGTTTTCTGGGGCAGTTTGCCTAGCCAATTTAGGCCCGTACTTGATGTACAAATAATTTCTAGCTACGAGGACAAACAAATTTGTAAGTAGACATTTTGATTAATATATTCTTCGCTGTATATTTCGTTGATATTTTGGGTATTTCTATTTATGTTTGGTGTATTAGTTATGTGTTTTTAGTAGATTAATTTGTTGTTTATTTGTTTTAGCAAACCGTTCGATATTCAAGCCAGTAGTTGTTATTGCGTTGTTTTGGCTTTGAGACGAGTTTGAAACGAGAGTACCCTGTAGCTCAACTGGAGTTACATCAGTTTGAAATTTGTGTGTTGCTATGGAAGAGCAAGGAAGCCCTACACGAGAAGAAACGCGCAGTAGGCGCAGAAATGTAACCCTGGACTGGGATGGTATTGAGGCAGAGAGAAGTCGAAGTTTGAAGCAAACACGAGGAAATGCGAAGCGTGCATTAACGATTGCAATGAACAAAGCAGGAGAGTCGTTGCTGGTTGGAAATTCAGTCAAAGAAGTGAACTCGTTACAAAGGAGCCTTGACGAAGCATTTGAGAATTTCAGACAATCATGTGACTCGTACCGCGAAGCTTTGGAGATTGAAGATGACCTCGATGAGTCAATGGCCTATTTTCATGAGGCACAAGAGAAGTACCTTTGCATGAAAGAGCGTATTGCCCTGCGACTTCAGTCGATCATATATCCCGTCCAGCAGACCCATTCCGACGAAAACCTGCACGAGAATCGTGAATGGAGATTATCGCCGAACGATTCGGTAAGTCAAATTAAAAGTAAGAAAAGTTTATCTTCTAGATGTTCCAGATCATCAAAGGGAACCAGGAGCAATTCATCCAGTTCATCGTTTGACGAGAGAATGTTAAAGAATGCAACATGGAAGGCATCCTTGTTAGCTGAAGCATCAATGCTGCAACATAAACAACTTGTCGCCAACCAGGAGCTACAAGTCAGTCAGATAAAAGAAGAGTTGCGTTTGAGAACAGAACTGGCGAAAATCGAAGCAATGGAAAAGGTTTGTGACGAGTTTTCTTCCCCAAATATGACATCACGTTTCAGAGCAGCACACGATGGTCATGATTTCAGTGAAGCTGACAAGTTGCAGACACGCCCACCATTGTTTACAGAGTCATCAACTCCTTCACAGTTGCCAGTTGCCAGTCATGCTCCTGCACAGTTGCCGGTTGCCAGTCATGCTCCTGCACAGTTGCCGGTTGCCAGTCATGCACCCCCACAGAGGCCGTTTACCAGTCATGCTCCTGCACAGTTGCCAGTTGCCAGTCATGCTCCTGCACAGTTGCCAGTTGCCAGTCATGCACCCCCACAGAGGCCGTTTACCAGTCATGCTCCTGCACAGTTGCCGGTCGCCAGTCATGCTCCTGCACAGTTGCCGTTTGCCAGTCATGCTCTTGCACAGTTGCCGGTTGCCAGTCATGCTCCCCCACAGCAGCTGTTTGCCAGTCATGCTCCTGCACAGTTGCCGGTTGCCAGTCATGCTCCTGCACAGTTGCCGGTTGCCAGTCATGCACCCCCACAGAGGCCGTTTACCAGTCATGCTCCTGCACAGTTGCCAGTTGCCAGTCATGCTCCTGCACAGTTGCCAGTTGCCAGTCATGCACCCCCACAGAGGCCGTTTACCAGTCATGCTCCTGCACAGTTGCCGGTTGCCAGTCATGCTCCTGCACAGTTGCCGTTTGCCAGTCATGCTCTTGAACAGTTGCCGGTTGCCAGTCATGCTGCCCCACAGCAGCTGTTTGCCAGTCATGCTCCTGCACAGTTGCCGGTTGCCAGTCATGCTCCTGCACAGTTGCCGGTTGCCAGTCATGCACCCCCACAGAGGCCGTTTACCAGTCATGCTCCTGCACAGTTGCCGTTTGCCAGTCATGCTCTTGCACAGTTGCCGGTTGCCAGTCATGCTCCCCCACAGTTGCCGGTTGCCAGTCATGCTCCCCCACAGCAGCTGTTTGCCAGTCATGCTCCTGCACAGTTGCCGGTTGCCAGTCATGCTCCTGCACAGTTGCCGGTTGCCAGTCATGCACCCCCACAGAGGCCGTTTACCAGTCATGCTCCTGCACAGTTGCCGTTTGCCAGTCATGCTCCCCCACAGTTGCCGGTTGCCAGTCATGCTCCTGCACAGTTGCCGGTTGCCAGTCATGCTCCTGCACAGTTGCCGGTTGCCAGTCATGCACCCCCACAGAGGCCGTTTACCAGTCATGCTCCTGCACAGTTGCCAGTTGCCAGTCATGCTCCTGCACAGTTGCCAGTTGCCAGTCATGCACCCCCACAGAGGCCGTTTACCAGTCATGCTCCTGCACAGTTGCCGGTTGCCAGTCATGCACCCCCACAGAGGCCGTTTACCAGTCATGCTCCTGCACAGTTGCCGTTTGCCAGTCATGCTCCTGCACAGTTGCCGGTTGCCAGTCATGCTCCCCCACAGCAGCTGTTTGCCAGTCATGCTCCTGCACAGTTGCCGGTTGCCAGTCATGCACCCCCACAGAGGCCGTTTACCAGTCATGCTCCTGCACAGTTGCCGTTTGCCAGTCATGCTCCCCCACAGCAGCTGTTTGCCAGTCATGCTCCTGCACAGTTGCCGGTTGCCAGTCATGCTCCTGCACAGTTGCCAGTTGCCAGTCATGCTCCCCCACAGCAGCTGTTTGCCAGTCATGCTCCTGCACAGTTGCCAGTTGCCAGTCATGCTCCTGCACAGTTGCCGGTTTCCAGTCATGCTCCCCCTCAGTCACCTTTTGACAGTGATGTTTTTCCACGTTTTCCTGCTGCCAGATATGCCCCTCAGCAGTACTCTACCAGTCATGCTCCTCCGCAGTTACCCATTACCAGGTATGCTTCTTCTTATGTCCCATTTGATGTTAGACCAAGCTGTGCTATTCAGGATCCTTTGAATGACGGTGATCTCAGTGAAGATATGATTAGCCAATTCAATTTTGCTTCTTCAAACTTGCCAAATGTCAATGTTCCTCATTTTCCGCCCAATGTTGATCAGCAATCGCTACTAAAACATTCTAAACCGACGCAGCACAGAACCCAAGAAATGGAGGCAAATTCCAGATCAGATACAAGCATAGAATACCTTGAGGTAATGAAAAACTTAGCAGTTGCATCGCTGTTGCCAAAATCCGAGCTTACAATCTTCAATGGTGATTCTTTAAAATATTTTACTTTTCTGAAAAGTTTTGAAAATAATGTTGAGAAAGATACTTCCGATTTTAGTAGACGATTGCAGCTTTTGATACAGTTTTGCACAGGAAAGGCCAAAAGATTGATTGAGAATTGCATATTATTGGAGCCAGAGGAGGGATACGGAACTGCCAAAAGACTGCTTGCTGAACGATTTGGTGATAAGTACAAAGTCACGAAAGCATGGATATGCAAAATTTCAGATGGCCCTGCCGTGAAGCCTGGTGATCGTGAAGCTCTCCTTGATCTAGCGGATGACCTGCAAAGCTGCGAAATCACATTGCGAGCTACAGGAAGATTGACGCAAATCAACAGTGAAGAAAAATTGGTGAAGATCATTGGACGATGCCCTGGATTTGTTAAGTCACGTTGGCAATCAAAGGTGCAAGAGATCAGGGAAGAAGGTCGAGATCCAAATATTGCCGATATTCGACGACTTGTTCGCAGGGTTGCAATAGAGAAAAATGACCCTGTGTTTGGAGAAATAATGGACAGTGAGAGTAAGAGCAAAAGAAACGATACGAGATATAACAGGAGAACAGGCGAATCATCGGACAGAGCAATCAACCAACGAAAAATGAATTTCAGTGTCCAGACAGTTGAGAAAAAACCAACCAATTTTGAGAGTAAGTTGAAATGCTTCTTTTGCGAAAAGGGCCACAAGATCGGCGACTGTGACACCTTCAAGAAGCAGACTGGTGAGGAACAATTTAAATTCATGAGATCAAGAAAACTATGTGATAACTGTTTCTCTTCCTTTCATTTCTCCGCTGGCTGTAAAAGACAAAATGCATGTACAATTCCTGGATGTCCTTTAAGGCGAAAGCATATTACATCATTGCATGAACCTCTTATTGCCTTTATGCAGAGCCATGGCCAGCGAAACGTTCAGGAAGGTACACAGCGAGGACAAAGTGGCAGCAATTCACGCAGTAATGACAAACAGTTTGTTGGTGTTGCCAGTGATACTGGAGCCGGTTGTGGAAGCAAGGGTCTCACAATTGTGCCAGTGAAAGTGAAAGGTCAAGGAACAGACAAGGTAATATCTACTTATGCTTTGCTTGATAATGGCTCAACTGCCTCATTTTGTACAAATGATCTTTTAAAGAAATTGGAAATTGAAGGAAGAAGATGTCACACATCAGTTACGACAATCAATGGTGTAGAAGACAGATTGGACAGTATGATGGCTAACTTAGAGGTGATGGACATCGATGAAAATACTTTCTTAGAAGTCCCAAATGTTTTCTCAATGACGAATCTGAATGTTTCAGCTGACGCAATCACGAGACAGGATGACGTTGATCGATGGTGCTACTTAGAAGATGTGACATTGCCTGCTGTACTTGATGACATGGCTGTTGGTTTACTCATTGGTGTAGATGTACCAGAGGCACTGGAAACTGAAATGATCATACGAGGACAAAATGGTGGACCATATGCTGTGAAAACTAAATTTGGCTGGACACTAAATGGACCGATGGGACGAATTTCATCGAAAGGTAAACATTGCTATAAACTGAATGTATCTTACAGTGATGACGATCTAAGTGAACAACTTCGTCAATACTTCAATCGTGATTTCAATGAGTCTATTGCCGACGAACAGAAGATGATGTCTTTAGAAGATAGAAGAGCCCTTTCAGTGTTTCAAGAGTCTGCTCAAATCGTTGATGGCCATTACCAAATTGCAATACTCTGGAGAAACCCAGAATTATGTCTTCCAAACAATCGACCAATGGCAGAGCACAGACTGAGACAACTGAGAAAGCGACTGATAAAGGACCCTGACATGCTGAAGAAGTATTCAAATTTCATTGAGGATCTCTCCATTAAAGGTTATGCACGAAAGATTCCCGAAGATCAAATCAATGTTGAAAGTCCTGTCATATGGTATTTGCCACATCACAATGTCGTTCATCCTCAGAAGCCGGATAAAGTACGAGTGGTGTTCGACTGTGCAGCGAAATATCGAGGTGAGTCATTGAATGAGAAGATATTGCAAGGTCCTGATTTAACCAACTCCCTCGTTGGCGTACTTATGAGATTTCGACAAGAACAAATTGCTCTAATGGCTGATGTAGAGGCGATGTTTCACCAAGTTAAAGTGGATCTTCATGATGTCGATGCCCTGAGATTTCTCTGGTATCCAGATGGTGACCTTGATAAAGAACCAGAAGAATTTCAAATGCTGGTTCATCTCTTTGGTGGAGTGTGGTGTCCAAGCTGTGCAACGTATGCGCTGAGAAGAACAGCATTGGACAATGCAGAAAGATTTCCCATTGATGTTATTGAAACTGTACAACGCAATTTTTACGTTGACGATTGGCTCAAATCCGTAAAGACGACTGAACATGCTATCAGGATGTGTAAGCAGGTAACAGAGCTCTTATCTCTTGGTGGATTTCACTTGACGAAATGGATATGCAACCGACGTGAGGTACTGGACTCAATTTCAAGTTCTGAGCTGTCAAAGGAGTTGCACAACATCAACTTTGAGAAGGACGCTCTGCCCGTAAAGAGAGCATTAGGAATGCAGTGGAACGTTGAAACAGACATGTTCTTCTATAACATCAGCATCAAAGAAAAACCCCCAACGAGAAGAGGTATGCTTAGTATCATTTCATCAGTCTACGATCCTTTGGGCTTCATATCACCATTTATTCTACGTGCTAAGATGATTCTGCAGCAGTTATGTCGTCAAAAACTGGGATGGGATGAAGAAATTCCTGAAGAAGAGTACATCAGTTGGAAAAAATGGTTAGCAGAGTTACCTACGTTGACAGAATTCACCGTGGAAAGATGCATGAAACCCGAGAACTTTGGCCAAATAGTAAGTGCCCAATTACATCATTATTCAGATGCTTCAGAAACCGGTTATGGTGCCGTATCTTACATCAGGATGGAAAACGGAGAAGGAACAATTCATTGCTCATTTTTGATTGCAAAGTCAAGGTTAACACCAGTAAAACCAATCACAATTCCAAGGCTGGAGCTGTCAGCTGCAGCTGTTGCAGTCCGACTGGACAGAATGATCAGAAGAGAGTTGGATGTCAAAATCAGCAATTCCTTCTTCTGGACAGACAGTACAGCAGTTTTACGGTATGTAAAGAATGAGAATAAACGATTTCAGACATTTGTTGCTAACAAAGTTGCAGTCATCCATGCAGGATCAAATCCGAAGCAATGGTTCTACATTGACACATTACAGAATCCAGCAGACGACGCTTCACGAGGACTTAATGCGATGCAGCTAGTGAATAACACAAGATGGCGTCGAGGTCCAGAAGTCCTTTGGCAGAACGTGTCAGTCTGGCCAATTGATCAACAAGAATTGGGTGACATTCGAGGAGACGACCCAGAGCTCAAGAAGGCAATAACATCTCATGCAGTTCAATTGAAAGAAGCGAAAGGTATGACAGATTTGCTGTTTTCGAGATTTTCAGATTGGCATCGATTAAAGAAAGCTGTCGTATGGCTACTACGTTTTAAACAATGGCTGCGATTGAAGGCAAAGAGTGATAAAGTTAGCATTAAATTCAAAACACAAGGAAGAATATCAGTGGAAGAAATGAAGATGGCTGAAGAAACCATTCTGCGTTGTGTACAAAGTGAAGTTTATGGAGAAGAAATCAAGACTCTAAAGTCTGAGAAGATGGTTGTGAAAAAATCAAGCTCTCTAAGAAGGTTGGATCCAGTTCTTAAAGGTGATCTCCTCTGCGTTGGTGGAAGAATTAAACACATGCCAAGCTCAAATGAAGAATTCAAGCATCCAACAATTCTTCCGAAGAAACATCATGTTGTAGACTTGATTATAAGGCACTACCATCAACAGTCAGGACATTCAGGTGTGGAATATGTGCTTGCAGAGATCAGACAAATATTTTGGATCATCAAAGGAAGAGTTGCAGTTCGCCGTGCAATTGGCTGTTGTATCAACTGCAGAAGAAGAGTGCAACCACCAGGACAACAAAAGATGGCAGATCTTCCTGCAGATCGAATAACTCCAGGTCAACCACCATTCACGTTTGTTGGTGTGGATTTCTTCGGGCCATTCCTGGTGAAGAAAGGTAGAAGTTTGGCAAAAAGGTATGGAGTTCTTTATACATGTCTTGTTGTTCGAGCGATACACATTGAAGTAGCACACAGTCTAGATACAGATTCTTTCATTAATTCGTTGAGAAGATTCATTTCAAGAAGAGGAGCGCCAGAAGAAATCAGATCTGATAATGGCACGAATTTCAAAGGAGGAAACAGAGAGATCAGTGAGGCCATAAGTCAATGGAATCTAAATCAACTGCATGAATTTCTCCTTCAGCGTGAAATACGATGGCATTTCAACCCTCCACGTGCGTCACATATGGGAGGCGTTTGGGAAAGACAAATAAGATCAGTTAGGAAGGTGTTTGCTGCAGTTCTGAAACAACAGACGCTGACAGATGAAGGATTACAAACTTTGCTATGTGAAGCTGAGGCCATCATCAACGGACGACCATTGACAAAGCTGTCAGAGGACATCAGGGATATGAATGTGTTAACACCAAATCATCTTCTACTTCTTAGACAAAATTCATGTTTTCCCCCTGGTACGTTCATTAAAGCAGATTCATACGGTAAAAGAATATGGCGACAAGTTCAATATTTAGCAGATGTTTTTTGGAAGAGATGGATGAAAGAATATCTTCCAAACCTGCAAATCAGACAAAAATGGAACAAAGAATGCCGCAACTTCAAGAAAGATGACATAGTTCTTGTTATGGATGAAACAATGCCAAGAGGTGCCTGGCCACTTGGAAGGATACTGAAAGTAAAGACCGGGAGAGATGGCCTTGTCCGGACAGTGCTGGTGAAAACAATGAAGTCAGAATTGATTAGACCTATAAGCAAGATATGTCTGCTCGAAGAAGTACCAGAGGTGGAAAGCGAGAAGAAGTAAAGCATTTCACACTCTATGACTAAGTTTGAAACAGTTCGTTTTGGCTCTCTGTTTGGGGCCGGATGTTACGTGTGAAATGGACCCTTTGTTTAAGAGACTCTAGAGACTCGCTTCCTCGCTTGTTTTCCAGTTCGTTCCAATTGTTATTTAGTTATATTTGAGGTTGTTGTGTACGTGCACATTGCTTATTATTATATTTGTATTATTTGGACAATTTATATTATTTGTATTAGGAGAAACTTGTGGCTATAAAAGATTTGCGCACGCGTTTCTCTGGGTTGCAAGAATTCAGTCGAAAGCAAAGAGCGAAGAAAAATGATGTTTTCTGGGGCAGTTTGCCTAGCCAATTTAGGCCCGTACTTGATGTACAAATAATTTCTAGCTACGAGGACAAACAAATTTGTAAGTAGACATTTTGATTAATATATTCTTCGCTGTATATTTCGTTGATATTTTGGGTATTTCTATTTATGTTTGGTGTATTAGTTATGTGTTTTTAGTAGATTAATTTGTTGTTTATTTGTTTTAGCAAACCGTTCGATATTCAAGCCAGTAGTTGTTATTGCGTTGTTTTGGCTTTGAGACGAGTTTGAAACGAGAGTACCCTGTAGCTCAACTGGAGTTACATCATCTAAATACGAAATTATAATCTATTTCAATTTGTTCAAAGTCTGCTCTATCTCCTATTGCAAGAAATGAAGCAATCTAGATTAAATCAATAATGTTTTCAACATATTATCCATATACACAAATAAATTTACAAATAAAAATAAAATAGCATACATGAATGACTGATTTGGAAAATAGTGTTTGCAATATAACATTGAGCAAGTTGATTTCAGATAAAATCAACGAGAACAACATACAATTTTTTTAGAACAGAGCTTTGATAACGCCCGTGGTATGGCCCTGCTGCAAAAATATAATAGCTTCCGTCATTTCATTTTTTTAAGTACCAAGGTAGACTTAGGACATCTAATTCCATGAGCGATGATAAGATTTATGTAATGAGTCTAATACTAAGGGCAGGGATTTTTGTGCGAGGAAGCCTATGAGAGAAGCTGGCCTTGTTCTGTATTATGCAAAGGATGTTGAATTTCATTGAAGCCTGAACAATTTTTTTGAAGGAAAGCATCAACACAACAAGCCATTTCCTAGAGGCCTAAATAATTTCAACCACAAAAATAAAATTTTCTCTTTTCAAAACTGCAGAGACAAGTCTCGAAGAAGTGGTGGATCAGCCTATCAGCCAATATAATTCAAAACATTTTTCATTGTGGGAACTTCTAAAAGGTACCACTATGGAAACAAGCTCTCTTCGTGACATTTTAAATGCCAAACGTACTATCTTCGCTTTGAGGTTTTTTAAATTTTCATTTTAGATATCACATTTTACTGCTGTGCTGTACTTTATTCTCGTTATGAGTTAAAGAACTTGTAATTAGTTGCCTTAAAATAGTTTTAACCAATGCCACTCCAAATATCACTTTCCATAGCGAATGAAAACTTGTTTACTTACTTCTGATAAAAAATCAGCCTTTGCTCATTCCTATTATATTGCTCTTGTGTTCCTTCTGTGTCTGTTACATTGCTTTCCATTCCATCAAAAATAACAATTTTCATAGCTCATTCACTGATACCAAAACTTTTATTACTAACCCTAACACAAAGTTATCAAATTTTGTATTTAAAAATGTTCTCATGGAAATCTAAAGCCATCCAACTAACAGAAATCATTTTTGCGATTAAGTTGTCCGGGAGCACGAGCGACGAGAAGAGCCAATTCCTTTTCCCTCTCCAAACTAAAGTCTCATCAATGGATAACATCAACTTGAACTTGGCGCGCATCATTGCATCATTATTCTATGTCAACAGAGATCCTCTCCAAATCCTTCAGCATTCCCTGATCGTCTAAGCATTTCTTTCTGCATTTCTCTCCATTCGACACAAAACATCCCACATACACTTCATCATTAGTGCAGGTCCTTCTCAAGATTATTTATGTTCTCTTCTCGGCTCTTCTCTTCACAGGCAAAGTGGGAGCACGGAGAATGGAGACCGGTTTCAGCATTTGGCCCCAAGCATCGTCAAGAAATTGTCCTTTTCCAGTCAAACCCCACATAGTCAGTGTCTCGTGTAATCTACCAAACGGTGGGCGTTTCATTGGGTCATATTTCCAACAGCTTTTCATGAGTTGGTATACTCTTTGTGGACATCCATCTGGACGAGACAGTAACTTCATGCAACGAATTCTGTCACAAACCTGCAACAGATTGTCACACGTAAGTCGAGGAAGTCTTTTATTCTCATAAATATATGAGCAATAGGGCATTGTTACTTGAATATCATTCATTTTTGGTGGCTCTAGACAAAGACTGCAGGAAGATTTGTCTGTGATTTGTCTATTGCCATTGATTTTATTGTTGCAAAGCAGCATATTGTAGAGGGTGTCCCAAAATATGTGTGCCCCGTTTGCCTGAGGACTGCGACAAAATGGCAAAAGATTCTCGCCAAACCTTTGTATGATGTTGCTCTTCAGATGTTCAAATAAAGTTTGCTGCCATTCCCGTAAAAACCCGTTGAAAAATGATGGAGCTATGACCTTCAGAAGGCCAAATTTGCCTGATGACTGAAACCAGCGGTTGGCCATTTTGTCTTACTATTTTGCAGTGATAAGTAGCTTCACGTGAGGTAAGAAACAATTTCTGCGAGGTCAGAAATAGTGGAACTCTCTGAAGATTATCGGAATTTTCACGAGAGCTATGAAATTGGAGGCTGCCATTTCATTTCCATCCATGAAGCCATTTATAGCTGCAAAATAGAACGACAAAATGGCCGACCGCTGGTTTCAGTCATTGGGCAAATTTGGTCTCCTGAAGGTCATAGCTCCATCATTTTTCAACGGAGAGAGCAACATCATGCAAAAGTTTTGCGAGAATCTTTTGCCATTTTGTTGCAATCTTCAGGTAAATGGGGCACAATTTTTCTGGGACACCCTGTAGTATTATTGTGCAATAGCTTCGCAATACAGTCTGGTTGTTTGTCTGTCTATCTGTCTGTTCGTTTTCAACAATTCATGCAGGCATTATTGTGATTGTAAAATGATATTACTGCCATTTACCCTAGATATCAGCGCATGTGCAGTATGAAAAGTATGACTGATAACATAATCTTATTCTTGCACAACGAAAACAGCATTATTGGCATAGTAAATTGACTTAATTAAAAGGTAATATTTCAACAAATTTTTCACGCAACTGTAACTATTTTTGGAGGTTCTTGATTTTGGAACTTTAGATGATTCTTACATGAAAAGGCATTGCCGTCACAAATTACCATTGACAACAATCGTGAACATTTTGACAACAATTTTTCTCCAAGTAAATCCAGTGCGCAGCACTCCCTGGCTGTTGTAATTCCTACTCTGCAAGTAGTTCAGTAACACGCTTGTGTGTTTACTTTGCGTCACTCTCGCTGTTATAGCTTCAAAGTAGAACCCAGTCTCCACTGCTTGCAACCGATAGACCTAGCCACAACCCAAACAGATCTTCCTACAGCCCTTCCTACAGCCTTTAATATTCCCGATTGATATAAATGCAAAATGAATAGGATATACTGGCGAACACTCCTGCCAGGAAATTCATATGAAGCGCTATGCCTCTGCCGTCGTATACCAACCTACGTGGAAAATATTATCTCATATGAACTAAAGAAAAATAAGCACCAGCACAAAAATGACAACAACCGGTAAATTTCTCACCAATTAACTCTGTATTACGCTACAAGAGACCGTGTTCTAGGATCCAGCTTGCATCCTGAAGGCATATGGAAGCAGTATGAATGTTACATATAATATAAATACTACCTAAAGTACAACAGAATAAGAACAAGTTTTTACAAAAACATTATTAAAGGGCGATAAAGAAACATCTCAACATTAAAAATATGTCGAGGCCTCGGTTCTAATGTTCCTACTGTACGATTTTTCAAACAGTGGTTTCATACTTTATTTTCCATGTAGGATGACAGATGGGCCAAAAAATACTGAGTGGACACCTGGAATCAAACGAAATAGACGGAGTCCAGCATGAAGTTGGTGGGATGATACTGAGAAGGTAGCAGGTGAAACCTAAATGTTAAAAACTTTGTTACGACTTCCTTGCGTCAACTTACTTCTTCATTAGATTGTCCATAGAATGGTTGAATTCCATATGTGAATAGCTCCCACAATACAACTCCGTATGCCCAAATGTCTGATTCAATAGTAAACTTGCCAACAGTCAATGCCTCAGGTGGAAGCCATCTTATTGGCAGAAGGCGTTGTCCATCAATTCTGCAATATGTGAAAAGAGGGATAGCATGAAAAAGCACAACTATTAAGAGTTTTCAGCCAGGGCTAAAACTTTAGGATCGTCGATTCAAGTTGAAAACAAAGCCTATGTTCATACTTAATTGTGCTTTAGGACGCAATATATCGGTAGACTGATTACATGAAACTTAAAAATGGATTTGAGAATGTCCACCATTAAATATTACATTTCCCAATATTATCGTCTTGCTTTTCAGGGAAGAGTGGTTTTTCAAACAGTTACCATCAACAACAGCATATGTTAAAGGCCAGGTACAGCCTGTCCCCCCCATACTCCTTATTCGCCAGAGTAAATGATAAGTCAGCAAGTTGTAAAGTCTTAGATAAACATTTACTAAAACAGCTTTTAGTATTTAATAGGTACTTATCGTACTGGGTAAGTCAGAAAAATGTAAACGTTGTTTTAACAATCGTGATACAAAAACCATAACACCGATTTGAAAAATTACCACTCCGTTGCCTGACTGCGGGTTTAACTTAATTTTAGACAAATTGCTAAGCTTGCATGAGCTTTGCTCGAAACAATAAGTGATGTGCTCAATTTGATCAATATTTCAACAATGAAGATGGTAAAATAATGTTTTGTTCAGGTCAGGCATTGCTTTCTAATAGTACGGAAACCGTTGAAATGTAACAACGTTTCCCCATCAATGCTGGGCATCAAAAGTTTAAATTTACAAGATGGCGAAAAGGCCATTTTTAGCTGTTTTAGGCATTCAAGAAACAGGAATGTTGGCTGATTCCTAATTTCGGCAGAAAATATTGCACCAACAATTATGCGAAAAATAATAAAAATTTGAATCGAAGCACTAGTAAGGTGATGGAGTCAAAATTGTACAAATTTGTTGCATAGCTTTTCCTGTACAATTTTTCAAACGGTGGGCACATTTTTCTGACTCACCCGGTATAAGGTATAAGAAGCTACAGGTTCTACGTATATAGCGGGTGTCTAAAAAAGTACCCCCTTTTGACTAAACAAGGCAACAAAACGATAGAATATCAGGACTCTTTGAGTTCATAGCTACCTTTGTTGATCTTGAACTTAAATGCACACACCTTGAATTTTAAAATCGTCCACCAAACACCTGAGATATGAGTTCACAAGGTCAAAATTTGTAGTGCACCTGAAACCAGAGGTTTTGAGTAAGGGCCTAGCCAATGATTTGATATCGCAGGCATTTTGCAAAAACTTTTCAACGTTGACTTTTAGTTTTTACTTTTGAAAAGATTCATACCTCGACATGCTTCAATTGTTCCTGAAATAACTTTTCTTTTGAGGAATAGGTATTTGCACTGCATTCCATCCCAAGTGTTATTTGTATCAAAGAAGAGGAAAAGGAGCACATGCACGCTTATTTTGGAGATGTGGCACGACTTTATCATTCTTACCACATTTTTATTATATTCGCTTAATCAGAGCCATATCAATGCGTCTTTTATTCTTTTCAAAAGCAAAAAACTGAAAATTAAAGTTTACAGGTGCTTTGGGAAATGTCCATGATACAAATCATGGCTAGGCCCTTTTTCAAGACCTCTGGTTTCAGGTGCACTGTAAATTTTCACTTTGCAAACTTGTATCTCTGATGTTTGGTGCACGATTTTTAAATGCAAGGTATGTGCATCTAAGTTGATGATTGATAAATTTAGCTGTGAACTCGGGAAGTAATGATATCTTATCGTTTTGTTTCTATTTCTAGTCAAAATGGGGTACAGTTTTTGAGACACCCAGTGTAACATCAATTAATCTTACCTGTAATAGTCATTTTCTGTTGATGATATATCATGAGCAAGACCAAAGTCGGCTATTTTGATACGTGACCCTTTGTCGAGCAAGCAATTCCTCGTTGCAAGATCCCTGTGCACAAAACGACGTTCGGCTAAATAGGCCATTCCTGCGGATATTTGCCTCGCAATTTCAACTAACTCTTTGAAGCTGACTTCAGGTGGCTTGAATTCAACCTCCTCTGGAAGAATTCCATTTCGCCCAAAACTGGCATGGTAGCTGCCTGATTTATCTCGTATGTGTTTTGTGAGATCACCACCTTCCATAAACTCTGCAAGAAAATGTGAATACCCAGTTTGAACAATGTTGGTCTCAAATTAGATGTCGATTGAGACTTGTCATAACGCAAAATTGCACAGACAAAACCCCACTATTGTCTTTATTCGTAGTCATTTTCACATGACATCTAATTTGAGATAGACCTAAGAAGAACTGGCAGAACGTGAAAATTCAAATCGATTCATACTGTAGCCTGCGGAGCCTGTTTCAAATTACATGTCAGGTAAAGATGCTCGCGAATAACAACAATCTAATAGCCTTGCATGATTGATTTTGCGTTATTGCAAACCCCGCGTAACATAACAAGGGCAGATTTTGTAATACAATAGCACGAGCTGCTTTTGTTGACACCTCAATTCAAAGCGATTAGCGATCACAGACAAAGGCAATTCTATCAACCAGTAATTCAAAACAAACAAAGCTGCAAAATTTTCTCTGAAACCCAGGTAGCTAGCTCGCTCGCTGTGCATTCCAGAAATTATTTTTAAGGGCAAACATGAGCATAGATCGAAAGAAGAAGGATATATCTACACATCTGCCGCGGGGATTTTATTTCTTTGGTCCAGAAGCTGAGCAGTAAATGTTTTGATTACACCCAAAAAATAAGAGAATTGAATCGCAAAGAAACTTTTGCGGCTTTGTTTGTTTGACGTAACATCAAAATTTGAAAGGGATTTTAGGTAGAAACTAATACACCCCATTCACACTGACACAATGAAATCAGCTTTATTTAAACCAGGCAGAATTTCAACCAATCAAATGAATTAGATTCGTTGGACTAACAAATTAGAAGGTCCCATTCGATAACCTGGTTTGTTTTGATGAGGTTTAACTTGCAAGTGTGACATTCACCCTGGCAAGTAAAGCAGCTTAAACTAAACCATTTAATGGCATGGGGTAGTCATAGTCTTCTGTTTCCCATGGTATCGACCTTGCAGTAGTATTGTTAAGTAGTTTGTAGGTAGAGTAATTTGTAACATGTACTGTAAATTCTTAATTGCTCCTCGTGGTATCGACCTTGCAGTAGTATTGTTAAGTAGTTTGTAGGTAGAGTAATTCGTGACATGTACTGTAAATTCTTAATTGCTCCTCGTGGTATCGACCTTGCAGTAGTATTGTTAAGTAGTTTGTAGGTAGAGTAATTTGTAACATGTACTGTAAATTTCTAAACTAAACTAGGTCATGAAATGTTGCGTTATAATTGATCATCATTGTGTAACTAACATTTCAAATTAGTATAAAAAAATCGCGTCAAAATCAGTCAGTTCCTTCTTAAAGGGAATGTAAGCATATAAAAGTGGCTCAAGCCACTTGCGGTCAAACTCTAGCCAATCACGTATCGGCATTTCCTGTTGACTTCGATAAGTTACCCAAATATGGTGCGTCACGTGTCACGGCCTATTATCTTTGGATGGCTATTTTTATCAAAGGCTGATATATGCTTATATCCCCTTTAAGTTATAAACGATTCATGAAAAATGTTTCAGCTCTGAAACCTTCAAAAGTAACAGGACTAAAATCTTTGATAATAGCATGAAATTAATGAACATATCAAAAGTCCTCAAAATAGAATTAAAAGTGAAGTACCAAAACTTTCTTTCAAGCCATCCAATTCAAATAAAGTTTCAACAAGAAATTGCAAAAAAGATATTTTTACGATGTCATGGCTGTGCTGAGGTAATCAGATTATTGGTCATGGAATCAGGCAAATAGAAATACGTACCCAGAATCATACACGGAGGGCCCTTGTCATCAACACATATTCCGAGCAGACTCACAATGTTTGGATGATCAAATGAGCCAACTATTTGAGCCTCCTTGCTAAAACTCAATTTTATTTGTTCTGATGCATCATCTTTTAGATATTTAACCGCCGTTAGCCTCGGTCCAGTTGCACTGCTTGGAAGGAAGAGCTCACATTTGACGACCTTGGGAGAAAATTGAAAATTAAAGTTAAGAGCTATGCAGACTGATTACCTTAGTCCCTTGTTTCCCTGTGCTCTTTGACTTGATGGTATCGCTTCGATCAACAGAGACTAATTCTGAAAAACCTGACCCTATTCAGACCATCACAAACGGCTTCTAGTCACATCAATCAGATTGCGAGATTTGGTAAACAACAATAATTTTCGAGCTTTCGATTCGATAGTTTTTGTATTACTATGCTTAAAAAGAGTGTGTTCACTTTTCTGACTCACCCGTTCACAGCAGACGCTTCTATTGTAAAAACAATTTCGGCGAAACTTCAAATTCGAATAAACAAGAAAGATACACCAGTGGCAGTTTCTCAACTTTACAAAAAAAATTCTTGCGACACTAAATTTTTTACTTGCAACGTTTAACAGGTTTACCAAATTGAAGCAATTGTTTGACGACGAGAAAATCAAAACTTCCCAACCAATATCATTGCTCTTTTGATTTGCTTTTGGAATAGCTTAACTCATTTTTGTTATAAGGAACCGCTTATAAGAAACGGTAGGCTCAATTTTTCGAAAGTGAAGGAACAACCCTACCTGAATTGAAAAAGCTAAGAAAGTGTTGTAATTTACAATATTAATTTTGCTATCGCACTCAAAAAGGTTTTGACAGTGTACAGTTATACCAACTGTTTGGACAATATTTTCAATGCGAATTATGTTATTTACTTGTTTTAAGATCTTGCTAAGTAATTTGGGAACCCTTTAGACAAAACAAAATTATCTCTACACTTCCGGACTTTGCAGCCCTGATTGGTCAGATTATAAAGGCTTGCAACGTCCCTTGCCTTTGATGATTTTAGGATATGAGGAATCGTTAAGATTCAATTCAAGTACTTTATTCGGTAGTTTCTTGAAAGGAAAATAATTTGTACCGGGTGGTGGCACCAAAAGGGTGAAACTTTTTGAAAAATCATCAAAATCTAGTTAGAGACATGTCAAATTGATGGGCTAACTTTTGGCGTTGTGAAATCTTTTATACTTTTATATGGCCGCAGGTTGTGGCAGCAGCGGGGATGGCTCAGTGGTAGCACGCTTGACTGCCAATCTGAAGGTTGAAGATTCGAGTCCCCGCCCTGCCGAATTTCATTTTATCATGTTAAAACACAAAAACCCTATCAGCTAAAAAAGAACCATTCCTATACAAAATAAACATCTGTTTACAAATAATATATTTTAAAAAAATTTGCTGACCTTCCTAGGGATCGTGCTTCGGGAAGGATGCTAATTGTTTAGGAATTCCTTCAGTTTCCTTTTGAATATGCTAATTGTGGAACTCATTCTGATTTCTAATGGGATTTCATTCCACGTCTTAGCACCAGAGTAGAAAAAACTGCTTTTGGAGAATTATAGGTTCTGTCTTGGGGTGTCCAGATCTAACTGATTTCTTGTTCGATAGTTAGATAATTGAGATCTGGTAACAAGCCTCCCTCTTAAATTGTCCGGGCAGAGACCATTCATTATTTTGTAGATCATCACGGCCCTGTCAAATTTGATTAAGTTTGAGACTGAAAGCCAGTTGCAGCTCCACCCAACCTGCTACGAAGAGTGAGGAGAGTCGTCCACTCTCCTTAATTCTATGCTACAGAGCTACAGGAATCACGAGGTGGGGTCACATCGAGAGGAAGGACCAAGACGCTGCTTCAACAAGCTTAGTTTCACAGCGTCCTAAAACTACCTTTGGATGCTAGGTAAGCATATAGAAAAAATGGCAAAACAGCCTATAAACCCGTCCAACTACCGGCACTGGATGAAAAATATCTTGCCAAATTTATGCCGAAAATATGAAGTGTCGAATATTTCAATTAATTATCCAGAACATCAGAACTTTTTATCCGATATTCGCCTATCCTAGGTGAACATCCGAATTCGCTTGCTAAATTTCTTCACAATTGCAAGATCCTAATACTTAAACACAAATGCTGGATATATAGCGTCTCATTTAAAACTATAACGAAATAACGCTACGTGTGACCATTTGTCCAATTGTTTTGATAATCTCTTGAGAAAATCAAATACAATGGAATACAATGGGCTATATTTAGATTGCCCAGGCCCAAACGTTAGTTGCCTTATATTTCCGTCATTTGTATCTAAATTGTAGATACTTTTTTCCGCTAGACTTTGGTTAAAAACACCAGATCAATTCGGATGAATGATTACCTTCTGAAAGAATTAAATATTGATCAGAACATAAATCAATTTGTCCCTTGAGATAAATAAGCAAAAAGAAATCTAAAGGGAATCTTTAACATACATTGATAAAAATAGCGATGCAAAGACAATAAACAGTGATACGTGCCCCACCATATTTGGGTAACTGACCTGCGTCAATCGGAAACACTGATATCTGATTGGCTAGAATTTGACCGCTAGTGGCTCGAGTCACTTACATATGCTTAGATTCCCTTTAAAGATTGGTAAGGGCCAGAACCAGAATAATTTTTGTCATATTGTAAAGTTCTTACCTTTCCGAAAGCTCCTTCAGCGAGTGGCTCAATATATCTAAGACAATCCCGTGGAAGTTTCTTCACATTCAATTCATTGAGCGTCGCTACTTTGTTATACAGAGGGTTATCTTCATCATACCCATCATTGCCCTGTGTCCCAAACGTTGATAAGCCATCGAAAAACTCTGATTGTGGTATTTCCTTTAATGACACAGTTCCCTTTTGCGGTTTCTTTCTTTGTTTATATCGTCTGCATATAAGGAGTATTACTATCAGTATGATGACCAACCCAAAGCCTCCTCCTGATGCTGCAGCTATTATAGATTTACTGTCTTTGATCTTCTCTTTTTTTCGGGTGCGAGCATTTATCATATCTGCAATGATAGATATGAAGGTTATTATTATTATCATTTGTCAATTTATTTTTCGTTGGCTAACAAAATGATAGCTAAAAATAGTTAGTTAATTAATTCCAACGTGTATTATGCATATGTTATATAAGAAAGAAAGATAGATAATACATTAACAATTCCTCTAAAGTATGCAATATTGCAGTTATTTTTCTTCTGTAAATTCGAACAATTTTATATTTTAGATTTTCATTTTGAAATCATATACTGTAATTATTTTATAGCAGGTAGGTTTCCATAAATTGTAAGATTTTTGACAGAAGGCTCCTTGTAAATCAGCCTTTGCTGAAGGGTTACCCTCCTATAAATAACTTAAATGAAAATGGATATCAAACAAAAGTCTTGAAACATTTGTCATAATGAGCCAAAGTTCGGAATAAAAATTTGACCCAGCTTGCATAGGCACTTTTTTCCGTTCCAATTTCTCATATTTTCTTTAAACTGCTCAAGGGATCCTGAAATCTGTATTGTTTATGGTAACCTTTGCCAGAGTTGCGGACCTTTAAATCTGATGCTTTCCGTGCCATTGCCGACCGATCTCAGCCTAGGTTGAATGAACTCGTTATCGTTACGCAGATTGTAATGGCTTTCGTCTTCACAGAAGATTTCCTGCATGAATAAAGGGTTCAGGTCATTTCAGGTGAAGCGAAGTGAAGTTGCGATTTTCAGCGCCAAGCGCTGGGATCGTAGAAACATAGCAGACCTAATCGAGTCTGCGACCCCTTGTCATGACGCTCAAGTGGTGGGGTCCTACTGGGTATCGAGCCCACTCCGCCTGACTGTTCTGACTTCTGGCTGCAAAGTCAGAGGATTACACTACTGCGCCACAACACCTTCATTTCAGGTCTTGTACAGGGTATGTAAAAACGTTCATCAGGTGTTTGATGGAGTGAATCGTGTTTGATAGCCAAAAGCTCGAAGCGTTTTGTGACTTTTCTCGTGTTTTATGAGTACTGAAAAATGTAGGTGAATTTGACTTTACGAAAATATCTTGGGCGTAAAATGCCTGAAGAAGGGCCTAAACACTTGATAAAATCTTTAAGAAAATACTTACACAGAACAACAAAAATTACATAGGTATTGTTCACGGGTATTGGCACATTTATGACCATGGGATCGAATGACTTTACTATTTATTTGAGAAGCTTCACTGTCGTTGCTGTGGAGCTTAAACATTGGAAAATTTGATCCAGCAGTTTCGAGATGTTTTGAACTATTTTGAGGATATACCATCTTCATAAAATCACTTGTAAATGGAGGAAAACATGACCGATTTCAACCAACTAAATTTATTATCAAAGTTGAGATGTTACCCACTCAACTATAAAAAGTAATGACGAATCTGATGAGTAGCTAGTGGACAACAGTCTAGTAAACTCTTCGACGTTAGACTCAGATTGAAGGCGAGGTGACTAGTAACCGTTCTCCAAGCGCAACAAAAACAAAAACAATCTATTGTGGAGATATTACCGACCCCTAGGAAAACGAGCAAATTTGTAGAATTTTGATATTTAAATAGATGTTTATTTGTATAGTGATAATCTTTTTTCTTTTTGATATTAAGTTGTAGAACTTTCATGCAGATGAAAAGCGAAGATACCTTTAAAAAGTTGTGGAAAGATGCATTGACCATTTTGTAGTGTTGAATTTTGAGATGGTAGGTCGGTACAGTTTGGAAGATTGTTTTTATTGTGCATTGCCTCTTTCCATTCCACTTGGCAAATATCATGTTTGATCAGCATGCAAGCATCTTCACACAATAGACCTTGCGAAGGAGATATGTGTTGGCAGCCAGGTCGTAGCGTTGTCAGACAAAGTGTCCTAGAACATGAAATAAAACGACAGTAAAGGATGAATTCTGGACAAAGCTAGAAGATGAATACTAAAATCACGCATTAAGACAGATCCTTCCACACGACATGAGAAATGCATCCACTTGCAAAATTCCCTATCTAAAGTCGCATGAATGGCACAATGGATTTTTGGGAGAAACGTTTGGCATGAAGATCCCTAAAATATCTCCAATGGTGATAGTTCATTGGTGTAAATAACATTTAAAGTCAAATATCGATCGATTAGCAACAATGATTATGACGATTTCAGGAAAAGGCCCTTTGAAATGGTGGCGAAATTTCACGAACGGCGTAATGTTTCAAATCAAGTAATTTCATCTAAAAACAAATAGGAGAATTCCACTGCTTACAGTAGCATGCCAGTGACTGTAAATCATTTCGTCAAAGAAAACAACTGATGCTATCTACAGTTACAGAACAAAGGGAACTAATACATGAGAGGAAAGAGATAATGAACTAATCAATTGATAAATTAAAGAATCAATTACTATCCATCCACCAATAAATTCACAAGACCATATCCAATACTTTTCAGAATTTTTGATCATTCCGTTCACTTAAAATAGTTCTTCGTACAAGCAGCACATTTCTGACAACGCTTGACTGTGGTTTTCTTAGTGCTGAGAAAATATCAGTGAGTGAAAGCATATACCTGTGCGCAAATACGGGTAGACTATGAAAATTGCAACTCTTCCAGTAGTTCAGTAGAATTTTCTGCTTGTATCGCGTCAATGCATTCTGCTAGGAGAATTCGATGTCACTTATAGCCATTTTGTACACTTTTCTATGCTACTGCTTCTTGCTATTTAAAGAAATGTTTTGCATGCTTTATCCTGATTGAGTTTCATGGCACTTGCTAGACTGATTAGAATGAGTCCCAGTAATCGCTGATCGACTTATTCCAAACCAAGACTGGCCATACAGGTTAGAACCAAATTAGTTGGTAGCTAGAGCGTCAAGCAGTCCTTCAATAGCGATAACTAAGGCCATGTAATCAATCTAGTCATGTGATAGTGTAACAGATACTTACACAGCAAATATAACCTCGAGTGAGCAAAACAAGGAGATCTGTAACTTATTGAAAGAAAACAGTCCATAACTCACCATCGTAAGCCTGCCAAACAATCATCTTTACTACCAAATTTTGCTTCCAGGGACGATGAAAGAAGAAGAAGTTCAGTCTCCAGATCTATCTGTTCCTTGTCACAGTCGATAGATATTGTTGTGTTATAATGTCGAAGAACTTTAGTGCAATGATTGTATTTGTATTGTTCACATCTTTGGCATGTGGAATTGCTAGCAACGAAATAGAGAAGATATCATATTGAAGCAAAATGCGAAGCAGCCGAAGCAGCATCCTCTTCGATAGCCTGCACCCAGCCTCGTCACTCCCAAAGCGTCGACCATTAAATCCCGAAACATTCCAGAGAGCATACATCGCTTTGCATGCCATTCTCAGGATTGTGGCTCACTCTGTGGCGGGGAAGCTGGCCTGGGTGTGAGGGCTGGCATCACCGCATTCGGTTGGGTGGATTTTTGCAGCTTTGTGAGCGTTTTGCTGCAGGGTGCGTTGGTGCGTTAGTACATGGTGCATTAGTACATGGAGCCTTGACATGGCTTGATTATTAAAAATCGATACTTTTCCAGACGTCGGCGCACATTTTCGACTCAGTCAGGCGGTATGCTACGTCCTTAAATTACGTGCTCAAATTGATTTGGAAATTACGATTTTTCAATCAGCTGAAAGTTCTTTGCTTCTTGCTAAGTGCTTATTTCAGAGCAACCCAAATGGAATTTGGAAATGTTTATGGATATTCTTACTAGTTCGACAATTTATCCAAGCATATGAATGCTTTAGAAATTATTTTTAATGGAGAAAGTTGGGAAATGACTCACTGTCACTTGGATGGAGTTTTTATCTAAATTTCAAAATCCCGCGAAATACTTTCAAAATCTTTTTTGAGTGCTTTTAAATTTTGCTGTCAATGTAAAATGTCAACAATTTCCGTGAACGAGACAGTTAAAGATTACCTTTTTGCTGTACTGTTGCCAACCGCAAATGTTCCATTGCCTGCCGTAAAGTTCACTGCAGAGAGCACATATTAAATAGAAACAGTTCAGATAAACCAAATCATACCAGGTGCGTTAAAACAACTGCAATTACCTGTGAATTGTTGGTTATCCATTAATTTCAACAAATTATACAGCTTATGTCAAAGTTTTGCCCCCGTTTTTGGGGCAAATGTGGAGTGTAGCTGTTACTTCAATTATCCTGGCGTTTATACCATCGCATAGATATGCTTCAAAATAGAGTTTGGGACCGCTTTTGAGTCAATCTGACAAATGTTTGCTGATTTATTGTGCAAGAAAGACAAAATAAGCGGTAGCTTCAAAACAGTACTGTCTTTCTCTCAAACAGAAAATAGAATAGATGAAAAAAGAAAGGGTTAGCCTCCCTAGCGTTATGTTCAAATTTTGCTACATTTTTTAGAGGGGTCAACAGTAGTGTTTGACTATTCTCGAAGGACCAACATTAAGAAAGAATATATCTTTGGTGTCAAATAGTGAAAGCATAATATATTTCTGTGTTTTAGAGAATATAGGATGTTATCGTCATTCAAAAGCAGAAAAATTGACGAAGTTTGGTCAAAATTTTAGTCCTTTTGCTGCCAGTTACAGCTTCTTAGAAACAGCACCTTAGATACGTACTTTCCGTGTTTTCATTCCCTCATCTTTTACGTTCTGGCATATTTCAGGGTTTTAGCGTTCCCGTTTCCAGCTTTAAAGATTAAAAGCTCTTGAAGTATCTGCCAAGGGTAACATCCAATGCAACCGTCTTGCTTCAGCCGTTATCTTTTCTGTACACTACACGTCATTGTGACGTCATCATGGCATTTGAATGATGTCATCGCTACGTCATGATTGAAAACAAGTCCCAGATAGGGGCAGATAGGTAGGTAAAAATGAAAGCCTGTTATTTCCTCTGATAAGTCGTATTTTATGAAAAGAGGCCCCAGGAAACAAAACTTACACTTGCCAACTTCACATCTATTTTACCGCTGCATTGTGATAACATTGTGACAGAAATCTGCGGAATATTTCCCTAGCATTAGATACAAAATTTCGTAGCGAGTTTTATGTGGAGAAATGGACTGCACTACTATTGCTACTTTTTAAAAAGCTTCCAAGAACTGACATTGACATTTATATAGATGCATAAAACAAAGCTGCGATGTTGATTTTTGATAATCAAAATTGTGCTGAAAAAAAACTTTTCGACAAAAATAGAGACTTTTGGAAAATTTATTAAAATATAAACAACTGAATGAGACTATTTTACAAAAAAAGAGTGAACTTTCCAATACAACGTCCATTATACCGGCTGAGCTCGAAAAAAGTTGCCAATTCTGACAGATCCAGGATAAACCATACACTGGACCAATTTCAAATATTTTTGCTTTATTGTTTTGTCAATATCCTATATATTATTCTGGGCTATTTTTTGTTGATTTTACGGAAATGGATTATGTCGTGTTGCACGAGCAGTCACTTGACGATTGCACAACTTTCGTATCACTTTTATCAATGCAAAAAAAATCGGTTTTTATCTTGTCTTTGAAATCAAAGTAAAAGTACTGAAATTTTCAGAATTAAGAGCCCTAGCCCAACGAGGAAACATTACTTGCCCAACGTTTTGAGATTTTCTTGCCAAGCATTGTTTCCTCTCTAGCCGTACGTCGTAAAACATCGCTCGGAAATCAGAATAACGCAGAATTTCTTGGGTAATGTTTGTTATAGAGTTGAAACCATTCTTCGAGGCTTTCTATTCCCAGGCTCCCAGGGTGGTCAAAGCTCCCCTGCACCCCAGTTATTTTACTGTTTGTTTCCTTGTTCCCAGTAAGACGAATTAGAACTTCATATCTTTGTTCCCCAAAAATTGTTTCCCACAAATTTGTTCCCCTGTTTCCATGTTCCTCGTGTTCCAAGCTTTAACATGCCGAGTATCCCCCGTTCTCTAAAACTCCTGGGAGAGCCTTTTTACAGGGCAAGCAAATATCAAATTCTTGGCAAACAATGCTTACTTGTGTGCTTAACAACAACGCTAACTAAAGTCTGAAAAACCTCAAACATTTTCATCACCTTTACGATAAAAGGCACATGGGCAGAAACGAAAGTAAGGCCAAAATAATCAGCTACGAACATTTAAAGATGCTAATAGCGGCAGAAAGGGATCTATTTTCCCAGTCAATTTTGCGGGAAATCCCAGACACTTTTATGCACAGGTACAGTCAGTGATCCCAGTCCCATTCTGTTGTTTTCTCATTCTTAGTTCATAAAATCCAGTTCCCAACTCAAATCCTATCTCAGAGTGTCATCTCAGTCCCCGCTTTACACTTTGAGGAACCTTTGAGAATAGGGAAGGACAAGATAGCTTTTTCCTGTGATACAAGACAGCATAGCAGTAACACAGTAACAAAATGTAAGGCCATGTGTACATTGTAACACTGTACCACACCAGTACAGTTTTGTCCCACTATAAAGCTGTCACGGCTCAAGAGCGTTTTACATTACTCCAGAACAAAATTTTTCTACATGTAATATATGTATAATAGGTACTAGGAGAAAAACGGACGCAAAAAAACAGACAGATTTTTCAGCACACTGAGGCCTTTGGAACTTACGTAAGTTTGAAATGCCTCAGTGTGCTGAAAAATCTGTCTGTTTTTTGCGTCCGTTTTCCTCCTAGTACCCTATTATTTAGTACATACTACAGTACCAAGTTTTTAATGTATGTAATATTTGCCATCAAACTTAAAATTAAGTGTACTATAAAATTTAGGAAAAATGAGAAGTCTGATTACAGGTGTACAATGTACAAATATAAAATTCTAAATCTAATCTAATAACACCCCCAGTGTCATTGAAAGAAAAGTTTTCAATTTTTGTGTCAAAGGTAGAAAGTAATGGTGTAATCTAGATATTTTGCAGCTTTTGGACTTTTAGGGGCTGTTTTGAAGTAAAAGAATATGTGAAAAAAGGTCCAAAAATGTAAAGGATTCGCAGGAAAAATATAAATGGAAGGATGATCCGTTGCACTTTTGTTACGGATCCAAAGTTGTGCAACAAGGACAGATAATATTACAATGGGATCCACTACTTTTTGTTGACACCCAAGTACAAAACGATTAGTGATCTTAACCCTATCTGTACTGGGCGATTTTTTAGGCATTTTGTACTGGGGGGGGGCCTTTTTCGCCCCCCTCTTTTTCTCCAAAACTACAAAAGATATAACAATAAGACTTACCCCTATTGTTTTTTTAGACAATTGGCTATTCAAATATAACAATGACAATTAATAAGTCACGTGATTCGTTGCTAGGCAACCGAAAAACTGAGGAAAATTGGCAAATTTGTACCTTCTTAACCAGAAAAATTCTATTTAATCAACCACTCAACCGATTTTCTTCAAATTTGTTTTAAAGAGTAGGAAACATGTCATAGTTCAAAAATATATACTTTTCAAAATTTTTAGTTTCTATTTTTAGCACAAATAGCCTTAAATTAGCCTTTTGTTGCATGCATTTACTTTCATCGCAGGTTTTTGCCAGTCCTGTCATTTTATCTGGTAAATATAGACACAAAATGAGTCAAATTAATAAGATGAAGCAAATTAGACTAAAAAATTTATATCTTACACTTCTATATTAGAGAAATGACGTCATAAATGTGAATGACGTCATATATATTAAATTTTGCTGACATAAGCAAATATGAAAAATTTATAAATCAAATGAAAGTACTCGTCAAATGCAATCGAATGGTGCATGTTTGAGATCGATCAAGCAAACGACAAGAAAACTACGGACATTTTAAGCTTTTTTCTTGTTGACTACTCTCCAAATATGGTATTACTGTGGTCACATGATCAGAGGTAGAACAATGAAATGTTAAGAATTTAATTGCCTATGAAATTTGAGTAAAAGTCACCAAAACTGGTGGTTATATCTCTTGTCGTTTTAGCATAACGTGGCAAAAACTAGTAGGGGGGGGGGCGAAAAACGCCCCCCTCCCCAGTACGAATAGGGTTAAACAAAGAGAATTCTATGCCTGGTTGGTCAAGTCATATAGAAACACAATGCTAGCCGCAAAAGTTTCACTGAAACCAAGGTAGCTAGCTGGCTCATTGTGCATTTTCGAAATAGTTTTTAAGAGTATATATCGAAAGAAGAAAGATATATCTAAACTTCTACCTTGGGCATTTTACTTGTTTGGTTCAGAAGCTGAGCAGTAAGTGTTTTAATTACACCCAAAATGATACAGGAGAATTGAATCACCTGTCAATTCGCTTTTGAGCCAATAAAATGAAATGCCCGAGGTAGAAGTTTAGATACATCTTTTTTCTTTCGATATATGCTGATATTTGCTCTTGAAGCTATTTCTGAAATGCACAACGAGCCAGCTAGCTACCTGGGTTTCGGAGCAACCCTGGCTTGCTTTGCTTTTGTTTATAAATTTGGCCAACCAGGCATTGAATTCCCTTTGTCTGCGATCGCTGATTGCTTTGTGCTAAGGTGTTAACCAAAAGTAGCGGATCCTATTGTAGCATTATCTGTTCTTGTTAACTTGTACCGGTACAGTATAAATGGAATCTAAGACAACTTATCTAATCATATCATTTATATGTTAAATATAAGCTCAAACTTACCATAATAGCGTGTTTGTTGTGCTTGAGCTTTGTCTTTTGTCCTGGCAAAAATAAACACGAAAAGTGTCAAAATAAATCTAATAAGATACATTTCGAAATGAAAAACAAAAGGCCACTTCCTCGATCGAATTCTCCTGACAATATTTCCAGTTACAACATGTCTTCTGAATAGGCCTCAAAACAATAAGTATATTTGTTGCACTTCTCGCTTCCGTGTGAAAAATATTCTGGTTGCCCCTTTTAGCGCACGTGATTGAGTTGATCAATCAATCGTTTTGTCAGCATGTCACTCACTGCCTTATTATTACGATACCGGTGCAATGGCAGAAAACATAGACCACAAAATTGGGAACATATGGAGCGAGAAAAAATCGATCGCTTTTCTTTCACATGATTAGTATAGTGTCTTGGCTTGCCTCATTGTGAGGAAATTCAAGAGTTATGCTATTAAATGACACGAATGCACGATATATTTGGAAAGCATGGAGCTCGAGGGGTGTATATCGGGTGGGGGGGGGGGGAGTACTCATATATTTTTTAATATGTTCCATATGGGGAAGTGCCGCTGGGACACACGGCATCATTTTTTATAGCTAGCTCCATGACAGGGTTGTTTGTTTGGCAACAGTTCCACATTTTCTAACAGATTTCTAACGATTTCAAGGGTTGTGCACAATTTCTTCAAAGAAACTCAAAGGACAGGGTATAGTTTTTGAAAATTTGACTCCGGGAAAGGCAATCATTTCAGGAATTTGACTTCGGGACAGAGTGCTTTTTAGGTTTTCCAGCGGCACCTGTCCGTATGTTCGGAAACCAAGTACCTCCCTCCCTCGGCGTGTATCACACTTCCAAAAAGGCGTGTATGATAATTTTTAAACAATAGGAATTTTTTCTGGATTTTTTATGGATTTTCCTTGATAAACAAAGGACTTTGCCAAAGTTGTACGGGACTTTTAGAGGGTGATACGCTCTCGATGAAGCTTAGCTCCAATAACTCAGGACATGTGGCCCTTCAACTGCTGCTGTTGTTACAAATGCTGTTGACCTCATTGATCAATGTATAAACAGTCTCTAGAACTGTACAGTGTCAAAACATTTTTGAGTGTCCACTTACAAAGTTTCTTAGCTTCTTATTTCAGGTAGGGAAGCTTCTTATGCTTCGAAAAATTCAGCATACTGTTTTTATAAGCTGTTGTTTATCATAAAAAAATGAGTGTATTGCCTTAACGCTGCAAAATTAGCTGGACAGATTCGTTCAAAGAGCTTTTCGAGAAAAATTTGAACGAAGCATCGAAGCACTAAATGCAAATGTGGAAAGGCTCTGGGGCTTGAGGCATATCCACGGTCCTACCCTAAAACCTCGTTTGTTTGGCTTGGCTTCATTCAAGTCAACCTGCAAGGGAAAATTAGAGAATAAATCATTGAATGTGAAGACATCAAGTCTAAGCTACTCATCCAATTAATGCAAGATAAAAACTGTAGATTCAACTTTCTGAAGATACTAACAGATACTATCAAGTTTTGACTGCATCATTCCATGTTCCGCCTATTACAGTGACTACTATGCTCGAAATTACAACTTATTTTGCGTCACGAAAGTGTCTGGAGATTCAATTCAAGACATTTGAGACAGGCTTGCTTTCTGTGTCAATTCTGTGTTTACGTTGGTTCAGGGGCGCACATTCCGAAAATCATTGGGGGGTTGTAAATGCATTTGGGACCGAATTTTTAACAGTTGAACCAAGACGCAAGCTACGATATTCAGGGACCGCGCAGCTATAGTGGTGCTCCAGCTCCAGTGGTGCTCCAGCTCCAGAGAAATGGAGTGTCTATAAGCAACTTAGAAATAAAGTAACGAAAGAAATAAAGGTTGCTGTACAGTCACACTATCACGGGTTAATTAACGAAAATAAGGACAACCCCAAAAAAATGTGGCAGACTATAAACAGAGTCTTAGATCGATCCTCTAAGTCAACAATTCCTGCGAGTTTGGACATTGATGGCAAAAAACTAACTAAGGAGGGAGATATAGTAGAAGCATTGAATCATCATTTTGTTTCAGTTGGACCAAAACTAGCAAGTAAAATTGAACAAAATACAAATGATGATCCTCTTAAACATATCGATAATGAACGGAACACAATGAGACTCACCCCTGTTGATGAGGATTACGTGCCTAGAGCCATTAAGCAACTAAAAATGGCAAGGCCCCAGGACCTGATAAGATTCCGACAATGCTGATAAAGGACGCTGCGGATCTCATATGTAAACCGTTGACAATGGTTTTCAACTCTTCTTTACGGAAGGGTATTTTCCCTGACATCTGGAAACTGGCGAAGGTCACCCCCATTTTCAAATCAGGTTCTAAAAGTGAGGCTAACAACTATAGGCCTATCTCGGTGATCTCTGTGTTCTCGAGAATCCTTGAAAGGATTGTACATGACCAAGTTTACGAATATCTCAAAGCAAACAAGGTTCTGGCAATGAGTCAATCAGCTTTTCAAAAACTTTGTTCAACAATAACATCATTGATTGATAGTACTGACTATTGGTATGAGAATATTGACCACAAGCACTTTAATTTAGCAATATTCCTAGATCTCAAAAAGGCTTTCGATACTGTTGACCATAAGATTTTGTTAGAAAAATTGAGGAAATACGGTATTCGAGAACTTTCCGGAGACTGGTTTAAATCATACCTTGAAAACAGAAAGCAGTACTGTGCCGCCAACGGTTATGAATCAAGGCCTATGACAGTTACATGTGGCATTCCCCAAGGTTCCTGTATTGGCCTCCTTCTCTTCATAATGTACCTCAATGACTTTGAAAAATGTTTGAAAGTCTCAAAGGCCGGTATGTATGCTGATGATACTCACGTGACCTTAACATCAAAAAATGTCGAAGAACTTGTTCATAAGGCTCAAGAGGAGTTGACCCATATTTCTGAATGGATGCGGATAAATAAATTAAGTGCCAATCCACAAAAAACAGAGTATATGGTAATTGGGCACCCTCGTAAAACTAATAAAGTGGAGATACAAGATACATTGAGACTGAATGGTTCAGACTAAATAAAACGAGTGAAAAAAACCAAATCACTTGGAGTCATTGTAGACGAAGGGCTTAACTGGGAAGAACAATTCAAAACTGTCAAAGGGAAAGTTCGCGGAGGTCTCGCATCTTTAAAAAAATTGAAGAACATCCTCCCACAATCTCAGTTAAGCAATGTATATCGTGCTCTTGTAGAAAGTCACATGCGATATGCAGATGTAATCTGGGGTAGCCTAGCCTCTCTAATTCAAGAAAGGAGTCCCTTCAACGTCTTCAAAACAGAGACATTTCCATGATCGATACGTCCAGGATAAAAGATGAATGGTCGAATAATTTCCTTCAGGTTGGACAACTTGTCACGTTTGATCGTGCAGTTATGGCCTATAAGATCATGAACAGACTCAGCCCGGAAAATATCTGGAACAAATTTCAACGAAGATCCCAATACTCCAGTTATAACACGCGGTTCTGTAGAGATCTTCAGATTCCAAGGTACAATCTGGAGTATGCCAAAAAAGGATTTTCCTATTCAGCTCTTAAGGTCTGGAATGAAATCCCTTTAAATATCAGGGAACTACCTACCTTGTGCCGATTCAAAAAACAACTAAAAATACATTTGATGAGCTGAAAGCAATTTGAAACACAACTCCCTGGGAGAACAGCAATATAATCTTTAGCCCTCGATGTTTTTCTTTTTGTTTATATAAATATATTGATTAATTGCATTGTATGTTTTTTGTAGTTTTATTATGCTGAAGGGATATTGTGTATAAATAATTTAAAATGAAAATGAAAAAAATGAAAGCGGGGGGGGGGGGGGGCTGAACGGCGAGCGCAGCGAGCCGAAACTTTTTTGAGACCACGCCCTTTAGAACAACGGAAAACGCCCCTTTCAAAAAAGACTTGCGTCTTTACGTCTATATTTATATACAGTTCGGTTTAGAAAAGATTTCAATTACTATGCAAAATTGTCCATGGTTGACACATAAATTGTATACAAGTTGTTTTTCTTCGTTGTCATTGATCTTTTAAAAGTTTTTAGGCCTATTTTTGAAAAAAATGAGGGGGCTTTGGCCCCCCTAGCCCAATGGCTGCGCGGTCCCTGGATATGCTGGATTGCCATCGAAGCTTCCCAGGGGCGGATGCAGCCTGAAGTTGAAGGGGGGAATACTTGCAAAGATGGCGTCAACGATATAATGGAAAATGAGCGCGCCGAAGGCGCGCAAAAATTTTTTTGACGCTTTTAAAAGAAAATTCTTTGATTTACTACTAAATAACGCCATGATTGCAAGATGTTTCGATCAAAATTTCGGCCCGAAAAATGAAAATTGCCCTTGCCGGAAGATCTCTTTAACAACTGAGGTCTTGAATTTGTCGAGGGACCGAATTTCAAAATTTTGGGACCGAATATTCAGAATTATTGGGGGGGGTGTCTCACCCCCCTCACCCCCCATGATGTGCGCCCCTGGTTGGTTTACGAGTGAATCATGCTGAAAAAAGAAAGCCACTAGGAACCAAAACATATGATACAGACTGACGTTAGAAGATTCAAAACTTTGCATATTTTGGGGCTGTTGGTTTATGAATGCGCCTATGTGCCTATGTTGACCTCTGTCTCACTCTAAAAGTAACAAATGGGGTGAAGGTCAAAGGTGAAAACTATTTAAAAACATTTCCAATTGCTAATGCAGTATCAGTGGTCAAAGTACCCGACACAGTGGCATTTTAAGATAAAACGAACTGAAATAATTTTAGCCAAATGTATGGAAGCAGGGGGTTGCTACCCCCTCATAGCCACCGCATCCTTTGGTTCCACCACTCTGTGCTATAATCACTAAAGTTGATTTTTCTAATACCTGATTATGACATCTTTTGAATATACACGTAATGTTTCACATGAAACTAAGAATTTAGCCTAGTACCAAAAATTTCTCAAAATTATCAGATTTTGAGCAATTAGTGAGAGTTTCTGACGAGTTCCTGAAACTTTTCATAATAATCTTCAAGTTCACTGCATATGCACTCGTGAAATTTTCAAAAAAGTTTCTTCAAGTCCAAGGTATATGAAAGTACCGTGCATGCATGTGTATTGAACATTACTGGTAGTAGTGTACAATGCATGCTGTACAGTATAATGTGCTAACATCAATAGAGAACACGTAAACTATTGTAAGCCATCCTCAAGCATAAACAGAGCATTCTCAACGACTTCAAAACTGTTTTGTTAATTTCTTCAAAAACTAAAATCCTATGCTACGAATCAAGTGATGTCAGCTGAATAACGTTACCAAATCAAATTCTTGAAAAATTACAACATTTTTAAAACTACAGAAAATAAAATCGCTAAGGGCTGATTTCGTTAATGTTACTGACATTTCAGACATTTAAGGGAGCTGTCATAAAGTATCGAACAGGACGGGGGGGGGGCGGAAGGGATTTCAAAGTTCGCTGTAAAATTATGTAGCCAAATGCAAGAAACAAAAACTGCTTACATAGCCCCTGAATATCTGCAAAATAACTTGATAGCCCCAGGGCTTCACAATCACCTGTGTGCTTGAGCAACTTCTTCTTGAAAAACTTTCTGCATTACGCGACTCAATTTCTCCCTGTGCATCATGTTCTCGATACAAAATTTGTGGCACATCCGGTAGCAACGTGCTAATAAGGCAGGGAAGAACTTTCAGATACCACTGTATTAGAAACTGAGATAGAGAACAATATCATCGATTAAGAGTGCAGCAAGAAATAGCTTCATGGCCCATGTTTATCACTTGAAAGAGTTTGTTAGCACAACATTTTCTACCCACTAATTTTGGTGGCCCTTTTAAATCCCTTCCGTCTCCCTCTATTCTATACTTTATGACAGTTCCCTAAGTGAAGATTAAATTGCAAATATCAAGAAGAATGTTCGAAAAAAGACGGTTGGCTTTCCTTTGATAGTTTCAACTTCCCAAACATCACCATGAAAATCGTTCAATTTGACAGGAATAATTTGCCTAAATTTTGAATGTAGCCTGAGGATGCTCTAGATTTATGATTTCTGTCCTAGTTGTCGATACGGGTGCCTTAACCACTACCTCCCTTACCGCTCAGACCAAGGGGCGTATTACTCTGTCAAAATATCGTATACCTTTGGCAAAAATTCTCTTGTTTTTAAGAAAAATCCGTAAAAAATCCGTAGAAATCGTATTGTTAAAAAAATCTCGTATGCCTTTTCGGAAGAGTGATACACCCCTCGGCTCAAACTATGACTCATGATATCGCAGCTCAAAAATAGGACTTGGCTTTTGTGCATCCATCTTGTTTTCACGTTAATCAGTCAAGCCTGTCTAAGTCAAGTCCTGTTTTTTAGCTGTAATATCAAGAGCCCTACTTTGAACAGTAAAGGAAGTAGTACAGGGTGTCCCAAAAAAAATTGTGCCCGTTTGCCTAAAGATTGCGACAAAATGGCAAAAGGTTCTCGCTAAATTTGTACACGATGTTTTTGTCTTCTGATGTTCAAATAAAGTTTGCTACCATCCCGGTGAAAATCCGTTGAAAAATGATGGAGCTATGACCATCAGAAGACCAAATTTTTCTGATGACTTAAACCAGCGGTTGGCCATTTTGTCCTACTATTTTGCAACTATTTTTCAAATTTGGTCTTCTGAAGGTCATAGCTCCATCATTTTTTAACGGATTTTGACGGGAATTGCAGCAAACTTTATTTCAACATCTGAAGAGCAACATCATATTAAAGTTTGGCGAGAAGCTTTTGTCGTTTTGTCGCAATCTTCAGGCAAACGGGGCACACTTTTTTTGGGACACCTGTAGTTAAGGTAGTACCACGTGAATCAAAAAGTTAACACGTTTGGTGGGCAGTGGAATGAATAGCATGCGGTCGATATTCCAAACTGTTGTGTTTAGCTGTCAGAAGGTTAACCTAGAAGTTAAAATTTGATTGGTAAAATCAGTCATCATTCAGCACCAGAAATTAGGTAAATGCTGGTAAAGGGTTTGTATGGGACCGAGAATTCCACCATTAATTCTGGTCCATGATTTACTTGCTATTGAAATTGAAATTCAATACAATTGCCAGTTTCAGAAATAGAATCTAAACTTTGATGGCAAATAAATCGTGGACGAGAATCGAACATGGAATGTTTGCTCCCCGTTTGCTCCTATACAAACCCCATACAAGCATGTTCCGTTAGTAGCCCCCATGCTATACCTAGGAGGTTCTGAAAGTAGTAGCAGCAAGAACTAGCACAAAACTGCAAGTATCAGGATGCTCTACTGCAAGGTTATCGAGTAAAATAAGCTGAGCTGTTTTTGATTGATCAGTCTGTTAGCATGGCCTCCTTCATTCCTCGTTGCTTGCTTGTTGTTGAGGCTGTGTCTGTCCAATACGATTCAAATTAACAAGATGTCTCATCGTAGGCCTTCCATGAGGGCAGTTCCATGGATGCTCGATTTCTGCCATATGATTTAATAATGTCTTCATTTGCGAATGGTTCAGCGCACATCCTACCATTGTTGACATTCTGCAAGAGCGGCTAGCAAACATATTCCGCACGCGACTAGGCCTGCAAAGAACACCAGGAGTATCACTTAGCATAAAGATGAGCTCTTCGATATCCTGCACATCGAAGGTCCAGTTCTTCGAAGTAGGTAAGGAAACGAGTTTAACTTTCTTCGTAGAAGGAGCATCTTTGTCAATGATAAATTCAAAACCATTCTTCCTGAATATTTCAACATTATCGATGAGAATATTTTCATTGACAGGAGTTAATTCTAGTGGTCTTGGCCGTATCAACCGCTGGCCTTTGAGGCAATGTTCTCTTTGAAGGCGCTCAAAGTTATACTTTTCATCAGTCGCATGTTGGTCAATGATGAACAAATCTTCTTCTAATTTAGCAATGATAAAACCAAGATTAAACTGACCAAGAACTTCCATTGCTTTGAACTTATCTTTTGAGACATTCTTTCTTAGCTCCTCCTCAGCAGCATTATTTTGGCTTGGAGCTATCTTTGCATGAAAACCAAGTAGATCTTTTGAACCTGTCATTTCTGTGTCGACCTTATGCAGAGAAAAGTTCTTACTTAGCTCTTCCATGTCAAAAGGGATCTCAACAGAGGCTCGTTTTGAGAAATTCTTTTCAGCATCCAAGCGTTGCTTTTTAGATGGTTTTTCAGTGTCTCCGTCCAGCGTAGGAAGTGTTTCTGGCCCGTCTTTATCGTTCCTACGGACAAGATATAGGAAATTTGACTTCGCCTCATTTGAACTACTCTCGTCACTTTTTCCTCGACTCTCGTCAACAGCAGATGTCTCGTTTGAATGTAACTTGTCACTACTGATTCTGATGACCCTACAAGAACCTTGATAGTCTGTCATTTCATGCCTACAAGCATCCATTCCGTCGTTATCATTATTAGCTGTATCATCTTTACCCCCTTTACGTTCCAAGTTTTGGTCGCAGCAATTCAAGTCAATAGCTGTATTTGACTCTCCAGATGAATAATGTTGTATCTCAGAGTCACTCCTGAATGACAACTCTTCGACATCTGAACGCTGCTTTTCGACCGAATTTTCCACTATGTCAGCACTATAGCCATTTTTTACTTCCATTGAATGGTCATCTTCGGAAGAGCTGCTTGGATTAGGTCTGAACGAGCCGCAATTCTGTTCCATGTGCTCCACAATGGAAGTCTTTGAGCCTTTATTCTCTTCTGTGTCAAGGCTCAAGCCAGATTCCAATGTTTCTGGTTCCTTTGTAACTTTGACAGTGAATTTCTCGATACTTGATTGCGTTTTGTGCTGTGGTGTATCTTTGTACTGTGGCTTATGATTGTTGGAAAATCTGCTCCTGAAGTTGCTCAAAATAGACGAAACCATAGGCCCTTTCTCTCTTGTTGAGATCAGTGTGGGTGCTCTTCTGTTAGGCTCTAACTTCTCTGATAACTCACCTTCCTTGCTCTCCATCCCAGAAGACTGAGACTGGCTGGAATTTAAGGATGAATTGCACACTGGGCTTCCAGCAACTTCCAATGCAGTTGGACTCTCGGTCTCGTTGATGTTGGTCCTCTTGTCACTTAGCGTACCAGGGCTTTTTGTATTCAGATCATAACTTCCAGCAGTGTCTTGAAACATGTTCAGCAATGATGTCTTCAAGGTAGCTAGTAACAGCTTTTCATTTTGGATGAAGATTTGACGTTTGTCTGGGGTGATGTTAACATCAACCAATTCTGCAAAGGAAATTGATAAAATACCGGGTTAGTCAAAACAAGCAAAAGCAATAACCCCCGTTTGAAAGGCCACGTCTCCCTGGATATTAAGATGATAGTACTGGGAAATATATGTCACTTAATGGTGGATGTGTACAGCCTCTTCGTTCTGAAATTACGAGGGATTTTCTCCAGAATGCTCCTGCAAGAAACCTTCAAAAAGGCCTAAAATCACGACCAAAGTCTGGAGATATTTTAACCGGCATCCAACCTTGTATACCCAAACATCTGGAGAGTAGATTTCTTCAAAACTATTCGGGAAATTTCAAACAGTTTTTGTCCTGGTTGCGTTTTATGAAGGTAGGTAAGATTTAGAAAAATCTTCAAGTGTTTGTTTTGTCTTCTTCGCTTATTCGCCGTCTGATTGGTCGTGCAAATGAGGCGTTGGATGTTTTGGCCATAAACCACGAGCAAGAATCGGCGGAAACATTTAATTCCTATGCTCCGGTAGGAAAAATTTAGTTTCCAAAAAATTCGTATCTTCAAAGTGGAGGAATAGAGGCGTGAAACCCTTAATCAAAATTGTCAATAATCTCCTAATTCAAATATATTTCGTTTCTCTCGAGAGTTAAGAATCAAATCTTTACACAAGCAATAGCGAGTAAGAGCTAATACTTTCGCAAATATCGTTTTTCAAGCCATGAGGGAAACGAAATGCATTTCTATGTTGCTTTAAGAGAAATTGCTTTTCCTATTTTCACTCATTTCGAAAAAAAAGAATTTTCATAATGCTTGGAAAACTAGTAGAAAAGTCACAACAAAATACTTCGGACTTTTGGCTATCAATCAAACTTTGATTCATTCATATATATCAAGCGTTCTCTGCATTACGAATTTCCATACAGCTGAAGTTCTTTTCGGTCCACGAGGTTTGTAAACTAATTTCCTTCCATGATTGTTTTTAACGCAAAAAGAAATCTTCAAAAATATACCCACCGGAATTCATTGAAACATCCAAGAAAACAAAAGGATACTGATGTCTGTTAAACATATGATAAACTTCATTCACCATACGAGCAATCTTTGCAATGTCACATGGTCTTCTGTTGATGAAATAAAATTGTCTGTCGGGTGAGCTTCTACCACAACCACTGACAACTCTTGAAATGTAACCATTGATATTAAAGATTCCATCGTTTTCCTTCGCAGCCTTTTGAGAGATACTGAACTGTTCCAAAATCTGATCGGTTGGGGTTTCTTGAGAGAATTCAAGCAGATTCTGTACCTAAAAAAATAATATAAGAAAATAGAAAAAATGACAGGTAAATTCGGGACAGATGTAAAATTTCTTTATCAAGGTCCTAGTTTCCATGTTCTTTGGAAACACAAAAGCAAACACCGGCATTGAGGTTTTTTTGCAAATGCTGCAATCAAAAAGTCATTTCGAAGAAATGGTTCTGATTAAAAAATCCTGAAATGTAGCTGTTGATTTTAAAATTTTCTTTGCAATTTTTAGAGATATTGAAACTGCACCAGAATCTTGTCTGTTTAGATTTTTTTTAGATAATTCAAACAGATTCTGTACTTACAAGTATGACTCGGAAATCTCTGCAAGTCAGCTAAAAAAAGAGTTGGATCTAAAAATAACTGATATACTACACAAAATAAGCTCCAGCATAGCACGGCTGCTAACTAACTGGATTGATTTCATCCACTTTGAATGCGTTGTTTAGTAATGGAACAGATTGCGATTACAAATTGTGCTCATCAGGATTCCCCAACATTGACTCAATGTTAGAGACAGCTAGTTCATCGAAAAAGCTTTTTTAAATTTAATTTGATTTGCTTTGAATAAACGAGATTCTAATTTCACAAGATATGCAATTTAGGGGCGTCTGCTTTCAGCATTCGTACAAACTTGAACTTCAAAAGCTCGTAACTCCGTGACTATTTGGCCGATTTGCTAGCTCCTGATGTTTGAAATTAACTTAAAATCTCAGCAATATGGCTATCTTACCATGAAGTCTGTTCATCATTTCATTAGTTTTTAATATTTAATGAAACGTCAAACAATTTTTTGGGACACCCTGTGTGTTTTCAGAAATCATTATCATCAACATCATCATCTTTGTTGTTGTCATCATCACCATTTAAAAGAATTGAATGCATTTTCACTTTTGTGGGCCAAGATGAATACTGTAACTCTTCTTAGTTCTCTCACTTCTGCTACTGTGACTGGATTAAGATATCATACAGTTGAAAGCATATCATATGTACCTGCTTTGGTCCAAAAACATTTGCAACATTTTCAAACATGCTGTTGCATCCATTGGTTGATAAGATCACATTTTTTCTCTTTTCTACAAAGTTGATGCAGCTTATTCTGATGCCAGTACTGATGATGCCATAAGCTTGGAGAACAGTGCTCAGTTTAGCAAATTCTTTCTTGATGTTTCTCTTGAATTCTTTATGTCTTACTGGCAAGGTATGGAAAAGCTGTGACACAGCTACTGTTGTTCCTTGTTCCCTTGCACACGGAGCTTTGGAAGTGAGTTTGCCATTGTAGTCAAATTCTAGCTTGCAGCCAAAGGCCTTTGAGTGATGCCTTGTGGTGATAATTAGTTTGCTGAAATTGTTTCAAGAAAATATTGTATCACATCATTAATTGTGTATAGTTATATCCCTTGACATCAATTGAAAACACAGCTTAAAGATTAGCCTCCAACACCAACTGGTTTTTTAGATAAACTAACACTGGCAATTTCCAAAACAAATAACTTTGACAACCAAGAGGTTTTACTTTCTTGCAGATCTAAACATCAATTTGAATTTGGCGGTGGAATGGCGATTTTGTAGCCGGTGGTCTTTGGGAATTCTTTGGAAAACTGACAATAAGCAACCTCCTATTTTCGATTTGGTTTAAGTAAGATCTTTGTAAACCATGGCATCAGTTGTTGGCAACTCAGATCTCAAACCATCTCTGCACAGGTCTTGCACCAGTGCATAGTTTTTACATCAATTCACTTACCCTGGTGCCATGGTACACAAAGTGCTTAATCATTTCATTTTTATTCTACCTAGTACAGTATGTTTTCTAAGATTTTTGTGAAAGAATTTACCTTACAAAACAAGATGGGGATTCTCTGACAAAAACGAAACTTTAGTTTTATGTTGTTGCAAATTTCAACCACACACTGATAAGGGTTTGAATGGAACTGAGCTTAAATACGAGTACAATTTGTTAATTTTTAAACCTTGCAGTTTGTTTTGATGCTCAAGTAATTGAAGGTTTGTTATTTCTGGGTTTGTTGTTACAGGAACATACAGTACATGTATTTTTGTATGAGAAACTAAGAAATGTACCCAATACTTGAAAGTTTCTTAAGGTTAAAAGATTTTGAGGGCTGAAAGTTTTGCAACGTATACAAAAAAGTACAAGTATACTTCAGACAAGATGGAAGAATGTTTTGGGGGTCTCCGGTAATATTTTCTGGTGCTTGAGTTTCTTAATTTTTTGCTGATCTAAGAGACAGTGTACTAGTTGCTCAAAAAGGCCTCTGTAAGAAAATCAGGCCCGTAAGAAGCAGGGCAGGGGGGCTCAAGCCCCCCAATGATTTTGGAAACAATGGTGCTACATCACAAGCATTAATTAGGTCTATTGTTTTCTATCGTTTTAAGAACAATTGCCCCCCAAACCGAAGCTGCTTCCTACGGCCCTGAAGAAAATACGGGCGAAATGTTGAAGAAAGTTTATGTGAAATGTATCGTACGGCCCCGTCGTTATTTCTCTCAAAAGTCCTAGGCTCGACAGCCGATCGTTTCTGATAATTCGCCATGCTGACATGATTCAGTTTTAACAGGTCGGGAACTTATGGATACCAACCTTGTCAAATGACTTTTCAATTGGTCTTCAAATTAACAGTCAGGTGCAAAGGATGTAAATAATAAATGCTCGCTATTGCTTTTTTAAATGTTTTGTTTGTTTTTCGCGTGACTTGTCAAGTAGTTAACGATTTACAGGAGTAGATGACTTCCTGAGAAATTAAAGGTAAGGAATTATATTATGAGGTAAAGATACATGGGATTAACTTCCTCTCAATATTTTAGTTTTACTCAAAAGCTAATGAGGTCTGATGAGTAACGAATGAAAGCCTAAGGCGGGCGGTTCCCAGGTGAACTGACATGGAGGCGGGCGATGAATAGCTCCCCTCGCCAACTCAAGGCAAGCGTGGAGGCGGGTGCGGGCAATCGTCTGCCTTAAATGGCCAGGCCTGAAGGGACCATAGCTGGAACCATGGAACCAAACAGAACCTTCTGATTAAAAATTGTATAAGAGGACTGCCAGTGCCACCCAACTCAAAAATTTGCATTTTTTGACATTTTGAACAACTGATAGCCAGCAAGGAAAGTGGGTGTGCAAGAAGAGTCCTCTATTGTTTATTTATTGTATGTGTTGACTACCCTTTTGTTTTTCTTGGGTGTGCCTCTGCCACATTTTTCATGCAAGTTGGTTAGGTGACACCAACCAAATTATTTGTGTGGCCCATCAAAACCTCATTATGAATTTGCATATCCATGATGGTAAAACCATACCTTAGTGCACAAAGAGAACTTATAGCCTCTCCCCTAAACCCAAAAGTATCAACAATTGTCAGATCTGAAAATTCCCTCAATTTTGATGTACAGTGTTTCAACCCAACTGCTTCAAAGTCTTTCTCCTCGATTCCAGATCCATTATCACTAACTTCTAAACTTTCTACTCCATATTCTTTCGTCTTAATTTCTATGTTCGTTGCACCCGCATCAATGCTGTTCTCAACCAGTTCCTTCACTGCTGTTGCAAGAGTAAGTATCACTTGGCCTGAGCAAATTTGATGAACTGAACGGCGATCGATAGCTTTGATCGAAGGTTGCATGGTTTCATTACTGGCGTCTTTTCCAATTGTAGCGTCTTGAATATCGGCTTCCGCCATCTAAAGTCTTTGCTGTTTCTGTCAGATCATTTAAACAGATGTTCTTGTTATCACCCACAACACATTTGAGGCAGGCAATGCCATCAAATTTTCTTTCCAAGAAAATTTGGCGCCATTTTTTCTAGTCAGAAAGAGGCTGCCCGGAAGTGAAAATGCTAAGAAGTCTCATTTCAGTGTTCTGGATAACTCCTTTCTTTTTGAAAACAAAACTCTCAGCAATGGCGGCAAAGAGAGACACAGCTGTGCAAAATCAAACAATCTTTCAAGATGTAAGTATTTGGGCCTTCTTAAACTTGCAGAAGCTCTGACGAAAAATTATGCGCATAGTAATGTTTGAATTATACATGTAGCAGCTACCAAGTTGGCTAATTACCAAATGAATTACATCAGTCATGGTGCATGCAAGTGCAAGGAAGGGTGTGGCGCTGTCTCTTACACACACAGTTTAGGCCCAGAACCCCAGTCCCACAACAACCCCATCAGGTTCAAAGTAAGAACTGTTTCTCAATTGAGGCATTTCTCATCGGAAACAATTTGGTTCTGCTCATAGGCCAGTATGGAAAATAGGGCAATTTTCGCCGAGACCTCGGGTGTGCAAGAAGGGTCCTCTATTGTTTATCTATTTATTTGTTTTGAATACCCAATTGTTTTTATTGGGTGTGCAAGTGCCACACTTTCCATACAAGCTCATAGGCGGCAGAGTTTCCTGATAATGAAACAAATTAGCCTATCTTCAGACTGGAAAATTGGTATGGTTGCATCTTACATTCTTTCTTGCTGTGTGCTTCACAAAAGAATTGACAGTTGCAATGTTTTTGTTGCATGCTGTACAATGGATGTAATTTTTTTTAATCATTATTGTACTGCCAGGTTCAGCAAAGGCTAAACGTTTCATGTGGGATTTTGGCAAGTTATTGCACACTCAGAGCAAACTTTCCAATGGTCATGTTGGAAAGTTTGCTCTGAGTGTGGAATAACTTGCCAAAATCCCACATGAAACTGTTTAGCATTCGCTGAGCCTGACAGTACATTGAGGGGTCCTTAGAATTCTTGTCATGTGACGTGCTCAATTCCTGTACAGTATATAACAAATTGATTCAGCACAGAAAATAACTTCAATATTCTTCAATGCATTTACTATATCAGTTGTTTTATTTCACTTCAGGTCTTTAGAAGAGCTGACAAGAATGGTAGGTTGTGACTTTCTTTCCTAAATTTATATAATACCGGGTGCGCCAAAATGAGCTATGCACTTTTGGCAGGCCACTATAAATTGTACAGACCAATTTTGAAGATTTATGACTTAATCTTAAGCAGAAAGCCTGAACTAGATTCTAGGATTTTTTGCAAATTTTTGTGTTTTCAGTTTTCAGAGCTACAAATGTAGACAGGGTTTTTTCTCAAAAAAACTGGCAAAGTGGCTAACCTCAAATTTTATTTCGTATTTTCACTAAATTGACTATGGAGATTTCAAATCCAAGATGGGCCAAAAAAAATTTTGACCGGAAGTCAACTTTTTTGGTGACGTCATCAACTTCGAGAAAATACACTTATAACCGCTGTAAATTTTTTCTCGTAACTACTACTGCCAAACAAATTGCATATTTGAATAGCACACAGTCAGCGCTTTCGAATGATGTACCGATTTACTATTTTTGCTCACTTTTAATTGACAGGTATGACGTCATCATTCATTTATGACGTCATCCATGTTTATGAATAAGTAGCAATAGTACAGCAGATTGTTGTGATAAAAGCATGATACTTGGTGAACATAAGCAGTTTAACAAGCTGAAAAATATTGGATATAGAGCCATTTCAAAATATGCCCCCAAATGCTATTTTTAGACAGGGGTACTAGAGCCCAATCCCCCAAAATGAAAAACTGCTGTTACTGATAAACAAAGTGACGAATAGATACAATACTTGGTATTCTTGGCAAATTTGACACGCTGAAAAACATGGAATACACGGCCATTCCAAAATCCCATCCCCCCAAAGCTATTTTTAGACAGGGGCTCGAGTCTAATTCCCAAAAATGAAAAACTGTTGTAACTAATAAAAGACACGACAGATAGATACATTACTTCGTAGTCCTGGCAAGTTTTACACGCTGAGAAATATGGAACGTACGGCCATTCCTAAATGTTCCTCCATGCTTTATTTAGAATTAGGCACTTGGGAATAATCCCCCAAACCGAAAAATTGACGTAACTATTGAACTTTGCAATCTAAAGTTACACAAAATTTGTTATACGAAGGCAGTCTGCACTAGCTAGTTGAGTTGGGAGGAGTTGGTTCATTTGAAAACTGAATACGAAAGGCTATCCATTGAAGGAAAAAGGTTACTAAACTACGGTGAGAGGCCTAAGAAAGGCTCAGCAGTCTCCATTACATTTTCACATAGCGGTACAGGGAAGTCTGGTATTGGCACATTTGCATCGTATACGTCTAGTGGAAGCCTGCAAGAAGACAATGGACAGCGGGGTCGTAGCAGGGGCTGTCTTGACGGACCTTTGGACGGCCTTCGATTGTATAAATCATGAATTATTGTTTGCAAAACTGAATACATATGGGTTCAGTAGATCTGCCTTTTATCCATAGCTATCTCACTGACAGGAAACAGAGGGTAAATGTCATTGGTTCATTCAGCACATAGACAGAAACCATCCTGGGAGTACCGCAAGGTTCGGTCTTGGGACCCCTTTTTTAACATATACCTGAATCACCTTTTTATGTTCCTGGAGGAGACCGACATCTGTAATTATGCGGACGACACAACTATTTATGCGTGTGGTCCTAAAATCGAAAATGTCACCATGCATTTAGAGGATGATGCTCTTAAAATAACTGGATGGTTACCAAACAATCTTATGAAACAAAATGAGGACAAATGCCACTTAATGATTTTTGGTGCAAAAGGAAATTATGAAATATCAATCAAAGTAGGCGAGGCCTGTGTGAAAGAAAGTACTGAGGAGATTATTCTCTGTATAAATTTCGATCAATTACTTCCTTTCAAACAACATGTCAAGTCTCTCTGTAAAAAAGCTGGCTAAAAACTCCATGCTCTTGCTCGAATATCACGTTACATGGGCTCTGAAAAACTGCAGCAGTTAATGAGGGTGTTTGTTTTATCTGATTTCAGCTACTGTCCCCTTGTTTGGATGTTCTATGATAGAGCTTTGAATCATGGAATAAATCATATTCAGGAAAGGGCATTACGCATTGCATACAAATATTGCGAGAATGATTTTGGTTTTCTCCTGGAGCTGTTTAACTACAGTTAATCATGACTAAAATTTATACAAGAAAGTGCAATATCTATCCGTCGTGTCTTTATTAGTTACAGCAGTTTTTCATTTTTGGGAATTAGACTCCTGCCCCTGTCTAAAAATAGCTTCGCGGGGGGGATTTTTGAATGGCCGTGTATTCCATATTTTTCAGCGTGTCAAATTTGCCAATAATACCAAGTATTGTATTTATTCGTCACTTTGTTAATTAGTAACAGCAGTTTTTCATTTTGAGGGACTGGGCTCTAGTACCCCTGTCTAAAAATAGCATTTGGGGGCTTATTTTGAAGTGGCTCTATATCCAGTATTTTTCAGCTTGTTAAACTGTTTATGTTCACCAAGTATCATGCTTTTATCACAACAATCTGCTGTACTATTGCTACTTATTCATAAACATGGATGACGTCATAAATGAATGATAACGTCATACCTATAAATTAAAAGTGAGCAAAAATAGTAAATCTATACATCATTCGAAAGCGCCGACTGTGTGCTATTCAAATATGCAATTTGTTTGGCAGCAGTAGTTACGAGAAAAAATTTACAGCGGTTATAAGGGCATTTTCTCGAAGTTGATGACGTCACCAAAAAAGTTGACTTCCGGTCAAAATTTTTTTTGGCCCATCTTGGATTTGAAATCTCCATAGTCAATTTAGTGAAAATACGAAATAGAATTTGAGGTTAGCCACTTTGCCAGTTTTTTTGAGAAAAAACCCTGTCTAATGAGTTTCTTAAAATTTTTGTTTTCGAAAACACTGAAAACGATCAAAAACATCGATCAAGTTTTCTAAAGAATCGACATGAATGGACAAAGAAAAAACTTTTTTGTGGTGATTTGGGATTTAGAACGCGATTAATTGTAAGCTGCTGTACGAGAGTTTGTACTATCTTGGGAGAAATGAAATGTATATTTTCAAGGATATAAAGAAATTGATTTTCCTTTTGTAATGTTATTGAATTTATATGCTTTGGTTTGGTGCAGGTTGTGTTCCTGTGTCAAGGGGGTTAAAAAGACAAGCAAGGAAGCATCATGTTAAGTCTTGTTACATATTTGATTTTGTGACGGCTTTTGGGGTGGGGCACTTTATTGTAACAACTACAGAATTTCGCAACAGGCCAACTTTTGAAATAACTAATACTCGTGCAGAAGTTTAGAAATCAACTTCCAAATCCCCAAATCACGCTGAAAACGTTTTCTCTTTGTTCATTTATGTTGAGTCTTTAGAAAATTTGATCAACATATTTTTATCGTTTTCAGTGTTTTCGAAAATTTTTAGAGACTTGCTAGTAGTTCTAAAAACTGAACACAGAAAAATTTGCAAAAAATCCCAGAATCTAATTCAGGCTTTCTGCTAAAGATTAAGTCATCTTCAAAATCGGTTCAGTGTACGATTTATCGTGGCCTGCCAAAAGTGCATAGTTTATTTTGGCGCACCCGGTATTGTAGAATGCCTTTTGTGCATCATACTGTATCATGTCAAGAATTCTCATCTGGCATATGAAAGCATTTCGAATTTTTGAGCAAGCATTTGCGAGATTTTAGTGAGGATTTTCAAAGCAAGAAACATTGTTAAAGAAGGTGCTGTACTGTATAAAGGATTTTTATATAGACAGGGCCCAGTCTGCAGAGTATGGCAGTTCTTGACAAGGCAGACCAACAAAGCAGTGGCGTGCTTGCATACAAGATCTTTGATTTTTTTTGTTTTCAAAGTAGTGAACAAAATATCTCATTCAAAATCAGCGAGTACGTTAAATTTTGGCAGAAATCTTGTGCATGCAGTTGCTACACTTTGCAGACTGGGATAGGGCACATCATATGGTAAAAAGTACAAAGAAGGAAGAGTTAACCATCGGGCAATCATCGTGAAATTTCACTCTTGGGATAAATGGATAGCGGTCCACAAAGGAAGAAAGAGTTATCCAACTAATCAATTTGTTTGGATCTCTCTCAGAGAAGAGCCAAGTTTTTGAGTCAATCTACTGTAAACTCCATGTTATCGAGAACGGCAATAGATCGGTGATGGATTGCAATTTGAAAAGGCTTAAATTTTCTATGAATAATTTCTTTTGATTAGAATTCCCGAGAAACTGTCAAAAATAATTGCAGTCACATCCTTTCCTTTTCATGGAGTGATATGCCCATCATTTTGGTAAACTTTTGCTTGTTGTCAGGCTGATTCCTGGTGGGCGGAGCCTTTCAGAGTAGAAGGATTGATATTTTTCAAAGGAGAAGTTGAAAAGATTTATTTTCTGTTGGATGGTGACTTAGAACTTTGCTCTGACAGGGGCTCCTCTCACTGAAAATCATCTTTTTCACGCCTGGCATTTATTTTTATATTACGCACTCTATTTTCATCAACATGGCAACATCTTAGTTGGTGGCCACGAAAAAACTACTGCCTTCAAGGCTTTCAGAAGACTTTTCCAAGGCTTTGTCAACTATTTGTTTCTTGGAATGGTTTGCATTCCCTAGGGCATAGAATTATTTTATCTAATTGGTTTAATTGCTTTCTCTTGTTGTATGTTTGTGGATCATTTTATCTGGCTGAATTGCTATGTTCTGCTCAGCGATCAGGCTTTCCAGTTTACTTTTCTTTCAACTGTAATTTTGTCTGCATTTAATTCCTTAGTTAAGTGCACATTAAAATGACGATGAGTTCTTGAGAATTTTTGAAGAATTCTTTCTATTGTTATAAGAATTCTTATGAAAGACTGTAAATTTTCTGAACACAAATTCTTAAGAAACTAAAGAGAATTCTTAGGCAGGAAAGCCATTTTAATGTGCCCATAGGCCTGTAATACATTATACAGTTACAGGCCTTGTCCACAATAATTGTTGACCGAAATAAGTTTACATCTGTTGTTATTCTGCGATCTGTAGATTACTTTTTGCACTCTGTTTTGTACACTTTCAAATTTCTTTTTGTATATGAAACTTTAACAACTGGCGTAGAGCAGTATAGCATTGTCGGTAAAATGAACGAAGTATACCGCCTTAGCAGCAAAAACCGACAATGAATCACGTACCCGAGACAATATAGCTTTATTCGAGAATTCCTCTTAAAAATCCATAGCTGCTACCTACAAAAATAAAACCAAACAAACAAAAGTTTCAAGCCAACCCAGCTCTATTTTATCTTTGAAATTTATTTGCCATTAATTAAAGCTAAATTCTCATCGCTGGACCCAACCAAATCTGTAAACTTTTTCTGGAACGCCCGGTATAAACATTACAGACAACGTTAAACAAACAGTATAAACAATACCAGAATGTTCATAACTTTCTAGAACTTCAGGATATAGCAAGGGCATACCTTTTTGTAATACATAGCATCAGTTGGCCTGTGTGGTTTTCCTGCCTGAGATGTCTCTTAATTAGTTTCTGTGGCTCAACAATTATTATTTCTGTGTGTAGAATTCTTGACAATTCATAATATGTTGATGTGCATAAGGCCTGTACTATAAGCATACAGTACATTACTACATACTGTACAGTATGTACAGTATGCAGTGGTAGGAACTTCAGATAGGTCACATACTGTACAATTTTAAGAAGTGGAATTCAAAGGAAAATCCATCATCAAATACTCTACATGTGAGATAAGGAAATGATTTAGACACAAAATTATGTAATACGCCTGATACAGTACTTAAAGTATTTAATGTTTTTTGTCTTTTATGTATTGTATTTACTTTTATTTATTGTTCAAAGCAATTTTTTAATGATATATAAATGTCAAAATTTTATGATGCAAGTTCAAATGAAAGAGTCGTGCTCTCATAGGTAGCTCTTGAAGAGTCTATTTATTTCCATTTACTTGCAATGTATCAATAACTTTGCCAATATCAAAATCCTTTGAAATGAGCAGCTGAGTCAACCATCCACTATCATTGTTGAATCCCATGTTTTCCATTTGTCTGATTGCCTCGTTCAATTTTCTTTCAAATTCCTCTTCCTCTCGCCGTCTGCTTTGCGATTGGCTTGGGGCACTGGGCTCTGCAGATTGTGATGGGTTTTGGTCAGCAGATTCCTTGCTTTCTTCCATTTCTTTGTTAATGACAATAAATGATGCTTCACTTTGTGGCTGAGAAATAAACAAAATTAATGAAAACTGATGCTTTCTGTAGCAGAATAATTTAGGATTGAAATGTGCAGAAAGGGTACTCTCCTACGCAGAGGTTCCTCTGCTACGCTACGCAGTATCCTAAATGCAAAATGACAGGGGAACCTCTGCATAGGAGAGTACAGAAAGGGTGCCTCTGCTCTAAATTTAAGGTCTCTTCAGCTAAATCCAATGTACTTCATTCAATGGTAAAAATACCTTTTCTCAGTGCTAACATCCAAACTTTTCAGATGGAAAAATTGTTGACATCGGAATTTGGGGAAAAGTTTCTTCGATAAGATATTATAAGAATTAACCTGATTTGAACTTCATAGCACTAAATTGTTCAAATTGAAGTGTCACAAGCAGCATATTTATAGCCAAAAGAAATTGCCAGATTCGCCTGTGGACAGCTTCCAAAAAAATTTTTTGAAACTAATAGAAATAATTATTGTTCGACTCTGTGGAGATTTGAGATTTTTCTTATCTTGTGCATGCTGTACATACTGTAAAATCAATTCATGGTGCACATGATATACAGTATGTGCAACATTACATTAGAAATCTGGGTGGTGAGTAACTTGATATATGTTTCTTTCTGCACATGACATAGTACGAGAATTGATACTTACCATTGGGGTATCCTCTGCTGTTCCATTGTCAGCACCAGCCTCCTCTTGCTTTGCTGCTTTTTCTTCCTGTCTTTCTTGATTGCTGTTTTCTTGGGTGGCTTCACTGTAACCCCATGTGTTTGCTTGGTCTGGAAAATGAAGTAATGCAATTATAAACTGGATGATAACTATTGTCTGTAGATATTATGGAAACTGTATCTGATGATGCTGGATGTACCCTCACATTTTTGAAAGCTACAAAATATGCTGTTGTGCAATCAATAAAACTTTGATTTCACTATTGCCAAAGTTCATTTTTATGTGCCACAAGGATCAATACTTGGTACTTTCTTGTTTCCACTTTCATAAATATGTGCACGGCATAGGGATCATTCGTCGTACATAGCCGATTGCTTGTGGCCCCGCCAAAAGCCTCATTTTCCCGGACCAATCAGGTGGCTAAAAAGCGAAGGAGACAAAAGACATCTGTGAAGATTTTTCTAAGTTTTACCTACCTTCATAAAACACAATCAGGACAAAAACTGCGTGAGATTTCCTGAATTTTTTTAAAGCAACCTACTCTCCAGATGTTTGGGTATACAAATTTTTATGCTGGTTAAAATATCTCCAGGATTGGCAGAGTTATTGCCGCAAACAAACCGATAAGGCACTAAACCTTGAACGATAGAAATTCTGGCCGAGAGACAATAGTAATAACAATAGTGATTGTTGTAAGAACGACCCAAAAACACCAAAATATGTGTTTTTAATTGTTCTTGCTATTGTCTTTCGCTAAGTTTTCTTTTGTTCAAGATTCAATGCCCCTACGGTTTCTATGTGAATTGAAAAAGCTGCAAATCACGTTTTTCCGTCAGTCCCAGCTTTCACAGCTTTCTGGGTTTTCATTTCCCAGCTTTGAATTCCCAGCTTTCTGAGGAAGCTGGGGCAATCCCAGCTTTTAGGTGCTATTCCCAGCTTTATTCCCAGCTTTTTTCGTACGGGCTAGTACAAAGGCTTGTTCGCACATTTCAAGTCATGTGGCAATGCTCTGGGGAAGTTTCTGTATTGTACTACTTTTTGCATTCATGGCACAAGTTTGCTTGTTGCGAAATAACTTATAAAATTCAAAAGAGGTTTTATCAAGAGGTTTTATCACCTGATTTGAAGTGGTGTAAACAGGCTTCAACAAGCCTTCGTCGATTTTGTCTTTTGGAGAGGCAATAACTCCGCCAATCCTAGAGATATTTTAACTGGCATCCAAACTTGTACACCTAAACATCTGAAGAGTACAGTAGATTTCTTCAAAAAAATTCAGGAAATTTCAAGCAGTTATTTGTCCTGGTTGCGTCTTATGAATGTAGGTAGAATTTAGAAAAATCTTCACAGGATTCTTTTGTCTCCTTCGCTTTTTAGCCGTCTGATTGGTCCATGCAAATGAAGCTTTGGCGGTTTCGGCCATGGGCCACAAGCATTCGGCTATGTACGATGAATGATTTCTTTTATGTTTATGTGCACTGCAATAAACTATTTGTACATGACAAGAATTTTCAAGAATACTTCTCATACTGTAAGAATTCTTGAGTCATATTTGAAATTTTTCAAACAAGAATTCTAAAGAAATGAGAAAATTCTTAAGAATTCGCATGCATAGGTATAAACCCATGTTAATGCGTACAATTAAAGAATCATAGCCACACATACAAACAATACTGATGTATTTATTATGTGTACAATGCCTACTAGTACTGTATTAAACTTAAGATGGAAACAAATTGTTAATAATGCTTACCTGGGTTGAAGAACTGACCAACAGCTTGTGAGACCTGATCAAAGACTTCCTCAAATGATGGGTAAGGAGGAGGATTTGGAGGGTTGCCCTCAGCCCCCTGTTGCTGTGTAGTTTTATCAGTTTTCTCTTCATTGCTGTCACTGCTTTGGAAATGGCATCCCCAAGGTCCATACCATCCAGCACCACGTGGGTCCCCAAAACCACCTCTGCAACCTCCTCTACCAGGTGGGCCATGCATGTTTGGTCCACCATGGTGTGCAAATCTAGGGCAATGAGGTCTTGGGCCATGTCTTCCTCTCCCATGGTGTCCTCTCCTACCAAATGGACCACCTCTTCCTCCTTGACCAAATACCATACTCCATATTCCATGCCAGGGATGACGGTTTGGTGTACGCATTCGCAACATCTCATGTTCTGGGTGGAAACCCTTGCTTTCACAGCCACTGCACAGGTCATAATCTGGGCATGCCAAGCATTTGAAACGGGTTCCTTCTATTCCTTTGTCACAGACATCACAAACAACACCAGGGTGCTTTGCTTTTTGGTTTGGTGTGGCACCATCTGTTGAGTCACTGGGTGCTTGTACTGTGAATACAAATGTTTTCAATAAGTTTTCAATCCTTACTGTACATTGTCACCCAAGAATAAATAAAAATGTATTGCCTTGTCCTCTGCAACGCTTTGATGCAGTTATAGTAGTACATACTACCGTATATGGACATTTTCACATGGTACGTTAAATTTTGACTGCAGAATGCCTCAACTGTTGACCGGTTCTAAAAAGACCTTACTTTGCTTTTGAGGGTTTTAGGAGCCTGTTCATAGCTACAAAGTGGCATTTAATGAAAGTCTAAAGCATCGTGAAAGTTATGAAATTATGATGCAGAAACTGGAAACATTTTTAATGCATATTTTGTATATTTTTAAAAAAGCTTCAACGATGATTGATGATCAGGAAAGTTTTTTTATTATATTGGAATAAACATTAATATGGCCATGAATTAGAATGGTAATTAAAATATTTACTATATGTACTCCAGGTTTCAAAACTTGCATTCACTCGCAGCTATGAAACTCCGTCAAACTTGCTGCTCGCAGCTACATTTCATTTCATTTTAAAAGATAGCTACATACAAGAGCATCATCTTATTGCTACAATAACTGGTTCTCGCATACGTGAACAAAAGATCTACAGTTGATTTTGCTTCTCTCACAGCTTTTTAATGTCCACTCGCAGCTCGCACCTTCAAATTTATTTCACTTGCTACTACACGTAGGCCAAATCACGCATGTTTTCCAACCTGGTATGTACTGCATCATTAGAAACTCTTCTGCACTTAAAGCGAATAATTTAGCTCAAAATTTGTGTGCAATGTGAAAGGATAGTCAGAAAGTGACCTACTAAGTACTGTGTATGACCAAGTAAATCAGCTTTAAAGTTTTTTTTGAAATTCAGCAAATTTTTTCACTCAAAATGTTGGGCAACAGTAAGCATAAGCATAATTAAATAAATCAGCTGTTGGAAATTCTGCAAAGCACAAAATCATGAACACTTGCTTGCTGTGCTGACAGGGCAATTTGGTCATGGCATGATGATGCTGCAAAAAGTTTATTGCAGCAGGTACTGAAAACTGACTAGAAAAGTGTGCTATTTTATGGTTTTAAAACTCACCTTTGATGTAGACCCTGAAATTATCTCCTGAAGAGCTTCCAAGAGCAATCACCAATTCTTCATCACTTGAGAAGGCAACCAACTCTTCTTCCTCGTCTACAAGCAAAATTTTGTTTATCTTTTCATGTGTAGAAGTATAAATATTCATGCTCATTTCAATAACCAAAATAAGCTCCAGAATCTACCAATTCAAATTCTGGCATTTGAGGTACGCATTTTACGGTAGGAAGGTATGCCTAACATTTTGCAAGATTGCCTTGCCTTGGATTATAGAAGCCGTGTCAAGTTTTAACTATAGCCATAACTATAATGCAAACTAATGGAATTGTGCAGATATTTTTCTTGCTTTCAGTGGTCTTTTCCGTAGTTTGACGATGGGCCTAAAGGCCTTCGCAACCTATGTTGCCCCTCTGATTTACGATCTATTTATCATCTAGCTTCTTCAAAGCAATCACTCACCTCTCCAAAACAATTGGAAATTTTTCCTCAACAACGATGGATATACTCGTCGTATTTTCTCCATCAAATACTCATAACTTGCACTGACATCTTGCTCGATGGAGAATCTTCGAATCTCTGGGTTTCCTTCTTCAAAATTCAAGTAGGCCTTCACTGACAATGCCATCGTTTCGTCTCACAGTTGCTTTGATTGCTTACTTTTCTTGCTTTGTATGTCGATCATCAACTGCAAATGTGATTTGTAACGCTGGTTTAGATTTCTCAGGTTATATTTCTTTTTCACAGACTTTTCTAGACTTTTTTGTAATGATGATCTTGCTGTTTTCGTCGGATTTGTTTTGTTTTGGTTCCATCTGGGCATGCGCATTAAATCAAAATTTCAAACGATGACGTAATCTTTCTAAAGTTAGCCCAGAAGTATCCGTAACATTGTCATGATGACGTTGCACTATTATTTCGGTTATCATCGATGACGTAATCCACAAATTATCATTCATCGCCGTGACGTTGCGTCTTTGTTCTTTACTCGATGGTTCAATGCCCTTGCAAAAACAACGAAACATCCCTAGATTTGTGATTAGATAATAACTTGGGGTTCCTGTGGTCTCAGGGGGGCCTCTATGTTTCCAACATTTTCAGATCTTATGATGCATCATATCACAGTGGGGGGGGGGGTATACAATTCCTGGGGTCCCTGTTGGTGAATGTCATATTTCCATCCCAGGTTGATTTCTGATCTTTGCAATTTAAGAAGCACATTTTATATAAATCTTTTGTTGTCTTTGTGAATGTTGTAAAGTTTTTGTAATTTTTTGTGAATTTTTGATTTTCGTGGCTTTTCGAATTTACATGATTTTCTGTTAATTTTTTACGAGCTTGTTTGGCTACTTTTGTTCCTGTCATCTTCCAGCTTTGTTATTTTCGCAATTTCTTATGTTTGTTTGCATTTTTTCTGAACGGTTCGTTTTCTACAGGGTGTTCCAAAGGGAGCCCAGGCTGTTAACTGAACAATAATAAGTTTAGAATTTTAAAATAGTTAATGGTAATACCTTTGTGTCTTATTTGCTGTAGCCTCACTACATAAGGACCCTCTAGTTACGCTCGTCTACTTGAGTTGAGTTGTTGTTGTTGTTGTCGCTCCACTTAGGATCGAAGCGCCATCATCAAGTCAAAGAGCTCAGGGAAACGGGAGACTCCATGTAATAAGTCTATATATGCTGCACTTCTCTACAGCTGTGTTGCATTTCCTTTACTGACTTCTCGACTGCGTAATTGTTCGAATGCGAGAGTTCGATGTGAAGTAACCTTTACAGCACTATATAATAGTACTCCCATAGTATTATATAGCACTGCATTAGTTACTTCACATCGAACTCTCGCATTCGAACAATTATGCAGTACCGAAGTCAATAAAGGAAATACAACACAGCAGATGTGCAGCAAATGAGACACATAGGTATTACCATAAACTAGTTTGAAATTCTAAACTTGTTATTGTTCAGTCAACCGCCTGGGCTTCCTGTGGGTGCCCCGGCAAAATTACTCGACGTTTGATTAATATTAAAAAGTAATGACAAAATGTACAGGCTCCTGGTTAGATAACTCTGTTCCTAAGATTTTGAATTAATTTTTGACGCCAGAATCTTGCGAATCCGCTAAGAATTCACGTAGTTACAAGCTTTTGAAGTTCCAGTCTGAGCGAAAACTGAAACCAGACGCCCCTAACTGACTTGTTTTTCAAAAAGACGTCCCAAAATCGATGTAAAAGAAGACTGTGCAATGTTTTACCTCTCGTTCATATCAGAGCAAACCAACTAGGACTTCAAAAGTAATTTAATTCTTGTAACCATTGCCAAAATTTGCTCAAGAATGCAAATATCCAAAAACATGGAATGGGGGCCATTACAAATTGTGCTTAACAGGATTCCTCGAAGCATCCATAACCTTGATTCAATGTTAGTGAAAGCTAGTTTATCGAAAGTGCTTTTAAAATTCCATTTGATTTGCTTTGAATGAATGAGATTCTACAGGGTGTCCCAAAAAGATTGTGCCCCGTTTGTCTGAAGATTGCGACAAAACGGCAAAAGATTTTCGCCAAATTTTTGAATTATGGTGCTCTTCAGATGTTCAATTAAAGTTTGCCACCATGCCCATAAAAAATCCGTTGAAAAGTGATGGAGCTATGACCTTCAGGAGACCAAATTTGCCCGATCACTGAAACCAGCCGTCGGCCATTTTGTCTTACTATTTTGCATCGATAAATAGCTTCATGGATTGAAAATGAAACAGCAGCCTCCACTGTCATAGCTCTCGTGAAAATTCCGATAATCCTCGGAGAGTTCCACTATTCCTGATCTCACAGAAATTATTTCTTACCTCACGTGAAGATACTTATCACTGCAAAATAGTAAGACAAAATGGCGCACCGCTGGTTTCAGTCATCAGGCAAATTTGGTTTTCTGAAGGTTATAGCTCCATCACTTTTCAACGGATTTTTACGGGGATGGTGGCAAACTTTAATTGAACACATGAAGAGCACCATCATACAAAAGTTTTGCGAGTATCTTTTGTCTTTTTGTCGCAATCTTCAGACAAACGGGGCACAATTTTTTTGGGACACCCTGTACTTTCACAAAATATGCAATGGGCGTCTTTCAGCTTTCGTATAAACCTGAACTTCCAAGCTCGTAACTCCTTGAATAGCTAGCCGATTTGCTAGCTTCTGGTGTCTAAAATTAGTTCAAAATCTCAGCGATGTGGTTATCTTACCATGGAGCCCGTTCATTATTTCGTTATTTTTCAGTATTTAATCAAACGTCGAACAATTTTCGGGACACCCTGTATTTTTGTATTCTTTGTGATTTCTTCATGTTCTTATCCTTGGTATATTCACCAGATGATGGTGCGCTTTCATGGACTGAATTCAAGGCATTCTTCAGTGATGGTGTATCGTCAAATGAAGACTTAGAGAGGCTTTTCAAAGAAATAGATACACATGGAACAAAGTAAGTACTTCATTAATCATTTTGAATGCAGTCAAGCTGGGAGTATGAAATTGTAGCACCTTTTTAGAAGCTATTAGAGGCTAGAAGTTCGCCCACATATCCATTGCCCCAACAACGTCATTTGGACGTGTTAGGGGGAGCATATTTGCCCACTACATTTTCCAGATTGAAATTTTTGTATCGAAAAGAAAGAATTCATAAACTGGATTACTGTCTGTAAATTCTGCATCAAGTCATCGTAATTATTTCGCATTTTCAAGATACTCGAATTCAGTAGTGAAGTTTGCTGTCCAAGAAGGGGTAGGCCAAGAATAGAAACATCTGCAAAATTCAGGCCTTTTGTACAAAATTTTGTCATATGGACATTTTAATCATGGACACGTTTTGTATAGGAGAAGGGGGTCTAAGTGAAAACGTCCAAATTATGTTGTCCGGGCAAAATCGATATGTCTGCGGTACCTATTAATCTGATTGATAAGTTTTACAGATTCTTGCTTTGTTGCTTCGATGAAAGTAAAACTTAAGGCATCATATTTTGTGTAATGAATGTATAAGCAAAAACGAATTTTTCAGATGAATTGCAGAAATCAAATTTTCATATTTTCAAAAAACAAAACTGACTCTAGCTTTTGGTAAAATTTGAGTGCACGACTATGCTTTTCCTTGCATCCTGTCTTCGTTTGAGGTGCCAGTATTATTTCATTTCTTCGTCTGGTTTGTATCCAATTTGAAACAATTCTTATTTGATCCTGAGTGTTCTGTTCTAAACTATTTATAAATTTTCAATCAGGTCTACTTGCCATTATTTTCTTTTCCACTCCATTGCACTCTTACTATGTTCTTGATTGGCCAGAGCTTTCGCCTCACCTCTGAGGCCTCTTCAGTGGTATCATGTCAGTTCAGTTCTATTAGGATTTCGAAATTGATGCCATTTAAAATTCCATACAACCTACGTTAGTTGTCCATCCCAGGGCATGAAAAAAACGTTTCTTCCTGCGACCAGAAAAAATCTTCATACATTTCCTGTAGGAACAGACAAATCTAGTACTTGCTAATCTTGCCATTGTTGAATACTTGCATATCACTTTGTATCAGTATGAGCATCTGTGAAATTATGCGTGAAACTCCCTTGAAGCTGTGAAAGTTTAATCTTATGAGACCAACCCTAATTTATGTGAGATACGATAGACGTGGAAGAAAGAGTTTCCTTTGCTATGAAATATCAAATTTATTCAAATGCAGTTCGAATCACAAAAAGATGAGGTACGAAAGAGCAGCATTTCTTTAATTTAGACTCTTTGGCACCATAATATCTGAAGATGATTGTGAAGTAATCTTCTTCGCCTGGCAGATGCTCTGGACAGCTGGACGTTCCGCAAAGTTTTATTGCAGTTAGAACTGTGAAACTATCATTTTAAACAATGAAATTTCTTGGAAACCTGCCCATAATTTGAATAATACACGCCTCCTTATTTGGTACATTGATTGCATATTGTACCAGAGATACAATCTATGTCAGGTGACTTTTCTTTGACTTTGTAAGTTGCTTTTCTTTTTCTTAAATGAATAGAGTGATACATGAAAAAGGGGTATATATTGGAAAATTTCCTGCAGTTTATTATGAATTAAAAATTTCCTGTGACCGCCTGGTCGCATGTTTGGGTCGGTTTTCATGCCTTGTAGTTATCATACATCTTCGAAATACGGTATTTTAATCCATCTAACTTTCAACTTTGATATGGATCTTTTTATTCTAGCAACCTTGATGTCGGCGAGCTTTGTGGTATGTTAATTTTGTTACATTTATTTTTTTGATTTTCGCACCAATTAAAGTTGTAAAATTGATCAAATTTATCTCATCAATCAAATTTATCTGAGTCATGAAATTTTGTCGAAAAGGAGCTAAATTTACTAATTTTAAAACCAGTGACAAAATCAGCAATGCCTGGAAACATAATTTGGTTATTGATCTACTTACCAAAAGAATCAATTTGAAGATCGGCCTTTTGATAAAATTTTGTGATTTTTCAAACAGGAGTACTTTCTTGAGACATCCGGTATCTCTTGAAGCCACGACTATAAAGCAACTATACATTTATCAATATCATTTTTACTGTAAAATCCGGCATATAAGAACCTAAATTTTTTAAACAAGGCTGTTTTGGTTCTTATTTGATGGATAACATTCATGAAATCAGGTTGTAGGTTAAATTAAACTCTTTAAGTTTATCAAGAACGATGTTGCCAATGATGTTTACTGTGATAGAGGATGGAATCAGACTTGCTCAAGCCTAGTAGATGACTGAGGAGCACTGTGTATATTTTCTGTTTCACACAATATTCAAATGAACATTTTGGACTGTCACCGCTGAAAACTAGATGAATGAATTTTATCTTCAAAATAAGATCCGATGAAAACAAGGGTGAAAAGGTTCTTACATAAAGGAGCAAATATTGAATATTTCAAGCTGCAGGTTCTTAATCGAGGAAGGTTCTTACATCCATCTGAGTTTTTACTGTACTCTTTTTTTTATCCATTACCAAGAAGATGTCTATTTATGTTATCAGGCACAATTTTCTATAATTCAGGCAGTTCTTATCTTCATTTTAGAATTCTTCACGCAGCATCTTGGGCCATTTTCTGAAATATTTAAAGGTTTGGAAGGGGTAGGAGCTGCTGTCACTCGTACATTAGTCGATTGCCATCCAGTAAGTTGAGTCATTGCTTTATTGTTTTACATGTCTCTTGTAGCATAGGGCTCAAATCCTTAAAATCTCTAAAGAGGTGGGTGTAAAATTCTATAACATTTTTCTTTGAATTGAATGGCTTGAAAGGAACTCATGGTACTTTGCTGTAAATCTGCCGTGGAAATTTGTTGATATCTTGATTTTTTTTTCAAAATGGTTGCAATTTAATTATTTTTGAAAAAATTGATGTAAGATTTTGAAAAACTTTAAATCATCGTAAATTCTAAACCAATAGAAGGAAAATGATATGACCTTCAAGGAAATTGCCTCAAATTTGATAAATTCCACCATTTTGAAACTAATCATGATATCAATAAATTTCCACGGCAGATTTACAACAAAAACCCTTAGTTCCTTCCAAGCCATTTAATTAAAAGAAAACTGTAATAGCATTTTATACCGACTTTTTTAAAGACTTGAGCCCTATGTTGTCTCTTGTTAGTTTTAAAACAAGGGAAATTACCTCAACATTTTGTTTGCACCAACACATTTTGCCACAAACTTTGTCTATGTGCAGCAAAATCTCGAAAGTGACTTTGTGGCAATTGTTTCAGTAAATAGACATACGTTTTCTATGCTTGAGATATCTCTTCTTCTTACTGGATTCTTTCTGGGGACTGGATCGACTAAAAAATACGCAGCAATACTAGGAGTTCTATGTACCCCCTTAAAATGATAGCTGCATAAGCAAGGGAGCAAAAGTTGTACCTATAAGGATTTCTTTTATCAATTCTACAACCATGCGCTGTCACCTGTAATTCAACACATTTTGAAATATCTTGAAACCAGTGAAATTTCTTGAAGAAACACTGAATGATTTTCAAGAAAGCCATAGTTTATGAATGTCTACAATATGGTGCCAAGCAGAAGTTTTCGACTCTTCTGGCTTACGATTTAGAAATGTGATGACGTCACATCCTCAAATGAGATGAAATATGAAAAGCCCTGTATTTTCGATGGTATTTGACATTTCAGAAAGTTCCATCGGTAGAATTATAGCAAGGTAGCTAAACTTTCTTTGAAGCCATTCAATTCAAAGAAATAGGTCAAAGGATTTTACACCAATCTTTTTAAGGATTTGGAACAGATGCTCTGTCTGGCAAAGAATCTGGTATCAAATTTTCTCGCCAGTGTCTCAGCTCCACGTCTGTTTCTTTCTCCAGCTTCAATAACAGATCCATTTTCTGATTACACCCATAATTCCACTGACATTGACTTACTATCTCATTTAAGGAAGCTTTCGCGTTAGGGTGTTGCTTTTTGCGTTGGGCTATTTCGTTGATGCGTTGGGATGTTCGTGTGGTGGTGTGGTGGCCCGGGTGTGGTGGTGTCACCAGTCAGCAGCAGTCCCGGTAATCAAATCTACTTTAACCATGATTTTTTCTTTCGTAGAGATACCCAAAGAGCTCAGTAACTGAACAGTTTGCAATGAGATTTCTTCTACGAGAGGTAATTTCGTTGATTTGGTTAACTTCCTCGCGCCTTTAGAATAATCAATAAACTGCCCTGACGTCTTTATGCTGAAGTGAAAATTGAGCTGAAATGTATGAATTCCTTCAAAGCAAGACGAGACAGCCTATTAGAGAGGGGGGACTTACTCACAAAGTCAAAGGAAAGGGATATAAATTGCATGTTTTTGTTCTTTTGTCCCATATTTTGCGGAATCCACGTACCGGGTGCACCAAAATAAACTATGCACGTTTGGCAGGCCACAAAAAATCGTACACTGGACCGATTTCGAAGATTTATGACTTAATCTTTAGCAGAAACCCTGAATTAGATTCTAGGAATTTTTGCTAATTTTTCCGTTTTCAGTTTTTAGAGCTAGAAGCGAGTTTCTTAAAATCTTCCTTTTTTGGAAACATTTAAAGCCATCAAAAACGTCGATCAAATTTTAAAAGATTCAACATGAATGAGCAAAGAGAAAACGTTTTCAGGGTGATTTGGGGGTTTAGCACGAACTCTCGTACAGCAGATTGCAATTGGTCGATTTCTAAATCGCAAATCACCACGAACAAGTTCTCTCTTTCGATCCTTTAGAAAACTTGATCGATGTTCTTTGATCGTTTGCAGTGTTGTCGAAAACTAAAATTTTAGCAGACTCGCTTCTAGCTCTAAAAACTGAAAATGAAAATTTGCAAAAAATCCCAGTATCTAATTCAGTCTTTCTGCTAACGATTATATCATAAATCTTCAAAATCGATCCAATGTACGATTTATTGTGGCCTGCCAAACGTGCATAGTTTATTTTGGCGCACCCGGTACAATTTTACGAATCAAGTACACAAATTCGACACAGCTTTTATATCAAAATTAACATGAAAACTTGTTTAGCTAAAGTGGAAAATCTTTGGCAGCCTCTGGCATTTGATATAAATAGGAGGCTTAATAGAGAGGAGGTCCGACGGCTTATTAATAATTTTAGCTTAGAAAGGAGGGGATTAATAGAGAGAGTGGCTTGATAGAGAGGGAGCTAAATAGAGCTTTTACGGTATCTGTATTTCAGTGTGATACATATTATGAAGTCACAGTCTGCGTGTTGAAAGTTTCATTTTACTTTTAATTTGGCCCAGACCAGAAATGGTGTATCAATGCCATTTGATTACATCTACAGTAAGTGACATTTTTCATTACAATTTTAGACGATAAGGCAGTTTGGATATGTGCAGCAGCATCTTGAAACAGCTTCGGAAAGTATTGATGAAGAGGAAGTTCGTAAAAGGTATTTTTCATAACCGCTCTCAAGGTTTCTCTTGATCGTGTTTGACCAAAAATTGCTTCAGGCTATTTCATCTTCGTGCCAGAGAGGAAGGTAAGCTGAACAATAAGATGGAATTCAGGTTCAGCTTTTGATCTGTCGTACAACAGCTTCTAAAACGACTTTACTCTCAACCAAACAAATAGTTCCTGTTGGATTCCTTTGGCTTTTGCTTTCCATTCTCGCTATTTGTTTTTGTTTTTGTTTTATTTATTGATCTAAAAGAATTTAAAACTGCAAAATAGATACATTTCTATGTACCAGCCACAGTGGGGATAGGGCACTGTGTTATCTGGTCTCCACTATGGCTGGCACTTACAATTCAACCTTGCTAAATATAAAGAAAATTAACAAAAATAAGCACATAAAGGGAGAGTAGTTGCTGCTTGGTTTTATGACATAATCTACTGGCTGAGTCGAAAATGCGCTAACGTCTAGCACATAAAACAATCTGAATAGTCAAGCCATTTCTATGCGCCATGCACCACCCCACATGAAAAATGCTTACCAAGATGCAAAGACCCACCCCACTACATACAGTGAGACAGAATCCTCACACCCATGCCAACATCCCCGTCACACGGTGAGCCACAGCGCGTGTAAGCGCTTGGAAGGTTATCAAAAACGGCATTTTTGACTTACCCGGTGCAATTTAATGAAAACGATTGGTTTTGCCAATAAATGCTATTGTAGCTTCAAGAATGATTCAATTTGCCAAAACGTTTAATTGAGAACTTCCAAATAATAACAGATTACATAGGGCATTTGAATCCAAATTCGGGATATTTAAGCCGGGAATATCAGTGAGCTGACCAAATAGATCTCTACGCATTGGACTAAACAGGTGGCAATGCAGAAGAAAGCTATTTGTTTACTTCTAATACCGCCTTCACACTGACACAGTTTAACCAGCTTTATCTACTCCAGGCTACGTTTCAGCCAATAAAAGGCATTTGATTTGTTAGATTAACCAATTAGAAGGTCTCTTTCGGTAACCTGGTTTAGTTTAAGCTGGTTTTGCCTGCAGTGTGAATGGGGTACAAGTCTGACTTATTAGTGCATGAGTTCATTCACGTTGTCAACTTTTCTTACTAGAGGTGGCAACAGCGAGTGAACTGACACCGACTTGTTTAGCCCACCTTTCTTGTGTCACTATTTGTTTATGCTCTAACTCTCTCGTGTAAAATTTTCTCCCTTCATGCTAAGAGTGGTATCGTCGCCCATTATGGCCGATTAGGAAGAAACCTGGCTTCTTGGTTTTTTCATTAATAACTCTTTGATGATCTAATTGAAAAATTCGCGGCGACATGGGCATAACCACTCTAGCTATTTTTTGTAATATGTGGGTGTGATGTATTTCCATGCTCCCTTTGCTATCGTTTTGTAATAGTTTGTAATTGTATATTTTCTGAGAATATATATAAAAAAACTACTTGTTTTGAAAAAAGATAATGTTGTTAAATTTGTTGGATGTATACCTGGAATCCACAAAACCTCCTCTCTTAGTTTGATCCTTGTTCTATCCATAACTAGCTCACTAGTTGAAAAGCACCTGATGCTCTGTGGTGCTCTTGATTACTTTTATGATTTATAGGCCAAAGAAGATGTTTCAATAACCAGAGTGTTTCTCATGTGGTCAATTTTTTAATCTTTTACAAAAATGTTCGTGCTTAGTTCTAATGGTTCATCGTAAGTTTTCTATGAGTCCTTTTTAAAACTTGTGAAATCTCAAATAATATCATGCCGGTTTCATTCCCATCTATGGGCAAATTTTTTTTCATTGTTTATCCAAAGAAAATAAATCTAGCAAAATTTTGACAAGTGGCAAACAAGAGAAAATGCACTTTTAATTTGACAGACAAGGTGATAAAGTTCCTTGAATAATAGTGTCCAGTAGTCATAGCTTCGTCCTTCTCTATGATCGGAGCGTCGATTTCTTGCATAAAAATTCAGTCTATACCTCTATTTGTTTTAGGCCAAGTGTTGAAGCCGAAGTTCAGCCTGCTATCGGAAGTAAAAACCGAAGAATATTGAGAAATCTGAGGAGCTATGAACAACAGACAAGTTTTCAGGGTATGAACATTTTCATTTTGATCACACTGATGGCTCCATTTTGTCGTTGTGGGTGGGTGCAGAAATTAAACCTTGATTGGAGGAATTATTTATATCGATAAAAAATAATCTCCTTTTTGTGATATTTCAAGATTTTATGATATGTCTAAAATTAATCTGGTTCACACAAATGCGCTTAAAGATTTTCATGATCGGTAGCATGATCAGATTTTGATGATTTCGCGAAAGGTCTAAGTTATATATTATCCCGGTACTTGCGTTACTTTCCTTCCAAATTTTTAAACTTACCTTATTGTTTCAATGTTTGTCCATTTTCCACTTAGGTCCGCAGCAAATCGAACGAGAAGTGGATCGGCTGGCAGAATTGATTGACAAACTTGAAGGAAAGGTAACGATCTTTTGAATCTATGTTGTATTTGCTACTGAAGTGGTGCTGTTTGACAGTTCTTCTACTGTGCACGTGATGCTGTACCTTAGGCTTAATGGACAATGTAATTTTGCCTTGTAAGATATCCACAATTGTACATGGTGTCACACTGCTATGCGAATTTGTTAGCAATCATGCAGTTGTCTAACATAGGCATGCTATCGTACAGGTCCGGCAAACTTCATATGAGATGGGAAAGACCATTTTAGGTTTCGCAGCAGAAATCAATGTTCTAATCAACGTTTGCGTGGCTTTAAAGATTTAAAACAACTTCAAATGAGCACATTTTTTCTTTGTCTCACTCACTTTGACCAAACGGGAATGCAAATTATTCAAGGGATGAACGAGAATTCTACCAGATTCAGGGATTTCTCAAGGAACAAAATAAATACCCTCAGAATGTACCCGATGTCTAAACAAGGATCTGAAAAGATTTTCAAAAATATACGTCAGAGATCTGATGACGCGAAGGCGAAACGTTTTGCAAATGTCTATATTTTTGAACATCAATGATCTGTGATATATGATTGAAATACGATTAATGTATCGCTAATGCAGTAAGGTAAATTGACATATTCGGTAATTCTCAGCTTTCCTTTTATGTGGAACTAATTTTTGTACACCCTAGAGTATTGAAACTTACGGATGGTATATTTTTAGGTTTGCTTTAATGTCGTAGAAGAACAGATTGCAGAGCATCAAAAAGACGACAAGGTAATTTTATTCTATTTTAAATATAACCTAAAACTACAGGGTTATCCAATAAAACGTGAACAATTTTCAAAAATTACCAAAAATTTATTATGGTATGGGTCATAACAATTTCTGTTGCGCTTCTGTATCAAATGATCGAATTATTTTCTGGAATGATCTTTGTTTTATTCCTTCCCAAGAAGACCATGAAATATTTGCCTGAAAGCCGCCTTTTCAGCTATATTATTGAAAACAAATCGTGAAATTTGCATGAAAAGGCAATTTCTACGATTTTCTATCAGATTTTGAGCCCAAGATGCTAAAAGAAGTTAATCAGAAACATGAGCGAACAAACAAGGTGGTTGGATGGATCAACAGGCAATTTTATTACCAACTTTTGCACTCTGAAAGTATGCATCAGCTCTCAAACGCAGCAACTTCCACAAGCACTGAATTGCACGTGGAAAGTGCCAAATTAAGATCGGCAATACCATTGAATTTTTGTGATTCTTTCACTTGTGTGGATCTCTCGGTACTTATATATGATATTTATTAGTAATGTGCGATATATTTCATGCCCTAAGAATATCAAAGGCAATGGGCAAATTGATGAAACGAGAGAAAAGGATGCTAACAAATTATGGAAAATTAAATGCCGCAATAGATAATTGACGAACACAGGTTTCTCAGAAGATAACAAAATGAAATGGTCAAAGAGCAAGTCAAAAGCAATTATGCGAGAGAATTATGGATTTATAAGGTCAAGTCTCACGAAGAATATAATAAAAAGGAACAATTCTGACAAAGAATATGATAAACAAGAATGAAAAGTACTGAAGGACTTGATACTACAGTCTTCAAATTTGCCCTTCCCAACCATTTTTATGGAACTTTTAAATTAGAAATTTTTATGAATTTCAGTTTTCAGGTTTTTCCTTGTGTTTACTGTTCTTCGAAAACAATTTAAATCATGTCTTTTGATACTTTTGCTGCAATATTTGAATGAATAGGCTTTACCTTTCTTGATATTTCTAGATTGAATTAGTATGCCGAAAGTTTGCAGTCGATGCATCAAAAATGTCGGATTTTAAAGCATTTTTGAGATCGTATTCTACAGACGCAAAGAAAAGCGAGAATTGCTTAGGGTGAGTATGCTCGTGTCCAGGGCATGAAAAATATGTTCTACTTGTGGCCGGATAAAAAATCTTGCATACATTTACAGACAAGTGTTAAGCTTACAAAGAGAGCTTAGGATCTAGAGATAGCTATGCAATAACATGTAACTGGTTTTATTTATATGCACATCAGGCATCAAGAAAATAAACTGCATGAAGTTAGCAATGATAAAGCTGGTTACCTTATAAATTAAACCATTACGATTTCTAAGAAGCATGAGGGAAATCTAGTACTTGCTGATCTTGCAATGCATCTGTGAAATTATGCTTGAAACTGTGAAAGTTTAATCTAATGAGACCATCCCTAATTTATGTAAGATACGATAGACGTGGAAGAAAGAGCTTATTTTGCTGTGAAATATCAATTTGATTCAAATGCAGTTCGAGTCATAAAAAGATCAAGTAAAAAAGAACAGCATTTCTAAAGTTAGACTTTCTTTTCCGCTATAATCTCTGAAAATGATTGTGAAGTAATCTTTTTCGCCTGACAGATGCTCTGAGCAGCTGTTCCGCAAACTTTTACTGCAATTAGAACTGTGAAACTGTCATTTTAAACAATGAAATATTTTGGACACCTGCCCATAATTTGAATAAGATACGGCTCATTATATGTTACATTGATTGCAAATTGTACCAGAGATACAATCTATGTCAAGTGATTTTTCTTTGACTTTGTAAGTTGCGTTTCTTTTTTTAAATGAGAAACAGAGTGATACATGAAAAAGGGATATTTGTTGGAAATTTCCTGCAGTTCATTATGAATCAATAATTTCCTGTAGCCACCCGGTCACATGGTCGGGTGGGTTTTCATGAGGTTTTCATGCCCTGCTCACGTCATCTGCATTGGATTTAAAACAGGCCTGCGATAAAACGATACGTCAAACCTTTGAAATTCAAAATAATATTTTCACGGAAGGGCCTTACGGTAAAAAAGACTGGCCGCCACCTTTGCACTAAACATACGACACAAAGAAAGTGTATTAGCCTTTTTTATCATCGTCATAGTGCAAACTTTATTCGGTCATTAGATTGATTTGGTCATTGACGTAATTGAGCAAACAGAGATGTTAAAGCTGAGGAGCAAATGTTGAATTTTGATAACCTTCTCAAACCCCAACGTTTCTTTGCTCACTCTGTAGGCTGTTTGAAATGCGATGAATACCGAGTGAGTAAATCAAAAACAATCCCCTTTTGAAACAATCCCCAGGGGAACAATCCCCTCCCTGGATATCAAGACGATTATGAGTGATTTTCTCAAGAAAGCCTGTCCAAGAAACCTTCAAAACAGGCTTAAGTGAACGACCAAATTTTATGCTTTACAGCAATGCCTTTTGCATACCTTAGCAGGTTTTGTCCCTTTGGGAGTATGTAAGTGTAATCCCTGAAAGCATAACAGCATTATTCTGGGCTATTTCATCCTCTCAATAGGATAACACGTGCTTAAACGTATTGATGTCATTGCCGTAGGGTAGAAATGTCAGAAAATTTTGTCTTGATTTTAGGCCTATTTTGAAGGTTTCTTGAAGGGGCTTTTTTGGAAGAAGTCATAATTCCAAATGGAATGGCAGATTTTAGTCAGGTAAAGCTTAAAGGGAATAGACATAGCTATATCGACAAGCTGCTATAGAAAGTCTGAAGAAACGCCCACAAACTCATTGTTTCTTCCGCCACACAATGACACAGCAGGTGTCAAAGTTTTCAAATACAATAGATTATGTTTTTAACTTGGCAGCTTTTAACAATGTCGATTCCCCTTAAAATGGATTTGAACATATCCACCATTAGATACTCTCGAGTACCGAATAAACGGGAGTGGGTGAGAATAATGGGGGGGGCTGGAAATGGTTCGATATAATGATAATCTGGGGGGAGGTTGGAAAAATGGAAATAGTCGTTTTCTTAGTTAAACACGTATCTTTTTTACATTTATGTACAAATTATTAAAGAATTATGTTCACTATCATTCCAGTTGTTCAAGAATTAATAAAAAGGGGCTGGAATGAAAAGGGGGGGTTGGAAAATTTTCACAAATTAACGAGCAGGGTGCAGCGATCATTCAGTACTTGCGAGTAGTTATTATCGTCTCTATATTCCGGGATCACTGACATTTCAAACGGTGGTTTTTTTCTTTGCTCAACCAATGCTGTTTTTTCGTTACAGGTTGTCCATATGCCTGTATTCAGATTCCGCATCCTGCCATTTATATGAAATTTGGAGAAATAAAGTGGAGCTTAGCAGGTAGATTACAAAATTGTATGCTTTAGTTGTGCAAAGTTTACCTTCGAACGAGTAAAGACTATAGTAAACATTTCAAAATTGGAGACTTGTGCATTAAATATCATCGGCTTCCTTCGTCCGCAAATGAGCTGATGACCTTGGATGGTCATATTATTTACTTTGAATTGATAGGAAATTTTTACTTTGTACAAATCTTTGCCGATGAAATAGCATTTTTAAGGCATGAAGTTCTTTCCACATAATGCGTGTCGATTGGTTGTTACCAGTGTAAAAGGAATATTATTTGTATTAGAGCATATGGTTCCATTTTCCAATTACTGGAATGCACTTTTCTGTCGTTTCATCATTGGTGCATATGCACCATCATTCTAACTGAAAATTTCTGTTTAGCTTGAACAATGTTCTTTATCAGAGTTATCATCTTTTTGCCTTTCAAGCTGCAGTCAAAAATGTTCCTTCTTTTTCCACTATCTGTATTAAAACTTAAATTCGAGAGAATTATTTGCTTCCATGAAGGCCACATTTCCTAGCAACCGTTTTGTCGAAGAACAGATAGGCCCTGAAATAAACTAAACCACCAATAAACGATGTAACAAAATTCCCTCTATAACGAATTGAGTGCCTGAACATGTCATTTTTTAATCAGTCTTTCTGTTTGACGTGCCAGTTATAACAAGTTTTCTTCTGGTTCTCTTTAGAATTCATAATATAGGATCCAGCTGTGTATGATTTTAAATGTGGAATCTTGCTTTAGTCTTCTATGTTCAGGGTGTCCCAAAACATTGTGTCCCGTTAGTTTGGCTGCTGTGGAAGAGCTGTGACTTTATTTGTCTCAGTTTTACGCCGTTTAATAGGTCAGGCTCCAACTTATAGTTGGAGACCTTGTTTGAGATAATCTGGTTGCCAATTTATGGCAGAAGAAAGGCAAAAGAAGTGGTTGCTTCAAACACAGCACTTCCTTTGTTCTCTAGCATTGTCACAAGTAAAGAAGTTTTCAAAGAGAGGTTTGCACGTTGTACCGGGTGTCCCATAAAAAGTACTCCTGTTTAAAAAATCACCAAAAATAGATTATCAAATTTCTGATCAAGTTTTCTTTTTGACTTGCCTTGTCAAAGACCCAAAAATAATTGTAGATGATAAAATTTTTGCTTTTGATGCAACAAGGTGCAACAACTTACATATTGAAAAAACTTATTTTCAGCTATACTTTTCAAGCAAAATACTCAATCTTGCCTAACAGTCAAAGTTTTCAGATTTTTCATCGTCATCGAAGTCTCCAATGATAGTGTGCATTTCTTTCTGTCATTTATGACCAAACAAGAAGCTTTATATGCACAAAGAAATTGATGTGACAAGGATAAATACTTTTTTGCAGTATGGTTCAAAACCAGGTAGCCCTAAAAAGAGCTAAATTTGTTAATTTCAAACCAATTACAAGGTCAGCTATGTCTGAGAAAATAGTTGATCCTTGATCTACTTAGCAAAAAAATTAAATTGAAGATCGGTCATGTAATCAAATTTTGGTGATTTTCCAAACGGAAGTATTTTTTGGAACATCTGGTATATGAATATTTTCTGTGTTTAATAGTGTTGTTTATCTGTATGACAACGCTGTCGACCCCTTTGAAATGTAGAGAAATTTGAATATGATGCTAGAACTCTTTCTTTCAAACATTGCTTGATTTTGACATTACTGGAGAACAATATAAGTGCTGTTTTCGAAGTAACCACTCATCTTTCCTTTCCTCTGCCATAAATCAGCAACCACATGCCAGATTGACTCAAACAAGGTCTAAAACTCTAAGTTGAAGCCTGATACAGCTGCATAAAAACTGAGGACAGTAAGCTACATCTCTTCCGCATCAGCCACACCAACGGGACACAATTGTTGCGACCCTCTGTGTTTCATGTAGTTGTTTTGTATGATTTTAATCCCTTCCAGGCATCTTGTTTCCGCTGGATTCAAGAACTTTCAGAGACAACTAATTGACACCCTGGTCCAGCCTGAAGACTTTTCAAGCATGGCTTTGCCTGGTACGTAAACTTTTTAATGTGAATTTGATGCAGATTTTCAAATCCTCGCTAGTTGGGCTAAACAACATGACCACTTCATATAAAGCTGAAATCGAGTAAATTAACTAGTAATGACAATGAATCAAGACCACCAGTATATCCACAAAGTGGCTCTTTACCTGGTCGCTGATAATACTTTACAAGGTTTAAAATTTCTAACATAATTAATCTGAAAGAAAGTACAAGGAAACAATGTTACATAAAATTTGAAAGTGTGTGGGTTAAAATGTTTGAAATTTGATAAAAGGAAATTTAAGATTAAAGGATGAATCTATATAAGAAAGTTTGTGTAAACTTCTAGGACCTATTTCTTTTAATTCGATAGTATGAAGGAAACTTTAGCTGCTTATTTATAATTCTACCATTCAACTTTTCAGAAATCTTCAATGTTTTTCGAAATTACAACTTATTTTATATTTCACCTCATTTGAGGATGTGATCTCATCAAATTTCTAAATCCTAAACCAGAAAAGATTGATGATTGCAGAAAGGCCCAACGGTAGGATTATCGCGAAATAGCTAAAGTTTCTTTGAAGCCATTCAGTTAAAAGAAATAGGTCATAGAATTTTATACCAGCTTTTTTGAAGATTTGCAACGTATGCTGTTAACAAGTACCCTCTTTCCATTGAACCAAAAAGGGTGCAAAAAAGAGTATCTTGTTTGAACTTTGGTTTTAATTTGAATGTGGAACTGATCTGGATGAACCGTATTTCGGTGCATCACACGATTCAATATTTTGCACGATTTTTTTCACTGCTTTCTGCTCCCTGGAAGCTTGCATAATTAATATGAAGAAAAATGTCTTGGTTTCGAAATTCAAACAGGTGCCAAAAAAAACCTAGATCAAGGCATGCAGAATTCTCCTCTTGTGGAACTTACAATTATTGTCTTTGTTCTAATATGTAACCTTACAAAACTAACGGGTGTCCAAACTAGTCCTTTGTTTAGAATATCACTAAAACTCGTATATCGTGCATATATGTTTGAATGTGATCAGATTTTCGTTCTCAACACTCAAAAGTGTATGAAATTACATGAAATTATGATGCAGTTTTCGATGAAAACAGTACAAAGCGCACAGGGAAGGAAGGAATCTAGTGCGCCAAAATGTAGCCTGCGCTTTCCTCCTCCCCTCCGCTTCGCAGTGACAGTAGAGGCTGCACGCAGGCTAGCCAAATGATTCCCTCCAACGATGTAGTACTTTGCGTAGGTAAGCTTGCTGCGTCATTTGTCGGCTCCTTTGAAAAACTTGTATCACAGAGAAAATTTGATCTGAGATCAAATCTTTTTTCTGTGATTTCTTTCGTTATAAACTCATAACTTCTCTTGAAAGCCACACACACTTCCCGTGCACAAGACGACAGTTTGCCATACTGGTTTCCGGGCAAATTTTGCGGCTTTGTTTGTTTTGAATTATTGGTTGAGAGGATCTCCTTTGTTTCCAATCGCTTTAAATTGCAGTGTCAATCAAAAGCAGCTGATGCTACTGTTGTGTTACACTATCTGTCATTATTCCCGGGACCTATACCTGCAATGATTATAATACAAGACTGAGGTATTTAAGAAATATTGCTTTCGATTGAAATGATTCTTGATTGATGACTTGCGTTATATTTGTATAGGTTCCTGGTGGCCAAAGAAGTAGACGAAGAAAAACATGGGACAACTTCAAGCTACGCTGCAATGACCTTATTGGTAGGATTTTCTATGACAATTTTTATATCATATATCAAAGCAAAATATATTTTGTCACTGCACATTTATTTCAATAATGTAATTGAAAATTGGGAAACACTATTTTACGATTTTTGTCGCACACATTTACAAAGGTAACCAATTTTGCAAGGACTATCCCTAAAACAATAGCACTGCTAACGCAAGAAAATAACGTTGATTTTGATGCCATTCTAATATTCCATTATTTGCTGTAAGTTTTCTCTTTTCAAAATCATCAATTTATATCAATTTATATCAATTAAAGATTTATTGCGTCATATTGTGGTCTTTAAGATATCAATATTCTCGTAAAATGGAATCTCGCTGCAGTTTTTGTTCCTTTGCTGACTAAGGAGTTTCGGAACTATTTTATATTTATTCGTGCCTACCTAATGTGGTTTCAGGACAATAAAAAACTAAGCATATTAAAGCGGTATCCTCGTCCTTCCTATCGATGTGACCACACCTCGTGATAGTTTTAGCCTGGAATTACTGAGAGTTGGTGACGACCCCCCCCCCCCCTCACCCTATGTAGCAGGCTTGACAGTGTGAGGACTCGAACCATCAACCTTCAGATTGGTAATTGAGCGTGCTACCACTGAGCGATCCCCGCTGACGAAAGTTGTAAACTAATTTTTCTTTCTGAATTTATCTCAGGGCCTCTTTATATGAAACCGGAGGGGGGACAATTAATCGTTTCCTTGATTAATGAGGACAATAGACCTATTGTTTGAAAATTGTATGTACTTTTAATCGTCTTTGCGTCTGTTACATCTAGCTCGCAACCTTGCTGTGATGATCTCCACACCTTATGTTTTCTTAACTTAGTACCGGGTCTTCTCCATTTCTGCAATCCCAGTGCTTGGTGCTAAAAACTGCAAATTCACGTTCACTGTTCTGGTTTAGTTATCTCGCACAGTCTGACGGCTAACAATATTTTGTGTAGCTTTATGCTTGTAAGTTGGAAAGGGGTGCTTTCTTTTCGGAAACTGATCGATCGTAACATGAGGCAAACAAAAAATTTATTACGTAAAGCGAAACGTGTCGGTTGTTGCTTGATTCGACGTAGAGAGTTTGTTGAAACTGAGAATTATTTTCTGAGAATTCCTTATTGAATTTAGCTTCTTTGAATACTGTCCGTGTTATGATACTGTTAGACTCATTTTTAAGTTTGGAGCATCAATTTTACACAGATTGGTCACATAGAAAGTTCGAAATCACACGTTGCTTTGACATTGAAATCAGTTAGATATAGGAAAATGAAGCAAAGCTGTGTTGAAAGCGTTGCTCAAGATGGCGGTGAACAAGATGCAACAACAAATACAAAATAAGACAACCAATCTTCTGTCATCCAACTGCACCACCTACGTAAGCAAAAAAGAGCGGGAGAACTCATCCGAATGCGAAAATATTGAAAATGTAGCATAATATTGAGACTGAGTTCACACAATGCCGGCACATTTTGAAAACGGTGAAAAATTTGACGGTATTAAAATTTGAGCTAGCGTTCACACGATGCCGTTTTCAAAATGTGCCGGTTAGAAGTCCGTTTTCTAAATCTGCCGTTTTCAAAATCTGCCGGCAAAAAATGTGCCATTTTCGTGAACGGAAGGCCTATCCGTCACGTTTTTCACCGTTTTCAAAATGTGCCGGCATCGTGTGAACGCAGTGTGAATGTCATTGTGTTACACATCAATGATAACCATCTCTAAGTCCACCCAAATAGTCGAACTCCAGAGCCTATTGTCCAAAAAATCCTACATCTCTGTCCTATTAAATTCCCGCTTAATCTTCATAGGTTGCCCTCCACAAATTGTCTATAAATGGATTTTCCACTACAAGGCTCCTTTCTTTTTTTATACTCTGACCGCCCAGTTTGTAATCTGTCCTTAATCAGTTTTTTGCATTGAATCTGCAATCTTATGGTTGACCCTGATAAACCTTATAGACAATGCTGTCTAGAAACCCTCACGAATTCATTTGGAAAATAACAATTTCAATATGGGAATTCGGCCAGTAAGACGACACATTATTTTTTCCGTTTTGTGAAAGGCAGAATAGTTGAAGGCACGTGAACAAGCTTATCTGGTGAGATGGTGACTTTGTAGGACGGGTGTATCATTCAAAAGAGCGTGCGAAATTTTTGTAAAAGATAGGTTTTGGGGACATTTTTGTATTTTTCTTGATGACTTCGTATTTTTTGAAGGGTTCTTTGGTCGAAATGATTGGAAATTTTCAAATGCAGGCCCACTGTTTAAGTTGATACAGCTTCAAAAGCCGTTAGCTTGTCCAGCTCGATGTCTCTTAGAAATGTTTTTATTTCCTCTTATACAGCTTACTTGCGAGTAAATCAACGGATACGTGGCCATAGAAAGCATCTTGAACGAAACGAGCGGCCATCATAACTAAGGAGATAAACTACCTCGATATGCAACTAACACATTGGAAGGGTTATTTTTGCCAGATAACTATACTTGATGTCTGCAGCCTGCTTCAACTCGCTGTTGTAGAACAGAACTGAGTTAAAGGGGCACCTCCTCAAACAGAAAGGCCATCTTCTTGTTTATTGCCAAATCTTGGGCAGTGCATGCCCCAAGTGCCCCCCCCCCTCTTTCCCGGTTTCTACATCTCTGTGTGATATCTCGAACAACTCTTCTAACTCAAGCAAGCAAGCTCTACCTTAGAGTTGGGATATCGAGGTTCAACTGTAGCGCTTATAGTGTTGGTAGGCATGCTTTGATGCAAATTTCCCCAAAGACGGCTCTCAGTCTGGAAGATTCAATTACTGGCATAGATGTTTAGATCCTGCTATAATGACATCCTTTTCGCTGGGTTGCCTGGTTGATTCTCTGTCATTTCCAGGTTATCTTCTCTTTATTACATTGCTGCTAATTTATGTACTTTGTAGATACGCTTTCTGTCTTTCCAAATCGACTCACATAGAAGGACATAAAATGCTAGAAGGGGGAACATTGCGAAGCAACGCGAAAGCATAGACAACTATTTTCAACATTAAACATTGATATATATATATAAATAAGAACCTATTTTCGTGAACGGAAGGCAAATCCGTCACATTTTTCACCGTTTTGAAAATGTGCCGGCATCGGTGAACGCAGTCTGGATGTCATTTTGTTACACATCAATGATAACCCTCTCTAAGTCCACCCAAATACTTGAACTCCACAGCCTATTGTCCAAGAAATCCTGCATCTCTGTCCTATTACATTCCCGCGTATTTCTTCTCGGCATATAGGTCTTCTTTAGAGTTAAACATAACCTATATGGGCATACCCGTATAACGTTAAAGTGAGAGAACTCTTTGTTCAAGACAGTTCAGCTAGACTGATGATATGGTCGTAGTTATCGCTATTGAAATACTGCCGGACGCTCCTAACTACGACTCATAATCAAACGCCATTATTTTGAAATGACTATGACTGCCTCGTTTCGATAAGGGCCTAGGCAGAGAAGCACGAACATTTGTAGTTTTCAAATGAAACACGTTCATTTGAAAACTTCACAATGAATCAGTTAATGCTTAGCGAAAGTAGCAAAATAGTACCTACGTACAAGATTTGATATTGTCGCCAACTGTTTTCATGGTATTCTTGTTCGTAAGACTTTGTTCTGTCCGGCTAAGCTCCTTGAAACTCTGCTTTGAGCTTCGAGTTTCCGTTGGTCAAATTTCAGAAATTCCAATGGCGTTGTATTCTGTTGTATACTTTGTACATGACTGTATATAGCAGCCTCGTTCCCAAGGGCGTTCAAAAGTGAAAAAAGTCAGTCCAAAAATATTGCCGTAATATTATGAGTCCCAGTAAGAGCGGTCTCGGTCTGGTGTAATAGTCTCGTTTTGAATAGCGATTACTGGGACTCATTGTAATCAGTCTACAGTTCAGCGAGAAATGGTGATATTACCAATAATGCACAATGTCCATATGTTACAACCTAAGTGTAGGAAATGGTATTCTGTAGAAGGTGCCCTGATAAGCTTGTCTCTTTACCATAGCATAAACTACGTTATCGTTCAAAGCATTTTACGTTATTTTCTAATTTGGTCTAGTCTAACTCAATCGAAAATAACTTTATTTACTTATCAACACTTCTTTATGGCTAACGCTAAGGTACAGCCAACCAACAATTGCTATCTTATAGTACAATATGGTCAGTCTAGTGATTTGCAGCCAAAATGTCGAGCTCCCAAACAAATTTCTCCTCGGTTGTCATCAAATATCAAGGTTTCGAAGGAGGGGACGGTGGGGTGGGGTGGGGTGGGGTTGTATGCCTTATTACCAGAATCACTGTCGACGTGTGATAACTTTGACGTCATTCTTTGCTTATATACGGTGTAGTCCCTTGGGCTTTATTCTATGTGGTACTGCCGCTTAATTATCTCAGGGGAACCTAGCCGCTTGTATATCTCATGAGATAAGTAAATTCATTTAAGGTAACTCTGCTTTCCGCTCTAGTGCACAGCGAGATGCCGTTTCGCAAAACCACTCTCCTCAGAAAACAGTTAATTTCTCCAATATTATTCGGCTAATCGAATAGCGGTAAAAAGGATGTTGTTCTGTATAATCTGTAGACTAGCTACACTAGTCCCTCGATTTCGCTGTTGTTGTTGTTGCTGATGGCCAGCTCAATGAGGGACTAGTTGCCAGAGAGTGTCTCAAATCGGAATTTTCAGAACGAAAAACCTGATTGTAATCTGATTGGAGCATTTCGGCTAAAACAATAGAAAATTTTTTTGTAGCCAATCAACTTTTCCTCTCTTTACTTATTTTTACTGGAAAACCTCCCTTTGAAGTAGAGGCCTGTTTGGTCTGAGTTTTTCAAGAATGGCGACCGGCGCTGTCGTCGCAGCTTGATCGACCTGAAGAGCAAAAGCAAATGAAGCTGAAGGAATTTAGCTAGCCATTTGGCATGATGAAGTGGGCACTGGGAAGAGATATTTGTTTGTGCTCTAACAGGAAATGGCAAAATGTAATGCTGTTGTGATACTTGAGAGGCATTTTCAAGACAGCAGTGAGTGTCAGTCTGTCAGTACACTCACACTGCAGTGTAGTGTAGGCCTACTCTAAGTTCAGGTTAGTGATTTTTTCGTTTACATTTGGCTCGTGTATTTCAATTTCAGGGCCTCCGATGACTTGGGGATCGGGGGGGGGGGGGCCGGGGGGCCACGCCCCCCCCACATGTTTGCAAATCATGCCGTTTTGAAAGGCAGCTCATCATGATGTTATTGTGTTGTGGTAATTTTTTGTATCAAGTTTGGCCTGCCCCCCCCCCCCCCCCACTTTTCTGATCTCGTCGGAGGCCTTGAATTTCTAATATTATCTAACTGCAAGCATGTTACTTGGCAATGTTGGGCTGTTGCACTTTATCACCTTAACAGTTGTTTTGGTTTGAATGCATTTGATCTGCCAAATAAAACAATCTTAGATATTTTAGAAGTTTAGAATCTTTATAAGTTCCATATGTTAACCACACCCCCCCCCCCCCCCACCCCGTGTTTGGATCACATACGAAAAGGAAAGGGTGATATAATTTTTTGCTTGTGATTTAACAAGTACTTGTTACTTTATCACATTGATGTTGATGTTCTTAATTCATAGGGGTTTGTTTAAAGCAAGATATCTGCTTCATTATTATCAGACCTCGCATCAGTATGCATTTAGGTGGCACTTTTCTTGGAGAGAGTTTGTCTATCTGATGCAGCAAATCACTTGGAGCAAATATAAAGAACAGTTCCCTTGAAAATTCCTTGTACTTCAGTCCTTCAGATACCACTTAACTGATTGCTAATGATAATGATGAAATGTTTAATCTTGTCAAGTCTTTGGTTCCTTCCTTTATCTTTGGTCACTCTGAACTTTGGTCACTTTATCTTTGGTCACTTTGATAGGGGGGGCTCTCTCCTCGATTAGTTTACCTATTGAGAGAGCTCCTCCTTTAGATAATTCTCTCCGTGGTGAATTTATATATATATGAAACTGAAACTCCTCTGAAATTTCAAATTTATGTTCACTGTCCATGCTCTATTTTGTCAGAGTCATAAACTGTCTAAAATTCTTTCAAATTCACATGAATGAAACTTGGTATCAATGTGTTGTTTTCTTGAGTCATATTTTGACGATTACTGATCACAGCAGCAACAACAACCAAAATACTAATTCCGTGGTCCGCGTTTTACGCATGTAGCGCTTATGAAAACGAGGCTATCGAGTTATTCCGATTTCAGACACTGTTTGGCAACAAGTCTCTGTATTAGCGACAAATCAGTTCTAAGGAGCATACAGAGATTGTGTAGCCAGTCTATGAAGTTGCTGGTAACAGTCGGTAACTTTTAATCAATAGATGCAAATGATACTTTTACAAGCGCACTAAGGATGTCTTTTGAGACTTGGGTATGGTATTCCCAAGATGACGTTCATTTGTTTGTCAATGGAAACATTTCTGAAAGTTATTTCAAGCTTGAGCTTTAGCAAGCGTGCTTCATAGCATGGCAATCTGTTGACCAAGGTTTCTCCATTTCGCTGTCGAAAAATAAACAGAAATATGAAATTCGATTGCAGGAAATCTAGCCTAGCTTTTTCCATCAGACTTGGCAAAGTTGCAGATCAACTACCTAACTAAAGATGGAACGAAAAAAAATCGAACATTTTTCGAGTAGTTTTGGAGATAAATCCACTTTTCTGAAATTAGCAAAAAGATTTGAACTAAGATTTGCAAAAGCAGGGTTGACGGAAACATTGCAATCTATACATCTTTCGATTGCCCAGGTTATACAGAACAACATCCTTTTTACCACTTTTTGATTGGCCGAATAATATTGGAGAAATTAACTGTTTTCTGAGGAGAGTGGTTTTGCGAAACGGCATCTCGCTGTGCACTAGAGCGGAAAGCAGAGTTACCTTAGGTGCAGAATACAGAATGGGATAAGTAAATTCATTCAAATACAGAATGCAGAGCTTCTTGATGTGACCGTCAATGAATATAGCAAAACTATTTCATCTGTATACTTCCAGTTGAGATATGATTTTCTGTCCAAGACATCATGCAGCATGGTCCTCCAGACATTAGCACCTAGCTCCGGTGAATTGGGTTAAATCGATAGTGACATCCTGCGACTAGTATGAGTATTGCACAATAGCCTAAAAGTTAGATGTCACGTATTGCTTTGCAATGTAACCACAGATGGGGTATGGCCTTCTCTTTGTCTCTTTTAACCTAAACCAGCGAGCTTTTGCTGAGAAATCATTGCGTGACATTAATCCGAGAAGCAAACCGCTAAGAAGCCCATCCACCACCTTGCTGAACCTCAATTGGTTTTCACCAAAGATCCTTTTCTTCACGCGAAAGTCCTGTTGTTTTCTGCAAAAATCTTTCAAAATCTCTAAAGATTCACTTAATCCATGAAAGTCATTTCCAATTTTAGAGAGTACGTGAGTAATTTTCCCCTCGCATTAATTGATGAATATTAGGCCTGTGCCCTAAGAGATGAACATAAAAGATGTAGTTTGATATTCATCGCTTCCACCGTCGCTTAAGTTTTAGCAAAGAGAGTTTGTTTACAGTGCGCGATGACCTTTAATCGCCCGTAAAAATGTTGCGATGAGGATGGCGATAAGTGTGTCTCGCGTAACAGGAACGATTGGCTTGATTGAAGTTAGCTCTCTGTAAATGACCATCTTAGTACTGCTGCTCTTTGTACGGCTGCTTTCAAAGTAGGGTACCCAGGGTACTTTCAAAGGTGCTGAGTTACAACAAGGCCCAAACTCTTGAAAATCGTCAGATTTTGAATTTGAACAAAATCAAAACACAGAGATTATTCAGGGCTCATCGATAGGTTAAGATGATTTAAATCTAAGTGAAAACTGATGTTGTGTTTTTGTTTTTCAAATCATTGTTAAGTTTCTAATAGAAATGGCGTGTTACAGCATCATGTTACGCAAGAAGTGTTAGTTCCATGGTCTGCAACTCGGTCTACAAACTTAACGATGACGATCGAATGCATATTTCTTGTGCTTAAAATTGTAGAAAAAGGGAAATATTTCACATATCGAGGCTACTTTGGTTGTTTCTGCATGCCTAAATGTTGCGTGATGTGAGGGAGTGGAGTCTGCACGCTATCGTATGGGTTTGCAAAGTATCCAATTTAATTGAAGCATTCGTAAGATTGATACAAAGTCATTGAATAGTGCGGCCAAGGACGACAGACGGTCCTTTTCTCATTACGAAATGTAACCATTGCAGCTCTGTAACCATCTCCAAGTACCTCTTTCCAGAATAAGGGACCCAGTCTCACTTTCTTCAAAGGGCCTGCAGAACCTCAAACTCTTTGACTGAAGTTTTAATTGCGTGGTTTTCTCCAGACAATACACGTCTGAAACGGGATTTGCAAGTTAATCCCTATCAACTCACGTGTAGTAAGTGCATGCCTAGGATAAGTTAGTACTAGTCCGTACGTAAGTATGTAACTAAGTATCTATTTGGTACTAAATAAAAGTAAAATTTACAATGTTCTAAAACTAAAAGTAGATACATTACAATTTTATTGGAGATCAGTAAAAAGCGGTAAAAACACCCCTAATTGTAGTTGCAGGGATAGCATTAAAAAAACCAAATCGACCTTATTTCCATAATGGTCCCCTCGGAGGTGGTTGCTAAAATGGAAAATATAGGATTGTCGGAAAGAAAGAAAAATAAAAGATTATATCAATAAAAATGTAAAAACTTGATTGTGCTTTTTTGATGAAATATAGTTTGGTAGGGCCGAATCATGATTGTAAGAAGAGAGGATATGAGGTTTCAATAGCACACATATACGTCATCTTCCTCTCTTTGTATATTTTCGAAAAAAATTTCTTATTTTTAGAAAAATTTCTAAAATATTTGCTCATTTCTAAATTTATTTCGTGAGCGGAATGATACTCTCATTCAGAGAAAGAAATATGGCGTATGCACCCTCAGCAACAGTGATAGAAAGGGGATCATTCTTGTCTCCAGATGCCAGTTGACATATGGCGACAAATGGCGTGCCGCTTGCTACCAAACCGAGCCAAATGAAAAGAGATATACAGGTATATTGTAACTTCACAACTAAACGTTCTGGGGCAGCACCGTCGTCACCATAAAATTATCTGCCTTCTCTTCATTTGTAGCTTTTTCAAGGCTAAGGCAAGGAATGAGTAATACCAATAAAAGATCAGGCGCAAGGGAGCGCGAGACCAGAAAAACGAGAGCTCTGCGGCACATTGATTTTTGTGAAAGATGCAATATTTGAGAGCACCAGGTCGATTTTGAAGGGATCTTACTGCTTTTTAGGGGGGAGCATGAGAGCAACTACCCTCCTCCTGAGAGCCTCAAGGGTAACGTGATGAGCACTGTTTTTGTCGCTGACCAGCCTTCCTTTTCTATAAATGGCACACAGATAAAGACTGTTGAGAGGACTAAATTCCTTGGTGTTCAGTTGACAGTCATCTTGTCTGGGATGAGCATATAAAGTGTATGAGAACAAAAGTATCTCGAGCCTTAGGTTTTCTGAAGTATGCAAAGAAACTTCTCCCTGAGAAAACGCTCAGTAAGATGTACAGAGGAATTGTTGAACCCCACTTCCCTTATTGTTGCTCAGTTTGGGGATGCTGTTGATACCCTCCAAAAATTACAAAATCGAGCTGCCAGAATTATTACAAATAGCAGCTATGATGTATCAGCAGCTGGTCTGATTAAAAGGCTGAAATGGCCAACTTTCTCGGACATTATTCAAAGTGAAACAAAGTCAACAAATAGTCTTGTGCCCGAATATTTGTCTGAGTTGTTTGTAAAAAATTCAGCTCGGGGGGATACTACCTTCGTTTTATAGTTTCTTCTATGTGCATAGATCGATTCTCAAGTGTATTGCGTGACCACTTTGACCCGTTTTAACCCGACACGAGCCTAGTCACGAAAGTCTGTGACTCGTCTGCGTTGTATCAAGGGCAGTGGAACCTTTCAAATCACCATACACTAAGTTCCTTCATCATACAAGAAACTAAACAATTTGAATCAGGTTGTCTCCTATTTTTCGTATGAAAGCACCTGTAACTCTATTGTACCCGGAAGGCCAAATCCCAAAAAACTTTTGATTATAAAGCACAGAGTATACAGGGAACAGAGCTGAAGCATCCATGGCTTTTTCTATTTTTGATTGACAATGACATTTTAGGCTTTAATTTTCAAAATTTAAATCACGTGACCAGCAGATATCCATATTTGGTCACAAGAAAAATTACGAAAACAATCATGATTTATTCGTTTTAACCTTCATTAAGTCGTGCTTGGTGCCAAACGATTTCCCTTGCAAAGCACTTTCGTTTGATATATACATTATCTATATTTGCTGACATAAGCAAATTATAGATTCCATGACGTCATTAAAATTGATGACGTCATATTTCTAACAAAGAGGAACAAATTTTCAAAATATTTATATAAATCGATGGAAAATTGTATTTACTTCACTTCTGAGTAGTTTATTGAGGTTTCGATCTATTTTATCTTAAATGATTAGAACTTGTTCATTTCTCATTTCTAAAGCTTATATGTGACATGGTGCTATTGTCTGGTCGTTTGGCAACATACCACGTGACCAATTAGCACCAAAGTGTATGGTTAGACTCCTAATGGATGTGATTACTATTGCACGAAGTTTCAGTGGCATACTAAGTCTGGTTTTGGAGATAACTTGGGGGCATTTTTTTTCCCCCCCCCCTAGGCAGTGCTCTGACGCAAAGAGCCCGAGTACAATAGGGTTAAAAGAGGCTGGCAGATTTCTTAAATGTCCAACAAAATATTGTTTTTGTCGCATAGGATGCTTTTCCCTGTCAAATCATATTTTTCAAATTATAGGACCACGCTCGATATGGTAACTTCCACATGATTTAACATATCCCAACCTTGTATAATCACATACAGTAAAAAACTGCATGTAAGAAACTCATTTTTTGGATCAGGCTGTACAGTTTCTTGTAAAACTAGCAAATCTTCTATTTCATGCTACATACAGGGTGTCCCAAAAAAATTATGCCCCCGTTTGCCTTAAGATTGCAACAAAAGTGCAAAATATTCTCGCCAAACTTTTATACTTTTATATGGTGTTGCTCTTCAGATGTTCAAATAAAGTTTGCTGCCATCCCCGTAAAAATCCGTATTGAGCTATGACCTTCAGAAGACCAAAACCAGCTGAAACCAGCGGTCGGCCATTTTGTCTTTTTATTTTGCAGGGATAAGTATCTTCATGTGAGGTAAGAAATAATTTCTGAGGTCAGAAATAGTGAAACTCTCTGAGTATTATCGGAATTTTCACAAAAACTATGACATTAGAGGCTGCTGTTTCATTTTCAATCCATGAAGCTATTTATTGCTGCAAAATAGTAAGACAAAATGGCCGACCGCTGGTTTAAGTCATCAGGAAAAATTGGTCTCCTGGAGGTCATAGCTCCATTATTTTCCAACGAATTCTTATGGAGATGGTAGCAAACTTTAATTGGACATCTGAAGAGCACCATCATACAAAAGTTTAGCGAGAATCTTTTGCTGTTTTGTCGCAATCGTCAGACAAACGGGGCACAATTTTTTTTTGGGACACCTTCTATTTATTGTTTTAATTGATTCTTGTATTTTCGTACATAAAAAAGTCAGCCTGCAATTTCTTAAAAGTGAGTTTCTTATATGCAGCTTTTTACTGTATCATTCATTATGTGAAAATACCAAGTTGGAAAGCAATTTATCATTGCAATATAAATTATTTTTGGACGAAGGTGTTGTGGTGCAGTGGTGTAATCCTCTGACTTTGCAGCCAGAACAATCACGCGGACAGGGTTCGATACCCGATAGAGCCCCACCACTTGAGCGTCATGACAAGGGGTTGCGGACTCGATTAGCGCTTAGCTACTTCAGTGATCCCAGCGCTTGACGCTAAAAACTGAAACTTCACCTTCACCTTCATCTTCAATTGAAAAAGGAGAAAGCATTGCTTATGCTGGCAGCCTGCAGTTTGTTATATGTACGTTTATTATATGAGGGGACTTACTATGTAGCTGCCAAACCTGAACTGAACTGCGTGTAAAATCCTGTGGCCTATTTCTGTAAATGAAATGGCTTCAGAGCAACTTTAGCTTTTTTCTATAGTTCTGCAGTTTGATTTTTCAGAATTCTTGAATAGTTTTTTGCCTCACAGCGCATTTTATAATTCAACTCATTTGAGGAAGTGATGTCATCAAATTTCTAAATGGTAAATGAAAGACTCTTGCAAGATACTCATCAACTACGGTTTTCTTGAAATTATACCATATTTCCTCAAAAAGTTCAGATGTGTTTCCAAAATTTTCTTGACTTACTTCTAAGAAGGAAGAAAAACACCCTGAAAGTCTGAAAGATTTCAGAACAGTCCAACTGTAGAATTATAGCAAAGTAGCCTGTGCGCAGACCCTATATTCCGAAGAAGAAAGGGTCTGCGCAACAACGACCAAAAGCTTGCTACACAGTGCAAATCCCTTTAGGCCATTCATTTTACTCGGACTACGGATAAATTATTGCATAGTCATAAGAGACAACTTAAGTTTTCTCTTATGACTATGATAATAGCGAACGACATGTTTTTCAACACGCTAAACAACACATCGTTAACAATCACCTTTTCCAGTCCTCTTGGGGTCCTTTTACGAATAAACAATTAACCGTTCAAAACAAAAGCCACAATACAATCCAAAATATACAAGTGACGAGAACAAACAACACAATACACAACTGAACAGAAATGTGTGACAGCATATTGTGACAGCAACAAAACGACACGCATGAATTAATCAACTCATGATTGCATAAATTATTTTCCCTGAAACCCAGAATTGTGTAGTAGCAAGCTTTTGGTCGTTGTTGCGCAGACCCTTTCTTCTTCAGAATATTGGGTCTGCACGCAGGCTATAGCAAAGTAGCTAAAGTTTCTTTCAAGTTATTCAATTCAAAGAAATAGGTCATAGAATCTCACACCAACCTCTTTTGAAAATTTAAAAGCTATTTTCTACGTATTTCTTCGTATTTCTTCGTATCTGTGTAATTTTGTATGATTGTTGGGTCAGGAGAGTTTTCTGCCATTTTTAAGAGCCATATCAAAGATACCATTCCAATTATTCTCAGGTTCGAAATTTAGTCCTAGACTGAGCCTTTCCGGGTAGGTAGTGCAGTTTACCTTTTTCCATATTGGTAAATCAAAAGTTCTCTGTTTCCATAAACATACATCAACAGTTGAATTAAACCAACTTTGATGCATTGACGCATTTCATTGTTCTCTGGGATGCGCTATGAACGACGTTTCAAGTGTGAATTCAACATTAAGATGCGGAATTTAACGAGGCGATTTTTATTGTGTATGCGGTTTGTGCATCCAAGTTGCATTAATCCAACTTTTTTCGCATTGCTGCTGTACTTCATCGTTATCTGGATTGCGTCAAGAATGACGCTTCAAATGTGAATTGAGTTTTAGATTTTAAGTACTGAATTCACGCATGAGAATGTTTTGCCGCTATGGATAGAAGGCATGCCTGCCCAAGTTATACCCCCTTTACACTGTACCAGTACAACTATGGATCTGTAACTAAAGTGTAATAGATCAGCCTCGCGTAAGATTTTGTAATATTTTACTCTATGTTAAGTGTAGGTTTTAGGGTTATTGTGTATTCCCATGCTCCCTTTGCCGTTGTTTTATAATGTTGAAATTTTTTATCATTGTAAATTTTATGAGAATATAAGAAATAGAAAAAAATGAAAGATCAGCCTCGCGTTTACACTGTCCCTGCCAACCTGTAACACATTTGTTCCCTCTGTCTACAGAAAACTTTTGTTCTGGAGCAGCGTGCATGCTCTTGAACCGCAACAACTTTGTAACGGATCAAAACTGTACTGGTTCAGGGTAAACGTGGTCGAAGTCTTGTGTCTCAAAACCTCTTTTGAGGCAGTGGCGGCAAGAAAAATTTTTCAAGAAGAACTACAGATTTAAGCTGGATTCATCACACTTGGCGATTTTGTGATGCAATGCGGCGTGAGCAGTTGAATTGAATTTTGGTCCAGTCCATCTGGAATGCGTTAAGAACAAAGCACATTTAGGCTGAGTTGACGCTTGACGCGTTTCTTAATGCTGCCTTGATATGACTCGCGTTTCATGGCGCATTTGCCTTGCATGGCCACATTCGAGTCCTACAACAGCAGTGGGAATAAACTGCTGCTAGCAGGAATTCCGCATCTTAACAGACTATTGCGAAAACACAAGCACCTACGGGCATTTCCGGGCTTCCGGTGGTAAAAATAGGAATTGCAAAAGAGAATACTGATGCCAAAATGGTTTTCCTTTTGCGCCAAAATTGTTAGTCCAGGACACACATTCACTAAAAAACAGACTCTTGTCTACTTCGAACTTGTTCTCTCGAGTGTTTTGGTTCTTCTACGCCCTTAGTGTTTGCAGCAACGCTCCGTTGCCCTACGTTATCATATTATTCAACCAATAGTATTTCGAAATCATTGGGGCAACTTCAATTTCGAATTCAGCTTCAGACTCCTCCCCTTCGATATCACCACACCCTTTGCAACACTAACCTCCTTCAATTGTTTTTTTATTTTATTTCAACGGTATACTAAAATTAACAGTACAGTAACAGTGTAGTTATTTTAGTTTTGCGGGACGCCTCTTCATTACTTTTATCATCTTATTCAACTCGAAAATACCACCAATTCAAAACATTATCATTTGAACAACTTTATTGCCAAATGAAAAAGATTTTAGTTTATGAAATGATAAATCATGTATTTAACACTGTAACTCCCCCCGTTGCTGCAAGACAAAAGTACGGTTTAACTAAATCCGAAAACCAGACGTTGTCTGGGACGTTAACTACAATGCTTCGGTTTTTCATTTGTCACTACATGCAAGAGAGCCATCACCGGCGGATTTGAAAGTGTGTCTTGCCATCCGTACGAAGGTAGGTTCCATTTTCTCAAGAGTGACTTTTCCACTTGAGTTCTTGGTATGAGGAAGTTCCAATACTTGATTTGCTTGATGCATCCATTCTTTCGTAATAACGTTGCTTCTCGGCTTCGTAATGCTGGGTGAGTCATTAAAAAGGCCCGGCGTTTGAAACAATGCTACTCCCTGAATATCAAGGCAATAATATTGAAAACTGTCTCGTTTTATTCCCAATACACAGTGATCCAGGGAGTGGAAGAAATACCAAAACATGAAGTTTTAAAATTCCAATTTATTTCATGCCCATACCATCAAGTACACTCTGAATGTTTATGAAACGCAAACATTTTAAAAATTGGACAACGGATAGTCAGGAAAATGAATTTTGAAGTTGGGCCTAATTACCTCATTTGTTTACATAAGCACTTCCGGAATAACGCTGCCTGGATTGAATTTTCAAAGCAATATTTCTCTGCTCAGAAAGGTCCGAAAAGTTTCGTTTTGATCTTATTTCAATCCTCTAGTCATGTACTTTTAAGTAATTGCAACAATGATTGGAAATATTTATATTTTGGTTAATTTTTATGTGATTCATAATGGAGGAAATTTGAAAAATTCATATCTTTAAAAATCATTTTAAAAATTCAACAGTTGAAATGTAAAAATTGGGACAAAATGTATTTACCAAAAAAATCACAAAATTAAAGCAACTACTTGTGCAGGCTTCTACCAAAGGGTTTGTTCTGAATCGTACCCAAAAAAGAATTATAGTCATTCTTATTTTTGTGGTACAATAGACATTTTTGAGATTTTTTCAATGTTTTCCGCAATAAAAATAAATCAAGACCTGCTAAGGCCTTCAAAACTGACTCAACTCGATCTCTTTGACATAGCTTCATGAAATTTAGCCCTCAGAAAGCTTTGTGTTTCATTGATCTACATGAAATCACTGTTTTCAAGCATTTTTATTTGTCCTGTCAGCAGAAACAAAGAAAAACGTGTTTTCCATCACAACTACCGAAACATTTAAGGCTTGAAGAGACTTTAAGTGATGAAAATCATTCACTTTCATCATTCTGATAACAATTTTGCACTGATTAAGTCTTAAAGTCCCTTATTGGGGTAGTTTTCATTATAGAAAACATGTTTTTGGTCGTTTTCTGCTGATGTGACAACTGAAAATGCTTGAAAACAATAATTTTATGTATAAAAATAAAAAGCAAAGCTTTCTGATGGTTAGATTTCATGACACTATGTCAAAGAGATGGAGTTGAGTCAGTTTTAAAGGCTTTAGCAGGCCTTGATTTATTTTTATTGCAGAAAAAATTGAAAAAATCTCAAAAATGTCCATTGTACCACAAAAATAAGAATGACTATAATTCTTTTTTGGGTACGATTCAGAACAAACTCTTTGGTAAAAACCTGCACAAGTAGTTGCTTTAATTTCGTGATTTTTTTGGTAAATACATTTTGCCCTAATTTTTACATTTCAACTGTTGAATTTTTAAAATGATTTTTAAAAATATGAATTTTTCAAATTTCCGCCATTATGAATCACATAAAAATTAACCAAAATATAAATATTTCCAATCATTGTTGCAATTACTTAAAAGTACATGACTAGAGGATTGAAATAAGATCAAAACGAAAATTGTCGGACCTTTCTGAGCAGAGAAATATTGCTTTGAAAATTCAATCCAGGCAGCGTTATTCCGGAAGTGCTTATGTAAACAAATGAGGTAATTAGGCCCAACTTCAAAATTCATCTTCCTGACTATCCGTTGTCCAATTTTTGAAATGTTTGCGTTTCATAAACATTCAGATTGTACTTGATGATATGGGCATGAAATAAATTCAGATTTTGAAACTTCGTATTTTGGTATTTATTCCAAACTTTCTTTTGTTCCGGATCACTGTGCAATATGTCCCATTAGGTTCAGTAATTTACCCGGCTTAAATCGGCCATTCCTTCCCGTCGACATGGGAGATTTTCTGCCGAAAGCCCTTTTCGAAAACCTGCAGAAACGAATGAAGGCGACGAGCAGACTTTCCCGTTGTTTTCCTTCCTAGCAATGATGACACTTGCATGCATTCATGTATTTTGTCCTCTTGGGAGAATGGAATCCTCTTGAATAAGTTATTCATACTAGGGAGAAGACTTTTTCATTCCCCCAATAGGATAGCACGTGCCAAACCGTGCTCAAGTCATTGCCCTATCGTAAACACATTAAGGAAACTTGTTCATGATTTTAGCACATTTTTTAAGGGTTTCTTGAAGGGACTTTTTTCAGAAATTCCCTTGTAAAATCTTAACGGAGTGACCGAACAGACAAATTCTAGAAATAATTGAACATGCTAGCTGTTGAATCAGATATTGCAAAATATCATTGCTTATATATTCAGGGAGCAATAGCTTTCAAACGCCGGGCCTTTATTTTCTCACCCGGTAGAGTTTGTTGCTCACCCAATTTTCATAATGTCTCGTAGGTTTTCTTTGTGTTTCATAAACTGAATTTCACAATTTGTCATAATTCATCGCTGACCACTCTTGAGAACCAAGGATGACAAGGAACGACCATATCATAAATATGCATGTAGTGGCGCAGTGGTGCACTTCTCTGACTTTGCAGCCCAGGAACGTCGAGAGGGGGATGGGAGGGGGTAAATGGCCTGTAAAAATTCCTTACCTATGTTGATAATCGCAAAAAATGAAAGAACGACGTAACTTTACCAAAACTTAGGCCCCGTCCATACGTATACGTTTACGTTCGTACTTTGTTCAAAGGTTAATCAGAAAGTCAGCGCTTTTGCAAGGTTAAATACATATCTCTCTCCGGATCAAGCAACAAAAATCTGTGACACCATAATCCTTTCGAATTTCAATTACTGCCCCCTGGTGTGGCTTTTCTGTAGTGATGCTGCAAACGATGAAATAAACAGAGCACATAAACGTTGTCTGCGGGTACTCTACCAGGACTTTGAATCCTCTTTCCAGCTACTATTAAGCAGAGATAACAGCCAAACTATCCATGTTAAAAATCTCCAGAAATTAATGACTGAAATCTACAAGTCAGTCAAAAAACTGAACCCCTCATATTTATGGGAATTTCATGAAAGGAAAGAAGTAACGTACGACCTAAGGACTAAAGATCTTTGTAAACTTCCAAAGATCAAAAAACGGTATGGCTCGGAGTCACTTTCCTTCAGAGGAAGTCTCCTCTGGAACACTCTTAGTGACAACATCAAGCAAAGTCCAACTCTTGCAGCATTTAAAAATCAAATAAAATCATGGACTGGTGACAAGTGTACCTGCAGGCTATGCTTATAATGTATTTTTTGTGTAGAAATATATCAATACATTTGTTATATTACTAGGTAGTTTACTTTTAGTTGGAATGAATTAGTACTCTGTACTAGGTTAAAGCCAACTCAAAATAATGTTTATGATGATTATGATGATGACCGCATACGTTGGTATACGTTTACACCTTGCGTCCACATGTAAACCGCGTTTCAAGTTACCCTAAACGCATACATTCGAAAACGCTTTCCAAAGTGGATACTTTCGAAAACGCTGTTTTCGCGTTTACATGTGGACTGTCGTAAATGCATATTTCGTAAACGATGACGTCATAGACATTGTATTCATCAATCGCTTTCAGTTGTTTTGAAAACGCTGTTTTCGCGTTTACATGTGGACTGTCGTAAACGCTTACCTTTGTAAACGGTGACGTCATAGCCACCATATTCATCAATCGTTTTCAATAGTTTTGGCGTTTACGTGTGGTAAAGCCTGGTTTCCATTAAATCGTAGAGCGATCGTAAGGAGATCGGCGACAGTCTGCGATCGTCTGCGATCGTCTGCGATCGTCTGCGATCGTCTGCGATCGTCTGCGCTGCGTTCCCGATTTAATGGAAACACTTGCTTACGATCCGTAAGACCGTCGGCGATCGTGGATCGTAAGCGTCGGGAAAGTTGAACTGAGTTCAACTTTCCCGATCGTTACGACTGTCCCGATCTGGGAAAATGTTTATGGAAACACACATCGCAGACGATCGGCGATCATCGCAGACGCGCTTTTGTTAAACTATGATCACGTGGATCTGATTAGCCAATTAGATGATAGTAGTCATTGTTGCTACGCTTGCGCGCTATCTTGTGGGTTTGAAAAGGATCATGGTATAAGTGCGTCGCCGACTGGTCGCCGACGAATGGAAACACTCTGCTGAAATCGCAGATGGAAGATGCTGGAAGATGGAAGATAGGGATCGCTGACGATCGCAGACTGTTGCCGATCCCCTTACAATTTAATGGAAACCAGGCTTAAGCGTATACGTGTGGACGGGGCTTTGACCAACATAACTTTACTTTGGGGTGCGTGGCCGAGCAGCTTATGCACTTTCCGTCAGGTGACTGAAGTGAAGCTCGGTCGAGTAAGGTCGAACTCTAGATGGGTGACCTCTCGGTGGCGTGACCTCACAACTCACCTCGTCGTCCTTTGGAACGGATATTAAACTGGGGGTCCCATGCCTGGATGCGGCATGCATAGCTAGTGGGCTTAGATTAGCTTTGAATAACTAGAAATTATCATTATTATTATTAAATATCTATTTAAAATAGGCTAAAAAATGAATAGCTAAATTGCAGCTAATTAAGGCCTACTAAATCCTTCCAGCCCACTTGAAATAAATTACTGAAAAGAACCAGAATTCATCAGGTAGAAAGTTTTGTGACCATGCCCTCTCTTGGCAAGTAAATCATTGCGTAATGTTTTGAGCATAGGTTCCAAATCTTTAACTCCGCGTAAAAAGATACTTATCTATAATTCTACCGTTGGAATTTCCAGAAATTTTGAATATTTTTCAAAATTATAGCGTATTCATATTTCAGCTCATTTTAGGATGTGACGTCATCAAATTTATAAATCATAAGCCAGATGAGTGACAGACTTTTGCTTGATACCATATTGTAGGCATTCATAAACTATAGTTCTCTTCGAAATTACTTCATGTTCCGTCAAACGGTTTAGAAATTACGATGGTTTTAAGTTTTTTTGAAAATTTTTCTTGAATTCTTGAAAAGGAAGAAAAACACTCTAATTCTGAAACAATTAAAGATTTCAGAAAAGTCCAACGGTAGAATTATAGAGAAATAGCTAAAGTTTCTTTGAAGTCATTCAGTTCAAAGAAATAGGTCACTCAATTTTACACCGGCCTTTTTAAAGATTTGGAACCTATGCTAATGTTTTGTAGTATGCAATGCATGTGACAGTTGTATTGAAAATCCCATTCAAAAAACATTATGATGAATACAGCAACTTGAGATGGACTCCGCAGGGTTGCGTGCACGTATCTTTAGTGGTTAGTGTTAAGGGGTATGGCTACTGCAAATTCAGGTCAAATATGCTCATGACAGCGAAAATTTTTTTTTGCTCAGATAGGTACTTATGACATCTAAAAATAGTCTGCGGTGTGGTCTAGAAAATTTTCCTTAGCAACCATGTTTTCCTCGTTGTTAGGGTGCAAAAATTCTTCCTCGATGACTTTTTATGGCAGTTTTACAGTTTTAGCCCCCTTAAGCCTGGTTCTCATATAGCTTCAAACCATCGGCGACCTGCCGGCGACCCATCGGCGACCCACCGGCGACCTTGCTCCGGTAGTCTAATTTTAATGAGAACACTCAGCGCCGATGGGGCGCCGACTGCCGGCGTCCTGCCGCAGTCATTCGAAAAAGTTGAGCTGAGCTCAACTTTTTCACTCTGCTGCGGCACCGGCGCCAATGAAAATTAAATGAAAACATGAGGCGGTGCACTGCCGGCGATGCGTCAGCGAATCATTTGCATTCCCTTAGATCAGGTGACCATAGCAAGCCAATCAAATACGAGGATCAGCGGGGAATGCACACTGAGATATGAATGACGGCGCCCTGCCGGCAACATGTCGCCGATAGGTCGCCGATGGGTCGCCGACGAGTCGCCGGCAGTTCAACTTTTGCAACGCAGTAGTGACGCCGATGGGTCGCCGTCGGGTTGAGATTATATGAGAACCAGGCTTAAGGAATTTATTCCATTCATAAGCAGAGGCTTGCGTGCATATCTGACCTCTCGTGACTAGCGAAAGCCAAGGCGAAAGTATCTGCAAACAAGCTAATAGGATAGCGCAACGTATGATCTCAATACTGTATTGACGCATTGCCATTATTTACTCGTCATTTTTCGGCAAATATCTTACGTTTACCCTGTATCCCATGACGTCCAAGCTATGTGTGCGTTACTGTTAAGACGAACCTAACACAATGTAATGCACTTATTTTTTGAAACAGAAGATTAAATGCCAAAATCAGTCACGCATAATTTTTTGGCAAATGCATTTCCTTAGAATATTATCTGTCAAACAATTTTTATTTCATTTTCATTTCAAACATGCCATCAACACGATAGAATTCGCATTGCTGTTGCGACGAACCCAATACACAGTAATGCACTCATTTTTGAAAATAGTAGAATAAGTGCCAAAATTAATCACGCTCTTTTCAGTGTTGCAATGGGTTGCAATGCATTTCTTAGCACGTTATCTTTCAAACAATGTATGTCTAATTGTTATCCCAGGACGTCAAGGCTATGGAATTCGGTTTCTCTTTACATAAACCCCATACCTGTAAGCACTTATTCGTGGAAATAGTGAATTAAGTGCCAAAATCAGTCACGCATAATTTTTCAGGATTAAAAGGCATCTCCTCAGAATATCATCTTTCAAACGAATTTCTGTTTACCCCTTATCCAAGGACGCCAAACACTATAGAATTCATCTTGTTATTAGGATGAACCCCATACTTAAGTAAAAGAACTGATTCTTAGAAATAGGGGAGTTCGTGCCAAAAATGAATCGCACACTTTTTTGACCACTTCAGCTCAGTTACTTTCCGCCCCTTGACAGTGAAAGCACTTAAATTTCAAGATATTTTGACCGAGGTGGAGGGCCTCTTTTATATCAGCCTCTGCTGAAAGGGTACCCTCCCATAAATGAATGAAATACTAAGAAAAGTACTGAAATAGGGGACTTAGTGCCAAAATCAGACACGCACAGGGACGCCGGAGCGGTGGTAGGGCAAGGGGGGCGACTAGGAACGTAAGGGCAATCAAGACCGAAGGCGAGCGAAGCGAGCCTAAAAAGTGGGGGGTCCGGGGGTACTCCCCCGGGAAAATTTTTGTGGCCACGCCCTTCAGATTGGCTTAAAATGCTATTAAAAATGTTTTAACGAACATTAATCATATTCTGTCATGAAATTTTTCGGCTATTTCTCACTCCGAATCGCATAAACTCGCATATTGCTTATTTTGAAGTTGCAATTGCCACTTATTTTTCGTTACTGGTGTGTTTCTGATAAAGGAATGAAGCTATGGCGGCTTTTCTCTCAAGTTTCAAAGTGACTTATTGTTTTTCATTGAAAGGGCACTTTTGCCCCCCTTGCCCCCGTTAGGAAAGGGCAGGAGGGGCACTTGCCCCCCCCCCGCGCCCCCCCTCTCCGGCGTTCCTGGACACGCATTTGTTCCAATACATTGCTTCAGCACATTGTCCATCAAAAAATGTATGTTTAGCCCTTATCTTTAGAATTTGCTTTGTTTTTAAGACGAACCCCATAAACGTGAAAGCATTTATGCTTGGAAGTAAAGGATTTACTGCCAAAATCTGGCACGCACATTTGTACATAAATGCATTTCTATCGCAAATGATATTACAAAGAAACTTGAATGTGATTACTCAGCATTCCATGACGTCAGAACTATTAGAATTTACATTGCTATCACGAATAACATGCACCAAATCCACTTCTCTGTGAAAGGGATTTAATGCCAAAATTAATCACGAACATTTTCGCACCATTTTTTCTTGTTTACATTACCTTTCAAACAAACTTGCCTGTCTGCCCTACCTGTCTACACTATATCCCTTGACGTCAAAGACACTCGCAAAGACAACAGAATTTGCATTGCTGCCGAGGGAACCCCTTGCATGTAGAGCAGTTACACTTGGATTCAAGGGCGGCGCCATGGGTAGACATGTCCACCCCACTTTTCTCATGTCGCTAGCTATCGCTCCAAAGCAAAATTGAGGTAACAAAACACAGGGACGTAGGAAGCATCTCAGACTTGGAGGGGCACGACACTTCAAGGGCACTTTTTCATTAAGCTAAAGGGACACTTCCTGAAATAAAAAGGGCATTTCTTTGTTAATTGCAAAATATTGGGGGGCACGTGCCCCCAGTGCCCCCCCCCCCGGTTCCTACGTCTCTGATAAAACAGTCAGTGTACCTTCAAGCATTCAATTTTATACCTTGTCCACCCCACTGTTTCCGGGCTTGCACCGCCCCTGTTTTGATATGAAATAGAAAATTTGGAGCCAAAGTCAATAATGCATATTTTTACCAATGGCCAATCCGTTTCTGTCAAGGGATTCCAGTATATCTCTCAAGCAGTATACTAAGTGTCCCAGAAAAAAGTATACAGATTGGATCCAGCGATATGAATTTAGCGTTGCACAATTGGGTAGCTTTTAGCAAACAGAATATGATATGATCTAATGTTGTTCAGATTTTATCAAGGCTATCGTTATGATTTATTTGCTGTGCTTCAAGAATTTGTTCAGGCCAAAATTCCAAACCTCGGGTTGTGAGATGGACGTAGCTTTGAGCTCTCAAGCTTAATATTTCTGCTCTCCGAGCACCAATACCTACAATCGAGGTATATATGTTCAAATTAATCCCGGTGTATTTATCTCTTATCCCAGGGGATGTCACCAATTGTAATTTGCATTGCATTATTGATATGATACTCCCAGAACTGTAATGCACTGTGCTGTGGCAGGCAACAGGGGATTTGGTTAAAAAATCAATCACGCTCATTTTGTACCAATGGCCAATGCATTCCTGTTGCACATTGTCTTTCAAGCAATGTAGGCTTACCACAAATCCCATTACGTCAACAAATATATAAAAAAAATAATTCACACAATTGATGCTTTATGGGCTACATTGACGAATTTCTTTCAATTTTCTGTACTGTTCATGTTATGTGGTCTTCGTGGATTTAGCTTTTGATACAGTATGCCATGTGAACTTAACTTCATATCTATTGAAGAAACAAAGAATTACATTAATGATATGGATTTTGTTTTGGATTTGAGAGTCAAGAATTACATTGTGGTATTGGTTGCCCAAAGCATGCCGGTTGGCAGTGGGGTTTTTGATGCCTTTTTCTTGGAAATCAGCCGCGAACAGTTGTTGTACCAGTGCCTTCCATTCCACTTTATATTTCAAAGAAAGTTGTCTTGTTTACTCCGCATTATTTGTGTCAAAAGTACATAATTCGCAAGATCTAAAAGATAGCCATATGAATGTAAAGCACTGAAGATTCGTTTCGTGCCAAAAACAAGGATGCCCATGTTTATGCCAATACATTTCTATTGCACATAATTTTTCAAAGGATGCATGTTTACGCCGTATTCTAGATCGTAAATATTGTAATCCACATTATTGATAAGATAACTCCGTCAATTTATTGCACTTTGCTTGGCAATGGGGGATTTAGTACAAAATGAGACACGCACATTTTTGTACCAATTACATTAATTCAAGAACTGAATTTGATCCCTTCATTCACATGGTGCCAAGTCCCAAGGAGTCACAAAAGGCACAAGACAAATGAGAAAACAACGACCAAATCTGAGCTTTTACAACAATACATTCCTACCTACAGACTGTGCCAAAATGTTCCTTGATCTAATGAGCACCATAACTTGATTAGAATTCCCCGATGTCCAAGATTTGTCGACAATCAAATTGATTTCAGATACTGCGCTCACAAAACACCGGCACAATTTGAAAACGATGTAAAGTAGTTTACGGATAGGCATCCCGTTCACATGAAAACGTCACATTTTTGCCGCCACAATTTTAAAACTGCACAACCCCGGAGGGGGGGGGGTGGTTACTTGATCAGGTTTTAGTCAGGGACGTGCCATCAAAGCTTCAAAAACATACCCGTTCCTTGTACTACTTTTGCGAAAAAGTATAACCGACCTTATACCAATTTTCCGAAAAAGTATACCAAAATCGTTCCTTAAACCAAAATCGTGAAAATCGATACCGTTCCTTATACCAAAATCGTGAAAATCGATACCGTTTCTTATACCAAAATCACGAAAATCGATACCCTTCCCGATGGCACGTCCCCGTACCCAAAATATGTGAATTACTCCCCCCCCCCCCGGGTCCACAACTTGAGAACGGAATTCTAACCAGCACAGTTTGAAAACGTTATAATAATATATATAATATATTAAATGAGGGAATACGAGGCTTACAGCCTATAAATCCCTAGAAGTTGTATTTGTGTTCGCGGTGGAAGCTATCATAACGTTTTTCAAAATGTAATACTGTCGTACAGTTGACAATCTCTTCGGATAACTCATTCCACGATTTTACTATTCTTTGTGAAAAGAAGTTTCGTCTTACGTTCAGGCGATTTCTTTGCTTAAACAGCTTGAGCTCGTGTCCTCTTGTTTTGGTTGTGCTTAACTTGAAGAAGTTTGTATGGTTCGAGTCGACGATACCTTTCATGATCTTAAAAACCATTATCATGTCTCCTCTCGTTCTTCTATATGCAAGAGTTGGGAGATCAAGGGCAATAAGGCGTTCAGTGTAAGTCAAGTTTCTCAGCGATGGCACTAATTTCGTGGCTCTTCTTTGGACGCTTTCTAGCGAACGAATGTCTTTAACGAGGCTTGGGCTCCATACGGCGCCGGCGGATTCTAACAAGGGTCTAACTAAAGCTTTGTACAACGTGTTGAAGGTTTCTAGACTTAAATACTTGATCGTTCTTTTTATCGAAGCGAGGACACCGTTCGCTTTTTTTATGCAAGATGCGATTTGTTTTTGAAATTTTAATTTGGTATCAACAATAACTCCTAAGTCTTTTGTCTCTTCCGATTCTTTTATTTCGATTTGACGATTGTCTTTTTGGTCGTCGTGTAAGTACTCGAAAATGATAAAAATGAACATTTTTCAACACAAAGAGGCTGATTGACTTTAGGGCTAGGTAAATCTCTTTGTGGTCCAAATCTAACCTCTTTATCGCAAAGATTGCAAGAGATTTTTACGGTCAATTTTCTATTGTTTCAATCTGTGCCGTTGTGGTATGATTAAGTGCCTATGCCGAAGTGCCCCCTATGCGCAATGCGTTCCATGACTCTGTTTTATGTGACCTCATCAACGGTATGCGTTGCATCACCGTTAAAGACAATAACCAGGAACTAAAACGCAATAGCGTTCAGTGACCATGCGCAAAGCCATTAGACCCATTGAAAGGCTTTGAGAGCAAGAAACCATCCTTACAGTCACTGACCATGTAACCTTGATAGTTCCTTTGCTCTCTCACTATTCGATTATTCAAAGTTTCTAGAGGCTTTCTTGAAGGTTGGGTCAATCGTTTGTGGTTTACGTCAACGGGGAATCACCTGACCACGTGCAGTCGATACTCAAGTATTTGGTGCACACCAAAAAGAACTTCACATGTTTGAAAATATTTTATGCGGAGAATATTTCATATTTGGGATATTGAAATCAATCAAAGTTCCGAACACTTGACAAAAATGTATTAAGCCATGTAACTGTCTAGATATTAGTCAAGTGTACCAAGTAATGCAATACAAGAAACTTGGGTTTTCTTGAAAGTCCACTGTTTTGCTCCAGTTATTTAGCATTTTAGTGCTAAACAATTATTCTCTAGCAATCATAACGCAAACAAACTGTGCAATTTTGACAACAATGACATAAAAATTTTTCGTACTGGAATTACAGGACATTACCCAAAGTTATTTTAACCTATACTAATAATTGGTAAAATAATTTGAAAAAGTAAAGGCCACGATACCAGCGTCGATTGTCGGATCCGAAGATGCTTGCAGTGACGAATGAGTTAATAAGTTTAAAGGCAGAAACACCGCAATACAACAAAAAAACAACAGCAAATGGTTGAATAAATTTTATGCCAATATTTCGTCCTGCCATGCAGGACTTCTTCAGGGCTGTAATGTGATTATTGTAATGTGATTATTGTAATGTGTCATTACAGCCCTGAAGAAGTCCTGCATGACAGGACGAAATATTGGCATAAAATTTATTCAACCATTTGCTGTTGTTTTTTTGTTGTATTGCGGTGTTTCTGCCTTTAAACTTAATAATTGGTACCTTTGTTGAAACATTTGACATATATGATGGTTTCAGGGGGGCTTTTAGACTGAGTTTTCTGCAATTTTAAAAAATACCGGATGGACTAAAATAGCTTCACATGTTTGAAAAATTATTGTGCGGAGAACACTCGAGGTACTGGAGTGAATCAAAGTCTAGTTGGCAGATGAAGTATTTTTATGATATTTCTTCTACTTTTCTGAGCACTGTAAATATAGGAAAATTGGATTTATAAAATCTCCTTCATTTCTAAATGTGTGAAAAGGAATAAGTAATCTCATCATTTAAAGCAGCAAGCAAATTCATTTCATTTCCCTCAGCTCAAGGCTCAAAAAGTAACTCTTACACATGTATCAGATCATAAACGTCATTGCTTTTGTAAAGATTTGATTCTTAGCTCATGATGAAATGAAAGATTGTTGAGTGAGGAGACTGACTGTTTATAATGTTGAGCGGTGGCTTTGGTCTCTTTTCACCCATCTTGAAATTACAGAATTTTGTAGATCAAATTTTACCTAAACGTTTTCAATTCCAATTTTATGATAATAACTTGCTATAATTAACAGGAGCGTCGTTATACTTCGAAATACAAGACCTGAATTACAACAACAACAACAACAACAACAACAGCAACAACAACGAAACGACTAATCTAAGTATCTAACTCAGAATGATAATAATAATGATAATAATAATAACAATAATAATAATAATAATAATAATAATAAAAATTACTTTATTTAAGGTTGGCGTAGTGTATAGGCTAATTAATGCCAACCATTATCAATAAATACCTAGATGTAACCTAAATGTAACCTAAATGTAACCTAAATTTACAATAAAATCTTTAAATAATCTACAGTTGCATGAAATATTTCAAGACTTAATTTCTCTTTTAAAACACTCTACAGATCGGGACTCTTTTATATGCAATGGCAAATCTCGCCAGAGATTCTGCCCCAGAAAACTCGCAATTTCTAACACATAGGCTGTAGTCCTAGGTTTGCGTGCATAGATGTTGCTCGTAACCCTTAAGTTGTAATGTATTTCTCTCTCTGCGAAAATTTCTTTCATAAAACAAGGATTTAGATTCATCCTTGTTCGGTAAATTTCAGTGACAGGCAACTGTAGATTTTTTTTTTTCTATTCATAATAAATTAAAACTAAACTAAATACATTACTACTGTACCGATCTTGGCGTAAGAAGACACAATGTCATCTGGCCTACACCAAGAACGGTACTTACAATTTGCAAATAACTTCAAGATATAAATATATGACAAAAAGAAAAAAAAAGTAATACAGCAATACGAGGGACAAAACAAAACAAGAAAACAACACACAAATAAGGAGACTGGCAGTTCCACACCAAACCATGCTATGGGTCTAACCTATTGTAGACTTCTATCATCCCTGTACCATCACATAGCTACTGGACGGTACAATGACGAGGGAAGTCAAGCACCATGGGAAAATTTGAGTGGTTTGGTGCTGAACTGTCTGGAAGAAAGGAGGGAGAGCTGCTAGATAATTGCGTTATTTCAAATTGATTTCATATTGATCCACGGATACCAACGTGCCCCCCAAGGGAAAGGACGAAAAAAAACCTCACCCCCTCGCCCAGGCAGCACTCCAGCACTCACGGTCAATTCAACCTGCTTGTTTTTTCAATGTATTCAATTGTTGCTTCAATAATTATCCTGTTGTCAATAATATTCATATTAGAACTGCCGTAAAGAAGCAAGTTGCACAAGGTTTTTGAATCCAGGTTTGCGATATCAATACCCGACACTTCTGTGACAGTGCCAAAGAGATCCATTCGCAGTTGATTAAAGCGGGGGCAGTGCAGGAGATAATGCTCGTTGTCCTCGTTAGCTGTACCACAATTACATATAGGCCTAAGACACTCAAAATTATGATGAAATTTGTGTGCATTCAGATCGCTGAATTGTACGCGAAGCTTGGTTATATTTCTGATACCCTTTAAGTCGAATACTCCATAAATAGTCTTTTTTGACCGGTCTAATTAACGCAATTAGTTTCCGCTTAAATTCAGCAAGGCATTTAGAACCGCGGATTTCAGTTGGTAATTTGTTCCATTCATGTAACGTGTTATGAAAATAGGAATTGGAGAAACGATCAGTTCTGGCTCTACTTTGTGCATAGGCTTGAGGGTTTCGCAGATCATATGATATCTGCCGTTCAGAAGGAATTAGAGAAAAAAGATATGCTGGATACTGTGTCAGCTTTAGTTTGAAGAAATGACATAGTCTCCTGTACCATCGTCTATCGTACAAAGATTCCCACCCAAGTTCTTCATAAAGCTTTTGCCTACTTGTACCTCTCCATGCCCCAGTCACAGCCAAAGATGCTGCATACTGCGTTTGTTCAAGACGCTTTGTAATAACTGATGACAAGTCAGGATCATATATGTGGTAAACTATATCACCGTAATCTAGGTGGGGGCGCACATGCAGTTTGTACATTTGATCAAGTACATCCCTTGATACGTATTGTGACAGGTGTCTTATCAACCCAATCCCCCGCCTGGCTTTCAGAATAGCCTCACTCACATGACTTTTAAAGCTAAGTTTGGTGTCGAGAATCATTCCAAGATGTTTATGCTCAGTTTTGCTTTTAATTTCGTCATGTCCAAGTCTCAAGGGAGGGTGCACTGGTGGCAACCTTTTAACGGAAAAGAGTAACTCTTCAGTCTTGTCAGCATTGAAGTGCATTTTCCACTGCCACGCCCATAGGGAAATTTTTTCTAGATCTCTATTCATATTTTGGGCAGAAACAGTTTCGTTTTCAACCACTGTAAACAGAGAAGTATCATCAGCGAATAATTTGACATCGCACTGCAAGTTATCTGTTAAATCATTAATATAGATAAGAAAAAATAATGGACCTAATACCGAGCCCTGGGGTACACCAGCAGAAATCTCCCGCCACTCAGAGGATTGCCCATTTAAAGTCACGCGCTGCTGTCGATGTGAGAGAAAGCTTCTGATTAGTTTCAGAAGATTTCCCGAAATACCATTACTTTCTAGTTTATAGAGCAGGCCCGCATGCCACACTCTGTCAAAAGCCTTGGATAAATCCAGAAATACAGCCCTCGTTTCCCTGCTTGGAATTTGATCAAAACCACTGTAGATTTTGTGGGTAATGGCCAACAATTGATTTACAGTTGAATCACCTGGACGAAACCCAGACTGATTATCACTAAGAAGACGATTGGCCTTCAGATGTTCATATATGTCATCAAACAAGAGTTTCTCAAATATTTTCCCAAATATTGACAATAGCGAGATTGGCCTATAGTTTTTTTTGCTTTGTCTGCTCTCCTTTTTGTGGATAGGAATGATGTTGGCTTTTTTCCACGAAGATGGGTAAAGCCCTGTGATGAGAGACTTTTCGAAGATCATACAAAGTGGGTCTACAATAGAACTGTCACAAATCTTAATCATAGAAACTGATATTTCGTCACAACCATGAGCTTTTTTAGTATCAAGCATTCTGATCAACTTTAAAAGCTTGTCTTTTTGGACAGTGATATCCTTTAGTTGATTGTTGATTCTGGGTAGAAAGTTTGGTAGAGAACTCGTATTTTCTATAGTAGAACATTGCTGAACAAAATATTCATTAAAAATACTAGCTTTATTCGCAGGATTTGTGATGAATAGGCCATTTTCAAGGAGTGGAGGAATATTGCATGTCTTCTTACTGTTAATCAGTCTTGTAAGGGTTGACCAGTATTTTTTGGGTCCCATGTTTGGGTCAGTAGATTTCGTTGATGAATGGAGACTGAATGGTCTGTAATTAACAGTTCTTCAAAACTTGAGGTCCGATTATGATACGCTATTCATAATGCTCTTTCGTGAATGGAGTTAATTTTTGCATTAACTCGTCTATCATGAAACAGCTATATCAATGGACAGTAGCTAAATTGTGAAACTACAATGCTTAGAAAAACTACAATGCTCAGAAAAATTGAACAAGAATCACAAATATACTTTAGCCTTTTGGATATCAACGGAACTTTGATTGATTTTAATATCTCAAGTATTCTTCGCACAACGAATGTTCGAACATGTGAAGTTCTTTTTGGTGCACTCAATGAATGAGGACTGTCGCCAACACACGGTTAAGTGGGCTCCATTGAATGCTCTTGTGTGCAAAATTTGACCTCTCGTGACTGGTGCTAAGTGCTTTATTCGCCAGCATCTCCAGGCAAGAACAGGATATTGTACTTTATGATTACCAGTGCTGTATGACGCATTTGTACTCAGTAGCACCACAGCAAACTTAATCGTTTACTTACCCTGCATCCTCTGACGTCAAATGTTATAGAATTCGTATCTCTTTGAAGAATAAAACCCCCTCTCTGGTTATACTGCTTTCTAGGAAATGGAGGTCTACGTGCCAACATTTCTGTCACGCATTTTATGGAATGCTTGCCACTTGGTACTAGCCTTTAAATATTAATGGCGGGACAAAACTAAACTTGTTGATTTTTCCTTTTCTGTTTTTATATTGCTATTGGCGTACACAGCAGGAGCATGCTTTGCCATAGTTGTAAAAGGAATCTTGCCGCCAATATTTTCAAAATCAATGCAATGTATCAAAAGGTCAAAATCTACATGATAGCATGCAGACAATTTTTAGCTGGTTTTGGCATGTCAATAGCTCAATGTCAGAATGCTAAAATGTACTCGTTGGAACCTAAATGTTAATAAAAAACCTAAAGAAAGATAAACAATAGAAGTTGTACTTTACGTTGAAGCTTCATTGCATGCCAGGTTGAAATTATCCATTATATCAATGATTCATGTTGTAATATCTGCACAATTCTCTCCACTTTTATCACTCACTTTTGAGGGAAGCATTTTGAAGAACGTAATGCTTTCATTGCCCATCCCACCTGTGCATGAAAAGATCCAGGGTGTGAACGTTCCCTAAATGTCAATACATAGGACTTTTAGCTATTCCCAATTTCAATGATGTACCTAAACTTATGGGAAAATCTTGAAAATTAAGTTGAAATTAGATTTTATCAATTGGTTGCATAGCACTTCCTGCAAAATTCTTCAAACAGTTGATACATTCTCAGGTTGTCTGCCATATAGTTACCTCCGAACCAGTTAACGGTGCTCAACTGATCTTCCTCGAGGTTAAATGCCACGCTTTCAAGAATTTTACCAAATGTGTAGATCGTTGTGTCATTTGCAAAGTTACAAACTTCAGATTCTTGGAGTAGATCATTAATGAAAATATTGAATGAAGTGGACCAAGGACTGAACCCTGGGGAACTTCCGATTTGAACCTCAGCCATTTATGAAACTCGGATCCGACCTTCAGGAGTTGTTTTCTGTTCAAAAAGGCCAGCTAAGAATTGATTGCACGCTATGTTGACTGAATTCATAAGCTTCAAGTTTTGCCATTAGAAGATCGTGTTGCTGGCAGTCCTAGACCTTTGCATGTGATTTATCTGTAAGATCCAGACCCCGGAGATCGTAAGGTAGCTAGTTAAGTTAGCGAAGAGAGACGAGACAGGCGATCCTATGACAATAGACCTTTCAGCTATTCTACAAAAGAGTCTGGATCGAGATTCGAGATCAAGGGATATTTTTATACATTTTTATACGAGAGGTTCCATTGAATGGCGTAAAAGCTTCCATCACTATTGTGCATATTCGAAAATTCGTTAAAATGTATAAAATCATCGTTCGATTCAGATTTTTTTCAGAATAGCTAAATAGTCTATTTCCTTAAGAAGCAGCAGATCATATATTATCTGGTATCATCCAAAAAATGTTCTTGTTGCGTGTAGTGCAATTGTACAATGATAAACAAATAAATAAAGTAAAATATAAGCACTTTGATTGCGAATTGAAATAACCACGACGTTTCGAGCATAGCCCGTTATCAAGCCAAACGTTATCAAGCCCGTTATCTGGTATCATATTTGCAGAGTTTATGACATCCTTTCCTGGAATGAGATATTTCCCATTAAGATTGAATTTATTTTCCATGGGGGAACTTTCGGCTTACACAGTGAATTACATCCTTCTTTTATATGAAACCACACATAAGAAACTGTATCTACAATCTACAATCTACAATGTCAATCTCCAAAAAGGCTCAGCCCATGACGGAGATACACAATACTCACACTACATCACACCTACTTTACCTAACTACATAAAACTACATACGATATGTTAACAGATTAATGGTTTTGGTGCAAGGGCACTTGGTCAATATGTTTTACTTTGGCTGCATGGCAATGCATACATGCTACAGTTTGAGTGATATGACACATTAATATCAACAGTATGCTTGCGTGGTTTGCAGTTTCAGATATCAAGGAGAGCAATACATGAACCTAGGCTTTATACCGACCAAGTGACCTCAGACCAAAAGAAAGCAAAACGAATTTTTTTTTCACTACGTGTAGCAGAAACCGCCCACCCCCGCCCCTCACCACAGTCCCCGCCACCCCGCAACCGTGCCCCGACTATCCAGAACACGAAGCGCATGACGGCGACAACCACAACAAGAGACAAGAAAATGAACGCCCCCCACCACACGTATTTTGGGATAAAAATAAACATGTCAAATAAGTTTTTAATTAATTAATACGAGGAGGCGCAAAGTGCCCAAGTGTTTGTGGCAGGGTTTTTGATCCATGCTTGTGGATCTATCCACTGTGTAATGCCGTTCTTGAAGGAATCTACCGAAGGTTTTGTGATGACCTCATCTGGGATAACGTTCCATAGTCGAACTGTCCTGACAAAAAATTGATATTTGTAAGCTTCAGAATGCAGCGACTGGATATAGTTGAAACGGTGAACGTATCTGGTAGATGCAGCTACAATGCTTGGAAATGAGATATTCACGAGACTGTTCCGAATTTTGTAGAACAAACATAAATCATTTATGGCTCTGCGGTGTTGTAATGGAGGCCATTTCAAAGTGTTATATATCTTTCCTGTGAGATCAGAATTTGGACTATAGTCATAGTAGTTGAGGACAAAGAAATGAGTATTCTTAATGGTTCGAAAGTTGAGGAACTTTACTACCTGGATTGAAAAAGCATAGAAACGCTTGTAGCTAGCAGCTTTAATCCTCTCTCTCGGGTCACTCAAAATTGTTTTGACAATGAACAATAATAGCAAATTTTTTGACATTGTTTTTGGTGTGAATTATGATAATTATGATAATTATGATATTTACTTGCTTGATATCATACTTTACTAAGAAAACAAATTAACGGTAAATTTCGGGCATTAAAGATATAAGAACCCCATTCGAACTTTTTGCAGCAAAGGTGTCCGAAGATTTAAGAATTACCAGATACCCCCAAACCTTTCTTATAAAAAATGAGTGTTTCAGTTTGATATGTTTTAAATTCATAGGCGTAGGAGATAGGGGGCTAGGGGGGGCTGCAGCCCCCCCAACGTCAGAAAAATTTGCAAAAATCATCCATAATCGGGCAGAAATCCGCCTCTAGTCGGGCAAAATTTTCTCAAACAATGGACTTTTTGTCGGGAAGCCCCCCCAAATTTTATCTTCCCCTACGCCGATGTTTAAATTCACTGCATACAATTTATAATTTACTATACCAACATATAACTAAACTACAAGGAAATAAAACAATTTTTACAGATAATTAATACATTGATACGGAAAATTAATACAATAGACAAAATAGACAAATACAGAGAAACGAATAAATCGTATGGAGGCAATGACTTACAGGGTGAGCTCTCTCACTAGGTAAAATAATCAAGGAGAGAGAGCCCCCTCCCCCCCCCCCCCATTACGAGGAGGAGTGTAATGGCAAGGAGTATCGTCCTTGTCCTTTAAATTGAAACGCTTGGAAGGAACTTTTGGTACTGTACTGTAATTCTAGACTGTGAAACCGATGTACAGTAGGATACAACAGCATTGGCAACTTGCCATTAATTGTTTGCTGAAGGTAAGTTTCAACCATCATGCCTTGCACGTTTCATCTCTTGTGGTTGGCATTTGTTGCCGCTATTTACATAGCCAATGAAAATGGTGACAACGAAGACCAACCAAGAAAAGGCATTCGAAAGGCATGCTGGTTGAAACGGACCCTTTAAATTGGCTTAGATATAATCTTAATAGTTTGACTATTGGGTGAGTTGGCAAAATGTTTAAACATTTGAAAGCCTGTGAGTCTCAATCAGATTTTCATATACAGATAATACCTATGTAGTTGACATCTCAATTCAGAGGTAAGCAAATTTGATCAAGGATTTTAGACGTGTTTGAAAGGATTTTGAAATTAAGCATCTTGAAAAATTGATGGTACCTTAAGAACACTCCGACCGATTTTGAAAACTGAATTTTCGTATCTAAGTTGATATGTTAGCTGTACAGATACTGTCAGCTTGTAGGAATCAGGGAGATGGTTTGAGACCTACGGGTTTTAAACGTCTACACATTATGCCGACTTACCCAGTATACATGTCAGGGCCCTCAATTCTGAAATATCTATTTGAATTGCCCGCCTAAACACATTGTTTTCACGGCAACTTTGCTATTTTCACGTGATATTTCATGTGATCACTTTAACATGGAACTGAAAAGGTAGCCAGCTTCTCAGCAACTTCCAGAGCTGAGCCAGAAATCTCATAGCAGGCAGCCTCGTTGTGAAATTTAAATTCTAATTTTTGCATGTGATCAGTTAAATTCTACCAATCACAGTGCGCTCTTCGAGGCTCTTCGTCAGCATCGTGTCAGCATATTTTGACAAGAGTGTATACGCTGCTGTACTTACATGGACACATTGCTTTTATTAAAGGACACTCTGAATGATGTGCTACTTTGCTTTGTAAATACTGGGCGATACCGGTGAGACAGAAAAATTTATACACTCTTTGCAGCATCGAAATACAAGAACTCCAACACCGATTTGAAAAATTACAACTGTGTTACCCAACTGAGGGCTTGATTTGATCATCAGAATTTATGCATAGTTAAAATGCAATAATCTCAATTAAGAATTACCGAAAATGAGCTTTCATTGGCTCTTCCTAAAACTATAAATGATTGGTTCAAGTTGATCAATATGTTAACAGTCAACAAAATGGTAAGATAATGATTTTCTTTGCTCCGGCACTGCTTTGTAATGATATGGAAACTCTTGAAATGTTATTACGCATCGCTACCCCGTCGATGATTGGTATCAAAAAGTCTAAATTTACTTAATTATGAAAAGCTCTTCCAGAAAGCTTTTAGAAAGCTGAAAAGATCCACTTCTAGTTGTTTTGGGGCATATCAAGGTACAGTACTTTCAGCTAATTCTTAATTGCAGATGGCAGAAGGAAATAACGAACATAAATTAAGAAATCTTTGAAAGTAAGTTAAAGCCTTGGTAAGATCATGAAATCAAAATTTTACAAATTGGGTTGCATAGGACATCCTATACGATTTTTCAAAGAGTAGATAGATTTTCCTTGCTTGACCGGTATATGAAAAAATCATAATGAAAACAGTTGAACCGGACTTCCGCCTTTCCTCCTTTTTTCTTCTCTTTTTTTTGTTAATCGAGAGCGAGACTTGGAGCCAATCCAATGCAATGCACAGATACAGCCAATTCGTGATATTTTGATTATCTATCTCAATCAGCCATAAACTTAATTATTTGCACCTTTTATGTGTGGAGAATGAGTGCATAACGTGATGTGACTGACTTCCGTACAGGAAGGAAACGAGCAAATGACTAAGGTGGATTGGTAGATACGGACGTTTCTGTTGCCAAAAAAAATGTCAAAAATAGGTTTGGCATTTTCTTCACATTTCAAGCCTCTACCCAGACTTACCTAGACTTGCCCCAAGTCTATTTTGTCAACTGTAATAAACGTTTTTTTGGACGAAATATACTTGGGGCAATTCTATAGCCTCTACCTGGCAACTTGCCAGCTAAATGGGCAGCAAAATACGCGTAGAAATCATGGGAAATGCTATGCATTTCCGCAACCAGGAAAGGGACGGATGAGATTGCAGGTCCGTAGGCAGCAGGAGGGTTCGAGCCCCCTAAAATAATTTTGAAGGCAATTGTAATAAGTCCCAAGCCAAAATTAGCGGGTGCCTGAGTAAGGAATATACAGATTTGGTTGGGTCCAGCAGTGGGAATTTAGTTTTGATGAATGGCTAAACAATTCCAAATGTTCTTTAACTGTTGATTTAAACGTAGATACCTCATTTGTTGATATTGGAATATTCATCTTGAAAGTTGAAATTTGGCTCCACGTCACGTCCCAACCAGAACTTTGGTCTTTTGGCTGCAGTAAATTCACGAAGAGCATCGCAATTTTGAAATTAAAATTGAAGAAAAATGAGAAAACGGTACAATAGGTGACTTCTAACAAACTGAATATAGTATGATCCAAATTTCGTTCAAATTTTGTTAAGAGTATCGTTGATTAATTTGCTTACAGGATGAGCTTCAAGAATATGATTAGGCCAAAGTGCCAACACTTTGTTCTGGAGGTGAAAGCATTTTTGAACTTTCAACTTTAATTTGTCAGCACTAAAAGCATCATATTTATGGTCAAGTTCAGCTATCGAGGAACTTTTTGAAATTGATTTGTAATTGATTAAAGCCAAATTCACATTGCTGGATCCAGAGACGAGCAAGTACTGTGAAATATTTGACTCCATGTTTGTCCAAAGGAATTGGAAAAAATAACCTGTTCTTTTATCACGCAATGCGACTTTCCTGCCAAAAACAACTAGTTTTTTGGGACAAAAGTGAGATTTTGAAACCAGTCTTAAATACCATCTATTTGTCACAAAAATCAGGTTTTTCTCTTCCTCCCATCTCATCAAAATCCTAAAGTTTACATGAAACCTGGTTCTACGTTTGTCCACCAAATTTAAGCAAAAAAGACCAGTATCTCAAATTTTCACATAAACGGTTCTTCCTTTGTCCACCAAATCTTGGGAAAAAAGACCATAAATTCCAACTTTTCACCGAAGCGGTTCTACCTCTGTCAGGCAAATTCCCGAAAAAGACAATGAGTTCACATTTTTCACCAAAGCGGTCCTACATTTGTCCGGCAACCGGTTCTGGGACATTCGTACTTTCATGGAAACAATTACCACGTGCTTTCGAAAAGAGTATTTGGTCAAAACTACCGGTTTTTGGGACAAACATCGTCAGTGGTACATCATGTTAAAATTGTCCGCCAAACTGAAGAAAAATAACTGCGGAAATGAGTCATCAAAAAAGACCAGTTTTCCAGTTTTCGGGACAAACGCGGTGCAAAATTTTTTCCGTGAACTACCGGTTTTCGGGCAAAGGTAGGACCATCGTTCCCAGTGTGACACACCCTTGTGGATCCAACCAAATCTGTATACTTTCTCTGGGAAACCCGGTAGATGTATTGTTCCAAGAGCAGAAGCCCCCACTGATCAGCTGATTCCTATGGCCCTGGATTGTGACCACTTCTGATGGCCTATGAGCACCACCAGAAACATGGAGCTTCCATCTTCGTGCCCACAGCGTCATGTCGACTGGCAAATGTAAGAACAATTATTCAGCAACAGTCACCATCACCACCTTTGCTTCACACTCTGCTGTGCCAATGTTTAGTTTCAGATGCGTGGGAAATTCAGACGATTACCTTCGTTCATAATATCCAAAGACCTTTGACAGACAACAGGGTTAAACAATTTTTCAATTAATTTGATGCTTTTTGAGGTATGATTTCTCAAGCACTGGATACATTTTTGTTGACTCTGCGGTACCTGTTGTGAAATAGCTTCATATAATATATGAATAATATATCGAAAAGTAAGCTCACGAGATAGTCCCAGTTACTGCAGAAACAACAACAACAACGACAAGAACAACAACAACAACAACATTCTTTTGCTCTAACTGGGACTTATAGACTTTCCTATAAAATATTGCGACGAAAAGAAACAAAGAGGCCGCCGATTTTTCTATTCACACTGAAACGAGGTTAGATAATAGTCATGGCAACCTTCGGCAGTTGGAAATTCTTATTGCTGTGGCGAGCTCAAGGATGCTAAGTGGCCTTCAAAATGAGGAAATCCTGGTTGAAAGTGAAAGGTTTGTTGATTCTTGGATTGAGGAAACATTCAACTGGATACTTGCGGCTTTTGTTCATTGCTGACGTCACTGAAAATTTGAATTTCGAGGGGTTTTATCATCTGAGGCTTGAGCCGACAACTTAGACTTATACGCCATTGCCTTGAGCACTCGGAGTGTTGCTATGGATTCCGTTTCCGGACATGAAATCGAGGGAAACAATTTCATCCTAATTTTCAATGTGAAAGTCCATAAGTCATAGTTTGAGCGTCCATCTGCCTATCAAATCAATACCGATAACTACGAACTTGAATCAGTCTAATGGAAAAGGCCATTTTAGCTCAACCTCGCTGACACGAGACCTCACGTAAACAATACCAAGGATAACTTGCTATTCAAGTTGTGCTTTTCGATGCTGTTGAGGATATTACAAGTTCACTGAAAGCCCTCCTCTGCAAGCTGCAATATGATTTTAAATAGAGGATGCATCCTTCCTGTGGAAAAAACTCGTCATCAATTCAGTCGAATTTTCCGAGCGGGCAGATTTTTACGCAATGAGGAGCTACTCAGGCTTGACTTTCTATTCCAATTCAATGCGAAAATTTCTCTTGTAAACAATAGAAATTCCTTCCCCTCGGAAAATTCTACTGACTGGAAATCAGCCTTTACGCTGCACTGGCAGTATCCCGAACCAGATGCCCTTTGCTACAGCACGAAGCTAACTTTATCTTGAGGCATGATATTAGTCTGCACATAACAGAAGACATTTGCTGATTCATTGTACCGTTTCTTGCACACACAATTAGTGGCTTTAAACTGATCATGGCAAAAAGGCATCAGCACGCACTATAATTTTCTGTCCCTTTAACCTTCTGCTTTGAAGTTGATCAAAGTTGTTTAAAGTCCCAATACTGACCACAGGCGGTAGGAAGCGCTGAATTTAGAAAAAGCTTTATGATTTTTCCATCGAGTTTTTCCTTTCGTAATATATAATTCCATTCGTGATACATCGACTTGTTTTCCTTCTTGTGTCTACTTCTCTTGCGAAGGCGCCATTCGAACCCGAAATTGCTTAGGGCATATCAATCGGATTCGAATGGCGCCTTCGCAAGAGAAGTAGACACAAGGAGGAAAACAAGTCAATGTATCACGAATGGAATTATATATTACGAAAGGAAAAACTCGATGGAAAAACCATAAAGCTTTTTCTAAATTCAGCGCTTCCTACCGTCCGTGTACTGATCATGATAATTTGTGCGCCAAATGAAAAGCAGAGAAACCTAGTCCAGAAACGACTTTTATATGATGCGAAGGCGAAGTCAATGCCTCTGGATACCCCCTCTCGTACATCCTTTCATAAAACTTAAAAGAGCTGTGATCCCAAAAATACGATGTATCTGCAATGTGCACTGGAAATGAGAAAAATCTGGTGGAGGTGTATATATGCACACAGTGTATGATAAATTTGCATTGGACACGTGAGTGACATAGATTACTACACCACATGTAATGTACACCTGTTTCTATCATTTTGTAAGAGGCAGCTCTCCGCATTAGATTGCTGATTATAACCAGGGGCAAATCTCATCTTTCTAAAAACAGCTCACAAGATTTTCAGATTTCAGAATCTCTCAGCTTTTTCAATAATCTTTCAGATTTTTTTCAAAGATTTCTTAGGATTTCTAAGACTTCGAGATTTTTAGATGCTTGAGATTTTCAAAAGACTTTCGAGTATTGCAAGTTGTTCACGATTTCTCCAGCCTCGCTCAAGTTTAAGAATTTTTGGACAGTGCAGTCGTGATGAAAATGACTCAAGTGGATATCAAAACAGCTTTTTCGCTACGAATTTTTAGGAAGATCCTCAGGAAGATCGTGAAAAGATTGTCTAGGCAAGATTGTCATTTTTCCATTAGTTAGTCTAAGCATAAACTTAAGGGTTTCAATAAGCTCGTCGATATCCTTAGAAGAATATGATATACTGGTATCATCGGCATACATCCTTAGTTCGCTGTTTTAACAGAAAACGGCAGATCATTGATGTATATCGGGAATAAAAGGGGCCTAAGTCAAGAACCTTGGGGAACTCCACATTTTATTCCTTCGATATCTGAGGTTACTCCATTAACCCTACAAAGCTGCCACTTATTTTTCAGATACGAAGGAAAGCATATGTGTTTAAGCCAATCACTTCATATTTTTGTAACTTTTGAAGTAGAATATCGTGATCTACAGTATCAAACAACCCCAACACCTTTTCAAGTCAATAAATACTGTAACAGTCAATCTACCTTGAGTCGAGTGAGTCGAGTATCGAGTGTATCGTAGCCATATTTTTGTTTGGAGGAAGGGTTGGTATTTTTCTGGGCCCTCTGGTGAAATTTCCCTATTCACAGGTGGAAACTTGAGTTGAGGGCCCCTTGAGACTTCGAAGGAGAGGGGATTATCAAATCAGATAGCTGCACTTTTTGGCGCTCTGATATTGAACATGTTTGAACGGAAGAAAGTTGATTACGATCACAGCCCTTTTGTCACCGAAACGTCATACATGCACGAATGCATGAAATTTAAAGTTTCAGGAAAAGTGTGATACTTTCTTCCAGATTAGAATTGATGAATCTATCCAATATTTCACTGCCTTTCAAGTTATCTTTTCCTTCTCCAGGTAAATTTGCCAGACATAGCCTGGAATGATCTCATGACATGCCATCGAAAATTAACAATAGACAACGCAGGCTATAAAAGGCGGGGCTCCGGCCAGGCAGGATCATTCGTGGCATATCCGCACTGGGACGGAGTAACAAGATTTTTCATCTCTGAGTTTAGAAGCTGAAAAACGAAACTATGGCAATCAAGACTGGTCTAGCTTTCCTACAATTCAGCTGCTCTTCTGTACTGATAGCTGTGGTTTTTGCCGTTGGGAAGACACTTCTTTCCTGCATACAGAGTTTCCGAACTTTTGCGCTTGCTAAAATGACAGAACTTTCCTCATTACCGATTGAAGACTTCTCCGAAAGCTTGTTTGGTTTGGAAATGTACAAAACAGTGATGAAACAGATGTGGTTGGACATCTTCAAAACAGTAAATATGGGATCTGTGTTGGATGGCGAAGAATTTTTGCTACACCAAGTTTCACAGGGTGATATGATGACTGAAGAAATCAAGTCTGATGAAAACAGTAATAGCCTGTTTCTCGATGATGAAGTTTCAGGGATGGAAAGCTCAGGCCCAGAAACTATCAACATTGCCGATTTGTGTCAAAAAGATGTCCCTCTGGTCTTGAACTTTGGCAGTTGCTCCTGACCCCCTTTCATGGAGAAGGTATCAGACTTTGGCGTTCTTGCTGACAAGTATGCTGGTCTGGTTGACTTTGCAATAATCTACGTTGAAGAGGCTCACCCAATTGATGGCTGGAGTTTCAAGGTAAATTGTTTATTTTCTATCAGTGCACCAACGTTTGTTTCTGAAATAAAATCTATGCAGAAGCTTTATGCCAAAATTCGGGTAGGTGCCCAGTTAACATCTTCAAAATAGTATCGTTGGCTGAACAAATTCTTGCAAAAATGATGCTATCGACTTGTATTCTTGTACTTAGACGAAAATCAAAGACTTGATAACATTCGAATGAATTTAAGTCTCGCTTTTTTATTTCATATTGAGGCTTCTGGAGGGGGGCTTTCACATAGAGCGTGTTGATTAATAGAGATGGTAGTTCTCTAGACTCTGGGGCATGTTTAAAAAATCAAGCTTTTTTCACTCATTCGCCCCCTACCCCGTCGCAGTCTACAGCATCTCGATGGACCCGAAAGGCGTTGGCAATTCTAACACAACTTCGTGTGGGTCTAAGTAAGCTAAATTTTCACGTCTCAAACACAACTTTAAAGACACAGTAAATCCAATGTGCTCGATCAACGATGGAGTTGAGGATACGGAAACTTTTTGCTGCTCTGCCTTAACTATGATGTGCAAAGACAGGGTCTTCTCGATGCCATTAACACCATATTACAACCTCAAGGCTTATCAAACCTCTCTAATGAAGCGCTTCTCAAAATACTTTTATATGGTGATGCAAGGTTGCCACTTATGTCAAATACGATGATCCTTGAGGCTACATTGAAGTATGTATACGCAACAGAGCGCTTTGAATGAACCAACGCCAGTTTCTTTTTCTTTAACGTAACGCACAGTGAGCTCTCCATATAGCGAATCCTAATGAACTCTCGTTTTTAAAGACCCATTTTCAAGGACATAATCCACTGAACACAAATTCGCAGCCCAATGAACCCTTGTCTAACGAGATATGACTTATTCATGGTTTCTTTGGGGGTCCGTTGTATGGAGAGCTATCACTGTAGACGAAAATCAAAGACTTGATAAAATTCGAACGAATGTAAGTCTCGCTTTTTTGTTTCACGTTGATCTTCTGTGTTCCTATTACATGGCGTGTTGATTAAATAGATGGTAGTTCTCTAACTGTGCTGTGATAAAAAATTTTGATGCTTCAATTTCACTGTTTGTAAAATCTTTGTAGGCTCCCTTCCCTAGAGCTGGAGACTGTGATTTTCTCCAACATGAAGTGCTGTTTAACATGTTTAAATTTTTTGTTTTTCGCATTTTGCTTTATGAAAGACACTTATTTTTATCGACGAAAACAATGTTAAATTTTTTCATCCAAATTCTTTTATTCTCTCATTTTTATCAAGGCGTAAACAGGATCTTATTGTTAAGAGCAAATATCTTTCACCAGTTAACAACAAAGGGAAAGGTATCAAAGGGGTTCCATCTGTCATTGGGGACTATGTGCACGCTATCGAGCATCACGCATCCTTAGAAGAATTTCAATCTTGGAAAAAAAGACAGAGCTGCAAACGAGTTTGACCTGTTGATTTATGGAAGTATATTAGTCAGTACGAGGGACAGCTCGTCACTAATTCTTCCATCCCACTCGACTATCTCTGTTTAGATTCATTTGGGTTCATTTTTGGGAATTTCTAGCTCACTGATTTCACCGAAATTTTCTTATTTGTGGATTGGATTGGATTGTCCGAATAATGGATTTACAAATTGCACGTGGAGTTTCTAAGCAAAGTTTCCTTTTTGCCTTTTATTTTCTTTATATGTTCAATTCTTTTACGAGTGAGCCTCATCTCAGGCTAAGAATGACAAGGACGAGATCTTATCAAAGTGTTCTAAAATAATATGGCCGAGCCCTACACTGCTGCTGTCTACGTCTACACACTGGAAATTTCGCAATCTACTTTTCTTAATGACGTATATCTAATTTTCGTCATTTGATCGGGAATTATCAACCATAGTCAATAGAAAAGGTCTTTTCTATTAGTCAAAGTCCTTTTCCATTGACCATGATGCAACTAATTTAACCAATTGTTGTCCCTTGATCGGGAATAATATTATTTGATGACGTTTGGGTTTCATACATTTTCACTTGGTACACTCAGAAACGCACCTTTGCACCAGCCAGATCCTCACAAATAAAACATGAAGTACAATTTACAAATTAGGAAGAAAAATGTGGAATATCGCAGCTCTTGTTCAATCCAAATGAAAAACTCCGTATTAAAGTTCATCTCCTCTCGTTTTTCCTATGTTTCTTTTTCATATTTTGTTACCCAGGGTAATCAACGATGAATTCGCTGGCCTTTCAGAAAATTCCAGCAAAATTGTTTCCTTTTTCAAAAGTAGTGTAGTTCAAAACTGGCATGAAATTCATTTCTTACTGTTTCTGGGACGCTTTCATATGACAACTTTTGATGAAAGGCAAGCCAGTCATTACCAGAAGCTTAAACTCTAAATTCTGACCGTTGACCTTTAACCTAACGAAAAATGTATTTCGAATTAGGTGTCACGTGAGATTTACGACAACTCAAAATTGTTCATGCAAAACTCTACAATTGTCTTCATTCGCAGGCATTTTCACGAGATTAGAATGAGACACAGACCAAAGCAGATGCATAAAATGACGCAGCATATGATTGAATGTGGAATAATGAATGGCTGCCAGTTAGTCACCAAATACGGAAATGAACACAACTCCAGCAAGTACGATCCCTGCTTCAAGGCCAGTGCAATGCCACACCTGGTAACGCGTCATATCTAAGTTACCAAAGTCCTTTGCTTTCACGCAGAATGGTACCATTGGCCGACATTTCTTTGTCTAGAGAAACAACACTATAACTCCTTTAGAAATGCTGAGAATTTTTGAATAAAACGCCAGAACTTTTTCTTTGAACATTTTTCCTAATTTCCTAACTTTGATTCTAGCTCGTCACAACTCACGTTATTCTGCAACAAACACACCACATAGTGAAAACCGGTGAAAACGCGTTTACCTTCAATCAGGGTGACATCCCTCTATTTGCTGATGATTTTTACCTCTCCAAAAAGTTCCCCTCAAACTAGCTAGATATCACATGAAAATAACCACAGAAAAAAATTTCAGAAAAGAAAAGGGAAGGTCTCAAACTCAAGTTAATGCCTGACCTATGCAACTATGTAAGAGCCAAGATAATTCAAGCTACAGTTCCTCCGCGGCAGCCACGCGAACGGTGCATCGCAGCAGCCACACAAAAAGTTTTTACAGAAACCACATATGTTGCCATTCCACGGGCCAGTGACAGGGCCATGGCGGGGGGAATGGGGCGACAAGTCCCCCCGCTATTCTCTCAAGTCATTCTTGCAGTTCGTCTAAATCCGTTGAGAAAATGTCTAAGAAGGGGCTAGGTAGTTATCTTTAGAGTGTGATAGACAAACAAGGGTGTTTCCTGAATATAAAAAGGGCGTGGTGCTGAAGTTTTTCCTTGGTCTTCACTGCTGCCAAATATTTTCTGAACTTAGAGAAGAGGACGAGGACAGACTTAAACATTAGTAGGGGAAGCCAAATATGGAATGAGGAAATACCTCCTATCAAAACATTGGCTGAAAGCTGCTTACGTATTTTGTGTTGCGACATGTGAACCAGGAACTAGGATATCAAGTGAAACAAATGATGCAATTATGATGCATGCGTACGTAGCGAGGGATGCATCCTTGTGGCTGCCATGAAAGTAATGACTAAGCATTGATGCATTAGCAATGTGGACTAATCATTCTGACTAAGCAACGTTGACTAAGCAATGATTCGCAATGTTCAACAAAATGCAACTTAGGCCCAACTCCTAGTTCCATGATTTAAATTTACATTTAGGCAATGTGCCTCAATTTACACAAAATCCATTGCGCCTTTTGGAATGTTTTGATTTTGATGCACGTTAAGAGTCTGGGACCGAATGGATCCATGATCGTGGGCTTTGAACAATAGATTTTCGAGACCAGTCCTCCTTTCTATTGACTTTGATTACAACAATGTATCTTTGTGGTTGTCTCTCAATTCCCTAAACTTATTATTGCTATTAAGAGATCCCCAAGAGATCCTGAATTTATCTTTTTTATTTCAGAATGCGAAATTCCCCATCTATCAACACAAGAGCCTTGAAGAAAGAATCGAGGTTGCTAAGATATTAGCTGAAAGATTCCCTCGGATCCCTGTGTATGCAGATAACATGAATAATGAAGCGAACAAAGCGTTTGGAGCAATGCCAGAACGCCTTTTTATTCTCCTCAACAACGAAGTCGTCTACGAAGGAGGCATGGGGCCATTTTTCTATAACCTTGACGAGGTAAAAGATTGGCTTGTTACTTTTACTGAGAAAATTAACAATAATAATGATCAAGATTGCATGAATTTTGAATCATAGTAACGCGACACAAGTTTTGGCATCATCACTTTGACGAACGGCTACCATTATGAAAAGTTTTTCAAATGTCAGCACGAAAATTATTGACTCCAGATTCGAATTCAGCGGTCAAAATATAATTTCGCTGCAACGTTTCATGTTCCTAGTCTACGATTGATCTTAAGGAGTAAGACGGTGTAACGTTTTTAATTTCACTGAGGATGAAACCAGAATGGCGGGCGGTCGTCAAAGTGATGCGCTGAATAGTTGATTATGATTGCTCTGAAGCTTTGCGTCTTTAAAGAGTTTGATTGATTTGATTGGTCGATTTGATCCAAGGGATCATGATGAAAGGACAAAGGACAAAGGATTCGTCGCAGAGGGCAAATGACGAAGAATCATCAAAGACACCATCTTTAGTGCAGTGCATATAGTATAGTAACATTAGAGCAAATAGGAGAAGAATATTTTCTTTTTGTAAAAAGGTTCGATGAAGGTGGACTTTCATCGTGTGGCAAAATTGTCACTTATTACATTAGTTAGCTATTTATACATGATTTTGCATTTTCAATTCACTAGACCTTGATTCCTTACAAGATTTTACAAAATCCAAAAATTTTAGATATTCAGTGATCACTCTCAGCATTTATTGTTATATACGTGAAATAACACGTATGAACGATTCGATTTTTCATTAAATGGAGAGTATTTATAAGCAAAACAATAGAAATATCCAAGAATTGTGAGCTATACACTCGAAAACGCAAAAATTTGACCTTCCCCCTTTTTAGAGCCTCCCCGTACCCCCCCCAGATAAGTTTCATATAAACTTCAATGGGATTTTGGATTTTGAAAACATTAATTTAGCAAAAAATGTCTCAGATTTTCTTTGCGTGTCATAGCTTCAGAATAATTACTAAACAAGTTTGCTCTTCGTCCCCAGCTTTGTTTTGAGATTCATTCAAAGGTTAAATTTGGACCATGCAAATTCTTTCAAAACTGAGACAGTGTCCCAGTACCCTCTCCCATGCTTTTATCTCTGCCGTAGCGTTAAACAAAGTAATCCTCCGCTCCATGTATTTGGCGCAGATTTCATAATGATGAAATAAGTATGAAGGCCTATTGAAACCGCAAAATCCATTCAACGGGAAATATAGGGCACTTGAAACCTTTAATCTTTGGTCATCCAATTTTCCTGATGATGTAAACAGCATTTTCCTAACTGATGAGACATTGCTTTAAATTGCTTATAATTCACCGACAAATAAAGGAAAATTCCTTGAAATTTTCCGAAATAGTAGGTAGATGTGTTTGCTATCCAGATGTCTAAAAATCCAAAAATTGATCAGATAAAAATTTTTATCGTCCTGAAGGGGTACAGTAACCTTTACAAATTTGGGTTCAAATGAATCGCAATGGACCAAAATTCGGTAAAATTCAGATAACGGTAGCTTTAAATTGAACTGGCAGTTCAAAATTTGATTTGGAATGCATGTTTCGACAACTTCTCAAATCTGACGGAAAAAAGTACTTGATTGGCTACATATTTCCTGATTTAGAAATTTGATGATGTCATAAGCAGAAAATTTAGAAAATGTGCAGGTTTTTAATGTTGAAAAAAATTAAATTTTAGCAAAAGTGCACGGTTAATTATTCTTGGTCCTGGGAAAATTGATAGAAGATGATGATGTAATCAATAATTTATGAATCCATCTGCATAGAGCTGTTTTATAAAATATCCGGACTGTTCTCAATGATTGTAGCATTTGTAGTATTGATTCTAGTAGATGTCGATTATTCATGTAAATATTACTCTTGTTTATAACTCTTGTAGAATATTTTCTGTTTGTCGTGTAAAAGTGTTCTTTTATCCGAAAACGGCGTAGTGTTAACTTAGATTGTATATTGTATTAGAAAATGTAATGTTCCTAATGTAATGAGTAAAAAGCTCCACACCTTTGCAAGTCTGTGGTTTGCTACCGGGTGTCCCAAAAAATGTATACGGATTTGGTTGACTCTAGCACTGTGAATTTAGCTTCAATCAAAATGTCTAATCACTCTCAAAATGTTCCTCAATAGTTAACTTGAACATAGATACCTCGTTTTTTGGTATTGGTGCTTTGAGAACAGAAATATCAATCTTGAACGCTCAGATTTACCTCTTCCTGCAAAGCAGAGTTTTAGCCTTTTGGCCTAAGCAATTTGTGAAGGCACAGCGTATAAATCAACGATAGCCTTGATAAAATTTGAACAATGTCAGATCTTGTGTTATTCTGTTTTCCAGAAGTCACCCCCCAGTCACCAATTGGGAAGTTTCTTAATTTTTCATAATTTCAGTTCTTAATTTCGATGTGCTTCAGGAAGTTGCTTAGGCCAAAAGGCCAAAGCTCTGCTTTGCAAGTGGGCGCAAATTTGAGCTTTCAAGATTAATATTTCTGTGCTCAAAGTACCAATACCAACAAACGATGTATCTATGTTCAAGTTAACTATCGAGAAACATTTCAAGAGTAATTAGAAATTGATTAAAGCTAAATTCACATCGCTGGAGTCAACTAAATCCGTAAAAAAATTTTTGGACACCTGGTAGCTGGTCGTAAGATTCCTTTAAAATTATTCATATTTGTGTAGCTAATAGATGTCAACTTCGATGATAGAAATTGATTGGTTAAAATCGGTCATGTTGTTCTCAAGCTTCAAGTGATTGAATAAAAGTGTTCTCAGAATCCTCCAAAACAGACTTCAAGTCTCTGGTCAGATTTGCTAACAGCCTGAGGACACAGAAAACTAGGTTAAAGAGCCTTTGTCACCCAGGGTCCTTTGCAGCACTTTGAAATTTCAGACTGTGTGAAAATGAAATTTGGCCTAAGCGGAAACCATGGATCCGCTCTTCTGCAGTTGAACTGATAAAAATGTTTCACTTCAATTGAACTGTTTTATCAAATCACATACTGCACCGTGGATCTACCGGGTGACCCAGAAAAAAGTGACCCAACGCAATCTGTTATAGAAAAAAAATTAAGTGGCAGATTGAAATATTTCAAACGTTGTTCTGTCGTTAAAAGACTAGCCTACGTTATGAGTATTTTTCGCAATTTTTTTGGGCACGGGAAAGTTCCCGAATTAAGGATTTTGAGGAAAAGGGCAAGCTTGAAATTCTCAAAAAGTCGTCAAAAACAGGGGATCGATTTGAAGCCATTTCAGATCTTCAAAACAACGAGGAGCGTGTTTCATTCTGCCTGAGAATATTTTCAAGTACCTAGGGACTATAAACTTGCTCTGAAGACTTCCGACTGGGTTACCTATTATTCCCAGGTTGAAATGAATCACGCTCCTCGTTGTTTTGAAGATTTGAAATGGCTGTAAATCGATCCCTTGTTTTTGACAACTTTTGATGCTCTTTTCCTCGAAATCCTTAATTTTGGAAATTTACCGTGCCGAAAAATATTGCGAAAAATACTCATAGCATAGGCTCGTCTTTTAGCGACAGAACAACGTTGGAAGCATTTCAATCGGCCACTTTCTTAATTTTCTGTAACAGATTGCGTTGGGTCACTTTTTTCTGGGTCACCCGGTATAGTTTCCATCAAGGCTGAATTTGATTTTCAAACAGTCGGAAATTGTAGTACGCCTGTGTACGCGTGACGCCTGCAAATGGCCCTGTGTGACAATGGCTCTTTGGAGATGGCTGCAGGAAATTTCTAAATTCAAAATCTATTACATTTTGTTCTGTATCTATACAGCAGGTTGCCCAAGCATAGGCCCAAGCAATAAGATAGCCCAACTGAGGTTTACTGCTATCGGTGTTGCAATTAGATGTTAGCAAATTTGATCTTGATGTTTAGGCCTGATCTAAATAAATCGCTTGTAACTTGAGAACAATGTGACCAAATTTAACAAACACAATTTTGATGTCTAAGTTGACATATTAGTTCACGATAAATCTCAGTTTAAAGGAATCTGATACCTAGCTAGCCAACTGCAAGCTTGCAAATGTTTCCATCGATTAGGCTTCTGTCCTGTTTGAATTTGTTTGCATTATGACGAAGTTAAGTCAATGTTTTAGCAACTTAATTTCTGATATCTTTTAGCAATGAATCAAATGAAGAGGATATGAAACAAATCCTTGGCTTGTGTTTATGAATTCTTGCTTCTTTAAACATGTTTGCATCATGGCGAAATTAAAGACTCGTAGCTAACCATGATGCTTTGTGGCCCTGAATTCGATTTTGGCATGAAAGTTGTTTGTGTGGCTTTAAAGGGGCTCCGTCGTCAAAATGTAAACAAAACGATTATTTTTGCAGTTTTTTGAAAGGTGATATCACACAGGATTTTCATATTTTTTTCAAAATGAAAGTTGCTGTTTGGACATTAATCGTTGTACTTCACTAAGGAACAAACCAAACATTCATATCTTCTATGATTGCTCGGATATAAGTGGATTTTAACGGTCATTTTTTGGTTGCTTGGGTGAAGCCACCAAACAAACTTCAGAAGACAATGGATGAACAATGGATAATTGGTGACACGGGCGAGTTTACGGATTTTTTTACTGTTTGACGACGGAGCCCCTTTAAATAGCTCCATTTTTTGCTCTTCAATCAGCGTGTAAAGTATCAAAGTTAGCAATGGGTATTCATATCAATGTTTTCACAGCAATTACACAGTATGCTTCAAAACCAACAACTCTCAAAACAGCTTTATTTGCCAACTAAAACCATGTGCCATGGGACACCAAGAGTGTGAAAAGTTTTATCAGTAGCGAGCCACCTTAACCGATTGTGTTTTGTGTGTTTTCAACTTATTCGTATTTTGTAGTGAGCCAACTTGTCGCTCTTTCGTGATTTTGAAATTTTCAGTTGTGTATTTATGATGGCTCACTACAATTGAAATACTTACTGCTCAGCTTTTGAACCAAAGAAATAAAATGCCCGAGGTAGATGTGTAGATATATACTTCTTCTTTCGATATATGCTCATGTTTGCTCTTAAAAACAATTTTTAGAATGCAGAACAAGCGAGCTAGATACCTGGGTTTCAAAGAAACTTGTGCGGCTTTGTTTGTTTTGAATTTATCGTCGAGAGAGTTTCCTTTGTCTGCAGTCACTAATCGCTTTGAATAACGGTGTCAATCAAAAGCAACTCAGACTATTGTCTTACAAAAATCTGTCCTTGTTTTGGGTATTGACTAAAATCAAGCAAACATTTATATATACCAAACATTTGAAATTTACTTGCGAAGCAATGCTTTCCCATTTGGCCACATCACACCCCGCATCACACACATCGCGTGACAAGCAGAATATGTGTTGCACCGTTTTTGTAATGTTCAAGAACCATTTGCACTTGTGACATGCAAAATATACTGGTCACTCAATGTTTAGCGATGTGGCCTACTAATGGACAAATATTTGGTTCGTAAGCAAACCTCAAATGTTTGGTAAACGATGTTTGCTTGCCTGGTCTAGGATGATAGCATGGCAAGGATTTAAATCAATGTAGGAGATGATACGGCAAAAAGGCAAGAATGTTTGCCCACAATTAATCATCTCAAGATCTAATAAATTACATCTAAACAATTCTTTACTCCATATTCTTCATCATCATGCAATGTTTTCAACTCAAATTTGGTATTCCTCTTGGGATTACGCACTGGTCAATGCAGGCATCTGGAGATGGGTCTTGATAATAGGAATGTCCAAAGAGTCGTACAGCATGAAAGTAGGCTCCTAACGAAATAAGGAATGATATTTGACAGGTAATTTAAACAGAAATTGCTAGCCAGCAGCATCTAGAAAGTGTTTTTCACATCAGATGTTAGGTGATATTTGCGATAACGCGAAATTACTCATGGAAAACTCTTTGATTGATTTTATTGGCAGATATCTTTAAATGAAATCTATTGTGAGAGATACTTTGACCACGTTTACACTGTATGGTACCAACCGATGCGGTTTTGATGAGCTACTGAGACTGTATGGTACCGATACGGTCTTAATGAGCTACGAAGTTGCTACGGTTCAGGAGCGCTTGCACTGCTCAAGAACCGCCAAGTAAAAAGCTTTCTGTAGAGAATGTTCATGCAGCCAACTGCAAGCTCTTTTTTCAATCCAATCAATCGTTGGGAAAGAATTTCTGGGAGATCAAAGTTATTTAATGATCTGCATACTGTTTGAAAAGGGTGCTACAAAAGCAGTGGCTACTGGGACTCCTCCTATGTGAAACACGAGCTATTAGTACCCATACCAACTGTAAATAAGAAGTATTATTATTATTATTATTATTAAATTAAACTAAAAGCACCATCAAAAAACAACAGAAAATAAAATATATGCAAAACACTGTTATTTTAAAAAACGTTTCGATTAAAATCTTAATCAGAATATAAACTTTTAGCGCCTGAAACTAATGAAAAGTCAAAACAAAATCAGAATAAATTAAGCAGCTTCTGGCAGGCCATTATTATTATTATATTATTATTATTATTAACACAATGCAATCCACAGATAATTTACCCTGTAGTTAATGAAGCAAGTTTTTGTTTGGTCTACCGACTGTACACAGTCAAGTCAAGGCAAAAGTTTCCATTCAAAATTTTTGATCAAGAGTTAACTTTATGTCAGAAAGATATGAAATACACATTTTGGTCTGTTCACCGACCATACTTCTTGAGGAGAAGTCACTTGATTTATTTTTCGTTTAGACATTAAACTAGTTACGATGAGTCGAGCATAGTACGGCAGATTTCGGCATAAAAATGATGGTTTTGTTCGTTTTGTGATAAAAGCATGAAACTTGGTGAACATAGGCAGTTTCACACGCTGAAAAATATAGGATATAGAGCCATTCCAAAAAATGCCCCAAAGGCTATTTTTAGACGGGGGTACTCGAGCCCAATCCCCAAAAGTGAAAAACTGTTGTAACTAATGAAACCAGTGACGGATAGATACATTACTAAGCAGTCTTAGCAAGTTTGACATGCAGAAAAACATGGAATATAGAACCATTCCAAAAAATGCCCCCAGAAGCTATTTTTTTAGATGGGGGTACTAGAGCCCAATCCCCAAAAGTGAAAAACTGGTGTAACTGATGAAACAAATGACGGATAAATACATTACTTTGTAGTCTTAGCAAGTTTGACATGCTGAAAAACATGGAATATAGAGCCATTCTAAAAAATTCCCCCAGATGCTATTTTTAGATGGGAGATGGGAGCACTAGAGCCCAATCCCCAAAAGTGAGAAACTGGTGTAACTGATGAAACAAATGACGGATAAATACATTATTTTGTAATCTTAGCAAGTTTGACATGCTGAAAACATGGAATATAGTGCCATTCCAATAACTGCCCCCAAATGCTATTTTTAGATGGGGGCACTAGAGCGCAATCCCCAAAAGTGAAGAACTGGTGTAACTAATGAAACGAGTGACGGATAAATACATTACTTTGTAGTCTTAGCAAGTTTGATATGCTGAAAACATGGAATAAACTGGCAATTCTAAGAATATGCTCCCAATTGCTATTTTAAGGCAGCAGTATTAGAGCCCAATCCCCAAAGAAAATTAGCGATGGTTAAAGATAGTACTTGTTAGTCTCAGTAAGCTTGACGAACTGAGAAACGTGGAATACATGACCATTTCTAAATGTTCCTCAGAGCTTTATTCACACTGGGGCACTGGGCCATAATATCCCAAAAGCGACCGTTTGACACAACTATTGAAATATGCAAATCTCTTGTTATTCATAATTTATTATTCGCAGAATAGTCCATACTGGATACCATAAACTGTTCTGATCACGCTTCATTCTTGATCAACTGGCATTGACTATTAGCCCTGAAAACGCAAAAGTGTTTGCATTGCTCAATCAACTAAGTGGATGTATTTGCTGGTACTGGTAAGAAAATGCCACGAAAAGCCTCACCCATCATTTGCAGATGCATTCATAACCTTGTCACAAGGCCATAATTCCCTGTCAGATGCTCATATTTATGCAATCGAGCGTTTCTCTTCTCTTCTTATACGAAACGATCCATAAAAGAGCTAGGAAGGAATTGTTTTCTCATATGCGAAGGGAGGTTGATGGTATCCCTTCTGCAAGGGATGCACTGACGCAACACATTCAATGCGTCATCTACCAAGGAGCTCATATTTGGGGGGAGTCTCTCGTCAAACTCCAAGAAACCCCGTGCCCTGATTAATGGGGATAGCAACGTGATCAGAACAGCTCGCGGTTTCACTTATGGACTATTCTTCCTGATGCATCGGTGGCCTGCCAGGAACTGATCAAATGCTCCTATAAGTAAAGGTGTGGTGGACAGTGCAAATGTGTCAACAGATATGATGGAGACTGCTGAACCCATCGTAGGCCGCTCATTTTAGTTATACAATTAAGCAAATTATTTCACTATTTTATCAGTCACCTTTCTCTTTCAATGGATAGCATATAGGATTGTTTTTCGAATGAACCAATGCAAATAACTTTTGGAGATTGCCATTGCATAATGAATTGTGTGTAACAAGATGCAGCATATCTCAATAGTTACGTGAAACTTTCGCTTTGGGGAATCCTGCACAAGTGCCACAGTGTAAATAAAGCATTGAGGAACATTTGTGAATGTCCGTAGATCCATAATTCTCAGCCCGTCAACCTTGTTAAGACTGCAAGACTACCAAGTAACGTATTTAGCTGTCACTCCTTCCATTAGATACACACCAGATTTTTATTTGGGGAATTGGGCTCTAGTGCTCCCGTCTAAAATTATTACTATTATTATTATTGATAGAAATATTATATAAACCCTAAATATGGTACAAGATTTCGGCAAACTCTACACTGGCATTGGCACTCATTTCTTTTCCAGGATTTGATTTTGGCCTTAAACTCAGTCAGGCTGATTGACTGTCTAATCAAGACTAGAAGCTTATCCCATAACTGTGGACCCTAAATCAAACAGTTTCTGGGCCATACATGACTTATCTCATTTTGGGTAGACTAGAGGGACTAAAGTTGCGATCATTTTCGAGGTTATGCTGTTAGGTTTATGGAAAGAAAATTTCATTTATAAAACGAGGTATATAAAATTCACAAAATAGCATTTGGGGGCATTTTTTGGAATGGCTCTATATTCTATGTTTTTCAGCATGTCAAACTTGCTTAGTCTACTAAGTAATGTATTCATTCGTTACTTGTGTCATTAGTTACACCAGTTTTTCACTTTTGGGGATTGGGCTCTTGTGCCCCCATCTAAAAATAGCATTTGGGGGCATTTTTTGGAATGGCTCTATATTCCATGTTTTTCAGCATGTCAAACTTGCTTAGTCTACTAAGTAATGTATTCATTCGTTACTTGTGTCATTAGTTACACCAGTTTTTCACTTTTGGGGATTGGGCTCTAGTGCCCCCATCTAAAAATAGCATTTGGGGGCATTTTTTGGAATGGCTCTATATTCCATGTTTTTCAGCATGTCAAACTTGCTTAGTCTACTAAGTAATGTATTCATTCGTTACTTGTGTCATTAGTTACACCAGTTTTTCACTTTTGGGGATTGGGCTCTAGTGCTCCCATCTAAAAATAGCATTTGGGGGCATTTTTTTGAATGGCTCTATATTCCATGTTTTTCAGCATGTCAAACTTGCTAAGACTACGAAGTAATGTATTTATCCGTCATTTGTTTCATTAGTTACACCAGTTTTTCACTTTTGGGGATTGGGCTCTAGTGCCCCCATCTAAAAATAGCATTTGGGGGCATTTTTTGGAATGGCTCTATATTCCATGTTTTTCAGCATGTCAAACTTGCTTAGTCTACTAAGTAATGTATTCATTCGTTACTTGTGTCATTAGTTACACCAGTTTTTCACTTTTGGGGATTGGGCTCTAGTGCTCCCATCTAAAAATAGCATTTGGGGGCATTTTTTTGGAATGGCTCTATATTCCATGTTTTTCAGCATGTCAAACTTGCTTAGTCTACGAAGTAATGTATTTATTCGTCATTTGTTTCATTAGTTACACCAGTTTTTCACTTTTGGGGATTGGGCTCTAGTGCCCCCATCTAAAAATAGCATTTGGGGGCATTTTTTGGAATGGCTCTATATTCCATGTTTTTCAGCATGTCAAACTTGCTTAGTCTACTAAGTAATGTATTCATTCGTTACTTGTGTCATTAGTTACACCAGTTTTTCACTTTTGGGGATTGGGCTCTAGTGCCCCATCTAAAAATAGCATTTGGGGGCATTTTTTGGAATGGCTCTATATTCCATGTTTTTCAGCATGTCAAACTTGCTAAGACTACGAAGTAATTTATTTATTCATCACTTGTTTCATTAGTTACACCAGTTTTTCACTTTTGGGGATTGGGCTCTAGTGCCCCCATCTAAAAATAGCATTTGGGGGCATTTTTTTGGAATGGCTCTATATTCCATGTTTTTCATCATGTCAAACTTGCTTAGTCTACTAAGTAATGTATTCATTCGTTACTTGTGTCATTAGTTACACCAGTTTTTCACTTTTGGGGATTGGGCTCTAGTGCCCCCATCTAAAAATAGCATTTGGGGGCATTTTTTTGGAATGGCTCTATATTCCATGTTTTTCAGCATGTCAAACTTGCTTAGTCTACTAAGTAATGTATTCATTCGTTACTTGTGTCATTAGTTACACCAGTTTTTCACTTTTGGGGATTGGGCTCTAGTGCCCCCATCTAAAAATAGCATTTGGGGGCATTTTTTGGAATGGCTCTATATTCCATGTTTTTCAGCATGTCAAACTTGCTTAGTCTACTAAGTAATGTATTCATTCGTTACTTGTGTCATTAGTTACACCAGTTTTTCACTTTTGGGGATTGGGCTCTAGTGCCCCCATCTAAAAATAGCATTTGGGGGCATTTTTTGGAATGGCTCTATATTCCATGTTTTTCAGCATGTCAAACTTGCTTAGTCTACTAAGTAATGTATTCATTCGTTACTTGTGTCATTAGTTACACCAGTTTTTCACTTTTGGGGATTGGGCTCTATGTGCCCCCATCTAAAAATAGCATTTGGGGGCATTTTTTGGAATGGCTCTATATTCCATGTTTTTCAGCATGTCAAACTTGCTTAGTCTACTAAGTAATGTATTCATTCGTTACTTGTGTCATTAGTTACACCAGTTTTTCACTTTTGGGGATTGGGCTCTAGTGCCCCCATCTAAAAATAGCATTTGGGGGCATTTTTTTGAATGGCTCTATATTCCATCTTTTTCAGCATATCAAACTTGCTTAGTCTACTAAGTAATGTATTCATTCGTTACTTGTGTCATTAGTTACACCAGTTTTTCACTTTTGGGGATTGGGCTCTAGTGCCCCCATCTAAAAATAGCATTTGGGGGCATTTTTTGGAATGGCTCTATATTCCATGTTTTTCAGCATGTCAAACTTGCTTAGTCTACTAAGTAATGTATTCATTCGTTTACTTGTGTCATTAGTTACACCAGTTTTTCACTTTTGGGGATTGGGCTCTAGTGCCCCCATCTAAAAATAGCATTTGGGGGCATTTTTTGGAATGGCTCTATATTCTATGTTTTTCAGCATGTCAAACTTGCTTAGTCTACTAAGTAATGTATTCATTCGTTACTTGTGTCATTAGTTACACCAGTTTTTCACTTTTGGGGATTGGGCTCTAGTGCCCCCATCTAAAAATAGCATTTGGGGGCATTTTTTGGAATGGCTCTATATTCCATGTTTTTCAGCATGTCAAACTTGCTTAGTCTACTAAGTAATGTATTCATTCGTTACTTGTGTCATTAGTTACACCAGTTTTTCACTTTTGGGGATTGGGCTCTAGTGCCCCCATCTAAAAATAGCATTTGGGGGCATTTTTTGGAATGGCTCTATATTCCATGTTTTTCAGCATGTCAAACTTGCTTAGTCTACTAAGTAATGTATTCATTCGTTCGTTACTTGTGTCATTAGTTACACCAGTTTTTCACTTTTGGGGATTGGGCTCTAGTGCCCCCATCTAAAAATAGCATTTGGGGGCATTTTTTGGAATGGCTCTATATTCCATGTTTTTCAGCATGTCAAACTTGCTTAGTCTACTAAGTAATGTATTCATTCGTTCATTTGTGTCATTAGTTACACCAGTTTTTCACTTTTGGGGATTGGGCTCTAGTGCCCCCATCTAAAAATAGCATTTGGGGGCATTTTTTGGAATGGCTCTATATTCCATGTTTTTCAGCATGTCAAACTTGCTAAGACTACGAAGTAATGTATTTATTCATCACTTGTTTCATTAGTTACACCAGTTTTTCACTTTTGGGGATTGGGCTCTAGTGCCCCCATCTAAAAATAGCATTTGGGGGCATTTTTTGGAATGGCTCTATATTCCATCTTTTTCAGCATATCAAACTTGCTTAGTCTACTAAGTAAGGTATTCATTCGTTCGTTTGTGTCATTAGTTACACCAGTTTTTCACTTTTGGGGATTGGGCTCTAGTGCCCCCATCTAAAAATAGCATTTGGGGGCATTTTTTTGGAATGGCTCTATATTCCATGTTTTTCAGCATGTCAAACTTGCTTAGTCTACTAAGTAATGTATTTCGTTCGTTACTTGTGTCATTAGTTACACCAGTTTTTCACTTTTGGGGATTGGGCTCTAGTGCCCCCATCTAAAAATAGCATTTGGGGGCATTTTTTGGAATGGCTCTATATTCCATGTTTTTCAGCATGTCAAACTTGCTTAGTCTACTAAGTAATGTATTCATTCGTTCGTTACTTGTGTCATTAGTTACACCAGTTTTTCACTTTTGGGGATTGGGCTCTAGTGCCCCCATCTAAAAATAGCATTTGGGGGCATTTTTTGGAATGGCTCTATATTCCATGTTTTTCAGCATGTCAAACTTGCTTAGTCTACTAAGTAATGTATTCATTCGTTCGTTACTTGTGTCATTAGTTACACCAGTTTTTCACTTTTGGGGATTGGGCTCTAGTGCCCCCATCTAAAAATAGCATTTGGGGGCATTTTTTGGAATGGCTCTATATTCCATGTTTTTCAGCATGTCAAACTTGCTTAGTCTAGTAAGTAATGTATTCATTCGTTCGTTACTTGTGTCATTAGTTACACCAGTTTTTCACTTTTGGGGATTGGGCTCTAGTGCCCCCATCTAAAAATAGCATTTGGGGGCATTTTTTGGAATGGCTCTATATTCCATGTTTTTCAGCATGTCAAACTTGCTTAGTCTACTAAGTAATGTATTCATTCGTTCGTTACTTGTGTCATTAGTTACACCAGTTTTTCACTTTTGGGGATTGGGCTCTAGTGCCCCCATCTAAAAATAGCATTTGGGGGCATTTTTTTTGAATGGCTCTATATTCCATGTTTTTCAGCATGTCAAACTTGCTTAGTCTACTAAGTAATGTAATCATTCGTTCGTTACTTGTGTCATTAGTTACACCAGTTTTTCACTTTTGGGGATTGGGCTCTAGTGCTCCCATCTAAAAATAGCATTTGGGGGCATTTTTTGGAATGGCTCTATATTCCATGTTTTTCAGCATGTCAAACTTGCTTAGTCTACTAAGTAATGTATTCATTCGTTCGTTACTTGTGTCATTAGTTACACCAGTTTTTCACTTTTGGGGATTGGGCTCTATTGCCCCCATCTAAAAATAGCATTTGGGGGCATTTTTTGGAATGGCTCTATATTCCATGTTTTTCAGCATGTCAAACTTGCTTAGTCTACTAAGTAATGTATTCATTCGTTCGTTACTTGTGTCATTAGTTACACCAGTTTTTCACTTTTGGGGATTGGGCTCTAGTGCCCCCATCTAAAAATAGCATTTGGGGGCATTTTTTGGAATGGCTCTATATTCCATGTTTTTCAGCATGTCAAACTTGCTTAGTCTACTAAGTAATGTATTCATTCGTTCGTTACTTGTGTCATTAGTTACACCAGTTTTTCACTTTTGGGGATTGGGCTCTAGTGCCCCCATCTAAAAATAGCATTTGGGGGCATTTTTTGGAATGGCTCTATATTCCATGTTTTTCAGCATGTCAAACTTGCTTAGTCTACTAAGTAATGTATTCATTCGTTCGTTACTTGTGTCATTAGTTACACCAGTTTTTCACTTTTGGGGATTGGGCTCTAGTGCCCCCATCTAAAAATAGCATTTGGGGGCATTTTTTGGAATGGCTCTATATTCTATGTTTTTCAGCATGTCAAACTTGCTTAGTCTACTTAGTAATGTATTCATTCGTTCGTTACTTGTGTCATTAGTTACACCAGTTTTTCACTTTTGGGGATTGGGCTCTAGTGCCCCCATCTAAAAATAGCATTTGGGGGCATTTTTTGGAATGGCTCTATATTCCATGTTTTTCAGCATGTCAAACTTGCTTAGTCTACTAAGTAATGTATTCATTCGTTTGTTACTTGTGTCATTAGTTACACCAGTTTTTCACTTTTGGGGATTGGGCTCTAGTGCCCCCATCTAAAAATAGCATTTGGGGGCATTTTTTGGAATGGCCCTATATTCCATGTTTTTCAGCATGTCAAACTTGCTTAGTCTTTTAAGTAATGTATTCATTCGTTCGTTACTTGTGTCATTAGTTACACCAGTTTTTCACTTTTGGGGATTGGGCTCTAGTGCCCCCATCTAAAAATAGCATTTGGGGGCATTTTTTGGAATGGCTCTATATTCCATGTTTTTCAGCATGTCAAACTTGCTTAGTCTACTAAGTAATGTATTCATTCGTTCGTTACTTGTGTCATTAGTTACACCAGTTTTTCACTTTTGGGGATTGGGCTCTAGTGCTCCCATCTAAAAATAGCATTTGGGGGCATTTTTTGGGATGGCTCTATATTCCATGTTTTTCAGCATGTCAAACTTGCTTAGTCTACTAAGTAATGTATTCATTCGTTCGTTACTTGTGTCATTAGTTACACCAGTTTTTCACTTTTGGGGATTGGGCTCTAGTGCCCCCATCTAAAAATAGCATTTGGGGGCATTTTTTGGAATGGCTCTATATTCCATGTTTTTCAGCATGTCAAACTTGCTTAGTCTACTAAGTAATGTATTCATTCGTTCGTTACTTGTGTCATTAGTTACACCAGTTTTTCACTTTTGGGGATTGGGCTCTAGTGCTCCCATCTAAAAATAGCATTTGGGGGCATTTTTTGGAATGGCTCTATATTCCATGTTTTTCAGCATGTCAAACTTGCTTAGTCTACTAAGTAATGTATTCATTCGTTCGTTACTTGTGTCATTAGTTACACCAGTTTTTCACTTTTGGGGATTGGGCTCTAGTGCCCCCATCTAAAAATAGCATTTGAGGGCATTTTTTGGAATGGCTCTATATTCCATGTTTTTCAGCATGTCAAACTTGCTTAGTCTACTAAGTAATGTATTCATTCGTTCGTTACTTGTGTCATTAGTTACACCAGTTTTTCACTTTTGGGGATTGGGCTCTAGTGCCCCCATCTAAAAATAGCATTTGGGGGCATTTTTTGGAATGGCTCTATATTCCATGTTTTTCAGCATGTCAAACTTGCTTAGTCTACTAAGTAATGTATTCATTCGTTCGTTACTTGTGTCATTAGTTACACCAGTTTTTCACTTTTGGGGATTGGGCTCTAGTGCCCCCATCTAAAAATAGCATTTGGGGGCATTTTTTGGAATGGCTCTATATTCCATGTTTTTCAGCATGTCAAACTTGCTTAGTCTACTAAGTAATGTAATCATTCGTTCGTTACTTGTGTCATTAGTTACACCAGTTTTTCACTTTTGGGGATTGGGCTCTAGTGCTCCCATCTAAAAATAGCATTTGGGGGCATTTTTTGGAATGGCTCTATATTCCATGTTTTTCAGCATGTCAAACTTGCTTAGTCTACTAAGTAATGTATTCATTCGTTCGTTACTTGTGTCATTAGTTACACCAGTTTTTCACTTTTGGGGATTGGGCTCTATTGCCCCCATCTAAAAATAGCATTTGGGGGCATTTTTTGGAATGGCTCTATATTCCATGTTTTTCAGCATGTCAAACTTGCTTAGTCTACTAAGTAATGTATTCATTCGTTCGTTACTTGTGTCATTAGTTACACCAGTTTTTCACTTTTGGGGATTGGGCTCTAGTGCCCCCATCTAAAAATAGCATTTGGGGGCATTTTTTGGAATGGCCCTATATTCCATGTTTTTCAGCATGTCAAACTTGCTTAGTCTTTTAAGTAATGTATTCATTCGTTCGTTACTTGTGTCATTAGTTACACCAGTTTTTCACTTTTGGGGATTGGGCTCTAGTGCCCCCATCTAAAAATAGCATTTGGGGGCATTTTTTGGAATGGCTCTATATTCCATGTTTTTCAGCATGTCAAACTTGCTTAGTCTACTAAGTAATGTATTCATTCGTTCGTTACTTGTGTCATTAGTTACACCAGTTTTTCACTTTTGGGGATTGGGCTCTAGTGCTCCCATCTAAAAATAGCATTTGGGGGCATTTTTTGGAATGGCTCTATATTCCATGTTTTTCAGCATGTCAAACTTGCTTAGTCTACTAAGTAATGTATTCATTCGTTCGTTACTTGTGTCATTAGTTACACCAGTTTTTCACTTTTGGGGATTGGGCTCTAGTGCCCCCATCTAAAAATAGCATTTGGGGGCATTTTTTGGAATGGCTCTATATTCCATGTTTTTCAGCATGTCAAACTTGCTTAGTCTACTAAGTAATGTATTCATTCGTTCGTTACTTGTGTCATTAGTTACACCAGTTTTTCACTTTTGGGGATTGGGCTCTAGTGCTCCCATCTAAAAATAGCATTTGGGGGCATTTTTTGGAATGGCTCTATATTCCATGTTTTTCAGCATGTCAAACTTGCTTAGTCTACTAAGTAATGTATTCATTCGTTCGTTACTTGTGTCATTAGTTACACCAGTTTTTCACTTTTGGGGATTGGGCTCTATTGCCCCCATCTAAAAATAGCATTTGGGGCATTTTTTGGAATGGCTCTATATTCCATGTTTTTCAGCATGTCAAACTTGCTTAGTCTACTAAGTAATGTAATCATTCGTTCGTTACTTGTGTCATTATTTACACCAGTTTTTCACTTTTGGGGATTGGGCTCTAGTGCTCCCATCTAAAAATAGCATTTGGGGGCATTTTTTGGAATGGCTCTATATTCCATGTTTTTCAGCATGTCAAACTTGCTTAGTCTACTAAGTAATGTATTCATTCGTTCGTTACTTGTGTCATTAGTTACACCAGTTTTTTTCACTTTTGGGGATTGGGCTCTATTGCCCCCATCTAAAAATGGCATTTGGGGGCATTTTTTGGAATGGCTCTATATTCCATGTTTTTCAGCATGTCAAACTTGCTTAGTCTACTAAGTAATGTATTCATTCGTTCGTTACTTGTGTCATTAGTTACACCAGTTTTTCACTTTTGGGGATTGGGCTCTATTGCCCCCATCTAAAAATAGCATTTGGGGGCATTTTTTGGAATGGCTCTATATTCCATGTTTTTCAGCATGTCAAACTTGCTTAGTCTACTAAGTAATGTATTCATTCGTTCGTTACTTGTGTCATTAGTTACACCAGTTTTTCACTTTTGGGGATTGGGCTCTAGTGCCCCCATCTAAAAATAGCATTTGGGAGCATTTTTTGGAATGGCTCTATATTCCATGTTTTTCAGCATGTCAAACTTGCTTAGTCTACTAAGTAATGTATTCATTCGTTCGTTACTTGTGTCATTAGTTACACCAGTTTTTCACTTTTGGGGATTGGGCTCTAGTGCCCCCATCTAAAAATAGCATTTGGGGGCATTTTTTGGAATGGCTCTATATTCCATGTTTTTCAGCATGTCAAACTTGCTTAGTCTACTAAGTAATGTATTCATTCGTTCGTTACTTGTGTCATTAGTTACACCAGTTTTTCACTTTTGGGGATTGGGCTCTAGTGCCCCCATCTAAAAATAGCATTTGGGGGCATTTTTTGGAATGGCTCTATATTCTATGTTTTTCAGCATGTCAAACTTGCTTAGTCTACTAAGTAATGTATTCATTCGTTCGTTACTTGTGTCATTAGTTACACCAGTTTTTCACTTTTGGGGATTGGGCTCTAGTGCCCCCATCTAAAAATAGCATTTGGGGGCATTTTTTGGAATGGCTCTATATTCCATGTTTTTCAGCATGTCAAACTTGCTTAGTCTACTAAGTAATGTATTCATTCGTTACTTGTGTCATTAGTTACACCAGTTTTTCACTTTTGGGGATTGGGCTCTAGTGCTCCCATCTAAAAATAGCATTTGGGGGCATTTTTTCGAATGGCTCTATATTCCATGTTTTTCGCCATGTCAAACTTGCTAAGACTACGAAGTAATGTATTTATCCGTCATTTGTTTCATTAGTTAAACCAGTTTTTCACTTTTGGGGATTGGGCTCTAGTGCCCCCATCTAAAAATAGCATTTGGGGGCATTTTTTGGAATGGCTCTATATTCCATGCTTTTCAGCATGTTAAACTTGCTAAGACTACGAAGTAATATATTTATTCATCACTTGTTTTATTAGTTACACCAGTTTCTCAGTTTTGGGGATTGGGCTCCAGTACCCCCGTCTAAAAATAGCCTTTGGGGGCATTTTTTGGAATGGCTCTATATCCAATATTTTTCAGCGTGTCAAACTGCCTATGTTAACCAAGTTTCATGCTTTTATCACAAAATGAACATTCCAACCCTAAATCTGCCGTACTAACAACAAACCGAGACCGCTCATACTAGATTTAGAGGGAGAGTCCGGCAGCCTATCGGTAGCGATAACTGCGATAATGTAATCAATCTAGTCGAGTAGCCCTCCATGCTATCACAGATGCTACATAGGAACTAGAAACAAAGCTTTGGACGCAGTAGACTTACAACATGAGTCCTTGTTTTCATTACTATCATAGATAAGTCTTTACCTGCAGCCCATTGGCAAACGGTATGCCACATGTGGTAAAGATTCTGATTTGACACATCATCCAATGTCACCCTTTTGTATTTATGTCTCAAGAGTGGCATGAAGTCCTCAATATGACGTTTCTTCCTGGTCTGCGCATGTGCCTTTGTACATTCATCCAACATGTCATTGAAAAAACCGTCGTCACAATCTTGCTTCGTCCATTGATGCATATCACCCTGAAAAAGGTCAAATGGAGCCCATAATTACATGGTTGGTTAGGGATATTGCAGAATCCATTGCGTTACATTGCAAGTGGAGAAGAAATCTGCAAAAATCTGCTCAAGAATTCTGGCAAAAATTGCTGTCCTCAGAATCGCCAATTTTATGCCGCAAATACCATCTTCAGCTGATAAACAGTTACTGCCCCATGCATATTTGCTTTATAAAAAGTGTTGTTCCCGCTCATGTACTGTTCCTATGTATGTAACTTTTATACAAATTAAATAAATACATATAAAACACCCCTAACGGTAGTGGCAGGGATAGCATTAAAAAAAAGGTCGAATTGACCTTATTACCATAATGGTCCCCTCAGAGGCTGTTCATTAACAAAAACAAAAAACAAAAACAAACAAAAAAACAAAAGAATTAAAGCGCTTTTGAAGAAATGGGTCCGAATCATGAGTGTACGATAGCATATGTGGCGTCAGTAGTACACATATACGTCATCTTCCTCTCTCTGTATATTTTGGAAAACCTTTTCTTTAATCTTGTGTTTGAATGCGTTAATATTTGTTGTAGACAATTCCATATTGTTGGCCCTAGGTAAGACAGACATTTTTGGCCTGTGTTCCTTTTACGAAATGGGACTTTTAATTTAAACTTAGATCTTCGTGGTAATTCCTTAGACAGCTACACAGTGTTGCAAAAAATTGTTTTGAAGTTTGTCCAAATTCCCAGACATCATGAACCTTGAATCCAAGATCCAAACAACCTAAATAAAAAACACCCTTAATTACTAGAGGCATGGATAGCCTGAAAATGTCAAATTTACATTATTTCCATAATTGCCCCCAAATCTTACACTATTATTTGATAATAAAAGGCCAACTTGCATCATTACTGTGTTTAGTTAGTGTGCTACATTTCTACAGTGTACAAATGTCAGTTATGTCTCATAGTATTACTTACACAGACATAGCAAACATCATGTCTCTGGCACGCTGGATGGAAGAGGGTTTTATATGGAAAAGACGAAGAATTTATTGGCACACTGCATCCATTGATAAATGAATCAGAAACACAGCTTGATACGATGGATGTTTTCACCAAAAGGCACAGAAAGAATGCCAGTTGGAGCATCATGACGTCTGGAAAGGAAAAGAAAAGCCAGCTGAGATCTTGTAACATTTCTTATATGAATTTAATATGAATAAAATATTGTTTTCATCTATTGGATTCATTAAACAGCGGCTTTAATGCATACATATGATAATCTTTACAATGCTTCCACGACAAAGGTGTGGCTCTTCATCTGTTCTTTAATTTCTTTAATCGGTTAATCATAAGAAGGAATAGCTATAATTAAAGGTATATGGAGTAAGTATGACAGTTAAAAATTGCTCATTGAAAGTTTAAAGGCATTGGGTCCGCATAAATAGCACGCTCGTGACCAATATCAACTTCTTTTCAATCATAAAAAAAATTGGTGATTTAATCGCTATTGATATTAAACCAAAGAAATTCCCGAGGATAATGCAAGGATTAAGAAGCCTTTGGTCTCCACTGCTAATTACTTCAGCAGTATTGTGTCATGTGCGATAACAAAGGGCCGTCAGCAGTTTGTCAGCAAAATTCAGGATAGCGTTGACGCTCAGCTATTTATATGGACTCAATGCCTTTAATTAATGCTCGCATATGAGTGGTGCCACAGAAGTGAACGCGAATGCAGACAAGTACTGAGCATTTCTTATTTCCGCCGGAATTCATTGAAGATTTTGTTGTTTTTCATCTTGGAAAATGTCTGTGACTGTGTGGCTAGAAAGTGTCTGTGATGGCTGAAATTTTAGATTCATAGTGCTCTATCAGTTGTTTTGATTTTCAGTTTATCGATATCTGGCCAGTTATCCCTGTTAAAAATGTTATCGCTAAAGTCTACTCACAAACTAAATTCTTCCGAAACCCAAAATTTGTGAAGTTCTTCAATTTTCTCAGTACCGCAGGTGAACAAATACAACATACAAACGACTCTAAAATGAATCATGCACTGAGCCGAATAAAAACCATTGATAGCATGAAAATTTGTGAAGTCTTAGTTCTGAGGGCAAACATGGATTCTCCATACGTAAGTGCTAAGGTTAGTAATCTCCTTTTGCTGTCAGATGACTTGAAATTTAGAGAATCGAAGCATTTGGGAATAACTTGTTAACAGACTTCAGATAATGTGATTTCGATTCCTACCATTTTTCATTTGGCAAAATTAAATCTATGGATTTTCGAAAATCCTCAACGAAAATATATTGAAATTCACGTTTTTGTTCAATCAATATTTTGTTCATTAAACAATGATAATTATTGCACTGAAGCAAAAAGGATATCTTGCGTGGATGTTTGTCAAAATTGAAAATTGCTTTGTGTAAAGTACTATACTATAGTGCTTCTTTGACTCTGTAATCTCCTTTGAATTACCTCACCTCATATATAACTTTGTAAAAATATATGTTTGTTACTGCTTTGTATGGATCAATTCAAATATAAAATCTAATCTATGGTTTCTCTACAGTAATTTCTTCGTGGCATTGGGATGAGGGAGAAATATTACCGCTTGAGTCAGAGAGAAATGCATTGAAGGTTTTAAAACATCGTAATGCAAAATCTACAACACAGATTTGAAAAATGAAAGCTCCATATCACGAAGGAGGGCTCAACTTAATTTTGAGAATCTATTCATAAGTTAATATTTTTTTCATAAGTTGAAATGCATTATCTTAAATTTCTTAATCTCAATGAAGAATTCCTTGAAGAATCGGGTGTCCCAAAAAAGTATACGGCTTTCGTTGGCATCCAGAGATGTAACTTTAGCTTTAATCAATTGCTAACTACCTCAAAATGGTTCTCGATAGTTGATTTGAGCATAGATACATCATTTGTTGGCATTGGTGCCTTGAGAACAGAAATATTGAAATTGAAAGCTCAAATTTGCGTCAACCTCCAAAACGAGAGCTTTGGTCTTTTGGCCCAAACTAATTTTTGACGCACAGCGAATATATCAACGATTGCCTTGATAACATTTCAACAATGCTAGATTCTATTTTTTCTGTTTGCAAAAGGCACCCATTGGGCAGTTTGTAAATGTTTCTTGGATTTCAGTATTTAATTTCGATGTGCTTTAAGAATTTGCTCAGGAGAAAGGGCCAACGCTCTGGTTTGGAGGTGGACACAAATTCAAGCTTTCAAGATAAATATTTCTACCCTCAAAGCACCAATATAAAAAAGCAAAGTATTTACGTTCAAGTTAACTATTGAGGAACATTTTGAGAATGATTAGCCATTGATTAAAGCTAAATTTACATTGCTGGACCCAACCAAATCTGTCCCATACTTTTTTCGGAGACACCTGGTAGCTTCCATTGGCTTTTTCTAAAATTATAAGATATTGGCTCAATTATCATTGTTTCAATAATTGAAATACCGGGTGTCCCAAAAAAGTACTCCTTTTTGAAAAATCACCAAAAATTGCTTATCAAACCTTTGATGAAATTTTCGGTTTGAATTGCTTTGTCAAAGCCCCAAAAATATTCACAGATGATAAAATGTTTTCTTTTGATACAGCAAGGTAGGAAATGTACACGTTGAAAAACCTTATTTGAGCCACTTAATCTTGCCTAAGAGTCAAAATTTTCAGATTTTTTATCATCATTGAAGTCTCCGATGATAGTGTGCATTTATTTCTGTCATTTATGACCATACTAGAAGTTTTACACGCACAAAGAAATTGATCTGGCAATCATCAGTGGCTTTTTGCAGCACGATTCAAAACCAGGTAGCCGTAAAAAGAGCTAGATTTGCTCATTTTTATACCACTTACAAGATCAGCTGTGTCTTGAAAAATAATTTGGTTCTTGATCTACTTGACAAAAAGAGAAAATTGAAGATCGGACGTGTAATCAAACTTTGGTGATTTTTCAAGCAGGAATACTTTTGTGACACCCGGTAGTAAATTGATGTGTATATTAGCTCATGCATTGCTTTCTAATGATACAGAAACTCTTGATAATGCTTCTCTATCAATGCCTAGCATCAAAAAGGTTAAATCTGCACATGATTGTGAACAAGCCATTTTAATTTTTTGTGCATACCAAGAAATAGGACTTTCGGTTAAGTCCTAATTTTAGAGGAAATAAGGCACCTAAAATTACGAGAAAAGTCTTGACATTGATTTAAAACCTCAGGACCATGATGGAATTAATTTTGAAATATTGGTTTACCTAGATGATCTTGTAAAATTTTTCAAACTGTGGATATATTTTATTGACTCATCCTGTCTTTAACACAAAGATTCTCTAAAAAATCATTTACTTACCGGAGTATGATGAACTGCAGACTTGACTTCGTATACCTCGCAGTTGAATGTGATCCTGTGAATGGTTTCCAACAATTTATAGATTGCTAAAGCGACGCCTAGATAAACAAATAAATATCTGCCCAAATGAAAGAAATTTGAATCGATTTGGTATGATTGGCTAAAACGGGGACGGAATTATCGGCAACCTTGGCTAAAAACAAATTTGAAGTGGATGCATTTTACAGGTAAACAAATGAATCAGAAAATGGAAAACTTGTTTAGTTTTGTTTGAACAGATTCCCAGTTCATTAATTAATTCATCGATATATCAAAATTATTGACATCACGCATATCTAGCTGATTATATCTAAATCTAAACAATTATGAAATGCTTTGGGAATTTCTCCGCTGTTTCCATTAGATATCAGTTTCAAAAGTTATTTGATCTATTTGAGATTATAACAAGATCAATTGGATCATTTGGACCAAGAAAATAATTTCTTCTGAGAAGATCTTTGTTCAGTTCAGTGTCAAAATCTTATGATTGTCAATTGCCAGCAAATGCGTATGGTGAGAGATTTTACTGCGGAGGATACTTTTTAAGTTACCTTATTTTGTACAATGCTAACTGTCATCTTGATGCTTCATTTTTGAATAAGCTTAAATGATAAAAATTATTATTCAGTTTCTCTGAAAGTCAATTTTTTAGCCAAATTTATTCTTGCCTGTGAAGGAATTACTATGAACTGATCGCAGTCGAAAAACACTAGATAATGAACTGATCGCAATAAAAAGTTCGATGTGAACTGTTTGAAGATGCCTAATATTTCCACATTAAATTGATTGAATATGAAACAAAAACAGACTTTGAGAAAATTTGTAAACTACAGGGTGTCCCAAAAAACATGTGCGCTGTGGCTGCTGCTGAGCAGCCATAAATCCAATTTTGCCGTTCCTACGATTCTTAATAGAAGAGACTTAAACTTAGTTTGACACCGAGTTTGAATAAATCTGACAAGTAGCTGCTGATTTATGGAGCAAGAAAGTCAAAATCATTTGCTGCCTCAAAACCAGAGGATTCAATATTCTCCGTCATGTTAAAATAAAAGAAATCGATTGAATCCGGTTTTCAGATGTTCACAAGTGAAACAGATAGTCATGAATTGGATTTTGTGATAACCAAGAATATCGAACATAGCTAGAGTTACTAGAAATGGTGATGTGGAACACAAGTGCTGCAGGCCATGACATGCATCCATCGATCAGTTATTTTGCTTCTCAAAAGAGATTCAGTTATTGAGTCATTCTAAACCAAGAACATTGCGTTCAGCAGGCTTCCTGGTCAATATCCTTGAGTTATGTGGTCATCAATTACTCCCAAATGTATTTCCTCACATAACTGCAAAGTTTAAGTCCATTTGATGCTAAATTCAAGTTACAAGGTTAAGTACGGAAATAAAATCCCCTGGTTTTGAAACAACCACTGATTTTGACTTTCTTTTTCAAGATATCAGCAACCACTTATCCAATTTACTCAAACTTGGTGCCAAACTCTAAGATGAAATCTCGTCTATTCAAAATTTGAAAAATGGGTCAAGTTGGATTTATAGTTCCTCCACAGTAGTCATTCAAACAGCGTCAGCCTGGTTCCCTGTGCGTCAACTTGACCGCGTTCGCGTGAGGATACTGGGCGCCAGGGAAGCGGTTTGTTGACTTCCGTGGAGCCCAGTCCCCCTAGTCGAAAATGACGTCAGGGAACCAGACTGAAACAGCATGCTTGTTTTTGGGACACCCTGTATTTTTGGTTACTTTCTAGAGTAGTGTCCCCCATTATGTCCATTTCATTTCTTTTCATTTCATTAAAGGAGGGTTGCCCTTCAGCAAAGGCTGATTTTCAAAGGGCCCTCAACTAAAAAAGTTTTAATTACAATATACAATAAATTTTACCTACACTATAAAAACCATAAAGCTAAAAACCTATTTACAATAATTATACGATATTTACATTGAAAGAAAAGTTAAACCTTAATAGAACTTTTAAAACTTCTAAGGGAGGATGTCTTCTTTGAATCAGCTGGAAGGCTATTCCACAGCTTTAGCTCCTGGGAAAGAAAAACATTTCTTCCCACTTGCAGATTTTTTCTTTGGTAACCTCAAGTCAGTCTCTGTATTGCGCAGATTACGGGAGGAGCATTGTGAGTTTTTGGTGAAGAGGTTACACAGGTATTGTGGAGCCAACTCATTCAGAGATTTGAAGACAATAATCTTAGACTCATTGCCAATGAGTTCTTCAATGGTCTTCCAACCCAACCCCTCGATAAGAGGTCTGCTTGGGGTATCAAAGCTGCTATTCGTTATGATTCTAGCAGCACGATTTTGAAGCTTTTGTAATTGGTTAATTTCTGTAGAACCAGCACAACCCCAAACAGAACAGCAGTATCGAAGGTGGGGCTCAACAATGCCTGTGTAGAGAGTCTTCAGACTTTCTTTAGATATGAAAATCTTTGCATGTTTCAGAAAGCCAAGAGCCCTGGATACCTTGGTAGAAACTGCCTTGATTCGTTCTTTCCAGTCTAGGGAGCTGTCAATTTGTACTCCAAGGTATTTTGTTGTTTGAACTACATCCAGCTTGTTATCACGAATGTTCAATTCCAAGACCTCATTTTGATCTATAAGAATTTTATGTTTCTGCTTGGTAGAAATGAGCATGGAATGAGTTTTTGCAACATTCACGGAAAGTTTTGCTGCCTTGTAGCCAAGTAATCAGTTGCTTAAGATCACCGTTAATAGCCTCGTCCAACTGAGTAATATCACTGGATTGAAGGTACAGACTAGTATCATCAGCATACATGGACACAGTGGAAGCTTGAACAGCTTGTGAGAGATCATTAATATAAATGAGGAAGAGAAGGGGACCTAGGCATGAGCCTTGTGGAACACCAAGTTCTATATCAACAATGTTGGAATCAACACCGTTAACCCTACAAAATTGCTTCCGGTTGGATAGGTATGACCGAAACCAAGAGAGTTCTCGCTGTTGAATGCCATAAAGTCCAAGCTTTTTGCAGAGAATACTTTTTCCAGGTCAATAAACACTAATCCCACAAGCTTTCCCAAGATCCAACCCGTTGTACCAGTCATCGGACATTTTAAGCAAACAGGTTAGTATGGAACGTTGGTGTAAAAACCAGATTGGCCAGAAGGAAAATGACCATTTTCTTCCATAAAGTGATATAGAGGAGCATCGCCCTAAATGGTCAGCTAACGTTTTTCATCATATCTGACCGCACTGCAAAAACTTCGTTTCAAAAAGAAATTCGGGCCTGGATTTTGCAGGAGAGCGTGTTAAAATTATTCACTGATACCATTTCTGAGATTCTGTCTTGTTGTTTTCGTTTTGTACCACCTATCCTTGTCCTGAAGGATGTTTTTAAAACACTTACCTGAAATGGATAAAGGTGAGAGTATTTTATGTCCTTGTTGTTTTCCAAGCCCAATATTTGTTTTCTTCGCGTTGCCTCAGGATTTTGTATAAAGTACTGCCTTGTTGGTTTCATTTGTGTAAAGTTTCATTCACGAACTAACTTTCCCTGTAGTCAATTTCATCATTTTATCTATCAATATTTTGAAATGTAACCATATCAATTTATGCTTCTTGCAAACCCCTCCTCCACTTGCTTCATTTTCAAAAATATCCCGTAGACCTCCTTATTCCTCCCCCCGGCACTCACAGTATAATTATCCTGCTTCGGTTTGCTGCGGCGAGATAAGTTCAACCAGGTAACTACGAAGGCGTCGTTATGAATTTAGGGTACGTCCAAATTAGACGCCATGCCAAAGATTAAGCCGTTCAGACCGGCTTGCGTTTGAACTGAAAATTTACCAAGACAAACAAGAAGCTAGTCGTTACATTTAAGTTTAGCTTTCAGAAAGAGTTAATTAACATTTTTATCGTGATTTGCCCAGTCCTAGAGCGTTTCCTTATTTTCAAATCAATTTTGTGGCGAAACCTGACCATTTAGGGCGAAGCCTCTCTAGTTGTTCAAAGACCAGTTTTTCAAAGAGCCTTGAGATGACAGTTAAGACTGATATTGGACGATAGTTAGACTTTTCAGTCCTGTCTCCATCTTTGAACATAGGAGTTACTCTAGAGCCCCATCGCCCTGTTCCGATCACTGAAAAGAAACCTTGAGTTACTTGGCCTAAGTAAATTTTATCGGAAAAGTTAATGGTAGATTGATTTGATTTGATTTGATTTGATTTTAACTTCTTTAGGCACGTCATCATCATCATCATCATCAATAATTTATTTAATGTAGGCTAAGTAAAATAAAAAGAATAGCTAAATTACAGCTAATTTAGGCCTACTTTACAAAAATTTACAAAATTTACAAATTAATTCCTAAAGCTAATCAATAAAAACATTTAGTGGATTATATACAAGATAAAAGCATGCCTTCCCTACGAGGTACGGAGCGACGCCCACCTCCAAGAGAGACGGCGGACACACCGCGCGAGGGAACCCCCACACGCATATCCTAAGCTGCGGTCGCCGCTAGGGAGCAATTCCCCAGTTCAACCGCAGCCCAGTGCCTGCATCGTGAAGGGGACCTCACATCCCGCACAGCACATCCCCCATCCCACCGGGAAGCAGTGCACCGCCCCCATCCTCGCGAGAAGGCCCAAGAAATGTTTATCATGTTAGAAACCCAACTCTTGGAATGTATGTTTTGCAGAGCCTACAGTTGCATTTTTCGCCATTCCAACATCTAATTCGTTTTTTGAAAATAGGAAGGGTGCTTGATCGTTTTATTTCGTGCGGTAAAAACTGCCAAAGTTTATTTCCAAGGTAGGCTATGGTCTCAACTAGGTTCCAAGGTAGGCTATGGGAACGGTAGCCACGTCAGTCAAAGGACTGATTTACAGTGGGCCGTGCAAATACATACAATAACTAAATTAAAAGAAAAGCATACAAAATTAAATAATCTTATTTACAAAACAATCTAATAAGCAAATTAAAAGTAATGCACGAAAGAGAGAATCAGCATTCGCTGTTGGTATTGCTGATTCTTTTTTTGAATGTATCATAAGTTTTTGATGATTTGATTTCAATGGAAAGATCGTTCCACAATTTAGCACCCTTATACGAGAAGCTCTTTTGTCCGAAGGCCGATTTGCAATGAGGAACGGCCAAATCTGTTTTGGTATTGCGCAGTTCTCTCTTGCATGAATCGGATAGCCTGACGAACATTTCTGTTAGGTAAGTGGGAGCTAGGTCATTTACCGACTTGTACACCATTTTTAAAGTTTCTGAATTGATAAGCTCGTTGATGGTGGGCCAACCAAGTTTTCTAATGATGGGTAGAGCTGAAGCATCATAAGCACTGTTTGTGACTATTCTTGCCGCCCTATTTTGGAGTTTTTGCAACCTATTTGGTAATGAATTATTCCTTATTTCATAGTTTAAAATATAGAAACCAGTTATTGTACATTTAGCGACTGTCTTCTGTAAAATCGTTGTCGGAAAACACAGCGATAAAATCGCGATAACTTCATTCCATTGCCCTGTTCCGATCACGCAAGCTCGCGCATGAATTTCGGACGGTACCACCGCAGAGGGCTCAAGAAAGCGCAGTTTTCAATTGAAATGGATGCCATACACATAACAAAAGATATTTATCTCATTTTATTGTTTGATAAGTAACATCTTGCCTCTTTATTCTTTTAATGACACCATAAGCAATTTACAATTGAAATATACAGTCTATTACAAGATAACTGGCAACACTATAGCATAGCCCCCTTCCCATACTTCAATGCCCCCTGGCATTTATTCAAACCCTACCCCACGCGCATCCAAAGTCAACGAGACCCCCTGGTGAGGTTTCTTTGTTTATTTCACCTTCCACCCCGTCTCTTCATTTAGAGAGAATCCCAGAATTCGAGAGAAGTGATCGGAAGAGGGCGATCTGTAGCCTATCTGACTGCAGTTAGAACTTTACCTCCGGCTGGGAAGCAGAAGATATTATCATGAGCGATAGGACACCAAGTGTGTGCCTCCTTAACCTTATTTTGGTAGCGAGCCACCTTAATCAATTGTTTTTAGTGTTTTTGCCTATTTTTACTTAGTAGTGAGCCACCTTATCGCGGTTTCGCCATTTTGAAATATTTGGTAGTGAGCCACCTTAAGTGCAGATCCACCTTAACCGTAGGTGGCTCACTGCCAAATATTTCAAAATGGCGAAACCGCGATAAGGTGGCTCACTACTAAGTAAAAATAGGCAAAAACACTAAAAACAATTGATTAAGGTGGCTCGCTACCAAAATAAGGTTAAGGAGGCACACACTTGGTGTCCTATCGCTCATGATATTATGATCGAAATCTTTTTGTAAATCTTCGCTTAGAGAGTTGGAGTAAAGTTTGAAATGTTTATTTGCTACAAAAGCGAATAATAAGAGCCATAGCATTTGAGCATTTCACCTCACCTTCTGCTCCCATCTTTCTTGATCTGAAAATCTTACGGCTTTCTGACCTTTTCCAATTCAAGCTACTTTGTTTTATGTATGAATGTATTAATAGAACTTCCCCTTCTCATTTCCATAATTTCTTCACGCCAGTGGCATCTGTTCATCAATATGGTACTAGACAGTCATCAAAGAATGACATTTTCTTAACGAAGAAAAATACATTGCTTTATGGTCTTCGATCAGTGCAGTATTGTGGTGCTAAAACATGGTACAGCATTCCAGTAAACATCAAGGAATCAACCTCTATCCACAGCTTTCGAAAAAATCTCAAAACTTTCTTCTTCACCAATAATTATCGAAACTAATCATGGTAGAGTGCTCCTGGGGGCTGGATGGGCGTTTTCCGTCTGTCCAGTCCCTGGAAGTACTTTAAACCCACATTGATATGAAGTGGCTTCATTCCTCGCAAGTTTATCATCAGTCCTTAAACATTTAAACAAATTTTGAATATTTTCTAAGACAGGGGGTGCTCTCTCCTCGATTAGTTTATCTATTGAGAGGGCCCCTCCTTAAGAAATTCCCTGCACACAAATTTATTTTCTTTTTTTCTACATCATTGTTATTGTTATCATTTATATTTTTTACACTTAGTTAATTTATGTTGAAATTGTTTGTATGTAGTGGAATTTTAAAATGAGAAACTGAAACTGAAACTGAAATGTTTTGACTGCGGTTCTAGTAAACAGTAGCAGAGAAACAAGAGAAAATATAGTTGCTGCAAGGAAACACGAAGTGAAAAATGGCGACTACTTGCGATTCCATCGCAGGTAGGCCTCGTTCATCTTCCCATATCGTTCATCTTCCCATGTCTTTGAATGTAATCAAGACTCAGGCAATGGTAATCGGATCTAGACCAAATCTTAAAAAGATTGGTGAAAACACTGTGGATTCTCCTGCATTTGTTATCGATGATTCCCCTGTAGAACTCGTCGACAGTATTAAGTATCTTGGTGTCCAAGTTGACCAGTACCTCGTGTGGGACGAGCAAATTAAATCTGTTCAAGCCAAAGTCTCCCGCTCGTTAGGTTTTTTAAAATATGCAAAGAAATTTTTGCCAAAAACTGTACTTTGCAAATTATATAGAGGTATTGTAGAGCCACATTTTCGGTACTGCTGTTCTGTGTGGGGGAACTGTGCTGAGTTCCGACTGGTTAAGCTTCAGAAATTGCAGAATCGTGCCGCTAGAATTATTACAAATAGCAGCTACGATGCTCCTGCCGAAGCTTTGATTACAGAGTTAAAATGGCCAACTGTGAGGGATATGATCAGAAGTGAGACTGCAACAACTGTATATAAATCTGTTAATAGTCTCGCGCCTGATTATCTCTCGCATTTATTTGTTAGAAATTCTGATCGCAATATTATCAACCTTAGAAATGCCGAAACTGACTTGCTAGTGCCATTCATGAAAACTAGTAATGGACAGAAAGCGTTCGCATTTCGTGGAGCAAAAATCTGGAATGATCTCAGCCGCGAGGCCAAGCAAGCTCCCTCTTTATCTTCTTTTAAGAACAAGATAAAGGGTCAGTTGTAAATTTATTGTAAATAGTTGTAGATAAATTATTTATGATTGTAATTAGTTTCCTTTTCCCATTATTAATTTTAGTAAATTTTCTAATTTGTAAAGATTTTAGCACGCCCCCCTGAAAATCAGTCATACTGACTGACTGGGCTACCGTGCATAAATAATTTTAAAATGAAAAAATGAAAAAAAAAAATCGCTGGATTCACACGCCAGAAAAAAGTAAACCACGTCTCAACTTGAAGCTCATGACGTCAGCAAAGTATTTTTTCGCGCGCTCTTTTAATTATAGGACCCATTCCTCTCGTAAACAAACATCCCGAGATTATACACCAAAGCGCTCACAGGAGCCAGTGATCAGAACAGGGCGATGGGGCCCTAGCTATTTTCCATGAGTCTGGAAACTGGCTAGTTTCAATGGATGTGTTAAACAAGACAGCCAGGGAGCTGCCCATGTCGTCGCGAACTTCTGAGTTACATCCTAAAAGAGCAATTAATGAAAAAACCAAGTAGCCAGGTTATATCACCAACTAATGGAGAAAGAGATCACAGAGTATTGACTTTTCACGTAAAATCTTTATACTGAATTCAGAAGATTTTAAAGAAGGGGGTAAAAACGTCGTTTTCTTCGAGCGTCGCCCATTATGGCCGCAGGACAAACAAGTAGCACTACTCTCCCGTAAAAATTTGTAATAAGAAAAACAATATTAATTACTATTATTTGTTGATCATTGGGAACTTTAAACACAAAAATATCAATAAGAATTAACGTACACTTCCAGTTTTTGCAATTGAAATACATGCTACGAATTGTTCTTAATCCTGCGTTATCTCTTGTGCATGGACGGATGAGTTTTTGGCAAGTTTCTAAAATGCAAATAGACATAATTTAATGCTGTTTTTTTGGGTTTCAATGATTTTTAAAGTCAGTAGGTAAGATTTTAACCCAAATTGGTATTCTTTAAAATAAATTTTACATTTTGATATTTTGAAGCGATTTGAAACTTCTCTGGTAAACTAATGGGCATAATGAGCGACAAAAATAGCAATTAGCAGCACTCAGACTTCATGGCCTTAAATCTAAATCAGAAATCACTTTGCTTTGGTTTCATAGGGCTTTACGGTTAAGGTGGATCTGCACTTAAGGTGGCTCACTACCAAAAATTTCAAAATGGCGAAACCGCGATAAGGTGGCTCACTACCAAGTAAAAATAGGCAAAAACACTAAAAACAACTGATTAAGGTGGCTCGCTACCAAAATAACGTTAAGGTGGCACACACTTGTTGTCCTATCGCTCATGGTTTCATTGTAAATTTCCTCTCAAACCCTCTCAAGAGAGAGGACTTCTGTAAAATCAAAGCACATTACAAAAAAATTTAAAACCGCAAGGTGTTGAGCGAACGAAAAAGAGCGAAGGAATGTAAATAGAATCATGAAATTTGCAAGTACTTGAAAGAGTGTATTAGAAATATGCACAAACCATCTCTTCGGGTTTCAATGCAAATGAACTGAAACTTCAGTGAAGGTCAAATCATGATAAAACAGATGTCAGCGAAGATTTTCCTCGCAATTGCAATTTTATTACTAGTAGTGTCAGTCGCCAGTCCCCTGAAATTAAATGTTTGATGCTAGTCAGCCATAATGGGCGACCGGCCATAATGGGCGACGCTACTCTAGTACAGTACCTACTATTTCCTCCATTCATGATTTATAAGAGTTGAATGCTTCGATCTTCCAAACAGGGGCGTAACTACGGGGGGTCCTGGGGGTCCAGACCCCTGCCCTTTTCTCAAAAGGGCAAATAGTGCCCTTTTTAGGGAGAAAATTATGTTAATTTGACGTATCATTGACCGCTATTTGTACGGGTTCTTGTGATGAAGTGTCAATATTTGTTAAATGCTTTCTTGAATTACCAAGATCTTGAACAAAGTTATAAAATTCGCTATGCTTGAATTGGACTTATTTTTCCGAAATCATCAGCGATTTTCTGAATGCTGAGGCTCAAAAACTTGCAACTACGGCTGAAAATGTAAAGAGATGTCTTACATACCCTGGGTATCAGACTCTCTAACCTGGTACCCAGGGTATCCCGTTTGAAGAATCACCAAAATTTGATTATATGGCCGATCTTCAGTTTCCTTTTTTGTCAAATAGATCAAGGAGCAAATTATTTTGCAAGATATAGCTGATCTTGTAATTTGTTTAAAAATTAGCAACGTGGGCTCTTTTTGGGCTACCTTGTTTTGAATCATACTGCAAGAAAGCACTGATGATTGCCAGATCAATTTCTTTGTGCACGAAAAGCTTCTAGTTTGGTCATAAATGACAGAACTAAATGCGCACTATCATTGGAGACTTCAAGGATGATAAAAAATCTGAATATTTTGACTCTTAGGCAAGAATGAGTATTTAACTTAAACATTATTGCTCAAAATAAGGTTTGTAAAAGTGTAATTTTTCTACCTTGCTGTATCAAAAGCAAGCATTTTATCATCTATGAATATTTTTGGGTCTTTGGCAAAGCAACTCAAAAAGGAAATTTGATCAAAGGTTTGATAATTAATTGTTGGTGATTTTTGAAACAGGAGTACTTTTTTGGGACACCCAGTGCAAAAATAGAGGACTGATCTTACTTGGATGTGGATTTTGATTTTTAATTCGAAATACACCTGCCTTAATTATCAAGTTTTCCTGGCCACGTTGCTCCTGTTCTTCTTTCATTTGTATGTAATCATCTTGATTATTGATTCTTGTTGATTTATTCTTGTAAGCTCCCCTTTCTATAAGTTCAATTTGCTTGGTCATGAGAGTTAATTGATTTTGCAAAATTTTCCATCACTTAAAGGGGCTCCGTCGCCAAATTGTAAACAAATCTGTAAGCAACATTGTTTTCGGCACATGTCTGTTGTTGTCTGCAGTAAGATCCCCTTTCTATAACTTCAATTTGCTTGGTCATGAGAGTTAATTGATTTTGCAAAATTTTCCATCACTTAAAGGGGCTCCGTCGCCAAATTGTAAACAAATCTGTAAGCAACATTGTTTTCGGCACATGTCTGTTGTTGTCTGCAGTAAGATCCCCTTTCTATAACTTCAATTTGCTTGGTCATGAGAGTTTATTGATTTTGCAAAATCGTCCATCACTTAAAGGGGCTCAGTCGCCAAATTGTAAACAAATCTGTAAGCAACATTGTTTTCGGCACATGTCTGTTGTTATCTGCAGTAAGATCCCCTTTCTATAACTTCAATTTGCTTGGTCATGAGAGTTAATTGATTTTGCAAAATTTTCCATCACTTAAAGGGGCTCCGTCGCCAAATTGTAAACAAATCTGTAAGCAACATTGTTTTCGGTGCATGTATGTTGTTATCTGCAGTTTGTTTGGTGGCTTCACGCAAGCAATGAAAAGATAGCCGTTAAAAGTCCATTGATATTCCAGCAATCGTAAGAGATATGAAAGTGAGGTTTGTTCTTCCGTGTAATTCAAAGATTAGTCTTCAGAATAATCCTTTCATTTTGAAAAAAGACTGAACGTTTGTGTGATATTGTTGCCCCTATCAGGCCTAGGGTATTTTGTATCCTAGGAAGACAAGGGGGGCTAATTCGGCCCCCCCTCCTTAATTTCTGTTCTACACAACCTAGAGCCTCGAAACTTAACAGTTGTATAGTATATCATGTGCTGAACCAAAATATGAAATCTATTTTTAGAAGTATCACGTGACCTCTTGATGACGTCATCAAACTTTTGTAGGTAGCTGAAGAAATCGGACATTTCATTGCTTAAATTTTCTAGAATCGTTTAGAATCACGATTTTTAGCCTGAAATAGATAAAGACACATGTTTTGAGTACAGATGGATCATTCATGTTTTGATATTAACATTTTCGGATAAATATAACTGATTTCCAAAGTTTATGCCAATAGGCATTTATCACATTCGAATAACGATTCACTGTGTAGCGTTGTTTAACCATATCAAGCCTAGGGTATTTGATGCTCTAGGAAGACCAGGGAGGTTTTATTTCCGTTGTGAACGATGTAGAGCCTTGAAACTTGGTATTTGCATAGTACAACATGAGCTGAACCCACAAATGAAATTTTTAAAGTCAATAGGGTTCAGTACTAAAAGTTTTAAATCGTTGATTGTGAGAAAACGAAAGGCAATAAGGACATGGATCCAATTTTAGTGTATTCTATGGTCGAATAGCTTTTGCTTTGCAAAGAAAAATTTGTAAAAAGTGATGACGTCATCACACAAGAATTTGAAGAATGTGCGCATGCGTACAGCCAATATACGCATAATCCTACGTTTAAAATACAAAAAAAATTATGCAGTTGGATAGAGAATCAAAAGTAGCATATATTCCTCCAATTTCATTGTTTTCCTGCATTTCCTGTAGACTTTATTAGCATTTATTGAAATTTTGCACAGATATCTCTCAGAAATTGATCGCATTTACCCCCTGGAATAAATTCAATTTTTCTAAAAAGTTCATTTTTGATTATAAGAAGGATAAAAACTAAAAGTCAGAAAGTTTCAGCGTTGTAAATGCACTACATAAAAATCCACAGAAGAAAAGCCGCTAAGGGGGGCTGATTCAGCCCCCCTAGGCGTGATAGGGTTAAGGGGGTCTTCTCCTCGGTGATGTACTTTTTTATCGTAAAATATTTTGTTCATCGTAAAATATTTTGTTCCTTCGTTGGGTTTTAAAATGCATACAGCATTTGTTCTGTGTATAGCTACCTAGCAACTCCATAGCAACATGATTTATGCATCATTATCAATCTAAAGCATGATAAACATAATAAAACCGCTTTGCTTTATAATCAAGATCGGCTTTGCTTTATAATCAAGATCGTTTGAAAAATATTCATTATCATTTTCCCTCTGCGATGGCGCCCCAGTTATTATGTGATTGGCATAAAATGAAACAACCTTGTCAATCAAATGAAACCTTCGAGAGTTCTGGCCTAAAAGTGGTTGAAAAACCACTTTTTCGTTCACGTGACCAAAAAGTCGCCTAACGGCGACGATGGATTGGAGGAGGATTGAAATTCAATTCACTTCAATCCATATTTTGAATGCAAATTTTTATTTTGACGGTTGGCCTAAAATAGCAGAGCAGTTGGTGTACACACGATTTGCATGATGGAAGGACATTACAATTGCTGGTGCAAGCCTTGTCGAGAAGCCAACTTAAAAAAATACTCCACATTCGACGTGAAAGGCTTGTTAAGAATGTTTCAGAAAGACCTGCGAGATGAGACCTCAGATGCACTCGATTGGACGTTTACAATGGTCATGAGGCGAATTGTGGCAGCCAAGGCATTTAAGGTTGTGGCTGAACGAGTCACACGCTACAAGCAAGTGAAACGCCAGTTGCAAGAACTTGGCTATGAACAAGACAGGATTAAGACCTTAGCCAGAAGAATAAACAATTCTTGTTGGGTTTTCAAAAACGGCTAGTTTGCACTTTAGCGGACACACTTTTAACATTTCTCCGTGTGTGAATTTTGTACCGATTTTGGATGGAAAAAGTATCAGTACTAAGACTAAAGTACACCTATTGAACCAGCGGGGGCTTGGGGGCGGCAGCACCCAAAAATTTGCAGCGAAACAAATTCATTGATTGCCGGTTCCTGCTGCAGTTTTAGGCCATATTTAAGTCATGTTGACGTTCTCCAGTAGTTGCGAATTAGTCGAATTACGTTCGAATCATGCATTATCCAATCAGGTGATAGGATTTACATCACTATTGTTTAGAAAGCCAATCAGCAGTTAGTTCTAACGATACAATTCAATTCAACCTCTGTTTTCCTTGGAAACTGTGTCCGCCAAAGTGCATTTGTCCCTCAAAAACTTCCACAAGATTGTTTCCAACCTTGAACTTTGTTCACTGTTGGATATTCGCCGCCTTTCTCTGAAAGAGCTCTACCTGGCCAAGAACATGCACTGGCGTTTGGCAAGGCAAGAACTGAGGCCCCCTAAGGGATCTCGGGCTCCGAGTCTCCAGGGCATATTTATATGGGCTCCGGGCACCCAAAGGCAAAATTGCCGTGCTCCAGGGCTCCATTGCATACTTTTCAGGGCTCCAGGGCTCCACTTCTTAAAATTAATGATTTTGTCAGTTTTAGCAAGCCGAGCAGTGCCAGACTGCACTCGTTGTTTCTTGAGCGAGAAAGTGCAGTTTGTGCAGTTTGTGGTTTAAACTGGATATGCGCAACTAAAGCTGATAACAACACGAGTCCCCTAGAAAATATCAGATGTCTCAAAATGTATACAAATTTGGTTGACTCCAGTGATGTGAATCTAACTTTAACCAATGGCTAATCACTCTCAAAATGTTTCTCGATAGTTACCTTGAACATAGATACCTCGTTTGTTGGTATTGGTGCTTCTTGAAAGCTCAAATTTGGGTGCACTTACAAACCAAAGCTTTGGCCTTTTGGCCTAAGCAAATTCCTGAAGCACATCAAAATTAAGAACTGAAATTAATGAAAAATTAAGAGACTTCCCAATGGGTGACTAGGGGGGGGGGGGGGTGACTTCTGGAAAACAGAATAACACAAGATCCAACATTGTTCAAATTTCATAAAGGCTATCGTTGATTTATACGCTGCGCCTTTAGAAATTGCCTAGGCCAAAAGGCTAAAGCTCTGGTTTGGAGGAAGAGGCAAATTTGAGCTTTCAAGATTAACTTGTCTGCTCTCAAAGTACCAATATCAACAAATCTATATTCAAGTTAACTATCTAGAAACATCTTTAGAGTGATTATACATTGATGAGGGGTACTTCGGGGGGGTCCCAATACCGCAATACCGCACGAAAAAGACACCAAATACCGCAATACCGCACTAAAAAATAGCAAAATACCGCATACGCTAGTAAACTAAAAACAAAGCTATTAATACAGTACACCGGTCTGTAGCAGTTTGATTCCCACCTAAATCCACCTTCCTCCGTCAAAATTTGTAGTCTGATCTATTAGATCGTAGTTAGATGTTTTACAGACAAAATAGTGATGTGAGAAAGATGGGGAAAAATTTCATCTATGTGCTTTTAGTAAAACTGCATTGACGGCAGAAATTATGAATATATAGAACAGATCTTATATCATAGTCGTATCATTGATCTAAACTGTTTACCCTTTAGTGGTACTGTTAACATCCGGGTCAAAGGTGCAAATGTATTCGAAAGCAACATGGTTCGAAAGGAAACTTTTCAAAACAAAACTTAATAATAATGATAATAATAATAACTAATATTTTGACAGGTTGACTTGTTCAGCATAAAACTATCTGGTATCATTGCAGGACCTGTAATCCTACCTATTGACAATCGTTGTAGTTGAAATTAAGGCAAAAAAGTAGAATAAAATGAAAATAGTTTAATGTACAATTAAAGGATAAGAATTTATTGGAGTCAAATACATTTTTCTTGGACATCTACAAAGACTTCCATGGTTTTAGTTTCTATTTATATAGCAAGATGGATATTTCGTCGGTTGAAAATGCGGGCTCCCTGGTAGACAAACGATTTTTTTTTCAAGTTTCAGTGCGCATTTTCGGTAAAACAACACAAGAGTGTTAATGTCATGCTGAGATCTTTTGAAGTAACCATTCAGGTCTTTGTTGTCCCATGACGTTATCTTTGCTCTTGGGTTGAAAATTCTGGCTGCTCTATTTTGTATACACTGTAGCTTGTTTACTGTTCCTTGGGGTAGGGAAAGCTGTAGTGGGTAGCAGTACAACAGCAGTGGCCGTATCGTATCATTGTTATGTATATCGATTCTGCTACATGACGTCTGACTTTTTCGCGAATACGAGATAAAAGCTTTACTCTGGCGGATGCTTTTTTTGTACACATTTTCAAAATGTTGATGTAGGTTCAGATGGTTATCCAAATCTGCACCAATGTACTTGTATGATTTTGTCTCATGAATAGTTTGATTGTAGATTTTGATGTCCACCTTTGGCTATTTGGACAACTTTTGATGTGATCCATATAGCAAAATTCAGTTTTACCTTTTTTCAAGTTAATGAACAAGTTATTTTCATTAAACCAGTCTGCAACCGTTTGCAGTGCACTGTTAAGTGTATGTTCTATTTCATTTAAGTTCTTTCGTGCACAATATTAAACACTATCGTCGGCATAAAATATAATGCCAGCATCAGTGAGCAGAATATGGAATGATGTCGTTGATTATCAGCCTAAAAAGAAGGGGCCCCAGGATGGATCCTTGTGAGACACCACATGTAACATTTTCTTCGCATGAGCTTGTGCTATCAAAAATTACTTTTTGTTTTCTATTAGAGACATAATCACCTATCCATTGTAATTCCACATCACCTGGTAATTTTTCCCGCAAGGTTACATGACATGCTGTGTCGAAGGCTTGACGGAGGTCAATATAGACAGCACCAATACATAGCCCTTTGTCAATTTTCTGTGTAACCTTTTCTGACAGTTAGGTAACTGCATGTTGCGTAGATCTCCCTTGTCTAAACCCAAACTGATGTGGGCACAATAGGCCATTCGACTCAAGGTACTGGGACAGTTGATTATAAATGATCTTCTCCATAACTTTTGATAGAGGAGGAATTACCGTGATAGGCGTATAGTTGTCCAACATTGTCAGATTGCCTGATTTGTAAGCAGAGGTGAGTTTTCCACATTTAACGTTTAACTCGTGCAAATATTTGATTCTTTTTCTTCAGATAAAAATGTTGCGTGACCTCCTCCGCTAGTACCTTTTTTAAGGTTGAGCAGGTAAAGCAGGCACAGAGAGAAAGAGATAGATCAGGGAATTCCCTCTCCTTCGTTGTTCTTTCCTCTATATCAATTCGTCTCCAATATGCTTCGTTCCTGAACAGGAAAATGGTATTACAGGAAATTTGGATGTTAATTTTCGTACAATACCGCATACCGCGCTGTGAAAGTTCGATACCGCAATACCGCAAGTTTTTTCCGTCATTACCGCAATACCGCACAAAATTTACCCCCGATACCGCAATACCGCAAACCCCGAAGTACCCCTCATTGATTGAAGCTAAATTCACGGCGCTGGGTCCAATCAAATCCGTATACATTTCTTGGGACATCCGGTACTTTGGATTATCTTGGTATTGTGCTGAGAGCTTTTGGGGTTAATGCATCTTGTGAAAAACGGGAAGACCACTCTATCGATGAAGGCATCTTTCACCTGCTGGAACCACTAAGTTCCTTCATACAACCATGGGCAATAATGCACCGTTGATGTGGCCTATATTATGATCAAAATTGTATTTTTACTCACTGTGTTGTTTCTCTTCTACAAGATTGCAAGTAAAGCGTTTGATAATGTTGCTACTCATTCGTTCTTCTCTCGTCACAACAAGGAATCAAATGCTGCCAAGATTCAAATACAGTTGAAACGGTTGGAGCTCGTACGCAGTGATACGTCTCATTTCAAAATTTCAAACTTCCTTAGGGAAGTTTGAAATTATTATCATTATTATTATTATTATTAACAATTTCTTTTACGTTGGCAAGAGAGAAAAAATATATATATACCGGGTGTCCCAAAAAAAAGTTCCGACGTTTGATTGAGCACAGAGAAAAATCTTTTTCATCTGGCAATTTCTTTTCATTCTAGCTACGTGCTAGATATTTCAACTTACAGTTTGGCATATCGTAAGAAGAAATTAGTAATCTGAAAATGGAGTTATGAGCTCTAACATTTCACTTTCACGTTCAAGGCAAAACCAGAGAGATTATTACGCCTTCCTGCTTCGTGATGGTGGGGACTCCCTCGACGAGCAACACAAAAATTGAGTTGACAATTCGTTCATTACCTTGACGTCCCGAGCGGGCAGAAATTTTATTCACAAGAGAAACTGTTGCTTTGTAATTGAACGGAATTTAGATTTAAATCATTTTTGATTGTGTGAATTAGCCTAAGGTGTGAAGAATAGAAACAAATTGGTCTCTGGAAAACTGTTTGCTGCTGCTATTGTTGCCTTGTGCCAACTGGGAATTTCAAAAGGGAATTTTTACTGTTTCACGGTTTCACAACACGGAGTAATTGCTTTTTCGACCTACCATATTATGCAATAATGCATTTGTGTGTGTTCGCCCAGTCCGAATTGAGTGGCAAGGTATGAATGTAGTATTTCAATTTTCAGACCTTTACTTCAAATATGCTCAATGAGCGGAACTCTTGCACGTCGTAAAGGCAATGAAACAAAATGTCAACCCAATTTTTGTGTTGCTCATCCGGAGATTCCCCCTCCAGCACGATGATGCAGAAAGGCGTACTAATCTCTCTGGTTTTGCCTTCAACATGAAGATGCGATGTTAGAACTAATAACTCCATCTTCAGAACACTGATTTCTTCCTACAATATGCCAAACTGTAAGTTGAAATGTCCAGCATGTACCTAGAATGAATAGAAATTGCCAGATAACGAACTCTTTTGTCTGCGTTCAATCAAACGCCGGAACTTTTTCTGGGACACCCGGTATAGTTAATAAGCTAATAGCGCCAACAAATAAGTTAAAACTTAATTTACAATTTTCTACTTTAAAACATACAAAAACCCTAAATCTTTAATGAAAACTTTGCACAATCTGCAGATGCAAGTATTTCCATGCCATAATTTCATTTTTCGCTTGAATTCAAATAATGTGTTGGAATCTTTAATTTCCTTTGGCAACGAGGACTACAAAAGGTGACCTCTGTACTGAATATTTTCTATTCCGTATGTTGTTGTCTTTATATTCGGCAACTGCAAATGATTCTCACTTCTCAAACTGTAGTGAATATTTCTCTCAGTAAAAATGTTTTTCATAAATGTTGGATTTAGATTGTTTTTTGTTTTGAATATTTCAAGCATTAGCAATTGCAGATTGTGTTGATGAATGGAAACATATTTTTTCTTCAACTTTTCTAGCTTTGATATACTATCTCTGCATACCAATCGCAGTGCTCTTTCGTGAATGCGATTTAATTTTGAATTAGTTGCCCTATCATTAAACATCCATACAAGTGGGCAATAATTGAATTGTGCCCTGATGAAGGACTTCATTAAAATTTCTGATTTGATAGGATCAATGTAATTAGACAAGCGAGCCAGTGCGTGAAGCTTTTGGTTGGCTTTTTTATATAAATCTTCAACATGTTTTTTGAAACTTAATTTCTTATCAAAAGTCACACCTAGCAGCTTTTCATAATCACTTTCCTTAATTCTTGAATTTCCAATTGTGACCGTTGTTTCGGTGCTTTTATCACCAAATATCATCAGGTGGCACTTATCATTATTTAGCTTCAAAAAATTGTCAGAAAATCATTTTACTATCACAGAGCTGTCTGCTTCTAATTGTCTAACAATAGTATCAAGATCCGCATGGCTTGCAAAGATTGTGGTATCATCAGCATAGTTACATATCTTTGTGTGATATGCAAAAAAGAAGATATCATTTATGAAGACGTTAAATAGCAAAGGCCCCAGGACCGACCCTTGCGGTACTCCAACTTTAATTTCTTTCCAGTCACTAAAATAGCTGTTGATCTTTACTCTCTGTTGTCTTTTTGATAAATAGCTTCTTATGAGTTGAAGGGCGTCCATATCAAGTCCATAGGCACTCAGTTTTGCTATTAAAAGCTCATGGTTTAATCAATCAAAAGCCTTTGAAAGATCCATGAACACTGCCCTTGCAAGTCCCTTGTTATCAATGCTGTTCTTACAATATTGCAAAAAGTTTAACAAAACATGCTGCGTGTTGTACCCTTGTCTAAACCCTCCTAATAGTGGTGAAAAAAAGCGTGCAGTAAATACGAAATGAGACGTATCGCTGCGTAGGAGCTCCAACCGTTGCAACTGTATTAGAATATTGGCGGCATTTGATTCCTTGTTGTGACGAGAGAAGAACTAAGGAGTAGCACAGCGGACGTTTGCAGTGGTCATGAGGCGAATTGTGGCAGCCAAGGCATTTAAGGTTGTGGCTGAACGAGTCACACGCTACAAGCAAGTGAAACGCTAGTTGCAAGAACTTGGCTATGAACAAGACAGGATTAAGACCTTAGCCAGAAGAATAAACAATTCTTGTTGGGTTTTCAAAACTTCAACAAAATTGTTTCCAACCTTGAACTTTGATTACTGTTGGATATTCGCTGCCTTTCTCTGAAAGAGCTCTACCTGGCCAAGAACATGCACTGGCGTTTGGCAAGGCAAGAACTGACCGAACTTGCAAGAGAGAGATTGAGAGGGCCTGGTGATATAGGAGTACATCGCTACAGAGACGATGACTTTTATAGTCTTCTAGAGTCAGTGAAGAGCAGTGCATGCTACCAATCCATTTGCCACAATGATCACGAAGTTAGCAAAGTCATCATAAGGCTGCATCGCCATTTGCTCAATGTTCGATGAGTGACCTTAGCGTCCTCCTTTAACTTTATTTTTCATAAAGAAATGAAAGATGTAAATCAAAATATATATAAATTCTTAATTTAGACTTAATTGGACCGATTAAACATGATTAAAAGATATACAAAGTATGTTTTTCACAGAGTGCAGTATGAAAAATTGATAATCATGGAAACAAGGCTAAAAATAGAATGTCCAAATTGTTGCAATTTTATTGCTCTATGATACAAAGTTCAACTTACGAAGTATCAGAGGCCTGCTGCATGTGTGGAAAACGGTGTAAACAAAAATGTGCTGGGGGGGGGGCGGAATCCGCCCCCCAGGTCGGATAGGGTTAACCCTTTCCTGCATGAATTTTTTTCATAAGGAGAAAAAAATATTTAGGTGATGAATTATGTATGTTTTAGGTCTTACATACATAATTGACAAAAAAAATTAAAATCTATTGTTGTGTTGACGTCATCACAATGTGTTGCTCCTGAGCAACATCATGCAGCAAAGGGTAAGGGTCTGGCACAATCACCCGGATGTTATTTTCCTATCTGTGGATTCCATGACTCCAAATTCCTATTCTATTCAACTTCCTTCAATAAATAGAGCATTTTGCACCTGGTATACCTTGTGGCAGAACAATATCAATAAATAATAAGATGAGTATATTATCAAATGAACTAAAAATGCTAAATTATGAATGCTAAATTACATAAAAACAATGTCTTTCGAGTGGTTTTGACAACTTTCGGTACCTTTCAAAGGAAAAAAGGTCTTTTGGCAGCTTTTTTATTGATTATGACTTTCTGTGTTCATCAACAAAAAAGTAAACAAAATCTCAAAATGCAGGAAATGCCACAAATATTGAAAAATATGTTCGTAAATAAAAACGAAGTTGCCATGAAGATTATAGTTAATTTCTTTAAGTTATTTCATCATTAAATATACAGAAAACATTATTTTCAAGCATGTTTTGGTTTACTTCCGGGTTCCCACGTGCCTGAAATCAGGGTCTCTTGCTGCATGTTGCTCTAGAGCAACGCCTACAAAATGAGCCCAAGAGCACACTGGATGTTTCAATCAGACAAAATAACACTATTTATAAGTAGAATAGTAAGGGAAAATTAATAAGAATCCGTGACCAAATCGCCGGGACTTTGGTTTGACACTTGTTTCGACATCAGAACACATAGAAGATTAAAATAAAGTTGGGGGTCCCTCTTGAAAATGCCAGGAACACCTCCACAGCGGCCCAAATAGCTAGGCTGCGGCTCATGTAACGCCAAATGCTCAATTTGAAGCTATTATAACAAAAAGGTGAGTAAATCATTGCATTAAGTATGTCGTAAATGAGAAGAAATCCATTTTGAACACCAGAGAGGGGATAAAACCGGTCTTAATGGCATTTAACAGAGCAAAAAAGGATATGCTCCTCCGTAGAGGCGCAAAAATTGAATTTTCTGCTTTTCTTGCCGCTAGAATGTTTCCAGTGCAGTCAGGGGGTCCAAGACAAGAGATTGTCTAAGCATTAAGATTGGTTCATGATGATGATTAATTGTTGGCGTTGCACTATTGGCTATTGGTAGGAAATTGGCCTGATTTTCCTTGCCTCCATCGTTGATTAATCATTCAATAATCATCAACTTCCTCATCTTTACCTTCATTAATATTTGCGCGTTCTCTTTCAATCTTATTATTGTAATTTCTCCTTCATCATTAATGGCATCATCAACAACCGACTCATTATGTTCTGGAGCCTAAATCTTAGCGATGTTGATAGAGCCAAGTGCATCAGGCAGCATTTTTACCTAAAGTACTAGATCTTTGAATCGAAAATGTAAGCTGAGACTGTTAGAAATCCGTAGTTAGCTAATCTTCCCATAGCCTTCTAGTTTGATGAATTCGTTCATTTGTATAGATACGAAGAATTCAGCTTCTTAGGTTATATTTCTTGTAGCCCTCCATCCTGACATCTTGCAGCAATGGACGATAAAAATTTCAAAGACAACATATTAATTGGGGCTGACATTTGAGATCGCACTAACATCATGTTTGGGCAGCGCAAAAAGCTGCACACACCGTCCGTGTCATACAAACAGACTTACGATGGGAACATAGCACGATGACCTGATAATTTTGGTCGATGACCTGAGCAAATCAGGACCTTCTAAAAGGCGTTTCATGGATTCGAAAAGAGTTTGATATTTCACCGTCAACAAAAATTTCCATCTGCAAAGAAGAAATAGTACATCTTTTTGCAAGAACTGATTGTAATTTCAATAGAATTGATGTTGTTGAACAGTGTTGGGAAGTTTCTCTCGCCTTGATCTCGAGGATTTCTGCAATCAGAGAAACAGACTATGCGTTTATCTTTATTAACATTTGGAACATTATTAACATAGGCCCATGTTTCTACCAACTACGGTGAAAATCCGATATGATACGATTTAATCTCTGCTCCCCCCCCCCCCCTGGAGCCGGAGGCAAATAGCAACTTCTACATAATACCTTCTCCTAGAATGTAGAATTGCTCGCTGCTGCAACTGAGTTTGAGAAACAATCTATTCCCTACAAATACATGACTGCGCACCACATGCATGGCGATCTGATACGTCCTTATGTTATGGCCTTTGTGCATGATCATGTGTACCTAGAGACCCTTGACCTTGTGTCTTGAGGTCCCTTGAGGTATTACTGCAAATCCGATCAAATGTTCTCCAAACGCCTGGATGATTTGATGAATTCCAATTGATACTTAAAAAATCAGTTATAAGAAGTCAGGAGAACTAGTTCCTGGTGGTGGTGCTGTCTAAGGCATCTCCTAAATCTGTAGCTCATGAGGTCTTGCTGCATCTGATCCCAGGGGGGGTACTCCCTAACTTTCAATACGGGGGGGTCCATGCCACTATTTCTTTGCTGACCCCTAAATATTAAACCTGATGTTTTGGGGACCCCAAATATTGATTCTAACGTTTTGGAGACCCCAAATATTGTTATCTATTTCTCGGTTCCCTGAAATGTTTTTGAATGATTTCAATTTGAGCTTCTTGATCTTTCTTCATTTATTTTATGATTCGCCACTTCAGGGCCAAATTGCACGTTTCTTCCTTTCTTCAGATTCCTTGACCCCAAATATTGAATTTTTGTCCATGTTGTAATTCACAGACCCCAAATATTGATTTAACATAAAATTTCAGACCCCAAATATTGGCATGGACCCCCCCGTATTGAAAATCAACGAGTACCCCCCCTGGGCATCTGATTGTCATTTCCATGGAGAAGGATAATCTTAATAATGGAGTTAGCAGGTGAAAACCTATGGTTGGCTCATATCTTCAATTGAACAAAGTGTTAGGTCCATTCCGCACCCACTGGTCCATCCTTCTTTCATCATTGCAATCAGCTTTGTTTTTTCTGGATCTGGTTTGTCTCATCTAGATAGTATTTCATGAGGTAGTATACAACTTGGTTGCTGTACGAAGGGACTCCAGATTCCAATTCAACTAGCAGAAAACAATGCTCTTCTAACTCGAAATTTGTCAAAACAACGCGCTGCAATACAGACATTTATAAGAACTGATTTGTACCAAGAAACATAAGCGACTGGAATTCATTGCCTGACTCAGTGGTTCTAAAAGAGAGGAATAATTACTCTAAAGCTGCATTGGCAAACTTTCAAAAATAGTTTGAAGCCTGATTTCCACTGGGTGACATTTTCCAATGGCGGAGCAACAGGAGGGTATGGGGGGGGGGGGGGCGGGGGGTAAATACCCACCCCACCACCGTTTTGGAAATGCAGTAATTTAGATTCGTCCAAAAATGTCATACACATTTTAAGGTAGGGGTACGTCTGTGTTCGGTCTCGCTTCCTTGGTCATCTAATGCTAAAAATGATCTCGTCATTCTGAGATCTTTTTGTGCCGTTTGTGATCGTATAGCAAAGTGAAATTGATTAACACATACTTGCGTGAAAAAATGGGAGAAGAACGACTAGAGCAGTTGGTGCTCATTAGTAGTGAGCGGGATATTTCCAGTTCAATAGAGCTATCGTCACTGCATGAAATGTTTGCCATCAAGCCAAGAATACTTAATTTGAAAAAGGCAAGGCCACGATACCAGCGTCGATTGTCAGATCCGAAGATGCTTGCGGTGACGAATAAATTAATAAGTTTAAAGGCAGAAACACTGCAATACAACAAAAACAACAGCAAATGGTTGAATAAATTTTATGGCAATATTTTGTCCTGCCATGCAGGACTTCTTCAGGGCTGTAATGAAGAAAACTCCCCCGTTGAACATTCTCAACGTTGCAGGCTGACTTCTTTAGACTACATACTTTGGCACTTGTGTTCAAGATCAAATGTATATTTCAAATAGATTCTCATATAACTCATTTTAAGTTTTACTATTTGTAATACTAGTTGTAATGCAATTGAAAGGCCTTGCATTGAAGTTTCTCACATGTATATACAATGATTTTATCCGTCGTTTTCTATCTAGAAAGGGCATATTTCTATATTTAAAAAGGCGTTTCCCTATGATCTAAAGGGTTAGCTAACATAAGAAGCTGAATTCTTCGTATCTATACAAATGAACGAATTCATCAAACTAGAAGGCTATGGGAAGATTAGCTAACTACGGATTTCTAACAGTCTCAGCTTACATTTTCGATTCAAAGATCTAGTACTTTAGGTAAAAATGCTGCCTGATGCACTTGGCTCTATCAACATCGCTAAGATTTAGGCTCCAGAACATAATGAGTCGGTTGTTGATGATGCCATTAATGATGAAGGAGAAATTACAATAATAAGATTGAAAAAGAACGCGCAAATATTAATGAAGGTAAAGATGAGGAAGTTGATGATTATTGAATGATTAATCAACGATGGAGGCAAGGAAAATCAGGCTAATTTTTTGTTATTTTCCTACCAATAGCCAATAATGCAACACCAACAATTAATCATCATCATGAACCAATCTTAATGCTTAGAAAATCTCTTGTCTTGGACCCCCTGACTGCACTGGAAACATTCTAGCGGCAAGAAAAGCAGAAAATTCAATTTTTGCGCCTCTACGGAGGAGCATATGCTTTTTTGCTCTGTTAAATGCCATTAAGACCGGTTTTATCCCCTCTCTGGTGTTCAAAATGGATTTCTTTTCATTTACTACATACTTAATGCAATGATTTACTCACCTTTTTGTTATAATGGCTTCAAATTGAGCATTTGGCGTTACATGAGCCGCAGCCTAGCTATTTGGGCCGCTGTGGAGGTGTTCCTGGCATTTTCAAGAGGGACCCCCAATTTTATTTTAATCTTCTATGTGTTCTGATGTCGAAACAAGTGTCAAACCAAAGTCCCGGCGATTTGGTCACGGATTCTTATTAATTTTCCCTTACTATTATTATCGTTTCGTTGCCTTGTTGAGTTAAAAGGGGGTACTTTTTTTTGAGACACCCGGTAGAACAAATTAACAGCACAAACGACGCCATTATCAAAAAGTGAAGAGGTCCAAAATAAAATCCTACCATTTCGCTGTTATAAGGACACAGTTATACTTAAAATACTTTGGATACATTTCTTGAATAGGAGACTGATAACTATTGAAAAATAACTTGGAAAGCTTATAGAACGTCTTGATAAAGATTAGATTCCAACCGAAATAGAAAATCGTACGGACATATTTAGCACGTTTTTTGATATTGTTGATAACGATCTTGATAAATGATAAGAAAAATAACAAATATTTGAGCATTAAATATTGATTTTAGAATCGCGTTGAGAAAACTAATAAATGAAATTACTAATAAGTAGTTTCACATTTGTCCGATGGTTGAGCAGCTGTCCAAATTAAAGGAAATGAAGAACTGTTGATTAAATTGAGATCATAAGATTCCGCGACGTACAAATTGCTTGATTTTGTAAGGAATACGTTTCTTTGACAACTGGGACCATAGTTTGATATACTCTTGATGTCTGTCAGATCTTGAATGTTAAAGACATTTGAACCAATTGCTTCAATTTTATAACATTTCTAAAATATAGATCCTATAATTTAGCATAGACCAAGGACCCGTACCTTGTAGGGACTGTGTTTATTCCTAGCACTGGCAGGCTGCAGTTTCTTACAAGTCAGTTTCTTAGTGGCAGGGTAATACTGTATGACGTATGAATAACTTTGCGGTTTCAAATTCCAGTGTTCATGTAATACGAGATCAACTGCTATACGAGATGTTAAGATAAGAGATGTTAAAATTGAAAATCCATGTAACTAAAAAAGTGTTCTTATGGTATACACGGATTAACAGGACACTAATTACTCTGTGTATTGGGTCACGAAAACAGTACTGGTAATAAACATTCATTATAAGTCCATGTTGAAAAAGGTACCGCAGGGATACAAGGGACCCATCGTCCTAAGTCTAGATAGCACGTGCTAAAGTGTTCTCGAGTCATTGCTGTAAGGTAAACACATTTGGGAAACTTGCTAATGATTTTAGCATGTTGTTGAAGGTTTCTCGAAGGGACACTTTTCAGAAAATCCCTTGTAAAAACATGTTAGCTATGCAACTAGATAATGCAAAATATCATTGCTTATATATTCAGGGAGCTGGCAGTGATAAAGAGGCGAGAGACCACTGATCTGTGCGAATATCTGTGCGAGCGAGAAACCAATAGTACAGCCTCGTTTTTTGCTAAGAGTGACGTCAGAAGACATATTCCTTGCGGCTTACGACGTCATTTCGCTCAGGTCACAACTTTAAATACGCAATTTCGCAATTTTGATGCACATACCTTGCATTTACTAATCGTCCACCAAACACCGGAGATACAGGTTCGCAAAGTCAAAATTTACAGTGCACCCAAAACCAGAGGTTTTGAAAAAGAGCCTAGTCATGATTTGTATCGTGGACATTTTCCAAAGCACCTGTAGACTTAAAGTTTCTGTGTTTTGTTTTTGAAAAGAATAAAAGATGCATGGACATCGCGCTGATTAACCCTAATTCACATGGGGGGGGGTGGATTCCACCCCCCTCAAGGTTTTATTTGCCGCATTTTTAAACGACATTTTCTATTTCTCCCAGCCTCCCTGACTTTTACTAATTATTTGTTACCCACATTTTTGTGGAAAAAATTTGAACAATGGGACTCACAGGTCGCGTGACATACCCATATTTGGAAGGAGGTAGCAGCAAAATCATTGTTTTCAATGATTTCAATGGAATTATTTGATTGAATTATGAAGTATTATACAGAAAATGAATCAGCAAACAAAGGGCTTTAATTTGATACTGGAATTTCTGGAATTTGATGATGGCAGCATTTTTTGATAATGACGTCATTTTCGCCGCCATTTTGGACTAATTAGCAATTTTTTCAAGTTTTTCCGAACTTTTTCGATGAAAAACACTCTAATGATACATTTGTTGTAGATAACCACCATTTTGCAGGCTCTTTGGTCTCTTTTTACATAGAATAAATTGATCGCACATTTGACGTCATAAGAATCGGCTAATTTCTGCCGAAATATCACTCCAAAATCGTTAATTTCAATAAAATAATATTTTATCACTACATATGTTGACAAACTGAATCAAAAACTGCATAAAGTTCGTGCATAATCTTCATTAAACTTGAATTCAACTTGGAAGCCTGATTTTCACAGATTTTCAACTTCGTGACGTCACTGTGATGTCACAAGGAGTGGCAACCACACCCAAATTACGCTACGAGCTACAAATTACCTGTTCTATGACTGTGCCAAGTTGTATTGAATTCGGATGAGTCTAAGGCAGTTTTCAGAAGGGGGGGGGGGGGGTGGAAAGCACCCCTCCATAAATAGCTCGAAAAAAGCCCATATGGATTAGGGTTAAGAAACTTCGAAGTCACCGTCTCGACAAAAATTTGGAGACGGAACCCTTCTCAGTAGTGTCCTCCGGGCATGCCTCATTTGTAACAAGCACACTTTTGGTAGTTTATAGTTTCCTTTTATAAAACAATTAAACAGACCTAATCGGGTAAGGTCTATTTACAAAAGAATCGACTCATGCCATCTGCCTATTGCATTACCTCTTATCGTTTCTTTTACGTATTAACTGCCATGAAGTTGAAAGCTTCTACCATGGGTGCAACAAGCAGAGTAATAGACTTATGACGATGAGTCCCTTGTATCCCTGCGGTACCTTGCTCACAGGGACTCATGATGAAACAGTTAAAAACCTGACCCTATCTTCTGCATTCGATCGATAGAATCTGGATCGAACGACTGCTTCGGCTCTGTTCAATGGTCACTCCTCAGAAAGGAAATGCGATAGAAACCACGATAAGCAGACTCTTAATCAACGAAACTTGGTATTCATCTGAAGAAGAAAGTTCACTAGTGCAAAATAAGTCTTTTAATGCTGCAATTTAGGACTAAAACATACCAGAAAAATCTTCAAGTACCTGCCGCAGCAACTTCCTTCAAATTCAGTCAACTGCGTCAATCGAATTGAAGATTCGAAACTTATTGTTCTTCGCCAAATCTTGCATTCTGATTGGTATGCTAGGAATCCCAGCATATTAGGCCTAAATAGGGTCAGGTTTTTCAGAGTAATAATATGAGTCTCTGTTGACTGAAGCGCCATCTTGAAGTCAAAGAGCACAAGGAAACAAGAGACTCGTCGTCATAAGTCTAGCAGAGTAAATACAATTATTTCTTAAGAGAATGATCACGTGACTTGAACTGAGTAAATCAAATGATACCCGACTAGGTTTATAAGGGAGTGCGTTCCTTTTTCATGAATTCCTTGATATGGATAGCAAAATAAATCTGCAAGGAAAAACTAAGCTGTAGTGTAACTATTGAGAAATTATGACATCTTACTCCAGGTAGGTCAATAAATTATCGTAAACTGATGAAGTATCAGGTCAGTCTTATTTACTGACATAATTTGTGAAATGCTTTTTAGCACGGGGAGGGGGGGGGGTTCTTGGCCAAATTTTGGGTAGGGGTCTGCCGCGAGCATCTTCAAAAGGGTACCGTTGGCTAGACTAATTTGTACGAAAATGGTACCCTTGGCTAGACCAATTTGACAATTCTTTGGACCAATTTTTACGAAAATGGTACCCTTGGCTAGACCAATATTGTCAAATTTGTACCAAATATGATATCATCACCGTTCGCTAGACCAACATTGTCAAAAGTGACACCCCTGGCTAGACCATTGCTGGCCAAAATTGCAAAAAAGTATACCCTTGGCTAGATAAGAAGTCCGACAAAAGTATACCCTTTGTCGGGGCACATCCCCAGGTACCTTGACTATGGAAGAACCCCCCCCCCCCCCCGGTGCTTTTTAGTGACAAACGATGATAATCTTCTGTTTGGTTTCCTTGCTAAAAACAATGATTAACGAATTACCTCCATCAAGAATACGCAAGTGAAATGATGCATAAATTACAGTGAACCAAAGTTTCTGTTCAGTTCTCAGTAACATTTACAATGCGATTTCGCTGTAACAACGATAATACAAATTTTCTGCTTCGTTTGTTGCCAACAATAATGATCCATGAATTTCCACTGGCATTAGACAAAGTAACGAAGATGGCCCAGGCATAGAGAAGTGTCAAATGAAAATCAGGGTCTGTCTTCTTAAGAAATTTGTAATATGTCCACCAGCACGAGATCAAGTGGTAGGGAGCATAAGTAACGATAAGGAATATCAAGACAATCTGCATCGTCTTTATGGCAGATAACTGACTGCTCCAATTTTCTGCTGGCCTATTTAGAGCCATCGCATTTGTACCTTCCGTGGTACTGCTGAGTGTTTCTGTCCCACTGTTTGCTGAGGCTGCATGATTATTAGGCCCAATTCTCTTTAATTCGTTGAATTGCTTCCTATGATTTCGAAGTCTTCTCAAAAGTAGAACGTACAAAATTATTGCAAGGGTGACCAAACATGAACCAACTAACGCAGAAACAACTTGTTGTGAAAATGAAGGATACATCAAGGACACAAATGGAATTATGGTGGCAACAACGATACTCGTGATGATCATTAATTTCATTATAAGGTCGTTCATGTACAAGTTGTATCTGGTCATTTTCATGACTTTGAAATACCGATCAACCGAAATACAGTACAGCATGAGAAATGAGAAAAACGCAAGGTACATTGATATATAGGTGGATGCTTTATCAAGAGCACATCCTTTGAGAACTTTCATCTTCATAAACCGAAAGGCTATGATTGGAAATGCAATAGCTCCCATGCAAAGGTCAGAGATGCTCATGACTATTATAAGTTTACTGGATATTGTGTTGAGCTGTTTTGTCTTGAATAGAGTGTACATCAAAACTGCATTCGACAACATGGTAACAATTGCCAACAATATATATGCAGTTGTTAGGGCTACCTGATGATTTCGTGGAAGATCAAAGGATGTCAATGTCATACAGAATGGTCTTGCTGCAAAATCCGATGTATTTGCAGTCGCCATGACTTGAATGAGGATTTCGACATGAAATTTCACCGTTGAAATCTTTTTGTTTGTCCTGAAAGAGCTTTAGTGGATTTCTGGGTGATTTCTTTTGCAACAATGGAAAATCAATTCATTACCTTGAAGTATTCTGCTTTCAACTATTGATCGATTGACCAAAGGTTACCATAGTTACGGGTTGTTAGATGATTTCATATCTCCTTATTTCTTGTAACTTTGCAATATCAGGTGTAGGTAATACTTTGATTCCCAAACGGTTTTTAGTTGGTTGAAAAAAGCTGTTGTATGTTTCTATTTTTGGAATATTTACTTATTCCAAGTCGCTTTTATCAAGATCAACTGCATAGCTTACAGCAACCTGGAAAACATTTTCTGCATTAAAGTCAGATCGAAAATGGTCAGATGCTTCCTATAACTTGTCTCTAATTCTTCTCGAATGCTTTCAGATACATGCAAGTGTATGTGCTTCATCCAGGATATTCTAATCTCAAAAGTTAATCGCCAGCTTGAACACTAAGTTTTCTTGGGAAGAGAGATGTTATGCCGTTGAAGCAGAAGCAATGCCAGCAATATTGATCATTCCAATCACATGCCTAAAATCTATTGTCAACAGCAAGCTATCTCTTTGAAAGAACACACCAATATTCTTGAGAAATTCTCTATAATTCATATCTAGTGTTTCTTTTCGTTGCAAGCAATTATACTTTCAACATGATAGAAACATGAGCTCTATGAACGATGTACCTCGAATGGTTATCGATATCAAGCTACCTGCTTGCAGAGAAACACCAATATTTGAACCGTTCTTGACTGTTCAGTGTCTAACGTTTTCGTTTCATTGCGAGCAATAATACTTTTTTAGCAAGAGCGATAACATAACAGAAACACGAGCTTTTCAAGTCATGTACCTCAAATAGTTGATGGATCTGCTTGCAGGAATATACTAAAATTCTGAACAATACATAAAATCTAATAGCTACTGTTCTGTCAAAAGGAATCCGTTGGTGATTTAACAAATGATTACTTATTCCTCATCAAATATCGAGCTAAATTTTACTTTTAAATTCAAACTTTTTCTTTATCCCATACAGCAATATACACCAAAACAGCACAGCGAAGTCACCATTGATATCCAAAAAACCTTGGAAGAATTTCAAAGGCTGTCGATCATGAAGTTAACCACTTCCCTTCTTTAAAAAATTGCTGAATGCGAAACGGAGCAGTGCTTTATGACATGCCATGAGTCAAAGGAGCGCAAAGAAATTCTGAGGAGAGAGCATCTTTTCTGACCTATTTATTACGCTCCTCTCCAGGTTCTTAGTTTCTTGTCTGTGGTCAGTTTCTAATCTGTTTATTTGAAAAGCTGTTCAAATCAACGCAATAGAATAGTAGTGAAGGTACCACTATTCAATATCCCCATACTCTTTTCAGAAGTTACAGGTATCAAACCACTTTAAAAGATGCCCGAGCTACTCTTTAGTTAGGTTTGTACAATGTACAATTTTGAGCAGTTAAGTCCTGCAAGAACTCGAGTGGCAGGTGCCTAGTGTATTGATTTTGTCGTGCTTGTGTTATGTTATTAGATACCTCAAAAATGTGGTCTAATTTCTTTCAAAGAATCATGTAAGCAGAAATGAATAATACTATTCTATACGGTTTGAAAACTTTTGAAGTTGGAATGACTTAGACTTGAAAACCAAGTACGAATCTACCTAATTGATAAGTCCTCATAAAAAGAAGGAAATTATGTTTACATTAAAGGTAGTTGATGGAGGTATATAGCTAATTGAATAGTAGACTTGCCCCAAGTCTATTTCGTCAACTGTAATAAGGGAAAGGGAAGGGAAAGGGAATGGAAGGGAAGGGAAAGGGAAAAGCGAAATAGTAATAGAGCTTTCCGGTACTAGACTTAAAACAGTTGACGAAACAGACTTGGGGCAAGTCTAATTGAATAGCTGCATATGCAAGTTTAAAATTAGCCTAAGTACATTTGATCATTTCGACACCTGCATGGATAATGTTTAACCAGAGAAACAATAGCTCGTGCAGGCATTTTCTTGGTCCTATTAAAAGATTACCTCCACTCCGCACCGTTGGTTCATTTTAAGGAGGTCTAAACTGGCAAAAATCTAGTCATGAACACAAAATGATCCTAACGTTTTTTTTCAGACCTTTTTAGCACAATCAATTAAAGACTCTGCGCTAATCAGCAGTCTCTGCGCTATACCACAAAGCAGTTTGGTCAATCCCATGTTGCAATTCTAGAACGTCCACTTGTTTACAAAAATATTTCGAACTTTGCACTTCTGGAACATCTGGGCTTTGTGCGCTAATCTTATTCACTGTTTTCAATGCCGAGTTTCCTGTCAGCTCTTTGCATGAGAACACCGTTTTCTTTCTGAGGCAAAACCGTAATGTCCCAAATTTGAGATTCGAAATTTCCCTTTCTCCAATCTTTCAAAGGGCCTTTGCAACCTACATACCTTGATCGTTCAGTTAATTTTGGTCGGAAAATAATATTGTTTATTTTGTTTGCAAAGAATGCGTGCAAAGGCTGCTGGTTACCGCAGAGTCTTTAAACAAAGATAAGCCAGAATGGACGAAAATACAATCTTTGTCATAAATGAGTAACTTTTGTTTGGTTTTGCGCACTTTTTCATTAAAATAATGCAGCAACTAGCGTTTAGATCTGAAACCTTCTGAAACCATAGTCAATTAAGCAGGGGTGGGTCCAGACTACTGCGACTACTGTTGAAGCAGCTTTCAGATTATCAGATCATTGTATCTAGTTATAAGGTTCAGGCCTATTTTCAAAAGGTCACACCCTATTATTTCGAATAAGGTCACCATGGGCAGTAGTTAGAATATTTCCTGGATCCGCCCCTGTTAAGAATTACAATAAAGAATGTCAAAGGAATTAATTCACTTTAAAAGGGTCCAGTACACCTGTCATTTTTTGCCAAATCAAATAGTGAAAGCTTTCGAGTGGCGAATATCTAGCGCATTTAACGTTGCTTGCTTTTAACCCTATCCAGACTTGGGGGGCTCATTCAGCCCCCCCACATACTTAACTGAGCACTGCTCCAAATTGGTTCAACGAACCACGAAATGGTTTTCTGACTTTTAGTTTCTATCCATTTGAAGTGTGATGTTGTGTGAAATTTTGAAAAAAAAATGTCAGCGGGGTGGGGGGTGGCTGTTTTTTTTCAGAGTGGTCGGGGCCAACTTTTAGGTAAGCTGCTTATGGATTAAATTCCAGATCACCTCATAATCCTTTGATAGTATCCTTTTTACTTTCTATAATTATAATTTGTAAGGTCTCTTAAATTTTTTCCAGGAACAATAGACCAATTATGAATCACGTGACCCCATCAATGACGTCATATTTAAGAAAATGGCAAAAATAAGTTATCGGTCTTTCTGCAAGGATATTTCGACCCCAAATGATTTGCAGCGGCAATAGATAGATTAAAGCTGATCAACAGGGTTGTTTCCACCTAAGCTATGTAATTTTGTTTGAATTTTGTGCACCAATGGTTGCAAACGGTATAAGATTCCCCGGGGATATCCTCACATAGTACTACTAACGATCAGTTTTCATGCATATATCTTGAGAATCTGTTTTACAGTGAGATTTTTTTGACTTGAAAGTGATTACTTTGTCAAGATATTATCAAAATTTCACCAAATTACTATTCTCAACCCCCTATTTCCCCCTTCCTTCTTTCTTCCAACTCATTTGCTTACTACTGGGAAAAAATGCTGATGTCAGCATGTTTTTGCAATAATCAAAACAAAAGTTTCAAAAGGAAAAATGAAGTATGCAACGATCACTTATCATTGAAGTAGTTTTCATTGTAATATATGGAGAAATTCTCTATTATGGCTGCATTTGTCATTTTTCAGAAAAACAAGATTTTTAATCTCTCTGTCCGCCATCTTGGATTTGCGAAAATCAAATTTTTTACTTCATAAGTATATTTTCACCTTCTAACAATGCTTTGATTGGCATAATTTGGTTTCATGAATCAATCTTAGAAAATTATAAAGATTAAAAAAAAATGATTTTTGCAATTTTTTCGTGAACACGTGCCAGTTGGTGTTGAATAATTATGACGTCATAGCTATTTTTAGAATTGTTTTTGTGAAAAATGATAGATCATAAGCACGGCTACCTGCGTGGTGAGTTTCGTATTCGTAAGTGAAGGAATGGCGATTTTAGAGAGGGGGGGCTGAATGAGCCCCCCCAGTCTTCTAGTAGCTCAAGAAGCCTAGTCTGGATAGGATTAAAGGAAAATTCCAATATTAAATAGGTCTGTCTATAAATAGAACTAGAAGTAACGAATCATTAATGAGCGTGCCCGTCATATTTCTAAATTCTAGCAGCCAGAAATACGGAAATCATGCTTCAACGATCAAAATTCATTAGAAATCCTTCAGAGAAGTCAAGCTGAACTCTAAATAATGTTTCAAAACGGAAATGTGGTTTTGGAATTTGTTTACTTCCAGCGATTCTCCCGATTCTTCATTATTTTTTCTAATTTTTCTCGTTCATTGCTCGCCCCTTATGGTTTTATGAGAAATTTGGACTTGACTGTAATTGGAAGAGACTTGTATTCAGGGAGAGAGCCACAGTGGTGGAGCCATGTGAGGGTATGGGGGGAGGGTTAATAACCCCCATCTTTTTGAAAATGTGGTAATTTAGGCTCGTCCAAAAATGACATGAAAATGTTAAGGTAGGGGTGGTAGGTCTGTGTTTAGTCTTTACTCTCGCTTTCTTGGTCATCTAATGCTAAATATAATCTCATCATTTTGAAATATCTGTGTAACCAAGAAAAGTTCCCCTTTCAGCATCACCAACGTGGCTAGCTGACTTCTTTAGACTACAGGGTGCTCCAAAATAAACTATGCACTTTTGGCAGGCTACGATAAATCGTAAAGAGGACCGATTTTGATGATTTATGATTTAATATTTAGCAGAAAGCCTGAATTGGATTCTAGGATTTTTTGCAAATTTTTCTGCTTTCAGTTTTTAGAGCTACAACTCAAGTGATAGTAAACTAATCGAGAAAATATGAATTCCAAATACTCTCAATGGTTGATATCTTATGAATTGATGGTTATTGAATAGAATATGAACCTTATGATAATAATAATATGAAGTAATTAAGGGAATGGAAGGTCGTGAGACCTATAAAGCCCTGTTACGCTTTGTCACACGACTAAATCGTGTACGAGAATCTGTCTACGTGTTTTAGTTGGTCATATGCTTGTTCAAATTGTTGCACTGTCAAACAGTTGATGACTTCGCTTGATAATTTGTTCCAGTCATTAACCCTATTTTAACCGGGCGGGGGGCGTTTTTCGCCCCCTATCGGATTTTTTTTAATAGCTCCCAAACGATGTCACTTACAATGCTGAAACTCTTTGACTTTTCTTAAAATTTAGTTGGCAATCAGAAAATAGAAATTTCAATACCTATTGTTTGACCACGTGACCACCACATGCCCATATTTGGAGAGTGGTCACAAAGAAATTCTTTAAAATGGCTCTAATTTCTTCCTTTGTTACTAAATCTCAACAATATATATACCATTCGATTTGTCTCGATGAGTACTTTCATTTGGTATATAATTCATTCATATTTGCTGACATCAGCAGTTTATTATTTCTATGACGTCATCAATCTTTATGACGTAATATTCCTAATGAATGATTAATTTTTCATGCAAAACTGATGGAATTACCTCAAATATCGATGAAGGTACTTTATTTCACCAATAATATGCGAAATTAATGGTTTTAAATCATAATTATTGAGCTAACAATTTCGCATTGAATCAAATTTTCATTATTTAATTAGTTAATTTATTAGAAACCATAAATATCCGTATGAAACCATATGAAACTACAAATTAATGATATCAAGCAGGTATTTGGATGGTTTTTTGCCAATTTTATCTAGCTATTTGCTAATAATGGGCCCTTTTCTGTAAATAGCTCGATTTTGTCAAAATTTGCATTATTTTTGGTTGCTTAGCAACCAATCACGTGATTATTGATTGATTGGTGCTATTTTTAGATTCTCCTTTGTTCAATTATGACACAGTGCAAGTTTCATTGTCATAGCTGTTATACTTGCGGAGAAAACGCCCCCCCCCCCCGGTAGAAAATCACTTTTTTTTACCCGGTTAAAATAGGGTTAATGACTCGTTGCGTGAAAAATGTTTTATGAATATTTTAGTTACAATTCTTCTTGAATAGCTTTAGTTTATGTCCTCTCGTATTGCTTTGCTTCAATTCGAAGAGCAAGGACGGATCAGTGTCCATGAAACCGGTTAATAGTTTGAAGGTAAGAATCATGTCTCCGCGTTTTCTTCTGTACTCGAGTGATGGCAGGTCTAATGCTCTTAATCGATCACCGTATGACTTGTCCTTAATCAGTTTTACTAGCTTTGTGGCTCTGCGATGTACAGTTTCAAGCCTTTTGACGTGCTTGATTAGGTAACGGCTCCAGATAGCTCCAGCAGACTCCAGTAAAGGTCTAACTAAACTCTTGTATAAAATTAAAACGGCTTCTTTATTAATGAATTTGATTGTTCGTTTTGTTGACGCGAGGACTCCATTTGCTTTCTTTACGCATTCGACAACTGTCGAACGTAAGTTTATTATCTACAAAAACACCAAGGTCTTTTACATCTGCTGATATTTAGATGTCCGTTTCACATTTGTTCTTTTCGTCCTGAAGATGATATAGAACTCAGCTAAAAGGAATAACTTCATCTGTAATTTAAAAGCAGTTTTTTCATCAAAAGAAGTGGTTTGGAGCATTTTAACCCTATCCAGACTAGGCTTTTTGAAACTTTGGGGAGACTAGGGGGGGGGGCACAAAGTGCCCCCCCTGGTTTTTCATAGAATCATAAGTGCTAGAGACTTGAAACTTGGCACAAGTAACAAACATGATAAGGCAAACAAGATGATGTGATTTGTTTTTGTTTATGTCACGTGATTAAGTGCTGACGTCAGCAAATGTTGCTAATTTGGGTGTAAAACCACATGTACTTTGTCACGTTGTATCTCCAAATTGATAAAACATATCGATGTGATATTTGAAACATAGAGGGATTATATCCTTGTAATTCTTATTTTGAAATTGTTGCTTTGTAACGCTAATATTTTTGCTGATGTCAGCATTTATTTATTTTATACGAAAAAATGAGCGATTTTTGTCCAAAATGTATTATAAATTACTTTTAAAAATAGCAAAAAATGCTAAATATACATAAAAATACCTGCTGCATCATATTATGTCACTCATTTTTCTAAAAATGAACCATAACATGGTTTTTCGTCAGTACGCATGCGCAACAACCAATTGTTGATGACGTCATCAAAAATCAATAAACTATATATCAAATGAAAGCTTATTTCAAGACGAGCTCAAAAATGTTTGTCTCATTGTCATAGAGCCAGTGGTTCCAAAGCTATGACTTAAACGGTAATTTTTTTGCGGAGCACTCAATTTAAAGTCATGTGTTGACCCCCGGAATCAGTGTCAAAATTTTTGAAATAGACATGAAAAGATGTCTTATAGATAGAAACTAAAAGTCACAAAAAAGCTAGACTATTGAAGAGATACTCGATGAGCTGTGTGAAAAAGTTTACTAGGGGGGGCACTTTGTGCCCCCCCCCTAGTCTGGATAGGGTTAAAGGTAGGTTAAGACTAGGTTACGAAAAAAGCACGGCAGTCGGCCGTTGCACACAATTCATTCATATTAGTTCAGTTTTTGGTTAAAGAATGTGTCTGATAATAGAGAAGTAAAAACGAGGAAAAAGAGACGAAACCTGAGCTCTCTAACTTATTCAATTCTGCTATGAATTCTTCGGAAACTTTGTGGTCAAGTATTCACACACACATGCATTTCTGTCACTGAATATATCCAAAAGTTATAACAGGAAAACATATTTAGTCAAGCAGTGAATAAGATAGATACTACGAAAATTGAAACACAAACTCATTAAGGATGAGATCAGATCGAATCTAGTGGGCGCTCGCTGAAATCTTTTGAAAATTAAAATCTGCCTATCTACCTATCATATCAGTGTTAAGGCGAATTTCCAGTCAGTGGAATTTTCCGAGCGGGCGGAATTTTAGACAATAAAAGGTCGCTCAACCGTAACTTTCTATTCAATTCCAGGGCGACATTATTTCACGCAGACAAAGGAAATTCCGCCCGCTCGGAAAATTCCACTGACTGGAAATCAGCCTTTAAAGCTGATTAAAGACTGAATGCTTGATCTATTGATTTATTGGTATTTATTGATACTTATCGAAGTTCAATATCGATGGTTTTGCATGTTTTGATTGACATCTATTGATTTATTGATTGATATTCGACTTACTGGACGTGACCTCTGCGGAGGAAATTATGCCGCCATTATTGGGGAAGGGATCAACAAAGATGGACGCCTGCCGAAATTGGTAAGATCAACAACTGAACATCTTGATGGAGGAAGAACCCGGAAGACAAATTGCTGACGCTCAAAAACCTGCTGAACATCGACCTGAAGAATCTACAACTGAAATATCTGATCAACCAAGTGATTTAGAAATAAACGATGTTGCAAAGAGATTGCTGCGTTGGAAATTTCTGCTCTCTGCACTCGAGGTTCATACTGAACTTTGCGAACGAGGGCGTGAACTCCCTTTGCTTCGCGACTTTTTCTCGAATCCTGGAAACTTTGAAACGAATGCAAGACATGATGGGATTAGCATCAGTGGAATAAGTACGTTGTTATTGATACGCGTTGTTTTTAATGCGTTGATATTTGGAGTCATGCCATCTCACTCAAGCCAACAAAACAATAAATATTTTTAGGCCAAACAATGCAGATTGGGCAGATGGTCTCGCTGCAGACAAATGTCATTTATGACCAAAATTTGGTATTGTTTGATAATGTGCTGACCCAGTGTCAGTACAACCAGTAAGGCAACCATCTCAAAAATTTTTGGTTACACGTATTTTTTTATGAGAAACCGCCCATAAGAAACTCAACTCTTTGATCGCCAAAAATTAAGAAACTCCAGTACTGGGAAAATATAAATCAAGAAAATATTTATTTTGATAAAGAGATCCTTGACATATTTTTACTTTACTTTCACTCGTTTCCTGTATCATATTACTTGTAAGGTTCTTGAGAAATGTCTAAACATGGGAAAGGCTTACAAAACAGTTTTGAAATTTTCACGAGGGCTCAGGTAGTGAGCATGAGGATTTTTATGGAACCTCTAATGTCTCATTCAATTCCTACCCTGACCATCCCCCGGGGCCGCCTGGGGGTAAACAAAAATCCCTTGCTCAAATGCCCCGGGGCAGGGGAAAATTTACGGTCGAATGCCGGGGGGCCAGGCACTGAGAAATTGCCATATTCCCAGTTACTGTATAAGCAAAAGCTGCTGTTCTTGCCAAATGCTATTCAAATGCCCGGGGGCCGGGGCAAATAAAGGGTCAAATGCCTGGGGGCCGGGAATATTTTTATTTGCAAGTGCCCGGGGGTGTCCCAGGGGATGGTCAGGGTAGGAATTGAATGAGACATATAAGAAACTCATAAGAAACTCTGAGTACTCAAAATCGGATAATTTTAAGAAACTTGGCTCAAATTCTAGTTTCTTAAAAAATATGCGTAGTGTCGTCCCACCTACATTCATCTTATGAAACAAAAAAGTCAGGTTTTTGGGTTAGGCGTCTAAAAGTTATATAGGAAAGCTGCGACAAATATTTTCTGTTTTAGTATAGACTTAGTGATTCTTGTTAGAAAATTCAGAAAAAATGTAAGTTTTGATCGTATTTTCCGACCGACCGACTGACCCAAATTTTGCAATCAAAATGACGCTAACCAAACAGTTTTGAGATGGTCTCCTAAACATGAAAGGAAAATGCAAGCGTGCATTTGCGGTATTTAGGGTCTTGACAGGTGTATGAGTAGGCTGGGCCCTAGGGGTAAAATGGGTAATGTTGATTGTTGGAAAACTCAAAACAGTACACTCTAAAATGATAAACCATTTTATGCAACTAGAACCTGTATTTAGCACTCAGAATTATTGCTGATGACTGATGTTTGGGGCCAGGTTGGAAAACTTGCATTCACTCGCAATGATACAACTTTTTCAAGCTTGCTGCTTACATCTGCAATCTCACACTAATACCAATTTTTCAAAAGAGTATACCCCACTTTGTGCCAATTTTCGGAGAAAGTGTAACCAACCTTATACCAATTTTGCGAAAAAGTATACCCAACCTTATGCCTTATGCCAAAATCTTGAGAATTGATCTCTTCCTTATACTGAAATTGTGAAAATTGATACCTCCAGATGGCATGTCCCCACCCAAAATATATGCAGTGCACCTTTATTTTGAATTGGCAGCAGACTCCCTATACCCTTATCTTTATCATTACCATTCATTAAGATAAAAAAGTATGTGCCCACGGCATCAGAGTCTTAGCTGATTGTTTCATCTAAAAATCAAGACTTGTGGCTCTTGAATTAACGTAAGCGTACGAGGCCTGGGGGGCTGGGAGGTAGCCCCCAACTTTAGAAAAATTATCGAAAATGAGCCCCAATCGGGCTAAAAAATTGCCCTCAGTTCAGTAAAAATTATGCTAAACAATGTACTTTGTGTTGGGCAGCCCCTGTATGCTTATGTGAATTGATATTATTTCTTTGAACTGCCAACTAGTATAAAGAAGATACTCCCAAAGGATTGAATCAGCATCATATGCTATATTTTCTGCTGCTTATTTCATGGCTTCTTTTATACTATATAGTACATACTGCCTATTTTCTTGATTTAGGAAGATCTGCTAGCAACTTGACACTGGACTCAATTGATGATTTGTCCAGGTATTCAGATGATGGAGGACGAGACACTGATGAAAGAGTTGTTGGTAAGATTGAATTCAATGGCTTTTTAAACTTCTGTTTTGATAATAAAAAGATGAACACAAGAAAAAGACAACTTGGAGTTCTTCACTCTTTTCTTTTAATCTTTTCTGCTATTCTTGATGCGTTTCGACGCTATGGTCATCGTTAGAAGAATGAATATTTTTACAATTGGTATGCCCCTTTTATAGCCTTTTTCAATCACGTGATTTAGAAGGGGTCATGTGATGCAAAATTGGGGTCACGTGATGCCGAATATGGCGTCATATGAATCCTTGATTGAATTTTAAAGTTACGTTTTATGTGTAGAAAATGATAGGCCACAGGAAAGTATTGCATAAATGAGCAAACGGAAACAAAATGGCCTATCCATTGGTTTTTTGAGGAATTTATTTTTCCTGAGGAATTCAGTCTGTTTTGATAATGTATATATATTTATATATGGCTCAACTAATGTCAGACATTTAATGGTGAGAGAGTATAGTGTGCGGGAGCTCATAAACATGCGGTTTTTTGTGTTTGTTTATTGTAGTTTTACAAAACACAAAAAAGGGAGGTATCCTGCAGTCAATGGAGGTATCCCATTATCCTATATATGAGGCATGCTTTGTTTCAAAGGTTACATACTTTTGTTTGTTACTTCACTGATTCATGTTTTATTTTTCAACAGTTTTGGAATTTGAACTGAGAAGAGCCAAAGAGACAATTAAAGAGCTGAGAGAAAATTTAACAGAGTATGCTCAAGGTAATTTCCTGAAGTATGCCTTGAAATGGACATCATGTTCAAAAACCATGAATCAATACAATTAGAAAATTTTGGCATAAGTGACATCACTTAATTACTGTTCTCTCACATGAGTTCCAGTGAGGTAAAACATTAACCACATAAGCCAGTTGCTGACTGTTATAGGCAGTCACGTGAAAATATGGCTTTGGAATCAATCCAACATTTTTTTAAATCTCAGAACTGATGAAAATGTTTTAGTATTTTTTTTGGAGTGTACTCAGCAAGGTCTTTCTCATTATCATGTATCTGATTTTGTAGGAAACATTTTCAAATTGTAAAAGATGTTTTCAATGTTTCCCAGAAGTTGTAAAAAGGAAAATGTGAAATTATTACTTTAAATATTTTCCAAACAGATATTTTTGGGGATTTAGGATATACTGAATAGAGAAAAATTCTGTTTATTGGTGTGAATTCCAGCTTTTTACTTAATGTTTTCTGGGTTAAGTCTCTCGAAGACTGCACTCTAGACCTTTGTACTTGCTAGAAAGAGGTTTTGATCAAGCGTCCAAATCTGGTAAACTTTGAGAACTTGAAGGTCAAAGGTTAAGTTATGTTTTTTAGCGCCAAGCACTGGGATCACAGAAGTAGCAAAGCGCTAATCAAGTCTGCGACCCCTTGTCATGACGCTCAAGTGGTGGGCTCTACCAGGTATCGAACCCTGTCCGCCTGAATGTTCTGGCTGCAAAGTCAGAGGATTACACCACTGCGCCACAACAACTTTATAAAAGGGTAATGAAAGCACTACCCCCATTCTTGGTAGATGCAATGCTATTAGTGGGATGCAGTTCCTTCAGATCTCAGAACATTTTTCAGAGAGTTAATCAACGACAGCTTTGCTCAAATTGAGTTGTTAATGTTTTGTTTACACACAAGGGCTTGTTTTTCGTTATTTTCATTCATTTTTAGCTGATTTTGCTGTTAACAGTTTTAAAACAAAGTGCAAGCATTCAAGGGTTGCATTTTGTGAGTTTGCACATTGAAGTTTGCTGTTTTCAAGCGTTGTTGTTCAAATAAAGGAAAAATCAGCTAGAAATGAATGAAAATGAGAAGAAACACCAACAAATAGACCACTGACACTTGCCTGTGTGTAAACTAAAACATTTCTAACTCACTTTGCGCAAAGCAGTTGACAACAAACTCTCTGAAAAGTGTTGAGATCCACAGCAACTTCATGCCACAGCTTAGCAGTGTATCTACTGAGAACGGGGGTCGTACTTTCGTTTTCCTTCCCAAACTTTACCAGATTTGGATGCTTGATCCAAACCACTTTTATAGAAAGTAAAACGGTCTATTGATGCCATGCAAACTCAAATGCAAGGCTGTTGTTTCTCATGGGGATGTTTCCAAGATGCATGGCATACCGTGTCATGATGCAAAATTTATCCCTCGAAGATATGATATCTGTCAGTAAATCTCTGGGGGTATGTATCCCATATATTATTTGCGGTATATCAACACCAGGCCACACCAAAAGCCGTTGACCATTGACTAGTGGTTATGATATGAAAATAGTTGCTTTCCTTCTTATAAGTGTATACATTTGGCATCTTGGATTAACTCCGGTTTTTTAAGGGAATCTAAGCTAACATGGGCCTTTTATGCCCCAAAACATATTTGGGCAACTATATATATATATGTATAATTCATTTACAACGATATCCCTTCAGTGATAAATAACAAATATAAACTTACAGATCTGAAACTAGAAGAAATATAAACATAATAGATAATAAAACCTGATCTTCCAGGGAGTCGTTCTTGAGGGGGCTTGAATTAATTATCAAGGCTCATCAAATGCCTTTTCAAATGTGTTTTAAGCAGGTGAAGCGATGACAGTTCTCTGATATTAATTGGAATATCATTCCAAGCCTTAATGCCGAGTAACGTCATCCTTTCTTTGTAAATTCAAGGTTTAGCCTGGAAATATGGAGATCTCTATCATTCCTCGTATTATAATCTGATATAGAGCATCTCTGTTGGAACATATTCCAAAGGCTCTCTGGGCATAGCTTGTTTACAATCTTATATACCATAACAGAGCGATCAAAACGAATAAGATTTACAATGCTTAGCCATTTTTTAGGCCATGGGTAAAACTGATCTATGTCAGCAGGAAATACTGATACGTGATAGGCTAGAATTTTGATTTGAGTGGCATGAACCGCTTGTGCCGTTCATAGCCAGAACGAGATGACGTCATGTCTATTTCTGCTATGGACGGCACATAATATTGTATTTTGTTGTATTCTAGTTTAACGGTGATATAAAAAACCACTTTTATATGCTTACTTTAAGTACGGATCAAACAAAGATTAAACATTTAAGAATAGTTATCTAGTCAATGGATAATTTTGATTTGATATTTTAGAAAACGAAGCATCTTTGACAAAAGCCCAAGAAGAAGCCAAGGTTTCTACTGCAGAAGAGGTTCATGCTTAATGTTCTATTACTCAAATTTATTATCTGTATTCCAGATATTGTAACCTTAACAGAGTTGCTTTAGGGGTAAAAGCTTGCAGCCTGTGTGCATTGCCAATGTTTACTTAAGATCTGCTTGTTGAAGCTGCTATCAATTTTTTCTGACAGTGTCACAACACTAGTCCTGTTGTTTTTTTACTCCCCCGGTAGAAATCTGACGAATATTTGGATGTGAGCAACAATGACCACTCAGTCTAGCATTTCTTACCGATCTGTGTGAAAATATTGCTCTAGCCAGAGTCTTTTACAGAATAACGAAGGGTTATTGAAGTATGCGAGTCGCAGTTTTGTTACTTATCACTTTTGAAATTAGACCTTATTATAGATGCTGCTAAGGAGTACCGAACACCTTCCTTTATTAGTGTACAACTAACAAACTTAGATATTTCTGTATTTATAAATCAAAATTTTCCAGTTTTTTGTTTGCGTCTAGAGGGACAAAAGGTCCGTTGATGACTTTCTCTCTTCGAAGCCTCTTCCATCATAGTTCTTTGGTATAGTCTTAGATGTTCTTCCTTGATCCTTATAACACATTCATAAAGTGATGCGGATGTAAGAGCATACCCTCATAACCGAAAATATAGAAAATGACAGTTTCTATTGTGCCAAATCGACTCCAACATAAGGGCATGCCTTTGAATATGTTTTGTCCCAGTTTTTGCTTATTTGGAAATAGAAAAACATGGACTTAAATCGTCTTATACTTATTTTTGAATGGACCAAAAGAAAGTATGGAAAAAGGAGAGCTGCGGATACTAGGTTATTTAGTAATGATTAACAAAAAGCAGTGTAAATAATGCGTCATCTCTCTTTTAAATTTTCTAAAAATAGATTCGTATGGAAGGGCACTGCTCTTATATTCGGGTATGAGGGCATAGCTGTAGGTTCGTGGTGCCCCTGTCCTATGTGCGTACCTATATGGTACAGCTCTGGCCTGGAACCATAACCATTTAATCATCAATCCGTTTGGTTTTCCTGTGGTTGGGGTAGTGCAGTCTTCCACAGAATTTAATATTTTGGTCAGATATGTTAGGACGTCGACCAGATACAAACATTGTGCAAAAATGTAATCTGCTGCTGGCTGCATTGCACTCTTGTAACATAAAAATTGTTTCCATTTTTGCTTTACATAGGATGCTGTAAAACCATTTGAATTACGAGCACTCAATTACTTAACAAACGAGTACCTACTGAAAAACGATTATCGACTTACTGCTGTTACGTTTGGAGAGGAAGTTGGGGACCAGGTAAGGCGTAAAGATGTTATATTTCATTATTATTTGACCACCCTCTATACAGCACTGGCCTGTTGATACGAGGAAGAACACCTCACCTGCCAGACGCGATGCTGAAAGAAAGTCACTGTTTCATTTACGTCAGATCTTTCGTTCCAGAGAAAATTTAATTTTTCAACCTGTACCCTTCTTATATACCCTGTATATATACCGAATCCTCTCTGAATTGCTTCTTGTCCAGGATATTGACGACTGGGATGATGTTGGAGTCAATACACCTCGACCACCAAATCTACTGCATCTCTTTAGAGACTATGGGAAACATGTCATGGAACCAGTTGAGAAGGACAAAGAAGAAATCGAGAAACTCAAAGAACAGATTTGGCAGCTGGTGAGTGGGATAATCAAAATTCGCAGGTTGTTTTAAAGTTGAGAGAAAGAGTAGCAATTTGCACAATATGAAATTAGGGAGTAGCTGTGCAGTGACTTGTAAAGATTGGCAAAAAGGTGACTTTTTCTGCAGAGATCATTTTGAAATAACTTACTCTCAAAGGTGCACCTTCAAAGGTAACTTCTTTTAAAATGACCCCAGCAGGAAGGTCCCACCTTTGTGGCATTAATGAAGTTGAAATCTCGCAGGCGAAATGCCTAGTTTTTTCGTGGTTTTCTTTCATTCGAACTTGCAAGTCATGTGTCAAGTAAAAATCCGAAATCTTTCCAAGATATCTTAGCTCAGTACAGGTAGTCTTTTTTGTGTGCATCAGTTGCGAACTGTCATTTAAGAGCGTCTGAGTGATTTACGTGCGTCAGTATGAGAGATAACAGAAAATCGACACAGTTAAAGTCTGGCCTGGTGCAAGATGAAAACATGCCGTATTGTATTTTTAACTTTGGCACGTACCGTTTCATCGTTTTTCTAAAGAAACAATGGGTGTATGTGGGCGTTTTGTTTATCCTGTTTACAGCTGCCACTGAGGCCCCATTCAAACTGCTCTGTTTTTGTACAAAGACGGAGAGAAAGACACCACTTTTGTGAAAGTGTTCACACTAATCCGCACAAAGATGACACAGAAACGGAGGTTACGCTATCAAAAGTGGATATCCACAAAAACGGACCTTTTTGAAAATGCACTTGATTAATCTGAAGGCACAAATACGGAAGTATTTGAAAACGCTCCAATATTTAACATCGAGTTTCACAGAACCGGAACAATAAAAACGCACAAAAACGGATATCTTTGGCTCCATATTTGTGATCATGTGGATCAATGTGAACAGACAAAAAGGATGTTTTTTCTTCTGTTTTTGTACAAAAACGGAGCAATGTGAACGGGTAGCTTCGATGCATCAAACAGGGATCATAACAAAAACGGAGCAGTGTGAACGGGGCCTGAATTTATGCACCTATGTTGATTTCCAAAGAGATTTCCATATTTCCGGACAGTTTTTCCAGACGTCCTGGCTTAGTAGTGTTACTATTGACTGCTGCATACAATACTGAATAACTGGATGTTTTATATGCTGACTAGATAAAGCCATGATGTGTCCTTTTTGGTTGCAGGAAATGCAGATTAAGGATTTGAATGAAAAATTTCAAAATGTGGAAAAGGAGAATGATGATTTGCGAATAAAACTGAAAGAGAGTGAAAGGTAAGGATATTTTAAACATGAATTTGAAATAAGGCAAGTTGAAAAAATCAAGGCAACTCGAGGTGAGCATAAACAAATGAATGAGAATAAATGAGTGAGAAAAGAGTGAGAAGAAATGATTTGATGAAATCCATTGCAAATGCTGCGGACGTAGCCTAAAAGAGGAAACATACTTTATCTTGGAATTTTAGGATTTGAATTTGTTTTCGTAAAATCAATTTTAGTTTGCCTTTGATTTTTGTTTCTCCTTTGATAACAGAAATATTCTCAGGTTTTGTTTGCAGGATTTTCAATATTACATGATACACATTCCCCTAGTTTGCTGCATGATAAAAGAAAGGTCTGCTAATTGAGGCCAATACACAATGTATAAGATAAAAGAAGCAAGAAATGGTGAGTGGAAAAATCTCGATTTACAACTAGACAATAAGCTCCAGACAGAAATTGGCTCTTTTTGCAACTAGAAATGATTGATATTTCAAATGAAGTCAATAGTTGAGATGTACGTCTCGCATAGCCTATATGAGTAATTTTCAAATTGGAAATTTTCTAAACGCAAAGACATTAAATCTGCTTTATTTCAGTTTGGTTACACAAGATAACTACGAACTCACTATGTTGAATAAAGAAAGGAAATCAATAGATGGAGTCTCAACGCCCGTGCATGTGTCACAAACAGTGGTCGACAAAGAACATGATCAAAGTGAAGTAAAAGAAAACGAAGAATGCAAAACAGGAATTGTTCCTGAAATCATCGTTCAAGGCCATGTTGATAATCAAATTAACGAGCAAGAATATGAATCTACTTTAGTTGCCAAAGACACAGATCACGAGAGTATTGAACTGAGACCTGAACAGACTGATGGATACGAGGTCTCAAGTAATGACGAATGCGCCTCCACAGAAGATCAATTGGAAGTGTACCAAGTAATGAGTGATGATCAGTCAGTGGATAGTTTTAAAAACTTAGATAACGATGACGAGACAACTCAGAAGGAGGCTGTGGGATCTGAGGTAACCTTGTTTTGAGCCAAAATCGCTGATGTTGAAGTTATGTACCGTGTAGACCAAAAATAACTTCTTCAACTGTTTGAAAATTCGTCATATGGAGAATACTTGAGTTGTCAGACTAAATTAACGTTTAATTCATAGCCAAAAGCCTGACGTATCATAGTGATTTTCGATCTGTTTTTCTGAGAATTAGAAATATAGGTAAAAGTTAATTGAAAAAATTCGTTACTTCGAAATTCGTGAAAAGAGACCTAAAACCGTCAATCAAAATTGTAAACAATCTCATTGTTCAAAAACGGTTCGTTCCCCTCAACATTTAACAATCAAAATCTTTAGAAAAGAAACAGCGTACCGGGTGTCCAAAAAAAAAAATGCAACAGATTTGAAAAATTCTAATGCAAACAGTTTCATATTCATTATCAAACAAATATTTTTATTCAAATCTGCAATAATTAGATTAACTTTTGATATATTTTCCAGTATTTTTGGTGGTCACTGGAGTTAAAAATCAGAAAAATTTACTTTCTCTAAAATGACTGCCATTAAAACTTTTAATTAAAAATGAGCACTGAGAGCTCCTTCAAGACCGGATAGCTCATGAATCAGCAAGGGATCCCTTTGTTACTGTTTCTTAATAAAGCTGTGTGCTTTTCTGTAATCCTGTGAATTTGCAGACCTTGCCATGCTTTTAATTTTGCAGTATACTTTGCACCAATGCTGGTAGCTCTGGTTTTGCCCTGACAGGAAATTTGAAGTTTGTTGATTTTTAACTCTGCAACTAAGTCACCAAAAATTCTAAAAAGCATATCAAAATTTAATCTAATGATTGCAAAGTTAGATAAAAATAACGATTTGATCATTAGTATGAAACAGCTCGCGTCATAGTCTTTAAAATCTGTTTGGTTTTTTTTTTGGGACCCCCGGTATATAACCTGTTGCAAAAATCAGTTTTAAGCCTTGAGGCAAATGAAAAGTACCTGCATAGTGCGCTAAGTGAGGAGATTACTCATCCTTTTTCACGCACTTTGAAGTAAAGGAGCGTCCATAAAGCCAATTTTACCGATATTTTACAATACTCAGAAAAATAGAAGGAAAATCACGAACAAATAAACAAATACTTCGCAATTTCGGCCATCAATCAAATTTTGATTCATTCCAATACCTTAAAGGTGACCTGAAGCAAAAAAATTTATAAATGCAAATGGACGGCACAGTCGAATGCTGAAGAATCCTGTTTATATTTCTCTGAGATCTCATTTCGTTTTCCAGTTATCCACTGATATCAAGTTGCAGCTGATGACGTCATTTTGTTTGCAAATTACTAGGATAACATATGGAAATATAGTTGTATCTGATCTTTGAAAGGTTACAGTTGTAAGAAATATTTCAGCTGAGCTGAATAGATGTTATATAAATTGCCTCATGACTTAATATGATGTTTAGTGCAAAGTTGATTGTGCAAATTTTTTTAATTAGATTTCTCTTTGGAAACATGGCCAATCTTGTATACTTTCTTTACATTTTGCAAACAAAATGACGTCATCAGCCAATCATACACAATAGTGGATAACTCTAAAATGAAACGAGGTATCAAAACATTTTATCATTCATTCTTTATCATTCAACGACGCTATTCATTTGCATCAATAAAAATTTTCGCTTCACACCACCTTTAACTACTCTCCGCATTATATATTTTCAGACAGTCGAAATTCTTTTTGGTCCATCCGGTAGGCTGACAATAATAAAACGGTCATTTCGCTAATAAGTTGCAAGGTGTTTTGTGGAAAGCGGCTTGGTTTGGTAAATCGAGGACAAACAATTGTTTGCCTGTTTGACAGCAGGCATGAATTGCTTTCAAAATTGTTTTGTTTTCCTGCTTGCTTTTCGTGCCGTCTTTCTCCGGTCCCTACTTCAGCTTGTAACTGAGAGGTTCCAAAAAGTTCTCCAACCATCTCGTATTGGCATTATCTCGTGATTGTTAACATTTTACTGTTCTTTTTAGTACCCTGGTCACCGACTTGTATAGAACTGTCTAGCTCATTCCATCTCGCCAGTAATTGCAACCCCCATTCTATGTAATAAGCTTTCCATATTTTTCCAACCCCCTGTTTATTCCAACCCCCGTCTATTCGGCATTCAAGAGTACAATAAAAGACTGACATGTGATTATTCGTTCTGTATTCCTTGATCAATAATTTCTGCAGCTGTTGAGGTGACAGGAGTAGTCAAATGAAAGCAAATTATTGTACTAATTATTTTGATTCTTAATTTATTACAATCTCATTGTTGTCACATTATGCTTGAGGATAATTCATTTATTTTTACAGGAATTGCAATTGAACTGCTCATCAAAAAGGTAAGACCTTCTCATTCACCAGGTGTCCCCATAAAAAAGGGAAACACTCTTGTTTGGAACAAGCCATGTGAATTTATTTTGAAGTAATCTGAATTAATTTTAATGATGTCCCTTGGCGCTTCGAGAGTTGAAATATTAATGCTCGTAGTAAACAAGAGATTTTGCATTTGGCCTAAGAAAGTACCTGAAGCACAGCGAAGATGTCAACCAAGGCCTTGATGTAATTTGAAAAAAAGTTCATATTGCAGTACGCTTGCCAGCAATCAGATAATAAGCTTATATCAGTTAATCTAACGCATTTTGTTACTGGCATTTCGCTTGAGTTTATTGTAAATCTCACAAGCCTAAATCAGTTTCTGTGGTGACATAAATGCGCCTTTGTATCGTGTTATACAAGGCTACGGGAAGACCGCGGGAAATGTGCCATTAAACAGTGGGATTGTTGGAATTCTTGTATTGCCTCGTTTTGAAACGTCAGTCAGTTAATAAAACAAGATACGTCATCTCAAGCAACATAGCGCTTTGAGGAATAGAACTGATAGGGACTGCTGCCTTCTAAATATACAAAATGGACGGGATAGCAAGAAAATTGGGACAGAGATAACGCACAGAGGTAGAACTAACTTGAACTTCAAAATAAAATTTTCTCTTTCGCAGGCAAACATCGGCTGCATTCTTGCAGATATTATATGGCCGAGTGCAGGGAAAGACAGACACAAGACTCATGAAAGAGGTATACTTATGCCCCTATAAAAACAACCATAAATCATCATCTACGACCGCACGTTTTACAACTTCCGGGTGGACCATAAAACTATCCACTTTGGACAGGCCACGATAAATTGTACTGATTTCACAGATTTATGACGTAACGATTATGACATAATGATTTATGACGTAATGCCATTATGATTTATGACATAACTGATTTCACAGATTTGTGACGTAATCGTTAGCAAAAACTCCAGAATTAGATTGTAGGATTTTTTATTAAATATTCTAATTATCTGTTTCTTGAGCTATAAATGAGTATCTTCAATTTTCATTCTCCAAAATACTGATAAAAAGTCGATAACATTTTCTAAAGATTTGACATGGATGGACACCGAGAAAACTTTTCGTGGTGATTTGGGGATTTAGAAATCGATTATTTATAAATTGCTGCACGAGCTTTGGTTCAATGATAGATAAATTGTAACAGTACTTTTGATGAGTTTTAATTATGAAATGCAAGTAAAAGTAAAACAAGGTCTCACAGCCTGGATCAATGTTGACAAATCCTCTTGATGGCAAAGGTGTTTTCAATTGGCTATGTTTCTGTACATCCATTTATTAGCAAAGCTTGCAAAGCATTTTTACTTATCTTTCTGCGGGATTGTTAATGACCTATGTGATTCATTTTGAAGTCAGACTATTTTCCTAACTTCCTACCGTCTGGTCAGGGTCAAATTGCCCATCGAGAACATCTTATAAGCCGATCAAGAACATTTGTGTGTAGCAGTTTCGGCTTAAAACCTTTATAATATCGAGTTTTTATCGAACTCTAAATAAAGCCAACGGATGTGAAGTATGCGATAAACTTGTACAACTGGGACAAAATTAGACACATTCTTAACCATTGTTTTCAACTCAATAAATGGTCTCAGGCCCACTTTTCTCTCAACTCTATCCACGAGAAACTCGACTCGGGAGATTATAAATTTGAGAAATTTTGGGACTGACTTGCTCGCTCCACGAATGAAAACGAGCAATGGCCAAAAAGCATTTTCGTTCTGTGTATCAAAGGTTTAGAATGAATTAAAACATAGGTCAAGCTAGCCCCCTTTCTGTCTACTTTTTAATGTAGATTGAGTAGAAAATAGCTTTTAACTTTTACATTTATTCTGATCTAACGTTTCAAATATTCCTTTTTATTTCAATAAAATTGTAATTAGGTTTTGCAACGGCCCCCTGAAAAGCAGCCACTCTTGGCTGATGGAGCCACCGTGTATGAATAATTTAAAATGAAATGAAAATGAAATGAGCCCGGGAGAAGCTTATCCTTCCCATCTAGCAGAAATTGTAACGGAAGGTTACACATTATATATGTTCGCTCTTCTGTTTCACAAAGTTTGATTTATCCAAATCCTTCATGTATTTCAGTTACTGCTAGATTTTGAAACGGTCGAAATTGTGCCCATCTGATAAACTTGCGATATTTATTGTTACCCTAGATTCTGAGAGCTTCTGAAGATGAGGATGCAATTCAAATCGTTTCTAGATGTCTTCCCAATGTCATTCCAAATGTTTTGCTAAATAAGAGAGAGGTAGGTACAGTATTTCCCCTCCACTAAGAAGCTGACTTATAAGCAACTGCAGTCTGCCAGATGGCACCATGGTCATTGTCAACATTTGGTTTGATATAACATTTAAGTGATATTTATAAGAAACCAACAACCTGGTTTTTACAAAATGAGTTTTTTAGTGGCGGGGTAATACTGTTTTTCATGAATCGCTACTTTATACGAGTAACAGAGATTTTCAGGATCTTTGAACATGAAGCTAAGCCATTAAGCTATTTATATATTTGGCATCGAACCCGATTCAGAAGGTTCGAAAGATGGATAAACTTGCCTCGATCTTCACTGATGGAATTCAAATATTCTCCAAGCCCATTTCCACTTCCTTTGGATTTCGGATTTCACATCCGAATCTATTGTTTTTCGTTCGCATGCGAACGCTCAGAAATCGCATCCGAACGTTTGCCCTCGGAAGTTTTGTTTGTCATCCAAAATTCGGATTGCTAACAGAAAGTCCCGTACAAAATCAGCCAATCAGGATGATGCATGTGATAAAGAAAAACAGGCCCGCTACCATTATTCAATCGTCGCACGCGTCACGAATAGTTTCGTTGGATGCTTTAACAATAAGTGATCGTCCGAAGTTTGTGGGAGTGTGGATTAAAATTGGAGGGCGATTTTTGTTCGGAGATCGTAGATCGGTTGTGTGTTGACACTCAGAAACAATCAAGGTACGAAAAATTGCGTATATATTTGATGACAAAGTACCCGAAGTTACTTTCAAGCCATTGAATCAAACGGGACATGCATTAGCCATTTGTTTGATCTTTTTTGAACATTTGACGCATATATTTCCACAGAATAAATCAGCTCAATTATTTTGTTTTCTTGGAACTTCTTCAAGATACAAAACCTGGAGTCTTTCTTTTTTGGTTGTCTATGCATGCGTGCGTCTACCGTCGGGCTGCGTTTGTGCTAGATTTCAGGATAGTACAGTTAGGAATCAGAGATGTTCATTTATATTGTGCTTGGTTAAAAGAGGGTCCAACTACTCAAAAAGCAGGCATCGATTTGGTCTTTTGCGCTTTTTTTCTTTCAGTCGTGACTGGTTTCGCCCACTTCTTCAGAGCAACTCAAAGTTACCTAATTTCTATTGAACAGCGTAAACAGCAGATTAAAAGTTGTCCATGTCTTAAACTCATATGCTTAATTCGCTTAACTGCATGGCTTCAGTATAATAGTAACAGCCATCGCTGTTTCCCTGCATGATAGATGTCGTTTGCTTCCTTAGGGTTTCTTTCAATGGACCACTTGACAGGCTTAAAAGACCAACGACTGATCAATAATAAATCATTTTCGTTCCAGGAATTAATTCCAATTATACTGTGCATGGTGCGACTCCATCCAGATGTTAAAGTGAGAGATAGCCTCCTTCATATGTTGTTTAATCTGATAAAGAGGCCAGACGATGAGCAACGGTAGGTCTCTTTAAACTCTGGCTCCATCTAGTTCAGTAATAGAATAGAACAGAATGCCTAGTGGACCAAAAATAACTTCAACTGTTTGAAAGTTCGTTAAACGAAGAAGATATAGTCAGAGGAATGAAATTTCTAGGTACAACACAGGAAACGATAGAAATCTCGACATTCCAAAATCTAAGCTTGAGTGTACAAAAGGTTTCCACCTTTCTTGGCTTAAAGCTTGGAATGAGGTACCTATTGAAAATAAAGGAAATCTCCTTGCTCTATCAGTTTAAAAGAAAATTAAAAACGCATTTAAATAGCTCAGTAGAAACAGTAGACCCTAACTAAAACACAACTCCCAGGAAGATCAGACCTCAGTCCGGGTCCAATCCTAGCTATTACCATTTTATTTTTTTATTTTTTTATTATTAATTTATGACACACTTGCAAGTTTTGTATCTTAATTTGGTACTGATGGAATATCGTGTAAGCTTAGTTGCTGATAACCGAAAGGCTAAGTATTTTAGTGATTTTTTGTCCTATTTTTCTGAGCATTGGAAATATAAGGAAACTTTTGTTTACAACAAAAATCTGTAACTTTGAAATCCATTAAAAGAATCCTAAAACCTTTGTTTGAAACTATATATAATCTCATCACTTAAACACACTTCGTTATTCTCCAGAGTTGAAAATCAAATCTTTATGAAAGTAACGTCGTATATGATCTGATGCTTTTGAAAAGATCAGGTTTTAAGCCTCGAGGGAAATGAAGTGAATTTGCATGTTGCTCTAAGTTAGGAGATTACTTATCCCATTTCACACATTTCGAAGTAATGGAACTTTCACAAATACAATTTTAACTATATTTTACAGTGCTCAGATGGCGGGGATGGCTCAGTGGTAGCACGCTTGACTACCAATCTGAAGGTTGGTGGTTCGAGTCCTCGCCCTGCCGAACCTGCTACAAAGTGTGAGGAGAGTCACCAACTCTCTGTAATTCCAGGCTAAAGGAATCACAAGGTGTGGTCACATCGAGAGGAGGGACCAGGACGCTGCTTCGATAAGCTCAGCTTCTCAGCGTCCTAAAACTACCTTCGGATGCTAGGTAGAAATGTATGAAAAAAACCAGTGCTCAGAAATATATAAGAAAAATAAAGAAAAACACTCCAGACTTTCGGCTTTCAATCAAACTTTGATTCATCCAATATCATGAGTGTTCTCCGTGTTACAAATTTTCAAACAGTTTAAGCTCTTTTTGGTAAACATGGAATGTCTATTCAGGACATTGCACAATCTCATTAAAAAGTTTAAAAGTACAACCAAACACTGTGCAGGGTTGGTAGTTTTATGAGCGAAAGCAATTTTAGAAACTATTTCAATTGCATCTCTCTGATGTTCTCAGAATCTAGGAAACAATCGAGTTACCTGGTGTTATACACTTGACGTTCATGACATATTTGAACTTCAGAAGTTTGTGATACCGTCGGCCAAAATTTGAATTTTATTGATTTTGACTATAAGACGGCTGTGTTACCGGATGTGAACTGATTAGTGACAACCATGTTCATTTAAAGCCTGCCAAAGCATGCAAGATTTGATTTTCGACGTAAATCGTTTTCAACGAGTGGGCACTGCAAATCGTCACATCAAGCTACGAGGGTAGAAATGGTTTTACTTAGATTTGCAAAAGAGTGGTTATCCTTGCAATACGTTTTCAGATTTCTCAATAACAACTGATTCTGATTTTGCACACGAAAGATGTCATGCTGGCAATTCAAGAGATCATCAGGAGTGTAAAAATCATGAGAACTTAAGTTTAAAAGATATCAAGCATTCTTTCCTTTTTACATTTTTCGTTTCTGCTAAGTTTCTTTACTACTGACGAAGGGCACAGCCCGATCTGTTTACAGTTTATTTGCTATGATGTTTAAAGTATTTTTCAGGTAGAAATTATCAATTGTTGTTGCAATTTAAAAGCTTGCAGAGAAAAACGGACAAAGAACTGATTTAGGTAGTGTGTTTCTTCACAGGCGAATGATTATCGATGGGTGTGTTGCTTTTGCCAAGAAGGTTGGACCAACAAGGATAGAATCTGAGTTGCTACCACAGTGTTGGGAGCAGGTACGTACAATCTGATTCAATGTTCTGTCTGACAGATTTAACTCAAAGAACTTGATTTTCTACCTCTGCCATTCAGTCATGGTCATATATAGCTCCATTAGATTACTCAAGTAGTCCAGGCCAAGTTTGTACAGCTGTACTGCTGAGTGTGCTTCCCGAAACAGTGCTGTTTCCATTCAGTCATACCATTCTGCATGACAGCACATTTCATGTGGAGTTTAAACTTAGTTAATCAGACTTTATTTTACTCCTTTTGGATACGTAATTTCTTTCAGGAGTAAGTAATTAAGGTCTGTATCAAATTAAATGTCACATGAGATTTGTGACAAAACAAAATTTCTCCTGAAAACAACATCAAATGCTGCTAATCGTGATCATTTTCACGTGACATTTGATTTGAGACTGACTAAAGAGAATTATATGAATTATTTTCTTCCATTTCCAAAGAAATGATGTAGAGCTCTTCATTCAATGTTGACGCGGGCCTGCTCCTTAATGCCTAGCATCGATTATTAAGTGTTTTATTTTTGAACGGTTCTTTTGTCTCTAGAAGGCACCCTCTAGACAAATATCGGGTTTTTTGGTTTTTTCTGTCTGAGATAGGAAAGGCAAGTTGAATGGAATTATCAATGATGTTTGTAGGCTAACCAAAAGAATGAAAAGTCTTCCAGAAATCTTGTATTTATAGCCAAACAGCGTACAACTAAATTCTTTATCACATTAGATATCATGCAAAAATATCCACGAGTAGATGCAATAAATGGGATTTGCTTGCGTAATTTAACATTATCGCAAATCTCTCCTGAAATGTTATGTGGGACAGATTTCAGATTTTTGAAATTAAGTGAAAACGGGAAAAAGGACGGATAGTTTGTTGATGGTTTACCGGATGTGACAGAAATTGCACATGCACCGGAAAATTGAAATTGCAGGAAATTGCACAGGAAAAGTGATGCAGCCAATTTGTAAAATTTCAAATCCTTCATCTTGAGGTTCCATCTTGATTTTTGAGATTTTTTCTCACAAGTTTAAATGCATCATTTCCTAAATCAGTACTTAGCCCAAAATCAAATTGACCAAGAGCAGCAAAAAGAGGGCTGTTCACGATCATGTAAATTTTAATTGTTTAGTGCCTAGCATTGACGAGAGAGCATAATTACAATTCAACGGTTTATAGTACTTATTGTGCGATTTTTCAAACAGTGGATATTTTTTTCTAACTCACATCGTATACAGTACTTATCTTCTACAAAACAATCCACCACTTAAATCCGTCATACCTCTGGGAGAATTTCCAAACAAAATCTATAACTTACAGCCTACGAAAGCAAGTTTTATGCGAACTTCACAGAATAAAATATGGGATAAACTCCCTCAAATTTGGGGGAGCGTCTGTTGCAGCTTTCAAAAAGGAAATTATAACTTGGGATGGAACTAGTTGCCTTGGTACAATTTGTAAACAGACACTGACTTCCTTTGATTGTAGATTAGCATGTATTTAGGTTTATTGTGAATAGTTGGTGTAAATTAGCTTCGTTGTTTTAAAACTATGTAAATACCAACTTTAAATAAATATATGAGTGAATGAATGAATGAATGAATGAATGAATGAATGAATGAATGAATATATCTTATACCTTGTGACTCACCTCAACCCAGTTCCATAGACGTTCTTAACTGGCAGAAGTGAACTTTTCTCTTATTGAAATTGAACAATTTTTGACTGATTTGCAGATAACTCACAAATACCCCGAACGAAGATTGCTTGTTGCTGAAACTTGTGGATGTATGGCTCCATACATACCGGTAAGATGATCGTACTTCATACTACTATTATTTGATGCATAGTTATTAAATCTGGTGTTTAGGTTGTTAGAATGGTATTTCTGTTGATAAAACAGGCTGACCAGTCTGTGGAATGCTAGATTGATTACAGTGAGTCCCAGTAATCGCTAATCAAAACGAGACTTACATACACCAAAGCAAGTGCGCTCATACTTTTCTGTCTAGACCCATATCAAGACGAGGCAGAAGTAATAGTTCTCAATATTAATGCTGTTTTATTATGAGTCATAGTTAGGGCGTCCGACAGCCCTTCGAAAGCGATAACCACAGCCATGTAATCAGTAGATTTATTCGGGATACTATCAGTGAAAGTCTTACGAATTTTCTGCAGAAGAGCTAGACCCTAGCCTACGCGTAGACCCATTATCCCAAAGGAGGAAAGGGTCTACGAAACAAAGAGCAAAAGCTTGCTACTGAGGTTTCTAGATTTCTGGAAACTTAATTTATGCAGCCTTTGTTTCTATTTCTATGGTTTCAACGGGTTTCACAAATCATTTGAAAGGGGATTAGAGTGATTAATTGGGCGGCCGTAGCAAGCCTTTGCTCTTTGTTTCGTAGACCCTTTCCTCCTTTAGGATAATGGGTCTACGCGTAGGCTAGCTAGACCCTAGACTTATGACGATGAGTCCCTTGTATCCCTGCGGTACCTTGCTCACAGGGACTCATAATGAAACAGTTAAAAACCTGACCCTAACTTCTGCATTCGATTGATCGAATCTGGATCGAACGTCTGCTTCGGCTCTGTTCAACAGTCACTCCTCAGAAAGGAAATGCGATAGAAACCACGGTAAGCAGACATTTAATCAACAAAACTTGGTATTCATCTGAAGGAGAAAGTTCATTTTACCTGGTGAGTGCAAAATAAGTCTTTTAATGCTGCAATGTCCACGTTTTTAAGACCAAACATAACAGAGAAATCTTCAAGTACCTGCTGCAGCAACTTCCATCAAATTTAGTAAGCTGCGTCAATCGAATTGAAGGTTCGAAACTTATTGTTCTTCGCCAAATATCGCAATCTGATTGGTATGCTAGGAATCCCAGCATATTAGGCCTAATAGGGTCAACTTTTTCAGAGTAATATTATGAGTCTCTGTTGACTGAAGCGCCATCAAGAAGTCAAAGAGCACAGGGAAACAAGAGACTCATCGTCATAAGTCTAGCTAGACCCCCGTTTAAGCACTTTGGATTCTGTGCATTAGCTATTGGAGGGTCATCGTCCTTCATTTTCCTTTGTGAATTCGTGCATGCCCCAAAGCGCTTCACCCATTCCATTGATCAGCGAACCAATCAGAGTTATCGTCTTTTCCATTGTGATTTACAAAAGAGGGAGTTCACAGTATCCCGAACAAAGATGGAAAGTCACCTGCCACTTCTAGGTGCCAAAAATGTAAACCGAAAAAACCTGTTACACACAATAGGGTAGTCGACCAAAGTCAGGGATTTACAAGTTTCTTTTGTAGCTAAATGACTAGGGTGCATTCCAATTGTTTTTTTTATATCTTCATCCATGTTGCGGGTTGTAGTGGGGATGTAGTGGGGATAGCTCAGTGGTAGCACGCTTGACTACCAAGCTAAAGGTTGTTGGTTCGAGTCCCCGCCCTGTCGAACCTTTCGCGTTAATTCCAGGCCAAAGGAATCACGAATTGTGGTCACATCGAGAGGAAGGACGACCAGGACACTGCATTGAAAAGCTTAGCTTCTCATTGTCTTAAAACTACCTTCGGTTGCTAAGTAGAAAGATAGAAAAGGATCTATGAATTGCAAACTGGCAAAAATAAGGATTTAGTGAAACTATATATATCTAAGCCGTCGAATGTCATTCCTTTTGTCCATAAATCATTAAAATCTTCACCAGCTAGATCAATTTATCTTATTGTCAAGTAAGCAATGATGTTTAAGATATCGATTGTTGGAATTTTGCCGTCCAGAGTTACATTCAGAGTTTTGGAATAGGGAGTTTCGCCAAATTGAGCCATTTAAAGATTTGGTGCTGTTTATCATTAATGCTTCATGTATTTTCATGTATTTCATATTTCACACTTGATTCTTTTAAGGAGGGTTTGCTCTTCAGCAGGAGCTGCTTTTTGACCATGTGCAGTTAAAAATAGGAAAGCATTAGAATATAGAAAACCATAATTTCAAAAGCCTGTTTACAATTATACAATATTCACAATAGAAGGGCACATTCTACCCTATATTGATTTTTTAAAGCCATTCAGGGAGGATGCCGTCTTAGATTCAGTAGGAAGGCATTCCATAGGTTTGCTGCCTGGAAAGAAAAGCAGTTTTGCCCATTGGCTGACTTTTTCTTTGGCAAATGCTCTGCTATTGGGTGCAAAATCACCACAATGTATTTCAGTAAACAGTAAACTGCCAGACCACTTTGTTTAATATCATTACTTCATCTCTTTGATGTCTTCATTGGTGCGATTCATATTACTCAACAGGCTGAATTACTAAGCTCATTGATGTTTTCGATGTTGAGACAAATGCTTGAAGATGACCGAAGTGATAAAGTTCGTGAAGCTGCAACCAAGAGCTTGGCATTGATTCTGGCATTTGTTGATGATAGAGCCAAATATGGACAGGTATGAGTTGTTTCCTCAAGGTGGGGGGGGGGGGGGACATTTATCATGCGAAACATTTCCTGTAATTTCTATAATTTTGCAGTTTTTTACCAAGAGTTATGCAAATTGTTTGAAAATGACACCTATGATTCTGCAAAATGTCTCAAAATGGCATCCATAATTCCGCAACGTTTAGAAAATGTGTCCTTAAATAGCACATCGCCACCAACTATGTACCAGGAGAGCCCCCGAGATTGTTTGAGAAACAGAAGTAAGTTTTGTTACGATGGGATAGACCTTCTTACTTCTTCGAAAAGGGGTTTGGATCGAGCGTCCAAATCTGGTAAATTTGGTGAAGGAAAACAATAACATGACCCCGTTCTTGATAGATATCTGCTAGTTGTGGCAAGAAGTTGTTCGGATCTCAGAACACTTTCAGAGAGTTAATCAAAAATAACTTTGCTCAAATTGACTTACTAGTGGTTCAGTTTATACACTGGGAAGTTTTATTCGCCTCTTGGCCTTGTTTCTCGTTATTTTCATTCATCGTTAGCTAATTTGTTTGTGTAGCATTTCAAAACAAAGTGCGAACATACAAGGGTTTCATTTTGCGAGATTGCAAATCGAAGTTTGCTGTTTTCAACTGTTGTTATTCAAATGAAAGAAAAGTCACCTAAACATGAATGAAAATAATGAGAAACAAAGCAAAACAATTGGTAACACTTGCCATGTCACTGCTAACTCATTTTGCGCAAAGTAATTGATAACGAACTCTCTGAAAAGTGTTGAGATTCCCAGCAACTTCTTGGCACAGCTATTGTCAAGTGTGTACACTAAGAACGAGGGTCGTGCTTTCGTTTTCCTTCCCAAACTTTACCAGATTTGGACGCTTGATCCAAACCTCTTTCCCAAGAAGTAAAAAAGTCTATTGCAGGTCTCGAAAGGTTCTTACAGAAAGGGTTGTTGTCGGCAATTCTTTGGCTCAGGTTATAACGCCAGTAGACAGGTGTCCCAAAACCATGTGCGCCATTTGAGTGGCTACTGTGAAGGAGCTATGAATCCAATTTCCCCGTTTTCAGATTTGTGAATAGAAAAGACTTCAACTTAGAGTTTCATACCAAGCTTGAGTAAATCAGACAATCGTAGTTGCTGATTTATGGAGCAAGAAAATCAAAATTACTGGGTGCCTCAAAACCAAGGGATTTTATCTCCGTACTTAACCTTATAACTTGAATTTTAACACCAAATCGACTTTAACTTTACTTTTTTACCAGGAAACATATTTAGGAATAATAAATGACCAAATAGCTCAAGAATATTAACCAGGAAGCCTTTGGGAAGCAATATTGCAGGTTTAAATCGATTTTATGACTTTAGAGAAGCAAAATAACTGATGGACGCATACCATGGCTTGCTCCACTTGTGCTGCACATAACCATTTCTAGCAACCTTAGATATTTTTTTCTTCTTGGTTGTCACAAAATCTAATTCATGACTACGTACTGGTTTTTAGGCAATAGGTAATCTTGGCTTCCTTGCTTCATAAATCAGCAACTACCGGGTGTCCCAAAAAATGTAAGACAGATTTGGTTGACTCCAGCGATGTGGATTTAGCTTTAATCAATGACTAATCACTCTCAAAATGTTCCTCGATAGTTAATTTAAACATAGATACCTCATTTGTTGGTATTTGTGCTTTGAAAGCAGAAATATCAATCTTGAAAGCTCAAATTTGCGTGCACTTGCAAACCAGAGCTTTGGCCTTTTGGCCCTAGCAAATAAACGAAGCACATTGAAATTAAGAACTGAAATTAATGAAAAATTAAGAAACTTCCCAATGGGTGACTGGGGGGGGGGGGGGTGACTTCTGGAAAACAGGATAACACAAGATATAATATTGTTCAAATTTTATCAAGGCTATCGTTGATTTATACGCTGTGCTTCAAGAAATTGCATAGGCCAAAAGGCTAAAACTCTGGAAGAGGAAAATTCGAGCTTTCAAGATTGACATGTTTGCTCTCAAAGTACCAATATCAACAAACGAGGTATCTATGTTCAAGTTAACTATCGAGGAACATATTTAGAGTGATTAGACATTGATTGAAGCTACATTCACATAGCTGTAGTCAACCAAATCCGTATACATTTTTTTGGGACACCCGTTATTTATCAGATTTACATAAACAAGGTCTCAAACTCTAAATCTCTGAATATTTTATATTTTAAAAGCGGGATATTTGGAGTCATGGCTGCTCCGCAGCAACCATTCAAACGGCGCACGTGTTTGGCACTCCTTGTACTGTCAAAATACTTGTGAGGCTCTTTCATTGTTTGTCTGATAATTTTTCTTTTACTTTGAAGGCAGTTGATTTGCTGATGAAGACGTTGATGGATGACAGTGAATGTGTATCAAACGCCTCAAAGGAAATGCTTCTACCAGTCATCGGTGTTTGGACGTTAGAGCTGAAGAATCTCGACTCGCAGTTGTTAACTCCTTTCTTAAAGACAGTTCAGTCAATACTACAGGTATGCATTAATTTGATTTTGCAAAGATTCCAAGAAATTTTGTCAATCATGCCAATCCTTCTCATTATAATGTTTCCTACTTTTCAGGTTACAACTGTATGGTGAGGTCAGTTTACATGCCAGGTGTCTATTTTTTCATAAATTTTGATTTTTTTTTATAAATTCCTTAGAATGCAGAGCAACCGTTTTCTATTTCATCGTTTTCTCGCTACTTCTATTTACAGAACGCTTCAACAAAGGTGGAAAGTAGTCCAATGGAAGACAACAGTCAAGCACTAAAATTGCTGGATCTACAATTCAAACTTGTATTTGGATGCTGCATCGATTTAATACCTTTATTATTTGCATATGTATTGCTGACAGGTGCGTGGTCTGATTTCTTACGCCTATTCTTTTCATCTTAAAGCTAGGGTCACGACAATAGAACATAGTTTTGGACCTCATTTGTATCTTTCATTCGACTTGAATCATGGTGAAATGATTGTTAACTGATTATTTGCCCGAAGGCCTAGCACATTCGGATCGTTTCGGTTCAAACTGGAACCATTATCAATCATGGTTGATGTTTGGCAAACAATGTTTCCTTGTTTGACCAGGGGAGAACCTGCTAAATTTGCGAACAACTTTTTGCTGTATTTCTTATCTATACAGTTTCTTGCTGCTACCAATCATGATCATACTGATGAAGGTATCCAGACTGCAAATATAATTCTCATCGAGAAACGGGAATCGAAAGTGCCTTGTTAGTTATCGTTCATTCTTTGTCTCTTCTTTACAGCTCCCTTCAATCAAGAAGATTCTAATTTGAGGATCGAATTAAAAGGTAACTTCTGATTGGATAAATATTCTTTTAGTTTTATTTACTCTGGGAATCTAAATTGTAAAGTAGCCCTAAGTAGAAACTTGGATTGTTTCAATGCAAAAAGGAGGACACTATGGTTTAACATTTTCGTTGCAAAGGAATACGATCGACTATGATTTAATTCGAGATGGCCCTTAACCTAAAATTACTTTATATGATTTGCTAACACCAAACCTGCAATAAGTGAATATAAGTAAATATGAATGAACATCTTTGAGGAGTATGACGATCGATGATGGTCTAATGGGTATTGGTTTCAAGGTTGACTTACGTTTTTAATATTTTGCTGTGTGATGTATTCAGTTTTCAATTGTATTTTATTTCAAAGCGTGATGTATTGTAATTTAAACATTTGTTGACGCTAAATACTTGGCTGTTCTATAGAAATTTATTCTGAAGAAGATTTTGTAATCCTAATATTTCTGGTTGTTTTAACTCCGTTGTATTAACTTAACTGTTGAATAACAGTTGTGTTTCTATATTTTATTTGCTGTTATAACTGAGGACGGTTTAGTTTTATTATTATAAATATAAATGAAATAACTAAAATGGAAAATTAAGCATTTCCACGGTAACAGTAAACGTAACCAAAAATGCAAGCAAGCCATTTTAGCAAGGAAATTGAATTATATTTTATAAATTTCCACCTTATTATGAAATTCAATTGTTGTATGAGGAAACTCAGCTTTTGATGATTAAAAGGAACTTAATGAACTCTTATGCCTCTCTTTGAGTAACTGCCGTTTTAAGAAATAGATCATTTCGCTATTTGCAGAAAGGGACCGAGGAAAGCGCGGCGCATTCTGAGAGCCTTGACAACAGGGAAATCTAGGGAATCCCGCTTCTGCAGTGATAAGTATATAGCTTGCGGGGTCGCTCGCATCTCTCTCCAAACTCGAATTATTTTCAATTCATTTGCAACTTTCAAGAGTTAAGCGATGCTTGTTTAGTATGGTAAGTGTTTTCTCTGGATCATTTAGCCGTCTCTTCATCCCTCCCTCCATTTATGAGTGTGATTTGAGCCACTATATTTCAGGTATTTTCCCTCGATTTTGAAGCGGCTCAGTTTAGGCCCAGCCGACCTACCATGAAATCTGGCTTATTTACTAGATAACTGAACGCATTTGAAAAGCAAATGAAAAGCATTGTTTGGAATCTTCTAAAGATTTATAATGCAATCTTGTACTGTTCTGCTAAATTTAACAAGCAAAAGCGCGTGAAACCAAGCCAATTGAAGTCAAGGAATATGAAGATGATGCAAGATCAATGAGCTTAACTTGAGCCGCCTCAAGAACGAGGGAAACTCCTGAAATAAAATGGCCCAAAAAACATTCGCAAATGGGCGGAAGGATGACAACACTGCTAAATAGCCCCGTGAAACGTTTACCATACTAAACAAGCATCGCATAACTCTCGAAAGTTGCAAATAAATCCAAAATAACTTGAGTTTGGAGAGCGATGCAAGTTAGCCATAAGCGGTACATTTACCACTGCACTGCAGAAGATGGGATTCCCCTGATTTCCTACTTGTTGCCAAGCCTGTCAGAATGGGCTGCGCTATACTCAGTTTCTTATCTTCAAATTGCGAGATGGTCTGTTATGGACAGAAAATGTCAGGATCTAAGTTTATCTTGAGACGAATCTAAGGATCTAAGAAACGAATTGTTTCTAATCGTGATGAAACTTGTCCGAAAGCTTGTGTCCTTTAAATATGTAAAAGGGGGAACTCATCATAGGTCTCCCATTATTGCATGGCTACAGTAGTTGAGTGGTGTTGTGGCGCAGTGGTGTAATCCTCTGACTTTGCAGCCAGAACAGTCAGGCGGAATGGGTTCAATACCCTGTAGGATCCCACCACTTGAGCGTCATGACAAGTGGTCGCGGACTTGATTAGGTCTGCTCTATTTCTGCGATTCCAGCGCTTGGCGCTGAAAAACGCAACTTCACCTTCACCTTCAGTGGTACAACTTTCGGTGGGTCAAAGTCAATCCCCGTTTGAACAGCCATTGCCCCGTGGATATCAAGAAGATGATACTGGCAAATATGTTACTTAACAGTGGACATGTTCAAATCCATTTTGAAATTTACCTCACTGAAATCGGCAACTCTGTTCTAAAATGATGAGGTGATTTTCTTGAGAAAGCCCCTTTGAAACATTTTCAAAACGGGCCTAAATCTCCTGCCTTTCAGCAATGACTTCGACACATTTCAGCACGTGTTTTCCTCTCGGGAGGATGAAGTCGCCTGGAATAATGTTATGATCCCAAGGATGGCACTTTCATCCTTCCAAAGGGATAACACGTGCTGTAGAATATACGAGTCATTGCTGTTAAGGTAGAAATATGCGAAAAAATTTGCGTCGTAATTTTAAGCATAGGGCTTAAATCTTTTGAATCTTTAAAAAGGTGGGTGTAAAATTATATGACATTTTTATTTGGATTGAATGGCTTGAAAAGAACTTATGGTACGGTACTTTGCTGTAATCTGCCGTGGAAAGTTGTTGAAATCTTGATTTTTTTCATAATGGCGGCAATTTGATCATTTTCGAAAAAATTCATGAAAAATTTTGAAAAAATTTAAATCATCGTAAATCCTAAACCAATAGAGGAAAAATAATACAACCTTCAAGAAAACCATAGTTTATGAAGGTCTACAATAGTAATTTTATGCCGTTTTTGGAGGTTGTTTTAAGGGGCTTCCTCGAGAAACTCCCTCATAATATATTTGAACATATCTACTATTTGATGATATATTTGCCAAGTCTTGATATCCAGAGAGCTGTGGCCTTTCAAACAGGGATGGTTTTTTACTCACCCGGTATACTGCTCATGCTCTGTAATACCGTAGTTTAACCGTTATTGTCTTTCTTTAAATTACAGAAAACCGTCTACCAGCCCAACAGAATATTCTGCTTAGTACAGAAGTGATCATTGGGGATGATCGTCGATTAGGAACAGCAATCAATCAATTTGATAAATATTTCGAAAATCATGATTCAGAATCATGGGAATCACTCGATTGGGTTTGCAAGCAGTGGTAAGTCATCCTTTGTATTAGTGGTCGACAGAATTGCTTCGCTTATAGAGAGGAAGAATATGGAACGGCTTATATATATTTACATGTACTGAATTGAAACAAATACCAACTCTTCCGAGCTTCGGTCGCAAACTAAAAATGGAGCTGCTAACAACACAAGCATAGCATTTTCTTTGTAATTTTCTTATGGTACTAAACTTTGTTATTAAAGGGAATCTTAGCATATATCAGCCTTTGATAAAAATAGCCGTGCAAAGATAATGGGCCGTGACACGTGCCGCACCATATTTGGGTAACTTATCAAAATCAACAGGAAATACCGATAGGTGATTGGCTAGAGTTTGACTGCAAGTGGCTTGAGCCACTTTTATATGCTTACATTCCCTTTAAGGATAATTCAGAAATATACTGCAACTTTGTAAGGCTGCAGTTCAAAACTAGTTCAAAGCAGTTCAAAACTTGGTCTTTGATAAGGGGACTGTGCACCAGTAGAAGTTTTTAATTACTTCAAAGAAATGTACCCTACCTACAAATCTTGATACCGATTTCCTTGTGAAATTTTAACCGATATTTTCGTGTTCTTGTTGATGTTTTCTTCTTCTTCATAGCTTATCACAGATTACTGAATTTACAGGTAAGAAGTTTTCTGATATAGTTAATGTGTTTCTATTTTTGTAAATAACTTTCTTGATGATTTTGCAAGTTGTTGTTATTCGTCTTTTAAATTCTTGTCTTAAAGCTAGTTTCTTGAAGTACTGCGGGACATTAGGCAAGAGTAATCGCAATTTGGAGGAAAAGATCATAACTTGAAAAGTGTCGCTTGGACTGAAAGGAACTTCAACTGTTTGAAAATTTGTAATGCAGATAATAGTTAAGGTATTGGAATGAATCAAAGTTTGATTGATAGCCGAAAGTCTGAAATATTTTTTTGTGATTTTTCTTCTATTTCTCTAAGAATTGTAAACCATAGGTGAAATTGGATTATGAAAGTTTCCTTACTTCGAAATGCATGGAGAGGATAAGTAATCTCATCACTTCGAGCAACATGCAAATACTGTTCATTTCCCTCGAGGGTTGACATCCGATTTTTTTAAAAGAATCAAGTCATATACGCAGTCATTTTATAAAGATTTGATTCTTAACTTTAGAGAGGAATGAACTGTGTATTGGTGATGACATTGTTAATGATTTTGACAGAGGGTTTAGGCCGCTTTTCACGCATTTCCAAGTTACGAATTTTTGTAAATTGAATTTTACATATATTTTCAATAGACCATTTTGACATTTAGAAAAAGGATCTGGGGAGAGCAATATTTTTCTGGTAAATGGCTGCCACAGGGCTTTTCACCAACGATAAATTGAACTGTGGCAGCCATTTACCAGAAAAATGTTGCTCTCCCCAGGCCCTTTTCTAAATGTCAAAATGGTCTATGCTCAGAAAAATAGAACAAATTCACCAAAATTCTTCAGCATTTCGGCTATCAACTAAACTTCCATTCAGCCAAATACCTCAAATATCTCAAATCCACCAAGTCAAATGTGTGATATCGTGGTCTGTCATAAGTGGCTATTCATGGCGCAACCTGCATATATACCAGATGAGTAAAAAGGTTTCGGTCCTTCAAGAGTAATCAAACTTCGAAAATTATTAATCAATGGTGAATATTGCATCAAAGATCGAAGATCAAACGATGCTATTCACTAGTGAGTTCCCCGACCCCCTTAAGGCCGTCGATGTATCATCGTTATACAAAAGTTCTGAATCCACCTGTAAAGTAAATTATAGACCAATTAGTGTAGCAACAGCGATGTCCAAAGTCTTTGAGCGTTTGATAGCTAAACAGATCAATTCTTTTGTGACTGCGAAGATATCAAATCTTTTATGTGCTTATAGAAAAGGACATAGTGCACAACATGCCCTGATTCGACTTATTGAAACTATTCGCAAGACATTAGATAAGAAAGGTGTTGCTGGTATGATTTTGATGGACTTATCAAAAGCATTCGACTGCATGCCTCATGATTTACTTATTGCTAAATTAAATGCGTATGGTTTTGGTCTGCAGGGTCTCAGATTGATAGCAAATTACCTCTCAGATAGAAAGCAGAGAGTAAAGGTTGGCTCAACATATAGTGACTGGTTACAAACAAAAACTGGTGTCCCCCAGGGCTCTGTGCTAGGGCCACTACTATTCAATATTTTTCTCAATGACTTCATCTACATCGTCGAACATTCGGAGGTGTGCAATTTTGCTGATGATAACACCATTTTTTCTTGTGATGACACTTTTGAAAGTGTGGCTTCAAACCTAGAAGAAGATATGTCTCAAGCGATCTCTTGGTTCAAAACTAATCAAATGGTAGCCAATCCATCAAAATTCCAAGTTATGCTACTCGGTTTGAAGACAAATGATAATATTGTTCTCGATATTGGAAATGTATCTGTTGATATTGTCAGTAGTGTTAGATTATTGGGGATTACCATAGACTCTAGACTAAAATTCGACCAACATGTGGCAAAATTATGTCAAAAAGCAAACAACAAGATCAGTGCCTTCTCTAGAGTCTCAAATTATTTAGATGAGAAACAATCTCTTTTACTGTACAACTCATTCATAATGTCTCAGTTTAATTATTGTCCGTTGATATGGATGTTTTGCGGAAAGGTTGCGAATAATGATCTCAATCGCACCCATAAGAGAGCGCTTCGAATTCTCTTCAACGATTTTATATCTTCTTTTGATGAGTTGTTACAGAGAGGAAAGGAGTGCACTATTCATCAAAAGAACTTGCAAAAGTTAATGCTCGAGGTTTATAGCAGTTTAACACAACAAAACCCTTCTTTTTTGTGGGATATGTTCCATGAAAAGGACAATAATTACAATCTACGATCAAAGAATCTGTTGATGTTGCCTCAAACTAAAACAACTACTTATGGCAACGATAGTTTATCTTTTCGTGGTAGCATATTATGGAATTCCCTGCCCAATGATACAAAAATTGCCACCTCCGTCTGTTCTTTTAAGTCATGCATAAAAAAATGGATTGGAGAGACTTGCCGTTGCAAAATTTGTAAATAGGGTATTTTAGGGTATTTTCGTTTCTTATCATGAACTGTAATTTATTTTTGTTTTTGTAAATAGTTGGTCTTTATTAGTTCTTGAAGTAGAGCTATTTTTAATAACCAACTTTAAAGAATGTTATAATAATAATAATAATAATTAGCATCAAAGATCAAACTAGATTTAAAGATTTCTGTAATTTAGATTTCTTAACACAGATAAATCAACGAGATATAAGATAGAATATTGGAAATATGAAAATGCGATGATACTTTGCTATGTACATAAAATTGTCACACGCGTTGCTGGATCTTCATGGCTCGTCATCTCCAAACGCTTTTATATTGCACCTCCGGTATTTTACACCCAACTAACACGGTCAACCAAGGGCCTTACGATGCCTACGAAATTTATAACAATCGTATCTCAAACTTAAATTCTAATTAAATGGGTAAAAGGAATCTTCATTTCACTGAATATTTCCACATACCGGGTGTGTAAAAAAGATTTGTTAATTTTAGCAAATTTGATCATGATGTTTTGGCCAGTTTTGAAGGATTCCGAGATTAGACACTTTTATAAAATCGCGTGTGGTGATTTTAATGGACAAAATTTATCATCTAAGGTTGCCTTTCCACTGATCCGTGTTAAAACAAAAATGGGTCCAAGCTAATCCATTTTACAGTGAGTCAATGGAACGCTAGTTTTACCGTGAACCCGTTTTTGTTCGTTTTCAGTCGTTTCCACTGGCCATTTTTAGTCGTGTTATTTCCATTTTCGTAGTTTCAACTTTAATTTGAGTTGTCAAAAGTATAACATGTTGTTGCTATTGCAATTGGGTTGAAAGTTATCTGTTTAAAATGCGTTTCCACTAGCCCACCGGTTAGAAGATACCTGGGTTAAAGCTGATCCCTTCTGAGACCCGTTTTCAGACTTATCCATTTTTAACTGGGTTAATGGGAATGCAACACAAAAACGGATAACTTTTAACCGGTTTTGCTTTCACCCGGGCAAGTAGGAAGGCAGCCGAAGTTGACCTGTTAGCCACAGAAAACAAATCAGTTTGAAAAAATCTGACGAGTACCTAAAAACTGCAGGCTTGCAGACGTATTATTAACCTTTTCATTCACCCTACATATTTAGCTATTCGAACACATTGCAGTGGCTAACTTCCGTAGCTAGGGCTTTACGTAGTAAGCCTACAACTATAACAGGAATAATGTCTCAATGGATATAGCAAAGGTGTTTATCTCCAAATAAAGTTCTGATTCTTTAGCTCAAAGAAATCTTCATTTCACTAAATATGATATTTCCATAACCATGAAACGTTGCCCAGGATATATATTTGGGGTCATTACTCAAACCAACGGGGTATTTTCCATTCAGATTGGCTGCGAAACAACCATTAAACCACCAGCCGCCTGGATAAGTGGTGGCGCATCCATTTGTTTTGTTATCATATGTGGAAAATTGCATGCCTTTGACGTTGGTTCCTCTATTGATTCCTCCAAATGCATCTCCTGCTGTACCCGAGTAATCAGAAACGTTCAAACGGTAACGGTCAGATTCCTCCGCAATCTCAAATTTCTCGTACTGCGCGTAAACTAGTTGTGACGCTGCGGCAAGGTGACGAATCTCAACACGTAATTTTGCGCCTTTCCCATGCCCTGCAAGCTGTTGGATATTATCAAGGCCGAGCCACATGTTTCCTTTCATATCACCGAAGCCTTTTTGGTATTCAAGCCATGACTTGTTGAACGAGATGCTACCATCAACTCGCCGCTGGATAACCAACCATCCTCTGTTAGATGTCATAGCGCAGTAGACGGCAATTGGATGGCTACCATCCGGCTGAATTTTGTACACGCCACTTGTTTTGCTTACGTTGTAGATATCATCGCAATCTGCAGAAAATTTCAAATGAAAAATTCAAGATA